>OZ022499.1:37387242-37989017 GCA_963989385.1 Ctena decussata | reverse complement strand
TTCTTGCAGATGTTATTTTGTCAGGCCAGAATTAGTTTGGTAGGTACAAGTTAAGTTATATGAGTATACCCCCTTGTTTTCTGCCATTTTTTGAAGGCAGACAACTTTTGTGACCTGTTTGCTTCCTTAGACAACAAAACCCTTCTAAAGGGTGGGGGTGGGGTCAACTCTTTATGGAAAGAACTTGCTCAAGAGAATTAAGGCAAAATGAAAACATCAAGAGTTGCTTCCCCTGAAAATGTATCATTTGCCTCGAAGGTACATTAGGCATTTTTAATGATTCAAACATTGGATACTACATGTATGACCATGAAATATCCTTTTTCAACCCATTAATGCCTAGCGCCCCAAAAATGGGATTTAGGCAAACAGTGCAGACCCAGATCAGACGTCTGATCAGGTTCTACACTTTTTGCGTACAACAAATGGAATTTTTCCTCAAAATAAAACAAAAGTTCTAAAAAATAACTAAACCTGACACCCCTTACATGACAAATGGACTTGTCCAATATATACAGATAGAATCCACTAGGCATTAATGGGTTAACAAACTCAAATAAACTAGTCAGTGAAGTTTCAAGGTTGGTTGGTTGTTGAATTTTCTCCAAACATCCCTAACCACATCTACTACAAGCACAGCTGGACCTTGCCCTACTTTAGCCAAATAAATAGGATGCCCCAATGTGGAAAGATGCTGTGAAATTCAATGATGAAGGAGTCAATTTCAGATATTGCTGTGTCTGAAGTGTGGCATGAATTTCTTCTTACCTTTCAGACTGAGTATTTCGTATCTCTCGCCTACATTTTCAATGCACTGAAAAACGAAATATTGAGGCATTAAAGCAAACATTTATAAAGAACACACAGAATGGACTAAAGCATAGTGAAGCATATCGGCAATTATGATTTTTGACCTGCTACTGTAACACAAAATTTCAGCATACATCCACAGAAAATTTGAGCCGCACTATAATTCCCTTCTATAAAACACCCCTTAAATGATAAATGGTTTTCGTCTAAGTTCAAAGACATTATAATCTGAGTCTACGATTTTCACCTCTCAGAGAGGATTTATAAAGGTAAACTCCAGGGTCCAAGGTTATAAAACTTGAGTATAATCTCAAACTCAAAATAAAGCACACTGATTGGCTGCTTCCGATAATGTGTTCGGAAGCAGCCAATCAGTGCGCTTTATTTTAAGTTAGAGAATGTACTCAAGTTTTATAGCCTCTGGGCCAGGTGTATCATGACATCAAGTTCAGAATCTGTAGCTACTTACACTGAGCTGTTGTATGATCTTGTTGAGCGGCCTAGTTCCATGTTTCTCACAACCAAATCTGTATGCCTTTACAAGGTCCTCTGTTTTCCAGTTTGGCACTAAAAATATAATACAGCTCCAGATAAAGTGATTGTTGTTTAATTGTTTTACATCCACGGTAAACAGCTATGGCCATGCCGGTGTAACAGGCCGGTTTTTCCCCCCAGTCAGTTTTTTCCCCGGGGAAGAAACGGGCCGGCCCAGTTCTTCCCCGGGGAAGAAACTGACTAGTCAGTTTTTTCCCCACCCAGTCAGTTTTTTCCCCACCTTGATTTTTTTATAATTTTTTTTTTATCAGTGTTGGGGGTTTGGGAAAACCTGGTCATATTATTTTTGTCGCAAAAGACTTATGTTAACATGAAATTCGTCTCCTGATGGAGGTGGGGAAAAACTGGGCCGGCCCATTCTTTCCCCACCCTGATAAAATACTACCACTAATTTGAATAAGCGAAACACATACAATGAAGGGAAAGTTTAGCGCTAAAATGTCTTGTTGGGATTTTAAAAAAAGGTTTCAACATGTTTCCCCACTCAAAATGATCAAACAATATGCTATCAGAAAAATTTAAGGTGGGGAAAAAACTGACTGGTTGGGGAAAAAACTGACTAGTCAGTTTTTTCCCCGGGGGAAGAAACTGACTAGTCAGTTTTTTCCCCGGGGAAGAAATGGGCCGGCCCAGTTCTTCCCCGGGGAAAGACTGGGCCGGGGGAAAAAACTGACCGTTACACCGGGACGGTCAATTACCGTAACTACACTATTCCTGGGCAGGCTTAGACCTTCTAAGCGGTTAACCAGTACTAAGTGCACATACTTTCGCCAGTAACAGACAACTGCCCTTCTTGAATCAGTGGAAGAAAAAACGAAAATATGTGGCCAGACCGGGTTTGAACCCGGGACCTCTGGCTCTCGAGTCAGACGCGCTACCGACTGTGCTACGCGGCCTGGCCTCCAGCTAAAGCGAACTTCTGATAATATGAGTAATTCAAGGATAATTTTTATTAAGAAATGAAATTAGCATTTTCAGCTTTTGTCAGATGATGAAAAACATTTGCCTAGTTTAATGTCTGTGAAGCCGAAGGGCTTCTAGTTGACACTAGTAAAAAGCCCTTTTCATCCCAAATGAAAGCTCAAAATAGTGACTTTAGTTCTTTAATTTACATTCTATCTTACACATTTTAATTCAATACCCTTGGCATCCAAATATGACATATGTTATTAATCCTAATGAACGCCCCTGCCTCTTTACCGAAAATTGATATTAACTCCATACATGTGATGAACTTCCGATGACCATGTGGGAGATTTGGATTTCATTTCAGGGAGATTGAGTTCTCCACCAGGGAGAATTTTTGACGGCAACTTTGATGCGTCTTTTCACATACTTTACTGTATTTTTTTCTTATTTTAAAACAGAACATGAACTATAGCATAGTTTGTTTAGTTTACTTTTGAGTTACTCCCCCCAGCCCTCCCCCCCCCCCACCCTAAAAAAACCCCCCAAAAAACTCCTTTCTTTAATTATTATAATTATTCATTTATTATTATATTACTGTTATATTACTGTTATTTGTATCATTATTTTGGTATCTGTCTGACACAGAATCTAGCTTTTGCAAAAGGGTATACTTGAGATTTCATACAGATTTGCCTCCCTTGAAATTTCTGTTTTCAGATTATCTACTTATCTTCTTTCATAAACAAATAGTTTTGTTTAAAGGTATTCAGAGCTGTAAAAACTGATAAAAATGTATAAAACAATGTTCAAATTCTGTTTTTGACACAAACTATACCCATGCACAAGACAGAAATATCAAAACTTTCATGCATCTTTTTTACACCATTAATGAACAAAGTTATCGGCCATATATAATAAAATAATTTGCACTTCGGGGAAAAAATACCTTACGGACTGAGCGACAAGGTAAGACACCGATCAGCCTGCACCTCTGTGCAGTCTAAACAGAGTTTTGCATCTATTGTCTATGCGTCTAAGGGAATCCAGGCAGTGAAAACCAGTCTCCGTCTATACTGCGCATGTTTATTTTGTGTAGTTGTGATACAGGGCTATCAGCTTCTTTTCACGTGACATATCGTCAACACATTCGTGGGTAAGTTCACACAGAACACAGCTCTGTGTTTTCACGGGTCAGTGAGTTTATTAGTGACCTGAATAATGGGGATTAATGTCAACAGAGATCATAGGTTTGTTTATTGCACAGTCAAAACAATATTTGATGCTGTGAATACACACATGGATATCTCCTTACTGGCAGTGAAAAAGGGCATGGCATTGGAAAAGGAGTATCAGAAAAAAATTATGAAGGGAAAACTCAGCATCCGGGAGATTCTGAAGACTTTCCGGGAGCGTGGGAGATGGGCTTCATTTCCGGGAGACTCCCGGATGATCCGGGAGACATCACATGTATGCAACTTGCATGAAAACCTGTTTGCTTCTCTGGATGAGGTAGCTCTTTGATATAGGGTCTACTCATAAAGGAATGAATTTGCTCCTAGGAGCAAATTCTTTCCTTTAAGAGCAGACCCCTACTAAAAAGGGAGGCAGAGTAGTAGAGTTGCTTCCTCTGCAAGTATACCAATTTACCTTAATGCTGTTTGTTGGAGGTACAGTACACGCAACGTGAAGATTTGATCTGACACGCTCTCGCGTGACACTTAAAATCGCGTGGAAGGGATTAAAATCCACGAGATTCTCTCGCAACTCTCACGCATTTCACACTAAACTTCCTCGCGTGTTTGAAAATCGCCACGTTCCACGCAAGAAAATTCCTCGCATCTCGCGTGAAATTCATAGAGTGGTGTATGCGAGAAACTTTCTCGCATCACGCGTGGAATATTGTCCAGGTAGGTACATGTACAGTAAATGCAAGTTTCTATACAAGTACATATACCTTTACAGACAAGGCACATGATTCGCAATGCATTTTTTTTTCGGCCCTGATAACGGTTCAATTAATACATTGTAAGCGTGCGTGAAAAACCTAACTGATCGCATCCTCAACGCAAGTATTGTTTGACAGTACGGTATTTACATTTACGAATTAAGGATGGGTTGATAAACAATCATGATCAGCGTAATTTTGTTGCAGTTATACGCGGTGAGTTAATTAGAGAGGCCTATGTTTGAAAGAATATTGTTAATAGGTTAGTTAGTAAACGGACTTAACGGAGTTCTTTCAAATTCTAGAATGATGACACAGACAAAAAATTTCGCTCAGCCGATTAATAGCCCAATCCATGTCAAAACAGTCACAAAGATCAAAGCGTTTCGATCAGCTTTTGAACTCAAAGATATAGCCGCTAGTGGCATGTGCCGAACTTTCTGATGTAAGAGCTCTCAAGTTTCCATTAATAGCGCACGCGACAACAATGACTTGATTAGCAAATGGGCTGTCTCAGCGGTGATTGACGTCCACTTATCCACTCTCTGAAATATGCAATTTTGTAAACCTGTTGGTTTGACGGCTATAAAAATACGTCACAGCTGCATCCTCATAATCAGTTCATTCATGAAATATGGAAAATATGATTTTGCGTCGTGGATCAATAGTCAAAGTGTTTGGATTTTAAAAATGCATCAAAATGAAGGAAAAATAAGAGGTGAGAAGTTTGTTTTTTATTCCGATCACCGCGTGGCAAATTCACATTATCTATATGAAAAACGAAACTGATTCTGCTGCGCGGAAAAATTCTCAAAGTATTCGGACAAATAAACATAATATCTATATTCATATTTAGAGGTGACTGAACGCATTCAGGGCCTTCGCCATAATAAAATGTGAAGACGGTAGCATTTGTTGAAATACGTAAACACAGCACGTTTATAGGTCAGTCTCGTGCCTTGAAATCAAAGGACGCCGCTAAGAGCACAAAATGGTGAAAGGAATCTTATTCCATACGCCATCAGCCTGCGCAGTATTAAATACAATGCGACAAACTGGTATGCTTTACGCGTCATAGCGTGAGCGGTTTACGCTGTCTATTTGTTCGGCACTTTCGGTTAATTCCGGAATGTCGGAAATTGCCGATCGTAATTGTTGCCGCAAAAAATTTTTGAGTCCGCGCCAAAAAAGACCAGTCGCTTGGAAACCGGAATCACACAACTTTTTTTTATGCCCAATGTAAAAATATAAATGAATTACCTGTACAACATACAGTATAATGACCTGTGAAATTGACAGGAATCGTTAATCCTTTCCACTCGAAAACACACGTCACGCGTGATTAAGTTTGGCGCCGATGACTCACCTGAGCATACATGGAGTTAATCCTTTCTCTCGAAAGTTGCGTGTCTCGCGTGAAAAGAAATTGTTTTCTCGCGAGTTTAACGTCACGCATCTCGCGAGTCTCTCGCATCTCCCACGCATTTCACACGCAAAAACCCCACTAAACTTTCGTGGAAAAGATTAAAATTTCTCGCGAGAGCGTGTCAGATCAAGTCTTCACGTTTCGTATACTGTATTTGGCAGTGGCTCATTTACTACAATTTAGGCTCTAAATAACGCCCCCTTTCGTAGAATGCAATGGCCCATGGGATGTTTAATATGATTAATACTGTATGTTATTTAAGAGGGAAGATGAAGAGCTGTTCATGTTAGATAGGGAATAGCTTAAGTTGAGATTTCACAACAAAACTGAAGCTCACCAACATAGAATGTCAAGCCGCTGCGAAAATGTTAAGCTTCATGGGAAAAAAAAAAAGAAGAGAAAAACTGCTCCGATGAAGGCCATGTAGCGAGCACGTTTGGTGAAAAACAATTTTGTGGGTCCAGAGGATGCTTTTGTCCATTTTAAAATTGCAATTTAGAGGTACCTGACATGTCCTGAAGGTTGTGTTTTACCACCACACTGAGTTTTCAGGGTTCTCACTCTGTTTCAAAGCATAGAATAATTTTACAAAATCAGACTATAATCTTAGCTGTTTTTGCTCCCAATCCAATCTGCTCTTTTGTTAATAAATTCAAAATTCCAAAGTTTCCAAACACAGGTTTTGTCCACTCCTGTTTTTGACTTTCCTTTTAAAAATCAGTGTCTTGACTTCAAACCTGGTAAAATTGCTTTAAACTTTGTGACCTGTGGCTATACTGTTTGATTATGAATTTCCATACACACGGATGAAGACTGACAATTTTGACTTAAGGGCCAAGTTAGAGTGCCAAAATTCAATATTTGACATTAGGGGCTATGGGCAAATGTTTTTGTGTATCCTTTAAAACCATTCAAAAAGATTTTCCTAATTTCATTGCTCAAAGTAAAAATGAGGTAGGAAAACCCCTGCATTTAAAGCCTTCATGCAACATTATGCCATGTATTCATAGCAACTAAAACATCTTCACCAGACACCATATAGCTGTAGGGGTCAGTCATAGCTCGACAAAAAGGGGCAGTGTAGGATAACAGGGAGAGCTTACAGTTCAAGGTTTTCCCTCGGCCTTGTATTTAAGGAGTTTTTGGGACCCACAAAGTAATTTTTTAAGAGTCCAATGCCAAAAGTAAAGGGTCCTGTATTCTGAAAAAATGCTATAAAATGTCCAAATCAAATATCAGAATTTCATAAATACTTTATTTTGAAAATCATTACTTTGTATTGTGCCAAGAATAATATAATTTTTATAAGAATTCATCACTTTGAATTGGGACTTGGATTTTGTTTTGAGAGTCCCAGTGGATGCACAGATTTTTTTCTGGGAGTCCCAGACACCATATTGGGGGTCTGGGACTCTTAATCTTGAGTCAGGGAAAACCCTGCAGTTGCACCTGGAAAAACAAGTGAGACTCACAGAGACTGGTGCAAAGAAAGGATGTGGACAACTCATGGGCTCGGCACTGAAGATTCTGGCAGGCAAGAAGACACAAAGTAATGCGAGATTCAAGATAATTAAGACACCCTGTGTTAACTTTTAAGGCAAACAAGTATCATAAAAATGTAAACTCAAAAGTGGTGCTGATATTTGTTCCATGTGGTGTTGGCTAAGGCACTTTTTCCAGAGGGCTCTCATGATTTCCAGGAAAATTAACATGTCTGGATAGGAAAATTACCATTTTTCCATGGATCTGGTGGATCCAGGTAGCCAATAACAGGCGATTCCGCTGGGAAGCTAACATTTCTTTTAACAGTCTTTTTAGGACTGCCATTTACAGAGTCCTCTCGTGCATAAATTATTTTGCTTTCCTCTTCACGGTCAACATGTTTGCTACTTTCAGTATCATCATCTGTTGGTTTGTTTACTTCCTGTCTGGAGGCTGAGAGGGTGGTTTCCGAATTTTCAATTTGAATTTCATTCTCCACTGGCAGTATGCCTGTGTCAAAACCTGTGACAACGGGTGCGTCCATTTTTCGGGAGGTGACAGCATATGCCTGAAATTCTTTAAGTTAATCAGAGACAGCAAATGCCATCAAAAATCGCATCATTTTATCACATTTTGCCACTTGTCAGACTCCATCATTATAATTGCACATGCGCACTCCACAGCTGTGATTTATTTACCGAATCGGACTGAAAATATCGGAATACATTCGGTGTACAGAATAACCGAAAATATGAGTTCCAAGGTAAGGGTTAGATTGTATTTTACACTGTGTAAAATTGTGATGCCTGATAAAACAGATAAAAACACCCAAGTCCCCAGTTAAAACTATTTACAGACGGCTCTATAGGCTAGTTGGACATCTGGAGTGTGGGATGCAGGTTGGTAAAGGCTTCCCCGAATCCCTGAAGAGTCTGGACATCGGTGACAGATGTTGACAGCCGGTTTCAGTCGCTGATGGTCCGAGGATAAAAGGAGAACTTGTATGCATCGTTGGTGGCCTGTGGCGGGCGTAGACGCTGCGATCCTCTGATTTGCTATTTATCAAGGTGTTGGAGTCGGATATAATACTTGTACAGATATCACAGAGGTTTCATTCTGAAAGAAAAAAAAAAAAGTGAAATTTAAAATATGACCCAGAATTTCTAATATTTAAAACTGAAATCAGTCTGTAAAAGCAAGTTGCAGAAATTTGACATATATGAATATGCCTACTGAACAGTTGCCTTAAGTATGGTCTTGTTACAAGTTTTTCTTTCTTTCTTTCTTTCTTTCTTTCTTTCTTTCTTTCTTTACATACTGCTACACCCTCTCTTTTTGCGCTGTTTTGTTTTCCTTTATACTCCGAGTCAATCACATGATCAGCTAAGGTGGAGGAAAGCCAGAAGAAGTTTTCAGCTATAGAGGGACCTGGAAATCTATACGAAATTGTCGCAAACCCGGAGGAGAACTTTTAACCATTCATTTATTCGAACCACCCTCTTGCAGCTAATTTGAACCCCCTACCAAAATTCCTGGATCCAGTTCTGTAACAGGGAAAAATAGCATCATGCCGATGGAACAATTTCTTGTTACTATGAGGCACTCGGTAACCGGTTGTTTCTAAAGGGTTACTTCTGATTTTTGTGTTTGGTCTTACTTTTTTATGACCCCCCCCCCTCCCCCCCCCCCCCAACACACACACCTACCATGACCATAGATTCAAGTGATGTGGGGCATTAAGATTTGCCCCTGTCTGTCTGTCCGTTCGTCCGTTTGTCACACTTCATGGTACAGAATTAACTTCTACCACAGTTTTCAATGGATCTTTCGCTAACCTTGTATACTTGTTGTGAACGTAATGGAGATGTACATGGGGCTCTGATGGAGACAAAATTAATTTTTACAAAATTACGGCTTTTCAACAAGATTTTTTATATTATAGGTTATTGAGTTTGTGTTATCAACTCCTCCCACAGTTTTAAATGCACCTTTTCCAAACCTTGCATACTTGTAATGGCCATAATGAAAATCTGCATGAGGATTTTTGTTAGAGTAAGAATCTATTTTGACGGAATTATAGCCTGATTAACTTATTCATTTTGGGCAGCTGTACCGGGGCATCGTTCGTAACTTGCAGAGACAATTTTCTAGTTCCTCCAACTTTCCAGTTTTTCTTCTACTTCGCATGATTAAACTGGCTTCGCATTAAATTGTTTTATAAATGCCTCCCATGTTTTTATCCCTTTTTTCCTCACTTTCGGTGTCCGTTTTTATCCCGCAGCTTGTCCTCACTTAGCTTGCCATTAGAAATAACACGTTTTGCCATCCTCGGTCTAAGGAACTATGTTAAACGGAGAAGCCAGTTCATTCGAATAAGTGATGCTATGTATCTTGTATGTTAATTACTGGCTAGCTAGGGAGTTTCATTTTTCATGGATCGAGATGGCGTTAGGCAAAGTGTACATACAATTATAGGACACACTTCAGAACAAAGCTTGCCTAGTAGGGCAGCAGCATAATCAGTGCTGCTTCGGGTGAATCTTGCATTACAGCAGAACTAAGTCTGTCTCCTTTTAGAATCGCAGAAGAAGTAGCATCTCTTCTTCAAAAAAAAAAAAAAAAATGTGAGGGCTGGTGTTTTCTTAACTAGCGCTTGTTCCTCTCCGCTACTGAAGGGTTCTTTGTTTTTCTTTCTTTCTTTTTTATTTTTATTTATTTATTTATTTTTTTTCTTTTATAGAGCAGCGGAACTAGCACTCCTTCAGATAAAATCCACTTTTATTTGCGCAGCGGAGCTAGTTGTACAGTATATCAGATCACATCCTATTTAACAGCAACACTGGCGCTTCTTCGGAAGACACCATCCTTCAGTAGTGCAGCAGAAAAAGCGCTACCTTAGAAGATGTTTGTATGAGGATACAGAGTAAGATTGATGACTTCTCAAGTCCAAGTAGCACTAATTTTCGCTGCGCTTCTGAAGGGTTAGTGTCTTATGAATCCGCGTTGGTTCAGATGTGCTACCAGAGTGAAGTTTTCTAAACTAGCCCTAGTTCAGCTGCGCTATAAAAAGCGGAGGTTATCTGGAGTGGCGTTTTTTCCGCTGCTCTACTAATATAATATGTGTTGCCAAATCTAAAGCTTTTGATAGGAAAATGAAGTGGGAACGTCTCAATAAGCAACGGCCGAACACTTACTGATACCTTCCGCGAGACATAGTAGCTGCAGAAATCAAGTAACAGAAACCTACGTATTAAATAGCGAGCGCAGGCGCCCCCACTTTAAGCCTCTTTAATCAATGCGTCCCGAAGAAGGCGAAAGACATGAATACTAAAGGGTGGTGCCTTCATAATGGTGCTGGTTACCATGCGCTACCAAAAAATTATATTTTCTGAAGCAGCCCTTGTTCTGCTGCGATATCTTGCTGCGCTGTTAAAGAAGCGTGTCTTCTGAAGTTTCTATAATTCCTTTGCGCATACTAGATCCTTTGCGAGTCAATTTTACATGATTTCTTACATGAAAGAATGACCAGCTTGGCAAAACCATGGTTTTACTGAATCAGGTAAATTTTCCAAACGTGAAATCGATTTAAACCGTGGTTTTATAGGCAGTTTAGCGAAGTCGCCACCGCAGTTTAAATCACCAATAAATAATTCGCCGACGTGAAATTGGGCCTAAGACTATCACAGGATCCATGACTGACCTCCAGTTATTGTTCAGATTTGAAGGACCGCGTATTGTTACCATCATCTCTACAAATAACATTAATGCATCGTTTAAGGGTACCGAAATTCTAACACTGCAGCTGGGGATTAAATCCTGCTATAGGGATCTGCAGCAGCAGTGGCAAGTGCGCTAACTGCTGCACAACTGTACTTACCAGTGCCATATATTAAGTTTAAGGAATCGGACATATGAGCTCTGTGGATAGTTGCTGTTTATGATGAAGTTTTGTCCAAATGTGTGGATGCACAGACAGATCTAAGCAGTTGCTATCTAAATTTTGCCCATCGGCTTGAGGGATCTAGCATACCAAAGCTCATATTGTGCTTGAATCATCTGAGGCACATACAAGTTGCATCCCTTTATTAGCATACTCAAGTTGATTACAACCACTTATCCTATAGTTTGACGTGAACTGGAGTTTTGGTTTCAGATCCTCATAACACGTGCCAAAACATACAAAATCATTCTGTCGGAAAATGGCTTTCCTTGCTTCATTTGCATAAATGGCATAACTATGTCACGAATTGTCGATGCGGAAAATTCCTGACGTTGCTGAGACATTATTGAAGGTGAAGTGATAAAGGTTGCACCACATTTGAAGCCAGAGAGAACTACTAACTAGACGGTAATAACTTATGATTGGTGATCTAATATAAATCCCCTTAATCGTTGCGCATGAATAAACAAACAGATTTTCAATAAATTTGCAATCAAGTTACTCAATTCTACATCGACACAAAATACCAAAGAGAAAAATTGTGAGTTATTTTTGCGTTCGAGTATACGTACTGCATAAAAATTTAATAAATCAACCAGTCTTTCTGTCAGGATGTGATTACATAGCTAGCAGACAAGACATTACCAGGACAAAACGTCAAAAATATAACTGTTTTTTCCTAATGTAACCACAGCGAATTTTCCATTCAGACCAGCCTTTTTTGTCCCCCGCCTTTTCGAAGAAACCATTCTCGAAGAAAAGCGAGGGTACATAGCATTCAGCATTCCGTAGTTCCATCCTTCTGTGGTTCTGGGGTTCCGTCCCCGACCCCTCCTGGACTGTACGTATCTTGTGTGCGCAACTCCTACTGTTTTTGAAAAAAAATCATTCTGAAACTTTGTAGGCTTCATTTTAATGGGCTGCATATTTTGCTCGGATTATTTTTTTGCTTTGCGAACTTGGTCACTTTTCAGCATCAGAAGCCCTATTGAGTAGGTACCTTGTATGTGCAAATCCTCTTACAGGTTTTCATGAATCATTTTGAAAATTGGCAGGCTTCTTTTTCATGCTCTGGTGATATGCAAGTGACTGAGGGGTTATGCTCGGACAATTTTTTACCACTTTTTTCGCTTTGCAAATTTAGCCATTTTTTCAGCATCAGAAGACCATTTAGTGGGTACCTAACCCCAGTGCCGTGAGGTCGACTGCCGGTTCTGCTTGTCTGAATACCTACGGTCGGGTTGCAGGCCTAGTGGGTACCATGTGTGCTCAACTCCTCCTACAGATTTTCACGAATCATCCTGGAAGTTTGCAGGCGTCTTCTTCATGGTATATATATATGCATGTCACCGAGGGGTTACGCTCGAATAAATTGTTACTACTTTTTGGTGTTGCAAAGTTAGTCATTTTCAGCATCAGAAGACCTATTAGGTAGCTACCTTGTGTGCGCAACTGTTTTTTTTATGAACCATTCTGAAACTTTGCAGGCTTCTTTTTCAGTATGCATGTGACTTAGAGGTTGGTCTCTGATAAATTTACTACTTTTTTCGCTTTAAGAACTTAGATATTGGAAGACCTAGTGAGTAGGTACCTTGTGTCTGCAGCTGTTTCTACAGTTTTGATACTTTGAAAGCTTCTCTTAGATGGTCAGTCACTTGATGTGCATGCGGCTTTGAGATTACAGTCTAATGTCGGGGAAATTCAGCAAATTTGCTTGTTATCTTTTTATATACGGGCGAGCCAACCGGAACCCTATGATTTTAAGCCCCTCACAAGGTTGAATTAAATCGACTATCCATATTTTGTTGTAAAATTAATTAATTTCACCAGCTTTTATGACTGAAAAATAATTTTCTTCGACGGGTCAAGGCTATTTCTGATAATGATAATAAAAACATGCTGGCCTATCGCTGCAATTGGTATCGAAAATAGCAAAAATAATAATAATAAAATCAACTGAAAAGTAATATATGGACTGCAGCTATATGGCTTAGCTATTGGAACTGGTGTATAAATGAATTTCCAGAGCAGGGTTAAAATGTATGGTTAGTTAGTAAATTGTTGTCACGTGGAATGGCATGCTTTCAGGAACGCCAGATCTACCACATTGTTCTCAATTTACAATCTTATCAGGATTTGACATTACGTAAAAATTCCTCCAAGGCAATGCCTATATAATTGACCACCAAAGTTAAGACTTCTCACATCGAACAAAATTTTCAAAATGAACTGCAAGTTGTGTTTGTGTGCTCTCTTGGTTCCGGCGTCATTCGGCTTTATTATTGATACATTCTTCGGACCACCACCTAAAACTGTAGAGCAATTGGAAGTGGACAAATATCTAGGGAGATGGTACCAGGTGAGGCTTTTCGTCCCGCGGTACTTTTTATTATTATGGCATTTTTTTCTTAGTCTGACTGAGGCCAGAATACAGGTCGTAAAAATTCAACTGATTATCAACATTGTAGAACAAGTCAGATTTTAACGTTTTTCATGGATTGTTTTCCCATTTCAGGTGTACGCTAGCCAGTCGGTCATGACATTGTATGAGCGTGGTGCTGTATGTGTGACTGCTGATTGTAAGTACTTTTTTCTGGTAATGGCAAGGGCGCAACCTCCTGTTATGCAAATACGCAGATGCGTATTGAAATTTTGTCAGTTTGACAAATATTCGATACGCAACTGTGCATTTGTGAACTTTCTTTTTGTTAACTAAATTAGGCATCGAAAATAGAAAAGATTTCAATATGATAATGCTTTCTAAGCATTTTCTTTAAACGCATTTTGCAGGCTGATAATCCGCGAATACGCATCATTTGCTTTTTTAAATTTTGAAGCATTAAGAAGTTCTGGATTACAAGTCAAGATGAAAATTCTTTGGGATATTTTCTGTCAGTCTTTTCTATAGCAGTTGGCCATGGATGCAGATTTGGTTGAAAAGTCAGGCCAAACATTGATGCCAAATGAGATCAGTTGCTTGGATAGGACTGCCAAAGCCCAAAGGACGTTGACATACATGTAGGTATATGTAATATCATCTTCGCTAGCCAAGGGTTCTAAGCCTTCTTTGTTCCTTATGTACGTAAGGTACAAAGTGCTCTAGCGATAGCGCTGGCATTGTAAAAGCTGAAGATATCGACGTAAATCATATCCATATAAAAGCCCAGGTAGCTCAGTGGGTTACACACTGGCCTGCTAAGCTAGCGGTCCGGGTTTGACTCCTACTTTAGGCGGAATTATTTTCAACCGCAAATGAGGCTCCACTGAACAGAACATTTCATTATCACCCTTCCATCAGCTCGATATGACTGAAATACGGTGGAAAAGGCTGAACCCCCCCCCCCCCCCCCCGCAGTTCATCCATTGGTTTAAACATATTTATTCGCTTCTTTATTTACATACATGACACAGATATACACTTTGAATCAGTTGAAGGATGAGAACGGAAGCAGACACTGCTTATTTAGTTCCTCTCCTTGTTACATATAAACTCTGTGACAAATGAGTGGCAATATAAATTCAGATATATAATCAATTTGCGAGCAATAAAGTATGAATACAAACAAAAATTGGATAATCTAAACCAGAAAGTAAACAAAAAAAAAAAAAAGAGAGACAATAAAGCAATCAAGTCTTTAACCAAACAAAAATTGAGTAAATAATAACTGAGACAGGTAAAAAAAATAGTAGATAAATAAATAAAAAGAAGTAATAAAAATAAATAATTTTTTTTAAACGATTTCAGAAATTGACAAAAACAAAAAGATAGCGTTTGGAGCAAGAGCGAGAGCATGAGGTGTTCCCTGGGGTTGGATTTAAGCCGCTGATTCCTAGAGAGTACTGGTTTTAGTAAAGTAGAAAATAGAAAAGACATAACTTTATGCGTACACTTGCATGATTAACTTTGGAATTGGAAAAGTTGAATGCATTTAGTTTTTTTACACACGTTATGAGTATGAGGTTGCGCCGGTTGCGCTTAATCTAAAATCGTTTTGTTTCTTGGATATATTTCTGAACTGCTTCAAATATCAATTTGTTTGTCTCCAGCGGTAAAGAAGTGTCCCCAGATAAGAGCAGTTCGGAAGAGATCTGACAGTGTTGTGAGATGGTTTGTATAAGTGTGATCCTTTGTTGTTGATAAATAGGGCAATGCAGTAGATAATGTTGTGCATTTTCGAGATCACCACATCGACAAAGTGGTGACTCGTTCAAGCGTCTTAGAAAAATATCATAATTTAGTGAACTACATTTTGTTCTGAGACGAGTATGCAATATCTGTAGCCGCCGTTCTCCAGTGTAAAAGTACTTAGGGACAATTAGGTTGTCTATGTTAAGACTAGACTTAAATGCTATAACAGTTTCAGAATCTTTTATTTCAGACGGTAAATTGTTCCAGTCTCTTACAGTTGAGGGAAGAAATGAATTAAAATACTGTGTGGTACGAGCGTCAATTGTTTGAAGGTCATTAGCGTTTCTTAAGTTATACCTAGAACTTTGGCCAACAAGTGGGGGAACTAAGGTTGAAAGATAAAGGGGGCTCAAACTATAGTACATTCTATAAAACAGTATTAATTTTTGTTTATTCCGCCTTGCATCGAGAGTCTCCCATCCTATTTCGCGATATAAGTTGTTAAGGGATATTAATTTCGTTGCACCTGTTGCTATTCTCGCTGCTTCTAACTGAATGTGTTCAAGTTCATCTTTTTCGTATTGTGTACAATTAGCCCAAACTTCGTTTCCATACTCAAGAATCGGCCTAATAAAACTTATGTATATTTTTTCCAAGGATTTTCTGTCTAGTTGAAACTTAAGCCTACGCATGACATTAATCCTTTTCCATGCTTTTTCTTTTATATAATCGATATGCTTATGCCATGTGCAGTCGTTAGAAAGGAATATGCCTAGGTGTTTATGAAAATTTACTTCTGTAATTTGCTGGTTACTCATAAAGATAGGGGGATGCACTGTTCGAACAATTTTTCTAGATATCAACATTGATTCTGTTTTAGGAGGATTAAACGTCACTAGCCACTGTTTAGCCCAAGTTGTAATTTTCTCAAGATCTGTATTTAAAAGTTCAGCCGCATCATCAGGATTCTCAACAACTATATATAAACTAGTGTCATCAGCAAAAAGGCGAATATGTGAACCAATGTCGTTAACAATGTCGTTTATATATAGAAGAAAAAGAAGGGGACCTAATATAGAACCTTGGGGAACGCCTGCCTTAATATATTTCCAGTCTGAATAAACACCAGGTAAAGTTACTCGTTGTCTTCTGTTGGAGAGATAACTACTAAACCATGAAAGTAAACTACCGGAGACACCCACTGCTTCAAGCTTACAAAGAAGACCGGCATGCCAAACACGGTCAAAAGCTTTGCTAATGTCGCAAAATACGACCCTGACCTCTTTGCCTTTATCAAGAGCTTGACAAAATTTGTCATAAAGGAATGTAAGTTGGTTAATTGTTGAGTCCTTAGGGATAAACCCAGACTGTAGTGGTGTAAGTATATTGTTGTCTCTAAAGTGATTGTATAAATGTTTAAATACGACACGTTCTGCTACTTTATCTAATGCGTTTAAAAGAGATATTGGACGGTAATTAGAAACTAAAGAGGGATCATCTTTTTTGTAGATAGGACAAACATGAGAGACCTTCCAAATATCCGGGACCGTACCTAGTTGTAGAGACAGATTGACTAAAGAGCAGAAAGGGACGGAAAATTCACGCGCAATTTCTCGTAAAATTCGATTGTTTATTCCATCTGGCCCGACAGCTTTGCCTACAGGTAATGAGTTAAGGACTAGCTCGATTTCAGAGGAGGTTATAACTAGGAAACTAAAAGTGACATCTTCTGAAACATATTTATTAATTCTTGGCAGGACTGCATTACTCTCATTTCATAGTGTTTGGTCTCTGAAGAAATTGTTGAGTAGATTAGCCTTGTCAGTATCATCAGAATATACGATTCCATCATGCTCTAGAGTAGGTATTGAAGAGTTAGTAGTCGGGGAGATAAAAGACTTTAGAGTAGTCCACCAGTCTTTTGCTGAAAGTGATTCGGACTTAAGTTTATTAGCAAGATTATCCATGAATGCTTTCTTTGAATTACGAATCATATTTGTTACCCTATTTCGAAGATTTTTGAACTTGTTCCAGTTGTGGGCAGAGTTTGTGAGTTTAGCCTTTTTGTATGCTCTCTTACGCTTTCGAATGTGCATCCTTATATTTGTAGTAAGCCAAGGTGGGTCAGAGGGTCTTATTCTAACACGTTTATTTGGAATACATGGCTTAGTTTAAGAAATTACTTTCTCGGTTATATTTTGTGCATACGTATCTATATCCTGATTTTCTAATGCCTTCCAGTCCGTATGTGCAGTTTCATTTCGCAAAAGGTCATAGTCGCCCCTTTCAAAGAACCAAACATGACGAATGTAGGATTTACGTTTTGGTTTCGAGAAGTTTAAGATTCCAAAGACCGGGCAGTGATAGCGTATCTCCTGTTGAAGAAATGGTTCCCCTACTCCACTTAATATTACTCTATCTTTGTTATTAGTTAAGATAAGATCTATCAATGACGAAGAAGTTTCGGTAAAATGGGTAGGATCATCAATAACTTGGTGTAATGACAATTGTTCGCAAATGGCATTTATCTTCCGAGATGTGCGAGGGTTGAGCATATTGTAGTTGAAATCACCGGTTATAATGACGTCTTTAATACCTGTGTCTATAGCAAGATATACAGAATCTTCGATGGAGGAGAAGTATTCAGCATCAGAATTAGGTGGGCGATAGAAGAGACCAAACAAAACCTTCTTGTGCTTTAGCTGTATTTGTAGTTCATCCATTCAACCATTTATGAAAATTCTGTATTTTAGACACAAATGGAACTAACGGAAGAATAACGGTCCTAAACTCAGAAAACTTGAACTCAGCGGACGGACGTCTGAAAGTGATTCATGGCTACGTCACACGCTCAAGCGAACCAGGAAAACTGACGGTTCATCTGGAGGGAGTTCCAGCTGGAGGAGACTGTAAGTTTACCATAAAGGTTTCCCTTATTTTACTGTAAATCTTATTAAAGATATATTTTCGACAATTGAAATTTTTCAAACTAAAATCTGTTGCAATTATCAAAGCAATAAAAATATAAAAAAGATAAAAAATCCCGAGAATTACGAAAACTTAACTTCGTACTGTGTTTCGTGCAAATAACCATTCGCAAAAATATCTCAGTTTACAAAAAAAATTATGCATTTAAGAAGATATGTATTTTAACGACTCTAAATTTACCATGCATGGTAACGAGGTATTGACTATATATGATATGCCTTGTGCCACTTTAGTAGTAATGAATTCCTTAGGGAAAAATAGGAAATATGTCCTCTTTCGACATTAGAATATCTTAAACTGGAAATCTGACACAGAGATTTTAAATTTGACCGAACTAAAGGGCCCATGTAAAAAGGTGGGAGGCAACACAATTACGAGTGTATATTTTAATCACCAGTGGTTTTAAAATACGAGAAATAGCTTGTCATATCTCTGCAGTTATGTTTCTGGTAAAAAACGTAATACAGCGGTCCATATATGAAAGGGTAACATGGATGATTATGGGGTAATTTTCCTTATTTTCCTTAAAAAAAACATACGTTGTGACCCCTCATTAGAACCGTCTCGTCAAGACGGTTACAATACGGGGTCGCAATGTATGTTTTGCATTGAGAAATAACAAAAAATATCTCTGAATCATCCCTGTTATCCCTCTACGTAATATTCACCAGTCATATTTCAAACCTTCCATTTTATTTCAGACTGGATTATTAAACTCGGGCCAAACACTTGGGGTCCAAAACAACAGTATCAGTATTCTCTAGTCAGTGACAAAATTAGAGGACAGTTATTTGTGCTAGCCCGAGACCCTGTGGTATTTAAGAGAGACTATGAGGCAGAAGTACTCCAATTTCTACAACAACAAAGTTTTACCCATTTCTACAACAAGCCTGTGCGTACGTACCACGGGGCTGATTGTATGTACAACCCAAAACACCAGTAGCTTTTTCGTTTAATAGCTTGTAACAAAAATCAGAAAACAGCATGCCAGGTTGTGACGCAAGAACTGGATGAGCTGATATTATTTAGGTCAAGCAAAGTCGTGTCTGAAACAAATATCTTTGTATATGACATAGTATATGTTTTCCATCCACTTATATGCAAGTAACATTTGTTGTTTAAACCATCAAACTGTATGCTTGTATGTTTGCACTTTGTGTACAAAGACAATAAAATATGTTTAAACTATCCAACTGTCTGTTGTAAATTGACTGATATAAGCCTTGGCTTACCATCAAATCTTGATACTGCATCTACGAAGACAGATGGAATTAAGGGCCAACGTTTCAGTTGTCACACAAAATCATCAGAATATTGATACATAAAAAACAGACTTGTCTTTCGTTTCTACATCTGGTCATTTTATACAGGTGAAATAAGGCTGCATTGCATTAGCTCTATGGAAAA
Source organism: Ctena decussata (assembly GCA_963989385.1). Classification (NCBI taxonomy): domain Eukaryota; kingdom Metazoa; phylum Mollusca; class Bivalvia; order Lucinida; family Lucinidae; genus Ctena; species Ctena decussata. The sequence continues at coordinate 37,969,426 of OZ022499.1, read as the reverse complement.
AAACTTTGGTGATGCAAAATTTCGTTTGAGTATTGACTTCGCGCAAGAGCATGCGCAAAGTCCATTTTGCAGTCAACATAATAAATGTTTATCTGATCAAAATTTATATGTATGATATTTCGAGTGTATATCTTATTTCTCAAATTTGGAAAATCCTTACAATCACACTATGTACAGTAATACAACTTATAGCACGATCCGCAGATCCCTAATCTATAGTACGAGATAATTCGTAACATGCAAGGTCTACACTGGGTAAAATGCTATAGTTGAGATAGAGCATCGTCCGGTTGTTTGGTCGATAATCCACTCAGGCCCGGATTCAGACCACCACGTACGGATGGGGCTCTGGATAACTGGTGGGACTGGGAGGTGCCGAGATGTATGTGTACGTGGGGGAGGGGGGGGGGGAGGTTGAAAATATATGACATAATTAGGGATCAATTTGATGAGATTTTTTGATAATGTCTTTTGATCCTTGAAATATATGTTGCGATATCTCATTAGAATCGCCTCGCCGAGGAGATTCAAATGAGATGTCACATCAGATACTCATTATTATCTGGAGACATGCATATTCTACATAACACAGAGGCCTAGATGACGGGACTGCAGCCCCAAATCCCATCCCTTGGATACGGGGCTGCCACTCGCTTAAGCTCATGGATTGTCTCTCCGTACAGAAGGATGATCCATGCTCTATCAAATGTTTTACGTGGTCTGTCTGCTACCTGCAAAATGCAAACCACATTGTCTACCACGTTCAAACAGAAGCTGATATGCACTTATCCGGAATATAAGGAGACCCTTTCTGGTAGCTGCTTAACTCAGAACAACTAGACACTCTTTAGCAGAGTTCAAAACCTATTATTCACCTGTTCTCAGAGTAGGCGCGCAATACATTTATAATAACGTGAAATTATTTTTTTGGGGGAAATGCAATTTTTCTTTATTTCATGCATCATAATATATCTTAAGAATCATATGTCAAAATATCTGCATTCAGATTGGATTCTGTAATTAGCTTCCAGCCTCTCCAAAGGCCAGGGGGTACACTAAAGGAGTAAATATTAGGTGCTACCCCTTCGTTAGTAAAATTGCAAATAATGTACATGAGATACTGTTAAAAGTAATGTTTTTGAGACATTTTAGCACATTAAAATGTTGTGCAAAGTAAAACAGTAGATACTACTATACTATCAAATCCCAAATGATTAGACTGTTAAAAAGTACATGTACCCATGCCTTAGTTGACTCTAAACAGGCACAAAGCATTGACTTCCCTTTTCGTCAGAGCAAAACGAAAGTGGCTGTTGTGAATATTTTCGTATCAACGGGTTGCAGTACCAATGCGTGTAAAATTATCAAGGAAAGAAATAAGATAATAGAAAAAAGTAACAGCTGTAGGATAAATTTACTTGACTAACGTAGCTTACATAATAAGTAAGTATAACAAGCAAATAAAAGATATAAAAATCTAAACATCAATACCACTAAACATGTATTCTATTCTTACTGAGAATAATATAACTTGTTATTAACAATTTTTAAAACTGCGTAACCAATTTCATTAACTCAAAAACATAAAATTGTATCACAGAAAGGGAACTAGTACTGATTCGTATATTGATAGAAGCATATTTATCAGTGTCGCTGTCAACAGCGTTAGCCTTTTTGCAAAAGTTACATATACACTTTTTAGTGATTTTGTATAAAAAAAATTTCCTATCATTGTTTCAAACAATTTAAATACTTTGTACACTACACGACTACAGTGAATCTGTAGGGTACGCTATCAAATTAAATGAACAAGCCTGCTGTAATTTTCAGGTGATCCCACCCATTATTCTTTGTAGTGACGTTAGACCTTTAATTCATATATATAGGTTACCATAGTTTATACCAAGTGTAGAAGGAATTGTAGACCAATTTGATATCTGTCCATTATACACTCGTAACATTACTTACACATTAAATTACTAGGCAATAAAGAAGGTCATATGAAACACGGAATTAAATGATTCGAGAATAATTATATGTTTGAGAAAATTTGAAGCTTCTGTTGAAAGGATCTTATTTTTCAGTGCCATTGAAAATTGTCAGAACATTGCCATGCTCAGATACCAATGACGTCTTAGATATTTTATCACAGCGCCTATGGAATAACTCAATGTTGTGCGTCTGCTAGGATACTGGTGTTTTCTCGAAGCGCTGAGCTGGCATACTTGAATTTTCGCAGAGCGCTCAGTATAGTGCATCTGCTACGATATTTGTAGTTTCGAAGAGCACTCAGTAAAGTGCCTCTGCTAGGATACTTGTATTTCCTAAGAGTATTTCCGAAGAGCGCGCAGAATGACGTTTAGAGGACATCAGTATGAACTCTCAGTTACTATAGTAACAGGTCTATCACGTCACTGGTATCGGAGCATGGCAAACAGTGTTTGCCATGCTCCGTAACAGTGTTTGCCAGGCTCCGTCAACTGTTTGCTATGAGAGATAGAGGGCAATATTGACACAGAGGCCGACACCAACATGATCCGCACTACAACAATACTTCCCGGTCCCCGCCCCCTCCCCCACCTCCCCCCGCCTTTGCTTGAGGAACATAATGAGAAAAGAATATCCGCTGAGAAAGCAGTTGGTAAGCTATGTAACCATGAATAACTAGTGCCTTACTTTGTTTTGACGTTGTCTACTTTAATTCATCGGAGCAACTGTATCTTAATTGAGGTGTATGGGTAGGCCTATACCTTCAAGTTTTCCGCCACTGTCAGAAAGGGGGAACAACCTTTGTGAAATCCTGTTTGTTTCCCTGGACGAGAGATCCATATCCGCATGGAGTCTACTCAAACAAGAGGTAATTTGCTCAAAGGAGCAAATTCTAATAAGAGTGGAACCTTATTAGTGGCTATTCTCTTAAATGAGAGAATTCGCTCCTATATTCTGTGTTTTCAATGTTGAATAAATATCACTGCATAAAAAAGCTGGCTTGGCTTTTATAAGCTCGCGAGTTCGTCTTATTTCTTATGAAGTTAGCATGTCAGCACATTTAATATAATCATACGATAAATATTTTCATACAAAGTCACAAAGTTAGTTTTACTTTTCTAAACTAGGATGCTCAGTGTAACAATAATGGGAATCAGAAAATCGACAATTAGCAGACGACACAACTGTGTAAACCGGAAGTAGCAAGTTTTAAACAGAGAATATGTAAGATTAAGAACACTAACTGCTGTAATTTTTATTTGGCATAATTTCAACAGCAGTTCTGGAACAAGGGCAAAATACTCATAACGTAGCTTACATAACGTAGCTTACACCATACGATATAATTATGCATACTTAAATAAACGAAGTAGCAAGTCGAAAGTTTTTGTTAGTTTTGCACTACCCTTGTAAGCATATCGATCATAAATGTACCAACATTCCCACTTTTTCTGTAGTTTTTTCACAATTGCGATAACGTAGCTTACATCCTTATCTATTCTGCTAAACGTGTAATTTTCAGAGAAAAAAATGCTTCAAATTTTAAGCGGTCAATGCAGCCATATTAGCCTGGCCCCAGTCGAATCTGTATATAATTCTGGTGGTCAGATTCCTATGTTCCTTTGCAAGAGATATATTGAACATAGGGTCTGTAGCCAGACTACATCCATATAGTTTCTATCGATTTACTTGGAAGCGAAACGCTTGTTTGTTACTTGCTAACTATTCAGCATCATGCGGGTAAGGTAGCTTACATACAACGTGGCGACAGTGCAGATGAGAAAAAAGTTTTCCCCAGGGAGGTGTGATTTATAAAATGGTATTTCAGGTTTGCCTATTTACATATTTCGTTCACTTTAGAAACATAATTTCATTACATTTAACATATATTTTGCGGGAAAGGGAATGCACTTGTTTGTACCATACAGAAAGACACGTGTTTTATGCCATTTTTGGCCTGTTCAAGCATCGAGAATGGAAAAACTTGTCAATGTGATGCTTTAATTCGCAACTGAAAATGAAGAACACATCTTTCAGCTGGAATGGAAGTATGTTTAAGCCATGTGAAATGTTTTTGAATAAGCGTTTAGCCTATAAGACACCAAATTTTAACACTTGTTTGTCTATTCTGAGAATAGGTGTCCAAAGCGAAGGGCGAGTGGACAGTGCACAGCAGACGGTAAACGGTCTATAACGTTGAGGGAAAAGTATTTTCCTTCGCACAGCTTTGAGATACATATACAGTGATCGTGAAATTGGGGGAAGAAAACTATCAAAGAAAAAAGAAATAAAAATAGAAAATAAAGAAAAGCAGACAAAAGTCTGCAGCACCCGGTATTCCCAGGCGGTCACCCATCCAAGTACTAACCGGGCCCGACGTTGCTTAATTTCCGTGATCGGACGAGAACCGATGTTTTCAATGTATTATGGCCGTAGACAACAAAGTACCGACTTTCAACATTTACAAAGTGTACTTTTGAGAGTTTGCGATCGGTAATAGCCTACCCTGCAGTTCTTACTACTTGGACACACATTGCAGGCCTAGTAGAGCAGTCGTATCAGGATCTGCGCTGTTTGCATTTCAGTCTCATCATGCCAGCAGACAAAAAAGTTGAATCATCATCGAATCAACGTTGATTCAACGTGATTCATTGGTTTTGTGATCATCGATTAAACTATGGCAAAACATCTTCGATAAGCCTCTTTATTTCGGAGTACTAATTCGCGCCTCATATGATCAGCTTTTGTCTAAAGTAAAAAGTAACTGTCAATATTAACGCTAATTCAACGGCATAGTGACGTTTAACCAACGTTAATGACACGACGTTGTGTCAGCGTTGTGTGTCAGCTGAGCATGAGGAATAAATCTGTTATCATTGAATGTGGCTGGAATATTTAGTGTTGCGCCACGCGAAGAAAGTCTTCAGATGAGCATATGCACAGTCTGCTCAGTAAGTGCATGGAAAGTCAAACACGCAACATCTTACTAATTCCAGTACGTAATACTCTTTTTCTGACTAGTCTAAGCAGTGCAGGCTCTCTCGTAAACGATGCACTGCACTTACTCTGACAGACAACGCAGTTACATGGACTTATCCTGGTACCCACTGTTTGTGTATAGCGTCAAACATATTTTACCCGGACAGGGCTAATAACATTCAAAACAAGAGATGAGCATAAAATGCACGTGAAAATAAGATCGACACTTGATTATCCTGATTGCCAATGATGTAACCCAAGAGCCGCACCCTCGGAAAATTGCCACATGCGACGAGAAGAATCAGCCCAGTCTGTGGTAACATGTATGCGTTCACAACATGTATAAGCAATCTTGAGCATCATACACTGTGGCGCCGTAAAGAGTGCGAAAAGAAAAGACACTAATGGGACTGCATTCGCTTTTCCCAAGATGGGGTGAAATACATTTTTCCTTGCGCATACCTCGTGTCATGATAAAACCAGTCTTATTTCATAAGCAAAACGCGCTTGTCTTGACTAGACGCATGCGCAATCAGAGCAGGGTAGACTACACATGGGCGTAGACATATCTTGGTACCTCCTGGTTGCGTATACATACATATTTCGCTGAAAATATTATGGGTTGAAGCACATTTTTTCCTTGCGCAGGCCATTTGAGTCGTGTCGTGATAAAGTCAGCCTTGTGGTGTATGCAAAACACCTATGTCCAGACTAGTCTGTGCACTAGCACAATCAGAACAGGTTAGGCGCAATAAGTATGCCTTCTGGAAATCAAACGGTGAACTGCACTAACTCTGACAGACTAGGCAGTTGCATAGACTTATCTTGGTACCCACTGTTTGCGTATAGTGTCAAACATATTTTGCCCGGACAAGGCTCATATCGTTTAAAGAGATGAGCATAAAATGCACGTGCAAATATAACCGACCCTTGATTATCAATGATGTAATCCAAGAGCTGCAAGATTAACAAAAAATAAATAAAAATAACCGCAGTGATCCTAAATTTTGGGATAGATGTATCTGAGAAATCACTTTAGAATCAGATCAAGATGTGCAATACGTCATATCCTATCAGTATTTTTGACACACTGTCTGCTACTTTTAGCATTTGTTTAAATTTTAGAATAATCTGGTAATTTAAAGGTGTCCCAATAGAGAGAGAGTAAATGAAACGATGGAAATTGTTTGAACAGCATTGCAAGACATCCAGCAGGCACATGACGTCGTAATGATGTCAAAATGGGGTCGATGCGACGCCACCATGCCGTATCGACGTCAATACGACGTCATTTTGACGTCATGTGCCTGCTGGGCTGTAAAGTATTTCCCAGCGGGGACATAACGTCAGAATGACGTCGATGAAATGTAATGTTTGCGTCGACGTCAATGCGACGTCATTATAACGTTGTGTGCCTGCTGGGTAGTATGTATCAATGTGAAGATCTGATCCGTCTCCTGGAGCTTCCAATTAGGTATCCGTTTATCTGAATCAGAAAAAAATGAGCCGCGACACGAGAAAGCAACAAAGTGGAAGTGCGCCTATCGCAGATCAGGCTTGGCATCCGCCTAGTATGATCACAGTCTTTTCTAAGCGCTTTAACGGTAGCTAAGGGTCTAACGTGGCGCGCTACCTTCATGTGGACAGCAAAGACTCTGATCAGACTGGGTGGAAGCCCGGGCTTATCTGAGTCTGCGCTGGGCGCACAACCACTTTGTTGGTTTTCTCGCGTCGTGGTTCAAAATAATGATATTGGAAGTCTGCCCACAGTCATAACTAATTTATTCTAGGTCCACGTTTCATTAACATCGATCTTCAGACGAAAGAAGCAATTCTCTAGGGAAAAGAAATAATGCCAGAATTTGTGCATATTGCCAAAATTGATAAATTCTGCATTTCTATCATACAAAACTAAAATTGACAAGAAAAATGTCAGAACTTCCTTTTTAATTTACTTGTTATTTTTTTTTATTTGTTTTAACTATTGCAGAACTTAAATGTACAGAAAATTAGATGTGCCTGCGTGTGGGTTTTACTGCCCAAATATAGGTATGTGCTACATAGGAATTTTTGCAATCCTTTATTATTCTTACGGGCCACCAGGGTTCATCTCCCATAAAGTGCAGGTTACTATGATGCTTATGTTGGTTTCATCTGTTTGTGCGACTCCACTTTGGTTGAAGGTACATCATTTTAGGGTCCAGATGCGCTGAAACAAGCGCACATGCTGCGACCTTGTACCCATGCCCCTGTGCTTGCACCACATCCATGTTGTAGCAGACAGGCCGCAGTAAACAGTATTCAGGACGCAGTAGACATGCTGTTTGCATTTCAGTCTCATCATGCCAGCAGACAAAAAAAGTTGAATCATCATCGAATCAACGTTGATTCAACGTGATTCATTGGTTTTGTGATCATCGATTAAACTATGGCAAAACATCTTCGATAAGCCTCTTTATTTCGGAGTACTAATTCGCGCCTCATATGATCAGCTTTTGTCTAAAGTAAAAAGTAACCGTCAATATCAACGTTAATTCAACGGCATAGTGACGTTTAACCAACGTTAATGACACGACGTTGTGTCAGCGTTGTGTGTCCGCTGAGCATGAGGAATAAATCTGTTATCATTGAATGTGGCTGGAATATTTAGTGTTGCGCTACGCGAAGAAAGTCTTCAGATGAGCATATGCACAGTCTGCTCAGTAAGTGCATGGAAAGTCAAACACGCAACATCTTACTAATTCCAGTACGTAATACACTTTTTCTGACTAGTCTAAGCAGTGCAGGCTCTCTCGTAAACGATGCACTGCACTTACTCTGACAGACAACGCAGTTACATGGACTTATCCTGGTACCCACTGTTTGTGTATAGCGTCAAACATATTTTACCCGGACAGGGCTAATAACATTCAAAACAAGAGATGAGCATAAAATGCACGTGAAAATAAGATCGACACTTGATTATCCTGATTGCCAATGATGTAACCCAAGAGCCGCACCCTCGGAAAATTGCCACATGCGACGAGAAGAATCAGCCCAGTCTGTGGTAACATGTATGCGTTCACAACATGTATAAGCAATCTTGAGCATCATACACTGTGGCGCCGTAAAGAGTGCGAAAAGAAAAGACACTAATGGGACTGCATTCGCTTTTCCCAAGATGGGGTGAAATACATTTTTCCTTGCGCATACCTCGTGTCATGATAAAACCAGTCTTATTTCATAAGCAAAACGCGCGTGTCTTGACTAGACGCATGCGCAATCAGAGCAGGGTAGACTACACATGGGCGTAGACATATCTTGGTACCTCCTGGTTGCGTATACATACATATTTCGCTGAAAATATTATGGGTTGAAGCACATTTTTTCCTTGCGCAGGCCATTTGAGTCGTGTCGTGATAAAGTCAGCCTTGTGGTGTATGCAAAACACCTATGTCCAGACTAGTCTGTGCACTAGCACAATCAGAACAGGTTAGGCGCAATAAGTATGCCTTCTGGAAATCAAACGGTGAACTGCACTAACTCTGACAGACTAGGCAGTTGCATAGACTTATCTTGGTACCCACTGTTTGCGTATAGTGTCAAACATATTTTGCCCGGACAAGGCTCATATCGTTTAAAGAGATGAGCATAAAATGCACGTGCAAATATAACCGACCCTTGATTATCAGTGATGTAATCCAAGAGCTGCAAGATTAACAAAAAATAAATAAAAATAACCGCAGTGATCCTAAATTTTGGGATAGATGTATCTGAGAAATCACTTTAGAATCAGATCAAGATGTGCAATGCGTCATATCCTATCAGTATTTTTGACACACTGTCAGCTACTTTTAGCATTTGTTTAAATTTTAGAATAATCTGGTAATTTAAAGGTGTCCCAATAGAGAGAGTAAATTAAAACGATGGAAATTGTATGAACAGCATTGCAAGACATCCAGCAGGCACATGACGTCGTAATGATGTCAAAATGGGGTCGATGCGACGCCACCATGCCGTATCGACGTCAATACGACGTCATTTCGACGTCATGTGCCTGCTGGGCAGTAAAGTATTTCCCAGCGGGCACATGACGTCAGAATGACGTCGATGAAATGTAATGTTTGCGTCGACGTCAGTGCGACGTCATTATAACGTTGTGTGCCTGCTTGGTAGTATGTATCAATGTGAAATTCTGATCCGTCTCCTGGAGCTTCCAATTAGGTATCCGTTTATCTGAATCAGAAAAAAAATGAGCCGCGACACGAGAAAGCAACAAAGTGGAAGTGCGCCTATCGCAGACTCAGATCAGCCTGGGCATCAGCCTAGTATGATCACAGTCTTTTCTAAGCGCTTTAACGGTAGCTAAGGGTCTAACGTGGCGCGCTACCTTCATGTGGACAGCAAAGACTCTGATCAGACTGGTTGGATGCCCGGGCTTATCTGAGTCTGCGCTGGGCACACAACCACTTTGTTGGTTTTCTCGCGTCGTGGTTCAAAATAATGATATTGGAAGTCTGCCCACAGTCATAACTAATTTATTCTAGGTCCACGTTTCATTAACATCGATCTTCAGACGAAAGAAGCAATTCTCTAGGGAAAAGAAATAATGCCAGAATTTGTGCATATTGCCAAAATTGATAAATTCTGCATTTCTATCATACAAAACTAAAATTGACAAGAAAAATGTCAGAACTTCCTTTTTAATTTACTTGTTATTTTTTTTATTTGTTTTAACTATTGCAGAACTTAAATGTACAGAAAATTAGATGTGCCTGCGTGTGGGTTTTACTGCCCAAATATAGGTATGTGCTACATAGGAATTTTTGCAATCCTTTATTATTCTTACGGGCCACCAGGGTTCATCTCCCATAAAGTGCAGGTTACTATGATGCTTATGTTGGTTTCATCTGTTTGTGCGACTCCACTTTGGTTGAAGGTACATCATTTTAGAGTCCAGATGCGCTGAAACAGGCGCACATGCTGCGACCTTGTACCCATGCCCCTGTGCTTGCACCACATCCATGTTGTAGCAGACAGGCCGGAGTAAACAGTATTCAGGACGCAGTAGACAGACAGTAGACATTTCACTGGACAGTAAATAGTATACAGAAAACCGCGAACAACATGCACTACTTTTCAGCATGCTCCAAAGCGAAGGGCGAGTGGACAGTGCACAGCAGACGGTAAACGGTCTATAACGTTGAGGGAAAAGTATTTTCCTTCGCACAGCTTTGAGATACATATACAGTGATCGTGAAATTGGGGGAAGAAAACTATCAAAGAAAAAAGAAATAAAAATAGAAAATAAAGAAAAGCAGACAAAAGTCTGCAGCACCCGGTATTCCCAGGCGGTCACCCATCCAAGTACTAACCGGGCCCGACGTTGCTTAATTTCCGTGATCGGACGAGAACCGATGTTTTCAATGTATTATGGCCGTAGACAACAAAGTACCGACTTTCAACATTTACAAAGTGTACTTTTGAGAGTTTGCGATCGGTAATAGCCTATCCTGCAGTTCTTACTACTTGGACACACATTGCAGGCTTATGTTGGTAAGCTTGGCATCCGCCTAGTATGATCACAGTCTTTTCTAAGCGCTTTAACGGTAGCTAAGGGTCTAACGTGGCGCGCTACCTTCATGTGGACAGCAAAGACTCTGATCAGACTGGGTGGATGCCCGGGCTTATCTGAGTCTGCGCTGGGCGCACAACCACTTTGTTGGTTTTCTCGCGTCGTGGTTCAAAATAATGATATTGGAAGTCTGCCCACAGTCATAACTAATTTATTCTAGGTCCACGTTTCATTAACATCGATCTTCAGACGAAAGAAGCAATTCTCTAGGGAAAAGAAATAATGCCAGAATTTGTGCATATTGCCAAAATTGATAAATTCTGCATTTCTATCATACAAAACTAAAATTGACAAGAAAAATGTCAGAACTTCCTTTTTAATTTACTTGTTATTTTTTTTATTTGTTTTACCTATTGCAGAACTTAAATGTACAGAAAATTAGATGTGCCTGCGTGTGGGTTTTACTGCCCAAATATAGGTATGTGCTACATAGGAATTTTTGCAATCCTTTATTATTCTTACGGGCCACCAGGGTTCATCTCCCATAAAGTGCAGGTTACTATGATGCTTATGTTGGTTTCATCTGTTTGTGCGACTCCACTTTGGTTGAAGGTACATCATTTTAGGGTCCAGATGCGCTGAAACAAGCGCACATGCTGCGACCTTGTACCCATGCCCCTGTGCTTGCACCACATCCATGTTGTAGCAGACAGGCCGCAGTAAACAGTATTCAGGACGCAGTAGACAGACAGTAGACATTTCACTGGACAGTAAATAGTATACAGAAAACCGCGAACAACATGCACTACTTTTCAGCATGCTCCAAAGCGAAGGGCGAGTGGACAGTGCACAGCAGACGGTAAACGGTCTATAACGTTGAGGGAAAAGTATTTTCCTTCGCACAGCTTTGAGATAGATATACAGTGGTCGTGAAATTGGGGGAAGAAAACTATCAAAGAAAAAAGAAATAAAAATAGAAAATAAAGAAAAGCAGACAAAAGTCTGCAGCACCCGGTATTCCCAGGCGGTCACCCATCCAAGTACTAACCGGGCCCGACGTTGCTTAATTTCCGTGATCGGACGAGAACCGATGTTTTCAATGTATTATGGCCGTAGACAACAAAGTACCGACTTTCAACATTTACAAAGTGTACTTTTGAGAGTTTGCGATCGGTAATAGCCTATCCTGCAGTTCTTACTACTTGGACACACATTGCAGGCCTAGTAGAGCAGTCGTATCAGGATCTGCGCTGTTTGCATTTCAGTCTCATCATGCCAGCAGACAAAAAAAGTTGAATCATCATCGAATCAACGTTGATTCAACGTGATTCATTGGTTTTGTGATCATCGATTAAACTATGGCAAAACATCTTCGATAAGCCTCTTTATTTCGGAGTACTAATTCGCGCCTCATATGATCAGCTTTTGTCTAAAGTAAAAAGTAACCGTCAATATCAACGTTAATTCAACGACATAGTGACGTTTAACCAACGTTAATGACACGACGTTGTGTCAGCGTTGTGTGTCCGCTGAGCATGAGGAATAAATCTGTTATCATTGAATGTGGCTGGAATATTTAGTGGTGCGCTACGCGAAGAAAGTCTTCAGATGAGCATATGCACAGTCTGCTCAGTAAGTGCATGGAAAGTCAAACACGCAACATCTTACTAATTCCAGTACGTAATACACTTTTTCTGACTAGTCTAAGCAGTGCAGGCTCTCTCGTAAACGATGCACTGCACTTACTCTGACAGACAACGCAGTTACATGGACTTATCCTGGTACCCACTGTTTGTGTATAGCGTCAAACATATTTTACCCGGACAGGGCTAATAACATTCAAAACAAGAGATGAGCATAAAATGCACGTGAAAATAAGATCGACACTTGATTATCCTGATTGCCAATGATGTAACCCAAGAGCCGCACCCTCGGAAAATTGCCACATGCGACGAGAAGAATCAGCCCAGTCTGTGGTAACATGTATGCGTTCACAACATGTATAAGCAATCTTGAGCATCATACACTGTGGCGCCGTAAAGAGTGCGAAAAGAAAAGACACTAATGGGACTGCATTCGCTTTTCCCAAGATGGGGTGAAATACATTTTTCCTTGCGCATACCTCGTGTCATGATAAAACCAGTCTTATTTCATAAGCAAAACGCGCTTGTCTTGACTAGACGCATGCGCAATCAGAGCAGGGTAGACTACACATGGGCGTAGACATATCTTGGTACCTCCTGGTTGCGTATACATACATATTTCGCTGAAAATATTATGGGTTGAAGCACATTTTTTCCTTGCGCAGGCCATTTGAGTCGTGTCGTGATAAAGTCAGCCTTGTGGTGTATGCAAAACACCTATGTCCAGACTAGTCTGTGCACTAGCACAATCAGAACAGGTTAGGCGCAATAAGTATGCCTTCTGGAAATCAAACGGTGAACTGCACTAACTCTGACAGACTAGGCAGTTGCATAGACTTATCTTGGTACCCACTGTTTGCGTATAGTGTCAAACATATTTTGCCCGGACAAGGCTCATATCGTTTAAAGAGATGAGCATAAAATGCACGTGCAAATATAACCGACCCTTGATTATCAATGATGTAATCCAAGAGCTGCAAGATTAACAAAAAATAAATAAAAATAACCGCAGTGATCCTAAATTTTGGGATAGATGTATCTGAGAAATCACTTTAGAGTCAGATCAAGATGTGCAATGCGTCATATCCTATCAGTATTTTTGACACACTGTCAGCTACTTTTAGCATTTGTTTAAATTTTAGAATAATCTGGTAATTTAAAGGTGTCCCAATAGAGAGAGTAAATTAAAACGATGGAAATTGTATGAACAGCATTGCAAGACATCCAGCAGGCACATGACGTCGTAATGATGTCAAAATGGGGTCGATGCGACGCCACCATGCCGTATCGACGTCAATACGACGTCATTTCGACGTCATGTGCCTGCTGGGCAGTAAAGTCTTTCCCAGCGGGCACATGACGTCAGAATGACGTCGATGAAATGTAATGTTTGCGTCGACGTCAATGCGACGTCATTATAACGTTGTGTGCCTGCTTGGTAGTATGTATCAATGTGAAATTCTGATCCGTCTCCTGGAGCTTCCAATTAGGTATCCGTTTATCTGAATCAGAAAAAAAATGAGCCGCGACACGAGAAAGCAACAAAGTGGAAGTGCGCCTATCGCAGACTCAGATCAGCCTGGGCATCAGCCTAGTATGATCACAGTCTTTTCTAAGCGCTTTAACGGTAGCTAAGGGTCTAACATGGTGCGCTACCTTCATGTGGACAGCAAAGACTCTGATCAGACTGGGTGGATGCCCGGGCTTATCTGAGTCTGCGCTGGGCACACAACCACTTTGTTGGTTTTCTCGCGTCGTGGTTCAAAATAATGATATTGGAAGTCTGCCCACAGTCATAACTAATTTATTCTAGGTCCACGTTTCATTAACATCGATCTTCAGACGAAAGAAGCAATTCTCTAGGGAAAAGAAATAATGCCAGAATTTGTGCATATTGCCAAAATTGATAAATTCTGCATTTCTATCATACAAAACTAAAATTGACAAGAAAAATGTCAGAACTTCCTTTTTAATTTACTTGTTATTTTTTTTATTTGTTTTAACTATTGCAGAACTTAAATGTACAGAAAATTAGATGCGCCTGCGTGTGGGTTTTACTGCCCAAATATAGGTATGTGCTACATAGGAATTTTTGCAATCCTTTATTATTCTTACGGGCCACCAGGGTTCATCTCCCATAAAGTGATGGTTACTATGATGCTTATGTTGGTTTCATCTGTTTGTGCGACTCCACTTTGGTTGAAGGTACATCATTTTAGAGTCCAGATGCGCTGAAACAGGCGCACATGCTGCGACCTTGTACCCATGCCCCTGTGCTTGCACCACATCCATGTTGTAGCAGACAGGCCGCAGTAAACAGTATTCAGGACGCAGTAGACAGACAGTAGACATTTCACTGGACAGTAAATAGTATACAGAAAACCGCGAACAACATGCACTACTTTTCAGCATGCTCCAAAGCGAAGGGCGAGTGGACAGTGCACAGCAGACGGTAAACGGTCTATAACGTTGAGGGAAAAGTATTTTCCTTCGCACAGCTTTGAGATACATATACAGTGATCGTGAAATTGGGGGAAGAAAACTATCAAAGAAAAAAGAAATAAAAATAGAAAATAAAGAAAAGCAGACAAAAGTCTGCAGCACCCGGTATTCCCAGGCGGTCACCCATCCAAGTACTAACCGGGCCCGACGTTGCTTAATTTCCGTGATCGGACGAGAACCGATGTTTTCAATGTATTATGGCCGTAGACAACAAAGTACCGACTTTCAACATTTACAAAGTGTACTTTTGAGAGTTTGCGATCGGTAATAGCCTACCCTGCAGTTCTTACTACTTGGACACACATTGCAGGCCTAGTAGAGCAGTCGTATCAGGATCTGCGCTGTTTGCATTTCAGTCTCATCATGCCAGCAGACAAAAAAAGTTGAATCATCATCGAATCAACGTTGATTCAACGTGATTCATTGGTTTTGTGATCATCGATTAAACTATGGCAAAACATCTTCGATAAGCCTCTTTATTTCGGAGTACTAATTCGCGCCTCATATGATCAGCTTTTGTCTAAAGTAAAAAGTAACCGTCAATATCAACGTTAATTCAACGACATAGTGACGTTTAACCAACGTTAATGACACGACGTTGTGTCAGCGTTGTGTGTCAGCTGAGCATGAGGAATAAATCTGTTATCATTGAATGTGGCTGGAATATTTAGTGTTGCGCTACGCGAAGAAAGTCTTCAGATGAGCATATGCACAGTCTGCTCAGTAAGTGCATAGAAAGTCAAACACGCAACATCTTACTAATTCCAGTACGTAATACACTTTTTCTGACTAGTCTAAGCAGTGCAGGCTCTCTCGTAAACGATGCACTGCACTTACTCTGACAGACAACGCAGTTACATGGACTTATCCTGGTACCCACTGTTTGTGTATAGCGTCAAACATATTTTACCCGGACAGGGCTAATAACATTCAAAACAAGAGATGAGCATAAAATGCACGTGAAAATAAGATCGACACTTGATTATCCTGATTGCCAATGATGTAACCCAAGAGCCGCACCCTCGGAAAATTGCCACATGCGACGAGAAGAATCAGCCCAGTCTGTGGTAACATGTATGCATTCACAACATGTATAAGCAATCTTGAGCATCATACACTGTGGCGCCGTAAAGAGTGCGAAAAGAAAAGACACTAATGGGACTGCATTCGCTTTTCCCAAGATGGGGTGAAATACATTTTTCCTTGCGCATACCTCGTGTCATGATAAAACCAGTCTTATTTCATAAGCAAAACGCGCGTGTCTTGACTAGACGCATGCGCAATCAGAGCAGGGTAGACTACACATGAGCGTAGACATATCTTGGTACCTCCTGGTTGCGTATACATACATATTTCGCTGAAAATATTATGGGTTGAAGCACATTTTTTCCTTGCGCAGGCCATTTGAGTCGTGTCGTGATAAAGTCAGCCATGTGGTGTATGCAAAACACCTATGTCCAGACTAGTCTGTGCACTAGCACAATCAGAACAGGTTCTAGCACAATCAGAACAGGTTAGGCGCAATAAGTATGCCTTCTGGAAATCAAACGGTGAACTGCACTAACTCTGACAGACTAGGCAGTTGCATAGACTTATCTTGGTACCCACTGTTTGCGTATAGTGTCAAACATATTTTGCCCGGACAAGGCTCATATCGTTTAAAGAGATGAGCATAAAATGCACGTGCAAATATAACCGACCCTTGATTATCAATGATGTAATCCAAGAGCTGCAAGATTAACAAAAAATAAATAAAAATAACCGCAGTGATCCTAAATTTTGGGATAGATGTATCTGAGAAATCACTTTAGAATCAGATCAAGATGTGCAATGCGTCATATCCTATCAGTATTTTTGACACACTGTCAGCTACTTTTAGCATTTGTTTAAATTTTAGAATAATCTGGTAATTTAAAGGTGTCCCAATAGAGAGAGTAAATTAAAACGATGGAAATTGTTTGAACAGCATTGCAAGACATCCAGCAGGCACATGACGTCGTAATGATGTCAAAATGGGGTCGATGCGACGCCACCATGCCGTATCGACGTCAATACGACGTCATTTCGACGTCATGTGCCTGCTGGGCAGTAAAGTATTTCCCAGCGGGCACATGACGTCAGAATGACGTCGATGAAATGTAATGTTTGCGTCGACGTCAATGCGACGTCATTATAACGTTGTGTGTCTGCTGCGTAGTATGTATCAATGTGAAGATCTGATCCGTCTCCTCGAGCTTCCAATTAGGTATCCGTTTATCTGAATCAGAAAAAAAATGAGCCGCGACACGAGAAAGCAACAAAGTGGAAGTGCGCCCATCGCAGACTCAGATCAGAATGGGCATCCGCCTAGTATGATCACAGTCTTTTCTAAGCGCTTTAACGGTAGCTAAGGGTCTAACGTGGCGCGCTACCTTCATGTGGACAGCAAAGACTCTGATCAGACTGGGTGGATGCCCGGGCTTATCTGAGTCTGCGCTGGGCGCACAACCACTTTGTTGGTTTTCTCGCGTCGTGGTTCAAAATAATGATATTGGAAGTCTGCCCACAGTCATAACTAATTTATTCTAGGTCCACGTTTCATTAACATCGATCTTCAGACGAAAGAGCAATTCTCTAGGGAAAAGAAATAATGCCAGAATTTGTGCATATTGCCAAAATTGATAAATTCTGCATTTCTATCATACAAAACTAAAATTGACAAGAAAAATGTCAGAACTTCCTTTTTAATTTACTTGTTATATTTTTATTTGTTTTAACTATTGCAGAACTTAAATGTACAGAAAATTAGATGTGCCTGCGTGTGGGTTTTACTGCCCAAATATAGGTATGTGCTACATAGGAATTTTTGCAATCCTTTATTATTCTTACGGGCCACCAGGGTTCATCTCCCATAAGGTGCAGGTTACTTTGATGCTTATGTTGGTTTCATCTGTTTGTGCGACTCCACTTTGGTTGAAGGTACATCATTTTAGAGTCCAGATGCGCTGAAACAGGCACACATGCTACGACCTTGTATCCATGCCCCTGTGCTTGCACCACATCCATGTTGTAGCAGACAGGCCGCAGTAAACAGTATTCAGGACGCAGTAGACAGACAGTAGACATTTCACTGGACAGTAAATAGTATACAGAAAACCGCGAACAACATGCACTACTTTTCAGCATGCTCCAAAGCGAAGGGCGAGTGGACAGTGCACAGCAGACGGTAAACGGTCTATAACGTTGAGGGAAAAGTATTTTCCTTCGCACAGCTTTGAGATACATATACAGTGATCGTGAAATTGGGGGAAGAAAACTATCAAAGAAAAAAGAAATAAAAATAGAAAATAAAGAAAAGCAGACAAAAGTCTGCAGCACCCGGTATTCCCAGGCGGTCACCCATCCAAGTACTAACCGGGCCCGACGTTGCTTAATTTCCGTGATCGGACGAGAACCGATGTTTTCAATGTATTATGGCCGTAGACAACAAAGTAGCGATTTTCAACATTAACAAAGTGTACTTTTGAGAGTTTGCGATCGGTAATAGCCTATCCTGCAGTTCTTACTACTGGGACACACATTGCAGGCCTAGTAGAGCAGTCGTATCAGGATCTGCGCTGTTTGCATTTCAGTCTCATCATGCCAGCAGACAAAAAAAGTTGAATCATCATCGAATCAACGTTGATTCAACGTGATTCATTGGTTTTGTGATCATCGATTAAACTATGGCAAAACATCTTCGATAAGCCTCTTTATTTCGGAGTACTAATTCGCGCCTCATATGATCAGCTTTTGTCTAAAGTAAAAAGTAACCGTCAATATCAACGTTAATTCAACGACATAGTGACGTTTAACCAACGTTAATGACACGACGTTGTGTCAGCGTTGTGTGTCAGCTGAGCATGAGGAATAAATCTGTTATCATTGAATGTGGCTGGAATATTTAGTGTTGCGCTACGCGAAGAAAGTCTTCAGATGAGCATATGCACAGTCTGCTCAGTAAGTGCATGGAAAGTCAAACACGCAACATCTTACTAATTCCAGTACGTAATACACTTTTTCTGACTAGTCTAAGCAGTGCAGGCTCTCTCGTAAACGATGCACTGCACTTACTCTGACAGACAACGCAGTTACATGGACTTATCCTGGTACCCACTGTTTGTGTATAGCGTCAAACATATTTTACCCGGACAGGGCTAATAACATTCAAAACAAGAGATGAGCATAAAATGCACGTGAAAATAAGATCGACACTTGATTATCCTGATTGCCAATGATGTAACCCAAGAGCCGCACCCTCGGAAAATTGCCACATGCGACGAGAAGAATCAGCCCAGTCTGTGGTAACATGTATGCGTTCACAACATGTATAAGCAATCTTGATCATCATACATTGTGGCGCCGTAAAGAGTGCGAAAAGAAAAGACACTAATGGGACTGCATTCGCTTTTCCCAAGATGGGGTGAAATACATTTTTCCTTGCGCATACCTCGTGTCATGATAAAACCAGTCTTATTTCATAAGCAAAACGCGCGTGTCTTGACTAGACGCATGCGCAATCAGAGCAGGGTAGACTACACATGAGCGTAGACATATCTTGGTACCTCCTGGTTGCGTATACATACATATTTCGCTGAAAATATTATGGGTTGAAGCACATTTTTTCCTTGCGCAGGCCATTTGAGTCGTGTCGTGATAAAGTCAGCCTTGTGGTGTATGCAAAACACCTATGTCCAGACTAGTCTGTGCACTAGCACAATCAGAACAGGTTAGGCGCAATAAGTATGCCTTCTGGAAATCAAACGGTGAACTGCACTAACTCTGACAGACTAGGCAGTTGCATAGACTTATCTTGGTACCCACTGTTTGCGTATAGTGTCAAACATATTTTGCCCGGACAAGGCTCATATCGTTTAAAGGGATGAGCATAAAATGCACGTGCAAATATAACCGACCCTTGAATTATCAATGATGTAATCCAAGAGCTGCAAGATTAACAAAAAATAAATAAAAATAACCGCAGTGATCCTAAATTTTGGGATAGATGTATCTGAGAAATCACTTTAGAATCAGATCAAGATGTGCAATGCGTCATATCCTATCAGTATTTTTGACACACTGTCAGCTACTTTTAGCATTTGTTTAAATTTTAGAATAATCCGGTAATTTAAAGGTGTCCCAATAGAGAGAGTAAATTAAAACGATGGAAATTGTTTGAACAGCATTGCAAGACATCCAGCAGGCACATGACGTCGTAATGATGTCAAAATGGGGTCGATGCGACGCCACCATGCCGTATCGACTTCAATACGTCATTTCGACGTCATGTGCCTGCTGGGCAGTAAAGTATTTCCCAGCGGGCACATGACGTCAGAATGACGTCGATGAAATGTAATGTTTGCGTCGACGTCAATGCGACGTCATTATAACGTTGTGTGCCTGCTGGGTAGTATGTATCAATGTGAAGATCTGATCCGTCTCCTCGAGCTTGCAATTAGGTATCCGTTTATCTGAATCAGAAAAAAATGAGCCGCGACACGAGAAAGCAACAAAGTGGAAGTGCGCCCATCGCAGACTCAGATCAGCCTGGGCACAGTCTTTTCTAAGCGCTTTAACGGTAGCTAAGGGTCTAACGTGGCGCGCTACCTTCATGTGGACAGCAAAGACTCTGATCAGACTGGGTGGATGCCCGGGCTTATCTGAGTCTGCGCTGGGCGCACAACCACTTTGTTGGTTTTCTCGCGTCGTGGTTCAAAATAATGATATTGGAAGTCTGCCCACAGTCATAACTAATTTATTCTAGGTCAACGTTTCATTAACATCGATCTTCAGACGAAAGAAGCAATTCTCTAGGGAAAAGAAATAATGCCAGAATTTGTGCATATTGCCAAAATTGATAAATTCTGCATTTCTATCATACAAAACTAAAATTGACAAGAAAAATGTCAGAACTGCCTTTTTAATTTACTTGTTATTTTTTTTTTTATTTATTTTAACTATTGCAGAACTTAAATGTACAGAAAATTAGATGTGCCTGCGTGTGGGTTTTACTGCCCAAATATAGGTATGTGCTACATAGGAATTTTTGCAATCCTTTATTATTCTTACGGGCCACCAGGGCTCATCTCCCATAAAGTGCAGGTTACTATGATGCTTATGTTGGTTTCATCTGTTTGTGCGACTCCACTTTGGTTGAAGGTACATCATTTTAGAGTCCAGATGCGCTGAAACAGGCGCACATGCTGCGACCTTGTACCCATGCCCCTGTGCTTGCACCACATCCATGTTGTAGCAGACAGGCCGCAGTAAACAGTATTCAGGACGCAGTAGACAGACAGTAGACATTTCACTGGACAGTAAATAGTATACAGAAAACCGCGAACAACATGCACTACTTTTCAGCATGCTCCACACCTGTTCTCAGAGTAGGCGCGCAATACATTTATAATAACGTGAAATTATTTTTTGGGGAAATGCAATTTTTCTTTATTTCATGCATCATAATATATCTTAAGAATCATATGTCAAAATATCTGCATTCAGAGTGGATTCTGTAATTAGCTTCCAGCCTCTCCAAAGGCCAGGGGGTACACTAAAGGAGTAAATATTAGATCTACCCCTTCGTTAGTAAAACTGCAAATAATGTACATGAGATACTGTTAAAAGTAATGTTTTTGAGACATTTTAGCACATTAAAATGTTATGCAAAGTAAAACAGTAGATACTACTAAACTATCAAATCCCAAATGATTAGACTGTTAAAAAGTACATGTACCCATGCCTTAGTTGACTCTAAACAGGCACAAAGCATTGACCTCCTTTTTCGTCAGAGCAAAACGAAAGTGGCTGTTGTGAATATTTTCGTATCAACGGGTTGCAGTACCAATGCGTGTGAAATTATCAAGGAAAGAAATAAGATAATAGAAAAAAGTAACAGCTGTAGAATAAATTTACTTGAGTAACGTAGCTTACATAATAAGTAAGAATAACAAGCAAATAAAAGATATAAAAATCTAAACATCAATACCACTAAACATGTATTCTATTCTTTCTGAGAATAATATAACTTGTTATTAACAATTTTTAAAACTGCGTAACCAATTTCATTAACTCAAAAACATAAAATTATATCACAGAAAGGGAACTAGTACTGATTCGTATATTGATAGAAGCATATTTATCAGTGTCGCTGTCAACAGCGTTAGCCTTTTTGCAAAAGTTACATATACACTTTTTAGTGATTTTGTATAAAAAAAATTTTCTATCATTGTTTCAAACAATTTAAATACTTTGTACACTACACGACTACAGTGAATCTGTAGGGTACGCTATCAAATTAAATGAACAAGCCTGCTGTACTTTTCAGGTGATCCCACCCATTATTCTTTGTAGTGACGTTAGACCTTTAACTCATATATATAGGTTACCATAGTTTATACCAAGTGTAGAAGGAATTGTAGACCAATTTGATATCTGTCCATTATACACTTGTAACATTACTTACACATTAAATTACTAGGCAATAAAGAAGGTCATATGAAACACGGAATTAAATGATTCGAGAATAATTATATGTTTGAGAAAATTTGAAGCTTCTGTTGAAAGGATCTTATTTTTCAGTGCCATTGAAAATTGTCAGAACAATGCCATGCTCAGATACCAATGACGTCTTAGATATTTTATCACAGCGCCTATGGAATAACTCAATGTTGTGCGTCTGCTAGGATACTGGTGTTTTCTCGAAGCGCTGAGCTGGCATACTTGAATTTTCGCAGAGCGCTCAGTATAGTGCATCTGCTACGATATTTGTAGTTTCGAAGAGCACTCAGTAAAGTGCCTCTGCTAGGATACTTGTATTTCCTAAGAGTATTTCCGAAGAGCGCGCAGAATGACGTTTAGAGGACATCAGTATGAACTCTCAGTTGCTATAGTAACAGGTCTATCACGTCACTGGTATCGGAGCATGGCAAACAGTGTTTGCCATGCTCCGTAACAGTGTTTGCCAGGCTCCGTCAACTGTTTGCTATGAGAGATAGAGGGCAATATTGACACAGAGGCCGACACCAACATGATCCGCACTACAACAATACTTCCCGGTCCCCGCCCCCTCCCCACCTCCCCCCGCCTTTGCTTGAGGAACATAATGAGAAAAGAATATCCGCTGAGAAAGCAGTCGGTAAGCTATGTAACCATGAATAACTAGTGCCTTACTTTGTTTTGACGTTGTCTACTTTAATTCATCGGAGCAACTGTATCTTAATTGAGGTGTATGGGTAGGCCTATACCTTCAAGTTTTCCGCCACTGTCAGAAAGGGGGAACAACCTTTGTGAAATCCTGTTTGTTTCCCTGGACGAGAGATCCATATCCGCATGGAGTCTACTCAAACAAGAGGTAATTTGCTCAAAGGAGCAAATTCTAATAAGAGTGGAACCTTATTAGTGGCTATTCTCCTAAATGAGAGAATTCGCTCCTATATTCTATGTTTTCAATGTTGAATAAATATCACTGTATAAAAAAGCTGGCTTGGCTTTTATAAGCTCGCGAGTTCGTCATATTCCTCATGAAGTTAGCATGTCAGCACATTTAATATAATTATACGATAAATATTTTCATACAAAGTCACAAAGTTAGTTTTACTTTTCTAAACTAGGATGCTCATTGTAACAATAATGGGAATAAGAAAATCGACAATTAGCAGACGACACAACTGTGTAAACCGGAAGTAGCAAGTTTTCAACAGAGAATATGTAAGATTAAGAACACTAACTGCTGTAATTTTTATTTGGCATAATTTCAACAGCATTTCTGGAACAAGGGCAAAATACTCATAACGTAGCTTACATAACGTAGCTTACACCATACGATATAATTATGCATACTTAAATAAACGAAGTAGCAAGTCGAAAGTTTTTGTTAGTTTTGCACTACCCTTGTAAGCATATCGATCATAAATGTACCAACATTCCCACATTTTCTGTAGTTTTTTCACAAATGCGATAACGTAGCTTACATCCTTATCTATTCTGCTAAACGTGTAATTTTCAGAGAAAAAAATGCTTCAAATTTTAAGCGGTCAATGCATCCATATAGTTTCTATCGAATTTGACAACCTTACATGTTTGTTTTAAAGATTTACTTGGAAGCGAAACGCTTGTTTGTTACTTGCTAACTATTCAGCATTATGCGGGTAACGTAGCTTACATACAACGTGGCGACAGTGCAGATGAAAAAAAAGTTTTCCCCAGGGAGGTGTGATTTATAAAATGGTATTTCAGGTTTGCCTATTTACATATTTCGTTCACTTTAGAAACATAATTTCATTACATTTAACATATATTTTGCGGGAAAGGGAATGCAGTTGTTTGTACCATACAGAAAGACACGTGTTTTATGCCATTTTTGGCCTGAATGGAAAAACTTGTCAATGTGATGCTTTAATTTGCAACTGAAAATGAAGAACACATCTTTCAGCTGGAATGGAAGTATGTTTAAGCCATGTGAAATGTTTTTGAATAAGCGTTTAGCCTATAAGACACCAAATTTTAACACTTGTTTGTCTATTCTGAGAATAGGTGTATTATTCATTATTATCCATCTCTGCGTGTCGTTAGAGAAACGCACACTTGTTTTTATTTCACCATAGCCCATATACGTTCTTTTCGAGCTCCAACTTTTACAGAAGTCATTTACTGACTTTAGTCCATTTTCCATCGTCGTCAACAAACTACGGTTGTTTTAAATGTTACGCTGATCTTTTTAATGCAACCATGGGTATGCGAGGATAATTTATCGCATGAATCACCGGAAATCAAGTTGACTGACGTATTTTACTTCCGGTGTAACGTCACGTAACTATGCAACTGTCGCCAAAGACGCCATTTGCAAACCTGCCATTGCAGCGTTAATCAAAGCTCTCAAGAAAACGAAATTTTATGCTAATTAACCTCCGAATATATCTAAATATTTGCTTCATAAATCAACATGAAAGGTATGTAAGACTAGTGTTTGTATTGTATTGTATTTTTAACTTATAAAACAAAAAAGAGACAGAGGGAAATATTAACGTGACAGCTAAAGTTAGGATGCGCGAAACTTAATGCACAGGCGCTTGAAGTTTTATGTTATCAAATATAGTTCAATGATGCCGCTAAACATCCAGGCTATAACCATTATGAAGAAATGACCTATAGACTGCGTTTATGGCCTATAGACTGAAGTTTAAAGGGTTTTGAGTTTCTTTGTTTTCATATAAATGTGTATAACAATTGAAAATATTGATTAAAAAAAAATATTTACTAACTGCTGGCTATTCTTTACAGGATTTATATGCATGCTAATGCATGTTTTATTATCTGTGACTAAATTACTATATATGCGTTCTATTACAGGATTATTAATTTGACTTTACTACAAGTGAGACAGCGCGGCTAATTATGGCCTTGAAACAAAACAAACAAATTTTTTGTTTATTGAGCATAGAACTTCAAGCGCCTGTGCTTAATGTAAATTCTGCATGTCAGTAGAGCATTTGCTCGATACATGTTACGTAGACTATATGAGAAAAGCACTAAGAGTCTGCATTAGAGTCATTACAACAGCAACCAACATAAAAATCAGAGTTACAGGACTCGGATAAATCAAAACTGATTATCTCCACAATCACCACATTTAGCAAACAATGGCTAAATCATGTTACTCATAAATCTATTTCTATTTCGAAATGGCAATAAGTCCGTGGTTGGTTGGTGATTGGCAGCAGTGATCTCTCGGTATGATTCTCTTGATAATCTTCTCTACGTAGACTTAAGATCCCATTTTGGAAGGGCGTAGACGTCCAAAAAAAGCAAACTGGAAGTCATAAAATTTGTTTCTGTTTGTGAAAAATGGCGGAAAACAGGGTGGTGTACGGATATACAGTCGACTGTCGATATCTCGAAGTCGAAAGTCTTCTCCAAACTAGTTATCTCAAAACGGTCAATTTTCTGGTCCCAGAAAATTTACTTTGAGATACCAGCAGTTTGAGATATCCGGAGCCTCGCAGTTGAATTATAAAGAAGAAGAAAAAAGAAATGAGTCCAATCTATCTTATATAAGGCGGTATTTTGAGAAATAAGTGTTTGAGATATCGACAGTCAGTTGTATTTAAAACCAGAATTACGCACCACCAAACACTTATACCCCAACCCATGAGCTTAAACTAAATTTCCCTTCATACCGTTAAGGGTTTTCCGCCGTGTCAACAGTATGAAACAACTGTTTGACACGGTTGAACTAGCAAAAATCTTCTCATTTTTGAAAGAGATCGGTATAAATAGTAAAATATGATTAAGTTAAGTGCAGATATTTTCACGGCAGTTGATTTAAATTTGTGTCTACCCGTCTCGCTGGTCGATAGTTCGTCTTATGTTGTCAGTCTTATGATAGCCGTTGATCGGCGTGTTTTACCACATACACGCCTGGTAAACTATCACAGGTACCTCCGCGGAGGTACCGATAAAAAGTTGTGACAGGCATCCGGAGCTACCTGTGACGGACCAAAAATAAACAAAAAACGGTAGGTATTCGTCTTTTTTGATAAAATACAATATAACCAGGGAGTTTATTGAAAATCAAAGAATGCTATTCAACCCTTATATATATTAAGCTTTGTCACATAGTATATCCCCGGTAACTTTACATATATACAGAAGATATGACTTTTGAAGTGGCATTAAGGTCAGTCAAAAGTACTCAAAACAAGAACAAATCGGTTGTTTTAGGTCCTAAATGCACTTTTCTTGCATAGGAATCTGTTGATCTGGATACACTGACGTAAAGTAAACCCCCGTGTCCAAATATAAATGCCGACAAACTCCAAATAAGGCTGGATAGGTAAAAAAACAACCGGAGGTGCCTGTGACGGAATGGAGGTGCCTGTGATGTAAGAAAATATAGCGAAAATCTGAAGATCTATAGCGGTTGCAAATATTGATATTCTTCATCTCCAGACCACTGCCTTGAAAGAATCGTTCATTCAACGTCGCAATTTAATCTATCATAATGCGAATATCATGAGCATATTTTTGTTAAAACGACAGACAATGATCATGAACTTATACAATCAGATTCTACATCCTGCTCTCAAAACCAAGATGGAAGTAAGTATATATTGACCGTAGTTCATAAAAGACACACATGGTAAACCGAATAAAGAGCTCTTTCCCAGACAGGTGGAAATTCACCTCCCCAAATGAAAGAATCGCTAACTTCTGTTTTACCTATTTTATATTTTGAATTACAAAACAAACCAGAAAGCAAAGTGGGCAGCTATACAGGTGACCTTACTGCAAGAAGACTACAGACAAGCGGACATAAGAACACGTAACATTGATGCTTCACAACAGAAATCCAAAATCCAAAGTATATCATCTCAAAGAGTTATTGTCCGTTTTGTTTCCATATCTTTTAGTCAAACATTGACGAGTTGTACGTAGCTGTTGAAAAATTACTGCCTAATCCAGTGTTAGAATAGTTATGAAATGCGCTTAAATAAGAGGCAGCGTTTTTGTAAATGGTGATGACTGCCTGTTAGTCATTCCAAATCGTTAAAATTGTCGAGGTCACACGCCATGCTAGCTACTCGAAACGTTTTGCAAAAACAACGTTTCGGAAGATGACTTTTATGTAGTAAACGTGTAAATTTGATGCAGTGGCTATTCGGAGACTTTGAATTACATGTTATTTACAACAAGATTCCGATCACTTCAATATACTAAAAGGTGTAATATTGAAAACATGTCACCTGCCGATGATGTAATCTTATATGTAGGTCTTACAGATGTATTTGGATTCTAGCGCCAACAATTCAAAACTAGCCAGACCGAATCACTTGTAGCACCTATCACTCCAGTTACCACAAAGTTAACACATACAGCGAGCGTCATTAGACACATGCGAGCGATACATATGAGGTACCAAAAGGATAAACACTATAGATACATGTACGAGTATGCCTGTTGACGGGTATCGGCAATTTTGACAATTTGACACACCATACGTGTAGCTGGCATGACGTGTGACCTCGACAATTTCTGACAAGTTGGAATGACTCACAGCCAGCACCTCCCGATCACAGTCATCACCAGTCACAAAAATGTTGACTCTTATTTAAGCGCACATTTCATAACGATTCTAACACTGAATTAGGCAATTAACTTTCAGCAATTATGTGAAATTCGTCAATGTTTGACTAACAGAAGCGGAGACAAATTAGGCAATAACTCTTTGAGGTGGTGTTTTAGAAATTTTAACATGGAATTTCATGATATACGCATTATGATAGCTTAATGGGTCGTTGAATGAATGATTTTTTTCAAGCAGTGTTTAAGAGAAGATGTCAATATTTCCAGCTGCAATAACTACTCAGTTTTTCACTATATTTGCTTACATCACAGGCACCTCCACACAATTGCAGGCACCTCCAGCTGTTGTTTTGAAAAATCATGCCTTATTTCTAGGCAATCGACATTTATATTTTAGCAAGGAGGTTACCTTAACACCAGTGTGCCGAGAAAAACAGAATCGTATGCAAGATCACTGCATTTAAGACCAAAAACGGCCGAATTCTTTATGTTTTGAGTACTGTGGGCTGACATCAGAGCCACTTCGAAAGCCGTATCTTTGGTTAATATGGAAAGTTCAGGGGGATATAATGTGTGACAAAACTTTATGTCTATAAGGGTCGAATAGCACTTTTTGATTTTATAATAAACTCCCTGGTTATTTCATATTTTGTCAAAAAAGGGGAATACCTGCCGTTTGTTGTCATTTTTTGGGCAGTCACAGGCAGCTCCAGGTGCCTGTCACAGCTTTTTATCGGTACCTCCGACGGAGGTACCTGTGATAGTTTACCAGGCGTGACATACCCGACTTGATTCATTTTAATACTGTGCAGACATTTCTGACCTAATGCATATAAAACGTATTCTTGTATAGCGTTTGCGGCGCGAAATAAGCCTTTTTGTGCAGAAGTGCCGTAAAACCCATATCACTCACTCCCTCACTCACTCACTCACTCATACCGTTAAACCAGATCACAGCTTAAGCCTCAGATGAGAACTACACAGAAACATCATTTTAAGGCCTAATCTGTTCTGCTATGTACCCTCAAGGACTTTTGAAATTTGGACTTTACAATGACCCAGTCATAAGCTCAGTCAACCCAAACACTAATTAGGCCATGAGCCAGATATGGTTTGCCCCCCCTTCCCCCAGGGGGAATTTTGTAGACTATATTTTTCTATAAGCCCAGCATCTTAGAAGTATTTTGTAGTATGTTAGCCCTCTGGCGAGTGGGGCGTTAAGCTGTAACAGCCTGTTACAAACGTTACCCATTAAAAAGTAAACATAAAATAGACATTATCAAAAATTATAAAAAATAGAAGTCACTTTCCTATGTTTAAAGTTATAGTAGAGTCTAATAGAACAATCCAGTAGCTAAAAATGTTATGATCTTTGACAGGTCACTTTAGCCTACATGGTGTCATATACGTGCCATTCGTTTTAATAATAATAATAATAATAATAATAATAATAATAATAATAATAAAGACTTTATTTTCAGTGGGTGACACAATTAGCTACAAGCTACTCTTCCTTGTGGCCCACTTAACAAAATATGTACAAATCAAAACATATCAAATACAAATATACAACATACACTGTTCAAAACATAATATCAATTACAAATATACACCATACACTGTACAAAACATAATATCAATTACAAATATACAACATACACTGTTCAAAACATAATATCAATTACAAATATACAACATACACTGTTCAAAACATAATATCAATTACAAATATACAACATACACTGTTCAAAACATAATATCAATTACAAATATACAACATACACTGTCAGCGAAACATAATATCAATTACAATTCTAATGCACTTATAAATATAACGCGACGCCTGATTGGATAACGTCAAAAATTTGCGACAGTATATTCTGCGATATACTGTCGCAAACCCGACGTCATTATAAAACGTCGCTTCTCATTGGCTGTCGTTTGGTTTTACGCTGCTGAAAGCGCTTGCAGTGGGTACAAAGAAGTGCACTTTGAAAGGTGAAAATGTGAAAAAGTGCATTAGAATGGGGATAGCTATATTGAAAATTGTCATTTGGGGAGGTAAATCGTCGGTTTTATGGTCGCAAATTCCATTTTACGGCTCCGCTGGCGCGTCGCCGTAAAACGAAATTTCCGACCATAAAACCGACGATTTACCTCCCCAAATGACAATTTTGAATACAGTTATCCCCTAAATATACAACATACACTGTTCAAAACATAATATCAAATACAAATATACAACATACACTGTTCAAAACATATCAATTACAAATATACAACATACACTGTCAGCGAAACCAAACATTCATTGTTACAGTCCTGATCACAATCACTCCTTCTCTCAAGAAAAGAAAAAAACACTAGCAGCAATCAGTACTACCGAAAAATTCTGAATATTGGGACACCCAAAATAATCACCGCAACTGTCCCAAACATGGAACAGCCTGGTTTTCAAAAGCGGTAGCCAAAAGATTCAGACGGAATAGCAAACAGTGTAGACCCTGATCAGACTGCTCCTCTAGGAGCAGCCTGATAGGAGTCTGCTCTGTCCGCTCAGACCTATCTATCCCAATACATAGAACTTTTACGGTATAACGGAATGAAAATAAAGAAGCCCAGTACTGTAGCCTACCCTAACCGAAAACGAAACGTAAGAACGAGCCCCGGTCTCTGGGTATCTTAAAAAAAATAGATAATAACTGGTCACTTTAAATGTACATGAGATAAATCGAACATATGCCATATGTACGCTCAAAAACACTCACACAATAAATGAATTTACATTCACACTCCATTAAAATTGCTATTTCCATCCAAAATACTTTCTTTTTGTAAGTTACTCCTTTATTATTAGACCATATGTTTGTTACTGTATTAAAGACAATTTATTGATTATTCAGATCTGCAAAAATAATTATCCTATCTTGTATACTTTGGAAGAAATAGGATGTTCTGTTCTGTTCTGTTCAATTCTCGTATCGACGTTACCCAAGTGGCTCAACGGTACGTAACCATAGTTGCACACACTTGGCGCCGTGTGTCCGTCCAAGAAATAGGATGTTTAACACAGTTCCCCCTTATAAATGTTTCATATTACAATTGTCACTTTCTGTATAATTCAAGTGCTTGAACTACACTGTATGAATAAAAAAAACACAGTAAAAGCTAATATTGAATATGCCAGCCTATCTAAACAGCAAGGAACAGTTCTTCAATATTTTGAACGCATTTTAGTCGGCCATGATGATCGCTTATATACGTTACCGAGGGCTATTTTTGTTAAACTCATATAATTTGACGATAGAATCATCTTATTTTCGTTGGTAGCAGTTTCTTCATAAAAGAATCTTTTAGTATAAAAGAAAAAAATGCATTCTGGTTTATTTTCTATGATAAGTCATTACTAGTTGTAACGTAAACAACATTAACAGTTAGAATATTTCATAATAAAACCTTTAATCAGTTTTTTCCCACTGTCACATAAAAACAATAACATATATAAGTCTGGGTGTTCTTATGATATATTGTGTACTTGGACCTAGTAACTCCTCCCCTCAGTTATTACTTTTAGGGATTCATGAGATGTGTTTTATACGTGATTAAACATAGTATACTACAAATTGTAATGTTAAGGGCATTGACATATTCTGCATATACAAACGTTTTTTTTTTTGTGCTGGCAACTTTGTTTTGTTATTATATCAAAAATAAAAGTATTTCATAATGGCATTGCCCAGTTTGTTTCTTTTCACAATTTGTACATTTGAGTTCTAAAGACAGTAACATACGTAAAATTTTGTTATATACAACTTTAAAAAACAACAACAAAATACCACACCAGAAAAGATAAAAAAAAGATAAAGCCGCAGCTAAGCCAGCATAGATTTTGCATATAGGGCTCGAATAAAATGATATACAATCAGTTTGATAACATTAAAAGCTAAGCGCTTTTGACGTGTTTAGTATAAAATTATAAAATAATCAGTAATTAACAATGCAAATGGAGTACCACCTTGTTTATTGACAGGATTTGGCATAGTTTTTACGTGCACACTGAAAAAATCTATAAAGCAGAACAGCAAACCTGAAGTTTGACGACTTAAGCCAAATACAGTTCTGCATCAAAGCTAATGTAGATATGTGCTGGCAGCGTATACATACTTAAGTATGACTATCGTATATTTTACGTTACCAAGGGAAACAACATTGCTGAGTTACAGTTAAGAAACAAACTTTTGAAAATAATTAATGGTAGTGTCAATACATTGCTTTATTTAGTTCATTTATGTAACTAACAATAATGTGTCAACCAGGAGTTTGGGAGAATAGTATCAGAAACATTTAATACAGAAAAGAGACACTGGCAGTTTACTAGCATACTGTAGCAATCTATAAATGCTATGTTTAAGATGATCTATATTTCTATGCTTTTGTTTCTTTCTCTTTAAAGTCTAACAACTTTCGATCATCTCTTAAAGAATCTAACCACATTCAACCATCTTTTAAAGCATCTATTCACCAAAGAACATAAAGATACGTTTAGTTGGACAATTTTTTTTTCTAGGGACAGTGTTCCGGTAGCTCTGCACACATAATGAAATGGCAAATGAAAATGAAAGAATATATTAATGTTGGTCCTCGCTGTTCAGATATCTATGAGCAAATCTTAGTTGTTCTCCTTCAGAATGTATTCGCCTGCACTGTAGTTATGCTTTGCAGCATAATATTGGGAAAAAAGAAAAGAAAGACCGAACAAGTAACGTATACAACGTATTCATTGCAAGTTTATGGATTCTTCATTTCCGATATCCTAAACTAGCAATACAGTATTTCTAAAGAGCAAATAATCAAACAATAGAAATAGTGCATAACTATACATGCCAAGGAAGGGTTAACCTTAATAACTTACTGCATTTGATCTCTGTGACCTTGTATTACCATATTGTTTACTTTTTAGCATTAAATATGGTTGAAAACTGCTTATTTATGATATCTTACTGCTTATCTTATAATTTTTGTCCAAATATGTTAAATACTGTTAGGGAATACAGCATTTTGGCAATATCCAAACAACAATTTTAGTTGCTTACATTATTGTAAAATTGTCTGAATGAAATTTGTATTTCGTGACGCCTTTAGTCCTTGATAGTAACAACAAGTGGGAATAAAACCATGGGGTTTGCAAAATTACCTGACCATTTAAATATTTGTAACAACATAATGAAAAATAGAACTCCTGAACAAGCTGATGACAGAATGATGTATGTGTTATAAAGTATGTCACTTTCTAGCGGCCTTAAATTTTCACATTGTTAATAGTTTGCAATGTATTTGATGGCCGGGAGCTGCATAAACAGATCACGTAGATCACAAAGTAAACATGTAAGTTATGATCACAGGAGCCACACATATTTGCTAACCTATGTTAAAGAGTTACTGTGCAAAGAGGCTCGTGGCTGACGATTCGACTGACAGCATAGCAATAATGGTGTTTATCCCTGTTGGGAGAGTTGGTACTGCTTTTGATTGACTCGGCTGGCAGCACAGTTGCATATTTGTATGTAGGGTAATTGAATGGCTCAGCTAACAGCATAGGTAGTGAAACTGGTTTTATCCCCATCATGACGAGAACCTAAATATCAATCATTTGCAGCATATATCAACTCTTACTTATTTAATTCTATGCATAAAATTAAGAAAATCATTTTTAAGATGTTACTTTTAAGTGAAACTGAATTGAAGGCAAGATCGAACTGCTTCAGCTATAACAATCTATGTGCGTCTTGCTGAGTTCTTGTGTATTTCAAAGAGCTAAATTGCCATCTGACTACCAGTGGTAAGCTAATACTACAGCATTGAATAATTCATATTGCCCGGGAACTAAATTTCTGATAACAGGTGACTCACAAATCTTATCCCCCGACATATTACAATTATGTAACGTAGCGTTACTGTTAGATTGCTTTTTAAATATACACTATCCGATGTTTTTCTTTTTATACTTTAAGGACACATAACATTGGCGTTTCTTCATATTTACGTACACAACAGTGTCTACTTAAGACATGACACAGATAACATTAAAAATAAAATGCAGTTGATGTTGGCTTTCTTAGCTTTTCTCGTCATTTTGTAGGTTAGATTCTTCAAAAGTAAGATAGTTTCTGTCCACATTTAATATATCCACTGCTAACTGCTGCCTAACTTATCTAAGCTGGACATGAATCAAAGAAGATTGATGGAGCACGTATAAACTTCAGTCCACCAATTCAGCGATTTAGTCTGGTTGTTTTTTTTCCCGAATTTTTATTGTGGTTATATACTTTACATATTTATCGTGACTGCTGACGAGTTTTGTAAAGCTTTAGTTTGTTTGTTTTTTAAACTGGACTATTGAAACAGTCATATATATGACAATTACTTTTTTCTTCACTTCAGTTCTTATAATTTGCTCGTTATATTACATGTATTTAGACACTGAAGGGGAAATAACGTCAAATACAATGCAAACTATGTTATACGGGTTAGTCAACTTCTCCTTGACAATGTCAATTACCTTGAAACAGCGATTTATGTACTAGCAGACAAAACCCAACATTATTTAGGGCGAATACTAACATGTGTATACCAATGTGTATTTTCTATTATAACGTGAATATGTAAATTTGGGTAGTGTAATTAACGTTGACGTTACACGTTAATGCCCCAACGTACAGAGGGCTAACCAATCGGAGCACGCTCGGCCAATTCCGTGAATCACGGAATTGGCCGAGCGGTGTTCCGATTGAGGGCTAACATGAGTCATTTTGTTTCGTATATAATGTAGTTTCAGAAAATCATAGTGTCCAAATTTCCCCCTCGTGTGATCTGCTGATTTTCCGTCATGACTTCTTCTGGACAAGTGAACTTCAGCTTTCTTAGAGAAGGCTCCGAAGAACATATATACATGTAGGATTTGCAGGCTCCGTCGTCCGTCCATTGTCGTCATCCGATATCGCTCTGACAACTTCCCTTTAGAGGCCTCTGGGTTAATTGAAACTCAATTCAATATGGAGCTTTATGAGTTATGGGAACAAAAAATAGCAAAAATGTTTGCGGGTCGAAAATCAAAATGATACGGTAAAGAATAATTAACCATCCACTTCCCTAAAACGACTGCACGGAACTGACGGATAATTATGACAACTATCCGTAATTCGTTTTTTTTTTTAATTTCAGTTATGCGGTGGTGGGATTGTGTGTATACGGGAAAATGGGAGCGGAAGGGGAAGATGTATGGGAGAAATGGGGAGGGAAAATGGTAAAAATGATGGCGTCCGAAATTTAGGATGGCTAGGAAATACAGTGGTTTGACCTATTCCGACGCATTCGCCTGTTCCGGTGTATTTCGGTTCTTTCTCCGGCTTTAAACAAAGTTTTGTCAACACTTACTGGTCGAAATCACACATAGTAAGGGCTTCGTTTCTGTTTTTTTAAGACACTGAAAACTGGATTCAAAACTGATAAACATTACATATTTAGCAAGACAATGGGCACGTGTTTTCAAACCAATTGTGAAAAAAATGGTCAGGACAATATCTGTGTAAACATACAAAGAGAATATGTGGCAAGAACATAAATATGTCGATTCCTCATTCTTTAAGAAATCTCTGCTGATAAATATCGAAAGCAAATTAAATTGTTTGCTTTTTTATTTTAGTTTGTGACTCATTAGCTTCTTTAGCCAGTATTTTGCTTTCCGATGCTTGTCGTAACATATAATAGTTTCTTCACGAAATTAACATACTTAATAGAGCAGAAGATTTTATATATTTCTGGTATAGAGAAATCAAAGAATAATTGACAATTTATAGCGTAGCACATGATCAAATTAAAGAGCGTCGAAGCCGTTCAAACGGCTGTATGGTAAAAATACTTGCAGAATAACTGGGCCGATTTGGTTGATGCGATATTTTGCCAAGGTTAAAGTAACGTTAACTTAAGACAAGTTAATCTCAAATTGAAATATTTATACAAAATGTTATATGTGATTTCAATTGTTTCTAGTTATCATTTCATTTGTCAGAATCTGTCAGCAAACTTGCCACATGATGTCTTTGGTGGGACCTGGGATTGAATTGTGTCAGTTGCTGAGAACTTTCTTCTTCTCTCTCATACTCCGATTCGATCATATCTCTTCACTATATCTGAGGACTGTTCTGTGGTGGAAGAAAACCAGAAGTAGTTCTCAGCTGTTTCACACCCGATTAACTATGTTTTCAAAGATGTTACGAAACGAAAAAAACAACAGCTGTTACGAAACGAAAAAGAGTCATAGTTACCAAACGACCTGGTCAGCAGGTCGTTTGGTAACTATGACTCTTTTTCGCTCGTAACAGCCCTTTTATATACATGGTTAACGAGAAGGAGGTATAGGGGCTGGGAAATACTCTGTGAAACCACCGCAAACCCCGAAGGGAACAGTAGCTAGTCCTCGGTTTATAGGTAAACCTCGCTACCTTTTCCTAGCATATTTACTTTTGAAACCCCAACACATGCTTATAAAATCAGAACACCTCTTTCCATATTCACTCTATCCTGGTAAAGGCATTTCAAATAATTCGACGATAGCTTTTTCTGCAAACTTGGGTTATATCCCCACCAGAGTTTGGAGTGTCACTACTAAAAACCACGGTTCTCCTCTCCACCACAGCAGTTCTCAACCAAGAACAAGGTACACTGTATTAATCCTATTTAACGCCTCGGGGGCGTTGCATTTTACGAAAAGATGGGAGGAGGGGCGTTATTTAGAACCTAAATTGTAGTACCTCAGCCACTGCCAAAATACCTCTAATAAACAGTAACTGCCAAAAATAGCCGACCCCAAAGCAGCTATATGTTTTTCACATATTCTAAGACGTTGCTCCTTATATCAATCTGATTCTGAAGGCACTCACTTTTCGAAAGAGAGAGAGAGAGAGAGAGAGAGAGAGAGAGAGAGAGAGAGTGAGAGAGAGAGAGAAAAACAAAACAACTACAACAAAAACAACAACATTTTTTTATGTCTCCCCGATTATTTCAGTTCCTGTCATTTTACAGAAATCTTATTTGTTCTATGTTTGCCTGTGGGTAATTGTTTTGTTTGTTTCACCGGAAATCATGGTGAGTTGACGTCTCTTACTTCCGGTGTAACGTCAAGTAACTATGCAACCGTCGCCAAAGACGCCATTTGCAAATCTACTGTTTGCAGCGCGTATTATAGCTCTCAAGAAAACGACATTTTATAGTTATTTACTTCCGAATATAATGAACTATTTGCTTTCTAAATCAACATGAAAGGTGAGCCTATTTATTTGTATCTTTTATTCAATTTATAAAGAGGCAGACGGGAAACCTTACGTTAAGTTAGTTTATACATTTTATTTTCAAAATTTCATAGCATATATAGGCCTACACACAAATATTGGTCATAAGCAAATAAGAGGATAAGAACGAAAGCACAAGTATTTATAAAGTTCCTCTTCTTTAGCTATGAGCCGCGACAAGTGAAAACCAACAATGTGGTTGTGCACCCAGCGCAGATTCAGATCAGCCTGGGCATCCGCCCAGTCTGATCAGACTCTTCGTTGTCCACATGAAGGTAGCTTAGACCCTTAGCTACCCTTTAAGCGCTTGGCGAAGAGTCTGATCAGACTGGGCGAATGCTCAGGCTGATCTGAGTCTGCACTGGGCACACAACCACATTGTTGGTTTTGTTTCGCGGCTCATATAAATTTGTACTGGGCCCAGATAGCTGATGATTTCACATAAAGATGGGTGAATGAATAGGTTTATTTATACTTGAAAAAAAATAAGGGGTCAAACATTTGAGTTTACATTTCTGGGTCTACCGATATTTATCCATTTTTTGTTTGTTTTATATGGTGAGTTAGCATTTTTATAGCACTTTTCTTACGCCATAAATTTTAAAATTGTGCACCGTTTTCTTTTAGCACACCAGTCCTCTAAAACACACTAACCTCAAAATCAAAGTGGTTAGAAGTCCATGAGGAGCAAATTCAACAAAATTTTCGATTTCGCAAATTCATAATTTCTTTTGCAAAATTGCTCGATAGACATAAAATTTAATCATCTTTGAGGTCAGCAAGCTGTAACAATTTTAAAACTCATAGCTGTTTTAGAAGATATTCCCGACCAAACTGACACACTATCGATTCTCTATGGGAATTCAAAACACTTTCATTTTAGGGGTAGTCTGACTTGGTCAAGACAAAGGCTAAAGGTTCAAACTTCATGTCTATAAAACTTGCAAAATGAAAAAAAAAATGGAAGGTAGAAATGGTTTATTTTACAAAATATTTGAAATGTTCCAGAAATCGCAGGGTGAAAGTTTGACCCCTTAATTATTTTTTCGAGTTTAATTTGCGAGAAATAAGTAAAGATTCAGTTTTAGAAGGGTTAAAAGTAACAAGCCACACTCACGCCCCTGCTGATATTAAACCAAGATCTGTGTTAATACAACCGGCTGCTGTCACATGATTGTCTACAATAATCTGATAAGAGACTAGGGTCATCTGCAAACAATTTAATATTAAAGCCGATGTCATCAACAATATCGTTGATAAACAACAGAAAGAGAAGAGGGCCTAAGATTAATCCCTAGGGAACCCCGGCAAGAATCACAACCACGTACACTCATAGCCGTTTCAGGCTAACATGGAAAAGCAAACTGCCCACCTGTATTCCTAAAAACAAAAATAAGACAGACTGATGGACACATGTATGGGGTTCTAGCATCTGTTATCCATCGATTTTTTACGGACAGATACTCGTATTTCTGTTTCAATTATGAACCTCACTTTTATGATTGAGAAGGAGCAAATTCCACTATGTAGCGTGTTTTCTGCAATCATATGAGCAGGGGGAAAATCCACTATAGAAGGGAAAAACGGCTGTGCAAAAACACGTATAGTAGATTTTCCCTGGGGAAAATTGGCTACATAGTCATATTTCCGGGGGGAAATTCTACTATATAGCCATTTTTTTCCGGTGGGAAATTCTACTATGGAAAAATCATAGTCATTTTTCCGGGGGAAAAACTACTAGGGGGAAAAGGTACTCTCTGACAGCAACCAGTATACAAGGACCACTATGGAAATAAGAGAATTCACGTTCTCTTTCTTGTGTTATCCTTGGTATCTGGTAAGCAAATCATAGAACTTTGCATGTGTGGCTGTTTTAAATGTATATTTTATATGTATATTTAACAGCACATTGTATTGTTTTATTTTTATGCTAATCTGCGATACCAAATATAAATAAGCATTGTGATTAGATAAGTATTTAAATCCAGGTACATGTTGTATTTCGAAAGCTTTATCCTTCGAGGTAAGCAAGGAAATAGGTCAGTAATAAGAATTATCGTCTTTTTACGGAACTTGGCACTGCCTCCATAATCCAAAATACATATTACTTAACTTTAATACAGTATAAAAAACGATTCCTTAAATGATTAAAAAACTTTTTATTGATTCTACCATGCTCGGCACATGCCCGGAAGCAGCCAATCAGTGTGCTTTATTTTGAGTTTGAGATTATACTCAAGTTGTATAACCTCGAACCAAGTTTGTTGGCTCTGTTAACCTCGTAAGCAGTGTTCATTAAAATTCAAACAGCTTTGAAACCATATACCAAGATCCTTCTCCCTAATGCCCTTTGGTAGCATCTGTTATCTCTAAGATGCCCTGTTCCGCATCGAATTAGATTCAATGTAAAAGTCTTATGATATAATTATAAAATAGATGGTAAACAGAACAGACCGTGATCAGATGTCCACAAGCTTAAGGAGACTGGTCCTTGATCTAGGTCATTGGGGTCTAACATGCATCCTAGCCCAAACATTAGCCTGAAAATGGAAGGAACTCCTCTGTTACACCTCTAGCGAAGGCATAATAGAGGGGTTCCATCCATTTTTCAGGCTAATTATTTGGCTAGGCTAAAACTTTAGACGGCCTTGCTCCGGTATAAATGTCTGATTATTTAGGAAAACTGACTTTCTGAATAGACGAAAATGAAGGAAGGGCTATTCTCCTGTTTTGTTTGGTCACACATTGACTTGGCGATTTTATTTTTTCACATGTATTTAACAGACTCTAACAAACTCTATCATCATTCTGAAAGTCAACGTCAAATGCCGTTACGTAAAACCGGAAGCGACGTATGTAGCTTCCGGTGCAACGTAACGTTACTATGCGACCGTAGACAAAGCCGCCATTTGCAATTTATCTAAATGCAACGCTTTTACACACTCTAGAAGAAAGGATATTTTACGTAATTTTCTTGACTTTCTTTGGAAAAATTATCACATATGTCAATATGAACAGTAAGTTGATTTTTGTTTGTTTTGATGCGACACTCGGAAAACAGGAATAAAAATTAATGAAATTTGATTGGGTTTGTTAAGGCTTTAATCACAGGCGCTTGAAGTTCTATGCTATGAAACATATTTCAATGCCGCTAAACATCTAGGCTATGAGCCATTTTGAAGAAATGACCTATAGACTGCGTCAAGTATAATGGGTTTTGAGGGTCTTTTGAGCATAGAACTTCAAGCGCCTGTGCTTTAATGAAAAAAAGTATTTCAACAGTAGGGTCTTTCAAGCAGATTCTGCAGTTAATGACTGGTTACTGTATCTTGAATGAATATCGACACAAGCTTGGGCAGGATGATGCAGAACTTTGTGTTTGTGGGGGAATGGAATCAGTGGAGCATTACTTATGTAAGTGTCCCCAGTATGAAGATGCCAGATTACAACTAGCCTACTTACAAATCTCAGAAATCAGCTTGGTCTACAGAATCTCCAGAAGTATACATTAATAGAATATGATGACCATTCTGAAATTACAAACTGGAGAGAGATCATATTACTAGAGCTTGGGAAATACATAACAAACAGTGGAAGATTTGACTTCAAAGCTATTGCTAACTACGGTAGATTAGACTTTACATAATCCTGCATCCCAATAAGACTTTTTTCTGCAATATTATTGCACAGTTGAGAAAATTACCAGTGAGCCAGTTAACAACAGAGTACAACTACAGTCGAGCCCATATCAGCCTGTAACGGCTCAGGATAGAGGATAGAGGATAGGGTCTATGTGGAAAACAGATGACCTCCGGTATTGCCCATTTCATCATTAACTTAAGGTGTATGAATGCACATTCACGAAGAGAACTCTGTTGCCATTTCCATTCCCCCTCCCCCACACCCACCCCGACCCTTTACAACGGCTTAGATCTACAGCCTTTCAAAGAAATTATTTGTTTTTATAGGCGGAAATTCTGTCCTTTAAAAGTAGACCCCAGTTTTGCTTTGAAGCTTAAGTAAGCACACATTAAGTCACAAAAGTTTTTGTAAAGATGGTGAAAAACATGGAGGTGTAGCCAAATAAGTTTGAATACAGAGCCATAGTGTGGCAATCATTTTACAAAGGAGAGATAACTTTAGCAAAACAGAAGCCTGATCTGCTCCTCTGGCAAGGAAACTACCTTTGCGGGAAAAGAGATTACAAATTCTGATGTATGTAGTTACAGAATACGGTCTCATATTATGTATCCGTAGTTTTTATCGAAATCCGTACAGAATAAATTTTGAGTCTATCACACCGAAATCTTTTTACTTGTACGCAGATAATAATAACACAAATTGTGCAAAAACACATGGATAACCTGTGTTTTCGACCGAGCTAAAAGTACCAGACAGGCAAAAATGGCTGTCGAACGAGACAATGAACAGCAGTGTCAGCTCAGTCGATGATCATTTACAAAAGTATTATTCTCGGTCGACAACAACTTTACATTTTACCTGTTTGTTTAGAGCACAGGTTAAGAAACTGGCATTGTCCCCGTGAATACGAAAACCAGAACCGATTCTAGTCCGAAAGAATATTTTTGCTGTTAATGACTGTATCTCAATGACCATAAAAATATGTTTTTTCTGTCATAATTTCAGCTATACCACAAATACCACAGTTGTCCCTAGAAACTCGGGTTGACAAGATCAAGATGGCTGTACTGAAAGTGATGGTCATGAACAACCGGTTGTACAAACACCTGTATTCATCAACATTTGATGTTCCTGACTACGAGAAGCAGAATATATTGTACAACAATGAGGTATGTATTCGGACCCCACTAGCACACACCGATGAATCAACACTGAATCGACGTTGATTCAACGTCATAACGTTGAATCAACGTCGATTCAATGTTGAT
The DNA here is from genome assembly GCA_963989385.1 of Ctena decussata. Taxonomy (NCBI): domain Eukaryota; kingdom Metazoa; phylum Mollusca; class Bivalvia; order Lucinida; family Lucinidae; genus Ctena; species Ctena decussata. The sequence goes on along the minus strand of OZ022499.1, from coordinate 37,927,401 downwards.
TTAAAGTAGTGTACCTGCTGGGAAAAGGCAGTTGGTTTAAAAGTGAATAGATACCACATGGTTTGGCCGCCAGTTTTACAGAAGTTATAATGTAAAGTTGTATGGGTACACTGTCATGAATTTTCTCAACTTTTTAAAGGGAGATAACATCGGTGACTTCGTATTTCTTTCCCTGTGTAAGGAAACCCTTCCAAAAATTGGACATACTCTTAAAAGAAAGCATTTCCTCATCGGATAGCAAATTCTTTCCTCTTAGAACTGACAGCTTATACTAGTTACCGTAAAAACTAGAAAAAAAACGTAATAGGACACACATAGTCAGCTCTCGAAATTTGGAACAATGATATCTCAAAGTACCCTCTTATATCAAAGAATATAGTTTGAACTAATTTTCTATTTCTATTTCAACTCTTGTATTCTCAAACTACCGATGTCTCATGGAAAATTTTCGATGGTTAATGGGACCAGACAGTTTATTTTGATATCAAGAGTTTGCGATAACGTTTTATTTATTGATACTGAGAGTTGAATTTGCAGTTAAGTAGTATTGTATACAAAAAATTAGAGTCTGGTCACAAAGTGATTGCCCCTATCGATGCAGGTCTAGTATTGTTTGCCATTCATTACTAGGGTAAAGTCGGGTAAATTCGGACAGCGGGTAAATTCGGACAGTGACATTTTTTTCCTTTATATGTCAGCTGATTGGAATTAAAACAACATTTACTGGACAAACGGTGAAAATTCTGATGAAACGGCTCATTATGAGCCGTCTCATCTGGATTTTCACTGTTTGTAATGGTATGTCCGAATTACCCGCTGTCCGAAGTTACCCGACTCTACCCTATCTACTTTGTTTGCAGACACTGTACCTTCAGTATCAGCAGTACTTCACCTTTGACTTTGACAACCCAGATTTCGAGTTTCACCGGAGACAACTAGACACGCAGATTCTGTGTAATAGAAAGATTCATGAGATTGTCAGAAACACCAGAGAAATATATGCTGACATCTGTAGTCCATTGTACAACAAAAGGAAGTTCATTTCTGCTAAGGTAAATTGATTTTATTTTATAGTCATTTTCGTGTTGACTTTGCAGCTCTGCTTTATAAATGTTATAATGCTGTGACAGTTACTGCAGGCTTGTCTGTAATAAGACTGTGCCCGATGCTTTCCTTGGTCTAATATAACTTACATGTATACCGAAAATTGAAGCCCAATTAATATCTGATCTGGTTGTATATGAAATACTTGTAAATAAAAGAGACTAAAGAATGCACCTTGTTGGAGTCCATCAGTTGGGATAAAAAACAACAAAATTTTCACCATAGAGTTTTTACAGTATATAAATTTTATGAATTTATTTTGACAGAATCTGCTTTATCCATGATATTATTTGAAATGAAATTAAAAATCAACTCCCGTACTAAACTATGAAAGATATTTTGCAAGGAATATTTACTTGAGAGCACTGAAATAGTCCAAACTGACTATCTCCATTTGTTCAGGGTATGCAATTGCAGTAAAACACACACACTGCTCAAAACATTTAAAGGAACGCTAAATATTTTTCCATTGACGACAGTGCAAAGCATCCTCACTTTGAGGGCCATTTACTTTTGCTCGACAAAGACACATAATTTCCAAATTTTGCCAGTTTTTTAAAGAGGGTCAAGGTTACTGACAGCACAAGTTTTGATCCAATATTTGCCCTGCCCATGTCCATGGACTGTTTTTTGTACAAATGAAATTTTGGTAAAAATTGCATTTTTTCAGAACAGGGGAACAGCATGAAAATTACAACCAAAATCAACACAATCAGTTTGCCTATGAAGCCGAATGTCTTACAAGGTGACCCGTTTGAAAGGATCACTTTGAACTCTAGTTTATAAGATTTTATAGACTTCCAGAAAAATGCCTCATTTTCAGAAAAATCGAAAAATGCAAAATTTGTTCCATGGAAATGATCTGAGTATCAGTTGTATTGAAATTTTTGTTGTCTAAAACTTTGATTGTTCTTGCAACCGCTGCAAAGGAATGGGGAATGCTTGACCTTTAGCGATCGAATTTATGGGCCGTGGATATTGGTTGGTTGATTTGATGCTTAACGTCCACGGTAAACAACTAAGGTCATGTCGGGACGGTCAGTTAACCTAACCACACTATTCCTGACCTCCTAAGCGGTTAACCAGTACTAAGTGCACATACTTTCGCCAGTAACTGACAACTGCCCTTCTTGAATCAGCGGAAGAAGAAACGAAAGTATGGGCCGTGGAACTGGGTATATGTTGTAGTAATGTCTATGGGAAAATATCAGCTGCTCCTTTAAATATTTTGAGTAGTGTATATAAAGATCGAAATCGTTTTATTGGTCTAAATAAAACTGACTGACATAACAATCGCGTGCGCGAATGAGAAATTTACCCGCCAGGGGTATAATCACCTGATCGCAAAAGCTACTATCAATTTTCTTACTGGCTCATATTTTTTTCCTGATTTGCATATATAATTTGACCTTAGTTCTTGAATTAATAATTGTCTTACACCAAATTACACCAAAACGTTTTTTAACTTAACCCAATATATTTTTATCTCACGAAAGTAAAAAAAAAGAGTATGGAGTAGGCGAGGGAAAATATCTTTAAGGCGCCCCCCCCCCCCCCCCCCCCCCCCCTCTTTCATATTATAATGCTCATGATCTATCAATTTTTATTTTGCCTTTTTTAGGTACACGACAATAAAATGAGTAGACCAATAAATTAACCTTCTTCAATTTCTGATGAATCAGAATAAGCATTAATGTCATTTGAATAGAAAACAAGGCTTATGTTAGAAATAATAATCGGATTTAACTGAATTGATTTGAATTGTGTAACTATGGATACCCAGCAGGCACATGACGTTGTAATGACATCTTACTGATGTCGATGCGACGTAATGACGTCGCACTGACATCAGGTAGGCGTCATGTTGATGTCATGTGCCCGCTAGGTGCGTTCCACTGAACCTCCTTGGGAATATCATTTTGAAAATGGAAACAACAACGATTTGATTGAATCGTTGTCTGATTATTGGAAATCACCATCTTTTATCATGCTGAAATTCAAATTCTGTTGAATAGCAGACATAACCTTGGCCTTTGACTTGGTGCATCACTATAAGAGATTGTCCCGATACGTCGGCAAAAATGATTTCAAAGCGAGTCGTAATGGTTTTATCATTAAAGTTCTATCTTCAGCTATAGACTTTGTTCTTTTATTTTCTGTCTTTTGATGTTTACCACCTGCTATAACTCCTCCTTTCTGATACCTATCATTGTGTTCTTAGGTATTTCCTAATGCATCCCAGCTGAATCTTCCAAAGACTCTTCCTATGACTTCTCTCTGTGATCATCTGCTTTCTGTCTACCATTATATGTATGGTGAGTTTCTCTGATGTTCTTATGATCTGTATGTATTGCAGTATTGTTTTGAGTGTTTGTCTTCTCTCGTGATACACTGTGACTATTAAACTAGACTGTGGAATTCAGTTATTTCTGTGGTCGTTTACACTTTAAGCACCGGTGACGAAAATAGCAGAATTTGCAAACAGCGTAGATCCTAATGAGGCGGCTCATCAAGATCTACACTGTTTGCCCTCTAGTCTGTGAGTTCTCAATATGATATAGTTTGAACGAAACTTTTTTTTAAATTTTTGCAGATGTACATTTGTCGTCTGCTTTTTGGCGCTTAAAGGGGTAATGGAAAGAAAGACTCATTAGGCAATTATTCTTCCTCGGTCTGTCTGATATAGGACTAAACTCTGTGATCATCGTCGGTTTGATTTAGAATTTGACTGTGCGTGCATATAAGTTTAACAAAAATTCAGAATTCCTGGATGACTGCGCTTTGTAATTTCATTTAAATTCGCTTGGCCCAGTTGGACGATTAGGTCGTCTTGCATTTTATTTCAAATGTTCAGCTCGTTGAGTTCGGTCTTGTTTTCTATCGATACTTTCTTTCACTCTGTGTTTGTGAGTTATAAATAACTCTTCAATATGTGAAGTTTGTCACTGGAAAATTTTTCCGACAAAGCTCATGCAAATTGTTTGTCTGGCCCAGTTCAATCTGAGCACATAACTCCGACATGAGATCTGTTTTTTCCTAGAGCATTCTACATATTATTGTTTATGTCATACAATGTTGACAGTATTGAAAGGTTTAACAACAATTTGAAATATGTTTCTGACAACTCCGATAAGCATGAATGAATTGTTCGAAGCATCTGATAAATATCTTATGATTACTTTTATGGAATCATGTATACAGCCTCGCAGTCACTGTCAAATCAGCTTCCGCTAAACTCTTGGCTTCCCCAGTCCCCACTATAGCTGCTTATTTTATAGTCAGGAGGTCAAATTCGGCTCAAGCTGGTAGTAAACGTCTGTCCCACTTGCTATTGGTTTACAGAAATTATATTTTTAACATATTGTTGATTCTTATTACCGCAGTACCAGTTTCTGATACATCTCGTTTCAGATCCGCTAATTGAAGATGTAATGCTCTCCACTGTTGATGAGCTTATAGAGACTCTGCAGATATCCGTTCAGACAGAGATACCTGAACCAGATCAGCTTGTAGAGAAAACACAGACCTCCAAGCCGATAGATATACCTGCATATGTCGAAACATCACAGGTCTCCAGACCCGCAGAGCTGCCTATACTAGTCCAGGATTTAGAGAAATCACTTGTCTCCCAGTCGACAGAGCAGGTTGCAGAGTCATCAAAGCTCTCAAAGCCGATAGAGATACCTGAACTAGTCCAGCTTGACGAGACTTCCGAGCCAACAGAGACAACTAAACCAGTCCAGCTTGTAGAGACACTAGAAATCTCCAAGCCGATAGAGACATATAAACCAGTCCAGCTTGCAGAAAAATCAAATAGCTCCGAGCCAACAGACATACTTGAACCAGTGAAGCTTGTAGAGACACCAAAGATCTCCAAGACGATAGACACACCTATAACAGTGCAGCTTGTAGAGGCACCAAAGATCTCCAAGCCATTAGAGACACATAAACCAGCCCAGCTCGTTGAGAAACCAACGATCTCCAAGCCGATAGAGACACCAAAGACCTCCAAACCGATAGATACACCTAAACCAGTCCAGCTTGTAGAGACAGAGATCTCCAAGCCGTTAGAGATAAATAAGCCGTTCCAGCTTGTAGAGGCATCAACGATTTCCAAGTCGGCAGAGATATACAAACCAGCCCAGCTTGGAGAGACACCTACGGTCTACAAGTCTAAAGAAGAATTAAGTGTTACACAAAAGCCTGTCAGTGAAGTTCCAGCAACATACATCGACAAACAGAAACCTGCAGGAGAAGTCGTTTTACAGAACTCAAAGACTACCATCAAGTCAACGAGAGCGGTCACTAAAGAAGTCAAAGCAGCAAAGAAACGTCCAAGAGAATATTTAGCTGACACTGTTACAGAAAAACGAAAAAGAGATACTGAGGGTCCTGAGCTAACAGACTTTCTCAGAAGTAATGCTAAGGAAGAAATAACATTAAAGCATAAAAGAATAGCTCAGTGGATTCAAGCTTGTGTAAGTTTAGAAATTTTATGAACTTCATATATGGAGACCTATTATTATAAAAATGATTTAAGACATGTGCGGTAAAGAAGAAACAGAACAGCCTACTCATCTTCGCAGTCAGATTAGAGTCGCTGCATTTCGCTTAATATCTTCGCAAGACAAGGATACTAAGCTCATTTTGTTCTATACGTACGTAAGGAACAAAGTGTTCATAGTACCCTTGACTTGCGAAGGTGTTCACACAATAGATTCCCCTGTATTCGTATTGCCTGTCGGTGGCCTGTCGGTGCGTATGTTGAAGATTCTTATTAGACTGCACCGATGCACAAGTTAACCTGAGTCTTAGCTATCTGCACATATGAAATGCACCTTTTCTCCTTTCAAGGCAGTAAGTCTTAATATTGCAAAGCTTAGATTTGAACTAGATCCTACAGCAAAATAATGGGTGTTCCGGCTAATAAAACATCTGAGCCGCGACACGACAAAACCAACAAAGTGGTTGTATGCCCAGCGCAGACCCAAATCAGCCTGGGCATCCGCCGAGTCTGGCCAAAGTCTTGGCTGCCCGCATGGAGGTAGCTTAGACTCTTACCTACCCTTTAAGCGCTTAGCGATGAATCTGATCAGACTAGGCGGATGGCCATGTTGATCTGAATCTGCCCTGGGCGCACAACCACTTTGTTGGTTTTCTCTTGTCGCGGGTCAACATGTATTTTGATTGTTTCGTCTCTGACGATAGCTTGCCAAATCGGGACCTACACTCTGGAGAAAATTCTGTGCACTACTGCTTAGTAGTCTTTGCGTAAAGCACGTATTTATTATCACTTTCATGTCTATGGGCATTTTAAATTGCTTTATATCCACAATGCATAATATAATCATAATAAAAATAGGTGTTACCAAGAAAAAATACAATTGTTAACTAAGGTGAAGCAATCATAATCAAAAGGATGACATTTTGGCTGTGCTGACATCCACTGACGGCGAAAACAAAACTGCAATTTTGGACAATAGCTGTATAGTTTATTTTTAATTTCATGTTCTTTATACGCTCATAACAGTGTCTGCAACAGTTATTTGGAGACAATGAAAAATTTAGAACTGAACCACAAGCAGTCATGGGAAGTTTCATGACAGTCCAAAATGTCACATTAGATATGTGACAGTTTAAAGGGGAATTATAACTCAGAATAGTAGACGTTCAAATATTGACAGTTTTTTTATGTTAAAAGGATCCAAGCCGTTACAGAGAATCTAATTGTCTAAATCATAGTCATTTTTCTTCATTTCAGGTTCCAAAATCAGCTGGTGCCAAGAGAAAAGCCTCTCTGGTTAATAAAGCTGGTAAAGATCACGCCGCTAAACGTCAGAAAATGACCCAGGAGACCCCAAAGTCTACAGTGAAAAAGCGAGTTAAAACTGCGAAAAAGAAGAAGTCTAACATTAAATAGATCATGTCATCAGTATGAAAGAGATTGTCATTGCTGAATTTTTGGGAAGTGCAATACATTTTTTTCATGTCCATTTTGCTATTATTTGACTGATCGGCGTCCTGTGAAAAGGGACATTAACCCTTTTTACCACTGGAATATGCCCATCCTTGTCATTTGGACGAGTCCGTTTCCGGTTTTAGTAGTTTCTGCTGGAGGTTTTCATTTATAGAAATTTCTGTAAACAACTAGTGTAGACCCTGTTCGGACGCCGCGGTCTGCGGCGTCTGAACTGGGTCTGCATTGTTTACAAAGTTCCCAAAAGGGGTTTCCATCTTAAAAAGGGTTAAGCCGTGTGTATATCGAATCAGACTGGGCATCTGGACTTTTACTCTATAGATTAACCAGGATCCACAGGGAAGGCTGTGATGTGGGCCGAGGGTTATACAACTTTTATCAGCTGAGCTGAGCATGAAATTTCCTCTGCTGATAAATATGAAAATACCAACTAATGTTGGCATTTTCATATTCATAAGCAGAGGAAATTTCACACTCAGCTAAACTGAGCAAGAAAACAACTGCACTTATCAGAAATTTTCTATTCATTAGCAGGTAGAATTTCATGCTCAGCTGAGTTGAGCATGAAAAAGTTTTATAACCCTGGTTCCAGATTGTGTAGATGCACATACTGATCTGAATTTTGATTGTTTGCTTATGCCGTAAGATCTCTTTCATGCTATGCTAGCCAGTGTACAATATTAAGGTGGAATAGGACAAAACCAAACTTTTCAGTTTTCTAGTCAAACAATAGATCATTAAAAACTTCAGTCCTTTATGACTTACTACCTGACTTGTTTTTAATTATGAAACGAAACTTATTTTTTTATTACGCCGTGAAAATGTGATGGTTTAACGATTTTACCTCAAAACTTATAGCTCTCCGATATCCGCTGTTACGGGCCAACTCTCCTACCTTCCACTATCTACAATAGTAGATTTGCGCATAGCTTCGGTATATATTCAATCTCTGACAACTGCGTCAGAGAGTTAACTATTTGGCTCAGTGGTTAGAGCACTGGACTCTCATCTGTGAGTTCCGGGTTCGATTCCCAGCAAAAGTCAGGAATATTTTCAGCTATGCTTTGGTCCGTTTGTTGCAGCAGTAATGTCGTAAGACCGCAATAATAGACAATGGAGGATGAATGTTCTTCATCGGGCGGATTCAGCAAATAGGGAAACATTCAGCCATCTGATGTTACCCGCAGTGTTACATTGTACAGTACTGAACCAAAAGCTCCAAAAACGAAACTAGTTGAATTTGCAAACTTCGTAGACTCCGATGAGGCTGTTCAAAATGAGTTGCCTCATCTGGGTATATACTGTTAGCCATCTAGTCTTTGAATTAGAAGAAAGCTTAGAAGAAACTTTTGTTGACATTTTGCAGACGTAAATTTTGTCGACTGCTTTTGTGACATTTTCATGGTTAAAGGCCTGGGGCCGTATTCATATAGCCACTTAAGTCGTTGCTATGCGGTTGCTAAGGCTAAATGTCTATAAAGGAGATTCCCTACAACTATGAAATTTGGTCTGGAGGAACAGTCTTACAAAGACTGTTCCTCCAGACCAAATTTCATAGTTGTAGAGAATCTCTTTCAAAGAAATTTAGCCTTAGTAACAGCATAGCAACCACTTAATTCGTTTTATGAATACGGCCCCTGATAATCTCGACAACATAGAAAAATTTCACTAACAAGAGAAACGTTGACGTGGCATTACAGAACAAAGATACAGAAGATTCGTAGGTGTAGTTGCAGGAAAAAATGCACAAATGAAAAAAGGCTCAATGAGCAATGCTTCTTAGATAGTAATAGATACCCCCGCATAGACAAAAAACTACAAAGGGAAAGGATTCAAAGAATTGGTCCCTAGACCTAAATTTTGTTTTATACATGTTAAGCTTGTGGGTATCAATCTTCTGCAAAGTAGCACGAAGCTCCATTATTGCCTCAGACTACAAGATATTGAAAATGTCACAAATTAAAAAAAATAAATAAAAAAAGACAGGAAAATAACTCAAACAATTGGCCCCTTGATTTTTTTAGTTTCAAAATTTACAAGGTATTGAAAAAAATAAAATAAATGTCACATACAAAATATCACAGAAACCCCTCTAAAAGTGAATTGGTCCCTAGACCTTAATTTTGTTTAATAAATAATAATCTTGTGGATGCCAATCTTCCTGCAAAATTTCATGAAATTCCATCATTGCCTTTACAAGCTTTAAAAGCTATTGTAAAATGTCCCGAAAAAAAAAAAAAAAAAAAAAAAAAAAAAAAAACTAAAAAGGGAAATAATTCAAAGAATTTTACTATTGACCTTAAATTTGTTTTTATAAATGTTTATCTTCTTATGGTTTATCTTTCTGCAAAATTTCATGAAATTCAATCATTGCATCGCCTTTACAAAATATTGAAACAATAAAATGAATGTCATGGACAAAATGTCACGAAGAAAAACAAAACAAAAGAAAAAAAAACCCGAAACAACAACAACAACAAAAAACTACAATGTGAAATAACTCAAAGAATCGGCTCCTAGACCTTAATTTTGGTTTATAAATGCATATCTTGTGGATGTCAATCTTCCTGCAAAATTTCATGAAATTCAATTGAAAAAAAATATCTAAATTAGAAATAAAAGATAAATGTCACAGATGGACGGACAACGTGAAAACAGTTTACCCCAACACAAAGATAGTTTTCGAGGATATTGACGTAACGTCAGATGTTGGTGACAATTTCATTTTCAAGCCTTCATTATAATTTTCCTCTCATACAGTATTTCTAGCGGACGAGCAAACGTAATAAATTTCATACCATTTAAAAGGTTATTTATTGAACATTTGGATGATAGAAAGAAAAATTTTCAATTATGAGACATAAAGATAAATACGCCGTTTTGAATGCCAAACAACGTCAGGTTTTACGCAGTAAGACGTTGCAACGCACTCGCAGTGTGAACTAGTCATTTGTGCTTAAATTGGAAACCAGAGCTCAGAAACAGCCAAAATTTTCACCATCGATGCGAGTTGCGTTACGTAAACTCACATTGGAACGCCAAGAAGTTAAGCCTTTCCGTCTGGAAGAAACCTTAAGAGTCATTCTCTGTAAGCACCAAAATCAGGTGAAAATGACATGTCTCAGATTTTCACGAAACTCAGTGTCTTTTTTGCTTATGTCAAGTGATGAACAAAAATAAAAAGTTTTTCTCCGATCAAACTATCCGTTGCCATGGCAACCAGGATTTTCTGTTTTTCAGCCTATTCTGGTGATTTTTCAAATGAAAAATGCAAGATTTGACTCCAATTGTTCTGGTAGTAATTCACAACAAATGGTATTGATACTTACATTTTACAAGAAGACCATGTAAGTGCTGCTTACAAATACAGAAAAGTTTCTTCATATTGCTATGGTCAAGCAGTCAGTGACCTTGACTTCCACCTTGTAAGGCGTCTATTTCAAAACATCAAAAATCAGCAAATTTTTAGGACGTTTTACTAAAAAATGCGGCTATAGATTTTTTTCTTTCTCTTGGAGCAGAGAGTACAAAGCCTAGTTGTTGATATATCAAAAAATTGGAGATGGTATATTTTTTAAATTGAAAATATTTTTCTTTGAATTTAGTCACCGTCAGAGAAATCAGAAGGAACTTCCATAATTGAAATTCTGAGATAAAATACAATATCTTGAATATTTTCAAGAAATATGAGCCAAAATACAAGTTAATGCATGATTAACAACTGAAGAAAACTACATAGAGAATTATCACCCTCAAAAATACGTCAGTACCTTACAATTTGGGGTTAAATTACCCCACCCACTTTCTTTCAGTGCAAAACCAAATTAAAAGTTGCATGCTACAATAAATATATCTCAGTCTTCGCTGATTTTGAATGGTCTAGGGGGCTTCTACAAGCTCATTATTTCTGTCGTCTTTATTTTTTTCATAATGTTCCCACAGTGGTTGGTGGGTGGGGGGCTGGGTGAGGGCATATTTTTGGGGGGTGCGGATCCCATCAGCGTCTGCGTAGCCCTTGCCTGCACTATATGTCCTGTAGGAATAAATGAATTATGACCATACTTGCATGCATACATAATTGGGTAGGGGTAAAGAACTGATTAGATTTTGTTGACCTTGACCCTATTTTCAAGGTCACAGAAGGTCAAAGAATGATGAAAAATGGCTTTTCTGCACTGTATCTCCTAAATGGATAAATTGATTTTTACCAGACTCACACAAATATATCATTATGAAATGGAAAAGAACTGGCTAGATTTTGCTGACCTTGACCTTATTTTCAAGGTCACGGGAGGGCTTTGAGTGCTGGAAAAAATTGGCTTGTCAGCACGATATCTTTTGAATGGATGGATGGATTTAAAGCAAACCTGCACATATATACCACTCTGAAATGAAAAAGAACTGATTAGATTTTGGTGACCTTGACCCTACTTTCAAGGTCACAGGAGGTCAGAAATGTTGAAAAAGGCTTGTCTGAACCATATCTCCTGAATGGATGGACTGATTTTAACCAAACTTGCATAAACATATCACTGGGAGATGGAAAAGAAACTGATAAGATTTTGGCCTCATTTTCGGGGTCACAGGAGGTTGTAGCGTGTTGAAATATGGCTTGTATGCATGATAACTCCTAACGGGATTGATGGATAAGTTTATAATCGGGAGGTGGAAAAGTACTGATATAGATGGTGGTGACCTAGACCCAAATTTCAAGATTTACAAGAGATCCTTTCTTTGCAATATTTAGGGTAAATGATACAGCTGAGAAAGGATAGGAGGGGGTTCATCCGTTTTTGTAAAAGAAATATTTCTAGTTTATTTGATTTATCACGTAGTAACCATGGCAACCAATACTCTATCACTAGTCTGTTTTTGTTGGAAACGAAAATTTAAAAAGGATGGATGGGTGACTTGCAATTTTACGTCCTTTTCAACAGTATTTCAGTCATATCAGAACGATGGGACGGTGATAATGAAAGGCTGTGTGCAATTGATCCCCGTTTACGGTAGGAAAAATTCAAGCGGGTTTCGAACCCGGTCCGCTACTTCAGTTGGCCAGCGCTTAACCCACTGAGCTACCGGGGCTCCTGGATATTTAAAAACATTCAAATTTAGTTGAAAAGTGTTGATTGTGATTTTCTATGTATACACTTTTTATTGGCCAAATAAGTCTCATCTTGGACAATAATTCGGTAATTTTAGTTGCTATGGATACAATCCGATGTTCCATCAAAACAGCAATTGACAATCTGAGTGCATCTGGCAGCAAGCAAATAAAGGACATAAAATTAGCAGAAATACATTTAAATATTTCATAATGGAGAAGAAAATTTGCGTATATATTTAATATATTGATAAAAATATTAATGTCCCCCACCATTGGGGGGGGGGGGGGGGGGGGGGGAGGGAGGGGGAGGGAGGGGGGAGGAAGGAGGAAAGGGAAGGCAGGTATGTTGTTTTTGTGCAGATCCCGCCTGCATTGGTGTCGGTGTCTGTGTATCAGTATAACTTCATGTCTGTACTCTATCTCCTGAAGGGTTAAATGTATTTTCACCAAACTTGCAAAGATACATCTTTGGGTGGGGAAAAAGAGCTGATTAGATTTTGGTGACGTTAGCCCCATTTCAAGGTCATAGGAGGTATCTCAATGGCTTGTTGGCGCCATGTGTATTGAAGGGGTGGATAGATTTAGATCAAACTTGCACAAATATATCACAAGGAAGTGGAAAAGAACTGAAAAAAGTTGGTGACCTTGACCATATTTTCGGGTCACAGGAGGTCAGAAACAGTGAAAATGGTTTGTATGCGACATATCTTCTGAAGGGATTTATGAATTTTGATCAAACTTGCACAGGTATATTATAAGGAGGTGGGGAAACACTGTTAGACTTTGGTGACATTGACCTTATATTCAAGGTCACATGAGGACTTACAGTGTTAAAAATGGCTTGCTTGCACCATATCTCCGGAACTAACAGATTGAGTGTGACCAAACTTGCACAGACACACCATTGAAACAAAGGAAAGAATTAATTAGATGGTTGTCCAGGGACAACTTGTTGAGCCCACTGTTTGCTTTAGTGACCTATAAATTTGTCAAGACTAGCTGCTTCATTTACTTATTAGAAAGAAACCAAACAATCATATATCATGATATAGCATATTTCGTTTTTTTTTTTTTTTCTTATGGAGGAAAACAAGTGGAACTATGGCCATGACAAGCACACATTATGACCATTTTATTATTTGACCTTGGAGTGTGACCTTGACCTTGGACCAACCAGAACAAACATTTCTACTCGTCAAGGAGAACAATTGTGCCAAAATTATTTTGAAATTCATGCATAACTGTATAAATTATATGGCCTGGACAAGCTCAGTTTATGACATTTTTTTATCGTTTGACCTTCAAGTGTGACATTGACCTTGGACCTACCTTGATAAATTCCACATACCACTTGTACTCATCAAGGAGAACAAGTGTGCCAAACTGTCTTGAAATTCATCCATAAATGTAGAAGTAATGGCCAGGACAAGCCCTATTTATGACTATTTTTATCATTTGACCTTCAAGTGTAACCTTGACCTTGGATATACCTGCAGATGTTTCAAATGGTACTTAAACTCATCAGGGAAAACAACTGTGTCGTTTTTTTTAATCCATGGGTAAATGTAGCTGTTATGGCCCGGACAAGCTCAATTTATGTCAATTTTTATCATTTGACCTTCGAATGTGACCTTGACCTTGGCCCTACCTGGCCAAATGTTTAAAATGGCACTTTTACTCATAAAGGAGAACAATCGTGCCAAATTACTTTGAAATCCATCTATAAATGTAGAAGAAATGGCTCGGACAAGCTCAATATATGACCATTTTACCATTTGACCTTTAAGTGTGACCTTGACCTTGGACCTACCTAAACGAATGTTTCAAACGGCACTTCTGCTCATCAAGGAGAACAACTGTGCACAATTATTTTGAAATCTATCCATAAATATAGAAGCTTTAAAGGTCCCAGGAAGTCATAGAAAGCTGCTTAATGGATTGTTTGACCTTTATTCTGTTTTGGAGGTCAGAGGTGGTCTTAAAATTAAAAAAAAATGGCTTATCTATACCCTATATTACGAAGCAGATGTTGGAATTATGCTAAACTGGCCCTAAATCATCATTTGGAGAAGATTCATGACTGGATATTAGGGCCCCACCAGACGAAGTAATTTGTAATTTGTAATTTTTTGGTACGGTAATCGTGTCCGCTCCATAACTCTGAAACTCTTTCTGGTATTTTCATGAAACTTAGTATAAATGTAAAACAGCATCAGACAATACATGTATGCGGAGAGAAAGCACCACAACTCCACCTACATTGTTTACTGAAATATGCCCCTTTGTAATTTTTTGGTACGGAAATCGTGTCCGCTCCATAACTTTGAAACTGTTTGAGATATTTTCACGAAACTTGGTACAAATGTAAAGCATTATCAGACGATGAGCAGAGAACAAGAAGTGTAACTCTTTCTACTTTTTTCACTGAATTATGCCCCTTTGTAATTTCAGTACGGAAATTGTGTATGCTCCGTAACTCTTAAGCCGTTCTAGATATTTTCTCAAAACTTGGTATGAAAGTAAAACTTCATCAGACCATTTGCAGACAATAAAAAAACATAACTCTACCTGTTCTTTTAACTGAATGATGCCCCTTTATAATTTTAAGTACGGAAATCTTGTCCGCTCTCTAACTTAAAACTCTCAAAGATATTTTCATGGAACTATGTACAAATACAAAACATTGTTAGACAATGTGCAGAGAATAAGAACCACAACTCCAACTACTTTTGTACTGAATTATTTCCCTTTGTAATTTAAAGTATAGAATTTTGTCTGCTATTAACTTTTTAAACCATCAAAGATATTTTCTTGGAATTTTGTACAAATATAAAGCATTATCAGACGATGTGAAGAGAATTAAAACTGTAACTTCATCTACATTTTCTACAGAATTATGCCCTTTTGTAATTTTCAGTATATAAATCATTCCACTCTCTAACTTTAAAACTGTAGAAGATATTTTCTTATAAATTGATACAAATGTAAAGCATCATCAAACAATTTGTAGAGAAAAAGAACCATAACTGCACCTTCATTTATGTTAAACAGAATTATATCCCTTTGTAATTTTGGGTATTGAGACCTTGTCCAATCTATAACTTTTAAGCCTTTGAAGATATTTTCACAAAACTTGGTACAAATATAAAGCATCATCAGAATATCTGAAGGTGTTCAGAGTGCAAGAATGGTAACTCCAGTTTCCTGCTTTACAGAGTTGTTGCCTTTGTTTCAATCAGTCATGATTTTGTTTTTTGCCCATATCTTAATTATTCTACCTGAGGCTTAATTCCAAACAATATGAAACAACAACATGGTAACAGAAAGCGGTTATTGTATTTTCTGGTCGGGGACATACGACTAAAATTCCACCAATAGTCTCATAAAGGCGGGGCCCTATAAGTTACCATGTTTCTAGTTAGGTTTTGGTGACTTTGATCCGATTTTTAAGGGTCATTTGTTGATTTGACCTGAAAAACGAAGATGTATCTTGAACCAGTAGATTCATTTTTACCAAACTGGCAAAGATCAACCTTTTAGGCAAGACAAAGACTTAGAATTTGGCGACCTTAATGCCATTTTCAAGGTCACAGGAGTATTTTGTCGAACCCGCTTGCCGTAAGCGAGGCAGTCGACATACTTCAGTTTGGTATATATGCATGCGTGCCTCCATTCAGAACTTTTACAAAGACAAAGGCCAGTAGGGAAGAAAGCTTATGCAGACCAGACTTGTGATTAGCAACTTTAAAACAAGTGTACCAGGTGCTATTTTATCATCAAAACTCATAGTATGTAACTAATGAATTCGTTGTATAACTAAATGAGGTGGGTGGGGTAACTCACCCCCTAGATATACAGATTAAACATATTAATGAATGAAAAAATATAAACATTGTATGTGTGGTTAATTTCTTCTCCAATGCATGTATCTATCTCTATTTATGCTCAGTTACTGTTCTTTCTCTACATTATACTACATACACTCAGATTGCCTAATTTCTTTGTGGAAGGAATGAGTGGTTTTGTCATAGCAACTATAAAAATACTGATTTATCGTATATTATTTAACAAAATCAACACTTAGAATGCGTATGCATTATGTAAAAAGTAAATAACAAACAATATGTTTCATCAACATTGAAACAATTTCAATCCGTGTAAATGAACACTGACCTATAATAGAATAACGGTTACCATGGTTACCAAATGATAAACAATGTAAAAACAATGACAGCAAACATGTGGTAATCTTTTAAAAATGTTTCAGTTTACTCACAATTATGGAAACTTGAGATATATTATCCATGGCATGTAACTTTTGCATTCATTTCATATTCAGTGGATGTGGGTGGGGTAATTGCACCCCAAACTGTAAACTTTAAACATACTTCTGAATGAGAAAAGTATTTATGTAACTTCCCTCCACTGTATTCAATGTATTTATTAGTATTTCTGCTCGTATTTGCTTATTATTCTCCAGATATTATCTCTTATAACAGATTTTCTGCAATAACAGTTTCTTCTGATTTCCCTGACGGTGACCAAATTCAAAGAAAATTATTTTCAATTTAAAAAATATACCATCTCCAATTTTTTGATATATTAAGAACTAGGTGTTATACTCTCTGTACCAAGAGAATGAAAAAAATCTATAGCCGCATTTTCTAACAAAGTGCTTTCAAAATTGGCCAATTTTTGATATTTTTAAAGAGATGCTTTACTAGATAGAAGTCAAGGTCACCAACTCCTTGACCATAGCAATATAAAGATTTTTTTTTCTATCCGTACACAGCACTTACATGGGTCTCTTAAAAGACATGAGTGTCAATAACATATGTTGAGAAATACTGTCGATACAGCTGGCGTCAAATCTGGCATTTTTTATATGAAAAATCACCAAATTAGGCCAAAAAACAGAAAATCCTCGTTGCCATGGAAGCGGACAGTTTGACTGGAGAAAAAATTGTATTTTTGTTCATCACTTTACATAAGCAAAAAAGACACTAAGTTTCATGAAAATCTGAGATATGCCATTTTCACCCCCTATTGCAATTTTTTGGTGCTTACAGAGAATGACTCTTAAGATTTAGCGATTCAAGAAAAGGGTAAACTTCAGAGTTTTGCACTAAAAAGCGGCACCCGACGAAAAATCAAGGGACCATTAAAGAACAATACGAAGCAGAAGTGAGTAGAAAATTTACTGGCATACAATACCTATTCTGCATTTTTGAATTGTGAAATCAGACTTCGACGTGTGTGATCCGATTTCAAGAAATACCAAATTTCCCAAATCTAGCAATTTTGTCCGCAACGCCCGATTTCTTTATTTTGCATACTGTGTGATATTTTCTGAGCATAAAAAAACATATCAAACTGAAATATAAAGTAAATATGAATCAGACGGGCATGAAATACCTATTCCGAATAGTTCATTACCAGGAATGCTTTTGGAATTTATTTCAGAGAGCCGATGTAAAATACAAATAAGCAAATCTAGCGATTTTGTCCGCAACTGTATTTTTACGTTGATTACGTTCTATTGAAATCGAGAAAACAATCGTAAGATGTCCCGAAAATTGATATCTTCCGAATATATTATGCTAGCAGTTGCAGTTTGCAATTAAATTCACATTTAATAAGTAGAGACAAGCCTGTTCTAAGGGGTAACCCAAGGGACACAAAAAATGGCTGCTTAAGACAAGTGACCCCTTAATACCGGTTCATTTGCACTGCATTCTGGTTCTAGGGATCCTGAAAAGTGGCTACTAAAGGCAGGTGGCACCTCAATGGAGGTGACCACATAAGCAGCTTTTGCTATATCAATTTAGGAAAATATTTGAAGAAATACGTTGTGGCCGTTGCAGTGAACCGGCAACGGAGCTCAAAATCTGGCGTTTTCGGACGTTACGCTAATTGTCACCAACATCTGACGTTACGTCATAATAAAAGCAGCTCACTTGGTAAACATCACCACAGCAGATCTGAGACGTGGGGTTAATTGCAACACTAGCTGATCGCTGGCGGGAAACTTTTGGTGCTGCTGGCTGCTACACCCCTGGTTAACTATGTATATACAAGGGCTGTTACGAAATGAAGAAAGAGCTGTTATGAAACGAAAAAGAGTCATAGTTACCAAATGTCCTGGTCATCAGGTCATTTGGTAACTATGACGCTTTTGTATTTCGTAATAGCTCTTTTTCGTTTCGTAACATCCTTGAAAACAGAGTTAACCAGGTGTGGTTACCCGATCTTCGCTGTTAAACCAGCTTAGGGGTTTCTTTTTGAGTAATGTGTCTCATAGCAGACATATACAGTAGTTCAGACACTCAAATGCCACGTCAGTGCCGAGATGTCAGTACGTCAGATATGGTATTGGCTAAAACAGAGACTTGTATGTGAGGGCTTCGTTTCCATTCTTCATAAATCGGATTAGTACACCTAACGCGGTAATTGTGTGTCTGGGTGGCTGTATTACTCAGTGTGTAGTTACGGCCTTATTTGACTTATTTAAATTATCTGCCTATATGCAAACAACAGTTATTGTTTCCTCATTCCCTGACTGTCTGTTATATTTTGACAAAGATGTTCTATGTTATCTGTACATATAGAAAACCTTTTTTCTATCTCTTTCTACTACTCCACGGGGAAAGCTTTTTGTCTACTAGTTACACGTTAAGGCATCTAGTTCCTGCTGTAATTTACAGGCCGATGTTGGCAACCTTGAAATTGCTACATTGTCTTATTGACTCTATTACGTAATGCCTGATGAAATTAGTATATATCGGTTGCGTATCTATGCCTTCACTATGGTCGTCAGATTAAAGTTAAAGGTTTGGACTATCTATCTAACTTTGAATTGCTTATTATTCTATCTTTATTGATGTTATGTAACGATGTTGAAAAAAATCCTGGACCCTCGTCCGAATCTTCTCCAGAAATCTCATTCACATCTAGTGACATATCTACTCTTTTCTCCGACATAGATACCAAAAACAAGTTTCCGTTGTTCATTAAAACGTACAAAGTTTGTTAAACAAAATAGAGATTCTTGAGTCAGAACTGTCTAACCTCGACGTAATATGCATAACGGAATCCTGGTTGCACGGCGCGATCTCTGATGACGAAATTAAATTGAAAGATTATACAGTTTTCAGACGAGATCGCATAGGTGACAATCACGGCGGTGTATGCGTTTACGTTAAAAATAATCTGCACACGAGACGTAGGAATGACCTTAAAATACAAAATTTAGCACGTGAATGGAAATCACAACTCATAAAGAAATTCTTATAGGTACTTTTTACCACCTCCAAACTCACCTCAAGATACGATGGCAAATATAGAAAACTCCATAGGTTTAGCTTTAGACACTAATATTCAAGATATTCTCATAACGAGTGACTTTAATTTAGATATCTTAAAACAGCTTCCTAGCAGAAAAATAAGCAATATTACCCAATACTTTGGCCTAAACCAACTGATTAGCGAGCCTACTCAATTCACTGAGACATCGTCATCGGTTATAGATCTGATTTTTACATCAAATAAAATAATATTTGGCTTAGTGGAATCGGTGATCCTTTTTTTGAACAAAATATAAGATATCACTGTCCGGTATATTGCATATTTAATTGCAATAGTGTTCACAAGACATATTTGGCTATACAATAAAGGTAAAGTCTATGATGCTCTTTCTACTGAACTTAACGAAACAAATTGGAACAACTTAATAAATGATGACATAAATATTTATGCACAGAATATTACTGACCAAATCAAAGTAGCAAAACGTCATGTACCAAATAAGAATATAAAAGTTAGACAATCTGATCCTCCGTGGCTTAACAATACAATTAAGAAAATGATAAGGAAAAGAAAACGTTTATTCAATAATCTAAATGTACCCGTAATGGCATTGATTTTCAAAACTATAAGCGGTTTAGGAACAAGGTAACAAATGAAATTAGGAAGTCCAGGAAAGAACAAATAGATAAACTCGCTGAAAATCTTCAAAACAACACTAACACTTTTAGAGACTGGTGGAAAACACTTAAAACATTCATAAAACCTACTCAAACAACAGCGATACCACCGCTAGAAAAAGACGACTGCATATATTCTGAAAGCAAAGATAAGGCCGATATCTTTAATACATCTTTTGCTAATCAGTCATTGTTAGATGATACTAATGCTTCTCTACCAGATACAATTCCTGTACCCCAGTCAGTCATTGCACCTATTACATTTACCACTAGTGAAGTAGAATCCGGATTCAAAACAGGAAAGGCTGCTGGGCCTGACACAATAAACAATAGATTATTGATAGAGCTTGCACAACCTCTTGCGTCTCCTCTTTGTGATCTTTTCAATTTCTTCCTTCAGGAAAGGTCCCTGATATATGGAAACTAGCTAATATTACACCTATTCACAAAAAGAATGACCTAAGTGACGTTTCAAGTTACCGACCCATATCTCTCTTAAGCACTATAGGTAAAGTCATTGAAAAACTATTTCACAAACACGTTTTCAACTTTTTGCGAGATCACGAAATACTTACAGCTTTACAATCTGGTTTAGTTGAGGGTGACTCCACTGTTAATCAACTTGTGGATATCTATAATACTTTTTGTAAATCATTTGATGATGGAAAGGAAGTGCGAGCGATAATTTTCGATATAAGTAAGGCTTTCGATAGAGTGTGGCACAAGGGTCTTTTATACAAACTTCAGATTGTAGGAATAACTGGATCTCGTTTACAGTGGTTTACCGACTATTTGCATAACAGGAAGCAAAGGGTTGTCCTTCCTGGCGGAATTTCTGATTGGACGACAATTTCTGCGGGCGTCCCTCAAGGTTCTATTCTTGGTCCTCTTCTGTTTCTAGTCTATATAAATGATATTGTTGAGGACATCAACTCATTTATTAGACTATTTGCGGATGATACCTCACTTTACGTTCTTGTTGAAAATACTCTTGTATCAGCTGAAATACTTGATTCCGATATTGCTAAGGTACAAACATGGGCAACAAAATGGTTAGTTACTTTTAATCCCCTTAAAACAGAGGAAATGATATTCTCAAGGATATTAAATAAACCACAACGTCCGCCTATACACATGAACCAATAGCCAATTGCACAAGTAAGTTCTCATAAACACCTAGGACTCACCTTTTCTGAAGACTTATCTTGGAACGAGCACTTTGAATATATCAAATCTAGGGCTTGGAATCATATAAACATCATGCGTAAGCTTAAGTTTCAGCTTGACAGAAAGTCTCTCCAAACAATATATTTTTCTTTCATTAGACCTCTTTTGGAGTATGCAGATGTTGTCTGGGATAACTGCTTCCAGTATGAAGCAAACGAGTTGGAATAAATTCAAAATGAGGCCGCCAGAATTGTTACGGGTGCGACTTAACTGGTATCAATTAACAATTTGTTGAAAGAGACTGGTTGGGAATTACTTTCAACAAGAAGGAAAAAAACATAAACTCACACTTTTCTACAAAATGATTAATGGCTTATGTTCCAATTATTTGACTTCATTGGTCCCCCAAACTGTCGGTAACAACACAACTTATAGTCTTCGAAACGCTACAAACATCCAAACCATTCATGCAAAATCGCAGCTTTACTATCACATTTCTCCCGTCCGTTTTTCGAGACTGGAATGATCTACCAATGGACACTCGTAACGCAAGCAGTTTAAATTCCTTCAAGTATAAATTAAACACTGAGGTAAAATTCCCGCCCGTATATTTTAATGATGGTATTTGTCACGGTCAGGTATACCATTCTCGGCTCAGAACCGGCTGTGTGCTCTCTGAACGGTCATCTCTATGAAAAACATATAACTGATAGTCCGCTATGCAACTGTGGTGAGGTCGAAGACACAAATCATTATTTACTTCAGTGTAATGGATATGCAGATCTTAGAAGAGATATACTTAACACTATATCTACTTTTTGTCCACCAAATATCAATACATTACTGTGGGGTAACTCTGAGCTTTCACACGAATAAAATAAATTTTCTTAACTGTTCAGAATTTTATATTGAAAACTAGGCGCTTTGAAATACAATAAGTTTATCTTCATTCTATACTATATATAATTAGAATGCACGGTGGTGTTAAATCGCAATACTATACAGTTTTTGGATGTGTACAATCTGCCCTCAGGGCACTTAATTTTGAATCGACACTGAGTCAACGTTGATTCAACGTCACGACGTTGATTTAAGAAATAGATCAGCTCTAGCAGTGAATTGTTGAGTAATAATTCACTGTTTGGAGGTCAGTTGTAAAGTAGATCATATCACGAGCGCGGAGCGCGAGTGATATATTTACTTACAACTGACCGACAAACAGTGAATTATTACTCAACAATTCAATGGTAGAGCTGAACTATTTCGATTCTAACAGTCAAAAACGCTGAAAAACTGCTATTTTCCTTCAAACTCTTCCAACCTTCCTGCCTGCGCGTTCATGCTCCCGCCAATATTCTTAACTGTATCTAAGATAAATGTACGTTTTTGTGGCGCTTTAAGAAAGAAATTGAGACGTTACACCGTCTAACGTCTCAAAGCGTCACAAAATTACGTCAGTAGTTGCAGTGACGTCAGCAATTAGACTCACGCGCTCCGTAACAGTGAATTGTTGCAGAATAAAACACGGCAACTTTCCATTGCTTCTATAGGCGCACTGTGTTAGAATTAACGTCACGACATTGAACCAGCGTTGACTCGGGGGTTAATAGGCTTTGCGTGCCCGCTGTGGCTGATATTTTCAAATTGAAGTGAACCGGTCATGTGTCTGTGCAAACCTTTGGCTTTTAAGTGATTAGAATGTCTTGGATTCGCATATGCCTTTGCATTTCTTAAGAAGTGCTAATTGACGGCAAACTCAAAGTTCCATTCCCCGTGGAGCTCTTCTTTACATAAATTGTGCTCTGTTTCACACTTGTTGTCCTTTTCACTGAATCTTTTCAGTCTATTTGCTTCTCTGCTGATTCCTCTTCTATATGTCCCACCGGCAACATAACGTTGAGTCAGCATTGAATCGACGTTGGTTCAACGTCATTGGCGTTGGGTAGCGTTGATTTGAAGTTTACTGATCCTTGTGTGTCCGCCGTGGACTTTAATAACTTTACTGTCTAGTATCTTGTTTTCCAAATGCCTGGTTATATGTTACACTTTTGCTTGTCGTCTTTGGTTGAAACTAAAATGAGTCTGTAGTCAACTGTTGAAAGTTTCGAAGTTCAAATTACTATATATTTGTTGAATTGATCGATAGCAAAACAGGATAGAGATTCACATAAGTCGAAAGACTTTCTTCTGAATCCTATTTGAACTGATTTCATTATATATTATTGTATTCACTTTATGTATGCTTCAGTTTCAATGAAAATATTGTTTAAACCAACCAGGTGTGTGCTTGGAACACTACAGCTGCAGACATGAATATTCAGTTAGATAATTCTGACAATGACAAGTACAGCTGCAACTGTGAAATTCCCAGTAGCGACTAATGTTCCTACGAGCGACTATCCCAGTAGCGATCTGTTGCATGTTGCAATTAACCACTATTGGCACTGACGGATCTCGTTTGCATCTACTACACGACCTTTGAAAGACGGAAGGATGGTTTTGAGATCCACCACTTGCCTGTATAGGCGATGCCCTTAGAGTAAGGAGTGTTGGGATAGTGTGTTAAGCATTTTTTCTAGATGCTCTGTGCCTGACGGGTAAATAGATATACCGTCATATGTTTTGGCTATTTTACAAAGCAAAACATCTTTTTTGGCTTCCTGTAAACTTTCCTGAACGAATTGGGGCTACTTATAGAAGGAAAATGAAAATTGAGCCACGACACGACAAAACCAACAAAGTGGTTGTGCGCCCATCGCAGACTCAGATCAGCCTGGGCATCCGCCCAGTCTGATCAGAGTTTTCACTGTCCGCATGGAGGTAGCTTAGACCCTTAGCTACCCTTTAAGCGCTTAGCAAAGGGTCTGATAATACTGAGTGGATGCCCAGGCTGATCTGAATCTGCACTGGGCGCACAACCACATTGTTGGTTTTCTCGCGTCGCGGCTCAAATGATTTGCTCCTGAAGGTAGCAAATTCTTGTCTTTAATTAAGAGCAGCCTCCGATAAAATGGAAGACAAATTCGTTGGCTAGAATCGACTCTGGAAATACTTCACGTACCAACTTTTAAGCACGAATACAAACGCCTAGTAAGTCTCATCCGACAGACTTAGTAAGAGAAGCGGAAGGTTGGGCATGCAAGCCCCGGGATTTTAGCCCACAGTGTCCGTCTCTTCTCGAATCAATGCTTTATTTGCCGTATTGTCTTATATAGCGGACTGAATCGTTGATGTCGCAGGAAGTTACTAATCAACATCTTATTCGGTCTTAATGACCCTAACCTTTTTGCCCTCTTTTAATTTGGTCCAAACATAGTTTATTACAAACTTTTCAAATCTACTGTAAAAAGTCTAGATATTGGGACAGATAGTTCTTAGCAAACGATGCAGACTTAGTGCAGACTGCTTCACACAGAGAGAGAGAGAGAGAGAGAGAGAGAGAGAGAGAGAGAGAGAGAATTTCGGCGGTTTGGATTCAAACCCACGACTTTTTGCATCAAAGCCAAGCGGTCTAACCACTCAACTTCGATGCCTGTCTACACTTCACTCCTGTTTAAAACTAGGCCTGGCCCAGAGGTTATAAAATCTGAGTGTCACAGGGTCAGCTTAAAGAGCTAATGGAATGATTGTCCCGCTGGTCCTATAAATCCCATTCCTATATTTCACATCATTAAAATAGCCCTCTTAATGTTCCATTAACAGTTAAGTCATCTTAATGTTATTCTAAAAGTTAAGCGCTATACCATATCCGGTCGTTCTACGCATGTTGCGCGCGCGATGCACTTGAATGCATGTCACTTAGCATGCGCCAACTAACAGCGGGCTTTCCTTTGTCAGTCCATCATTGTCTGGCGAAGGGGTAACTCACGTTCCCCTGTCAGGACGACATCGTTGTTACGTTATATAATCTTTTCCTTAGGATTATATTTGTAATATTGCAGGTATGCGTTTACTTATCATGTCATTTGTGGAATATCATGCATATTTGAACATTTGTTGATAATTGAGTAATTGAGTATTTACACCCAAACCGCGAGGTCAGTCCATCATTGTCTGGCGAAGGGGTAACTCACGTTCCCCTGTCAGGACGACATCGTTGTTACGTTATATAATCTTTTCCTTAGGATTATATTTGTAATATTGCAGAGGTGGCTCGTGGTTTGGGCGGTAGGGATGTGATGTAAATAAACCCTAGAGATACCCAACATCAGTATTGTTATTATGAAGTAAAATCCCCACCGGACCCCCCGAAGATCCAACCTACTACGATGGGTCAACCTGTTACAATTGGCGCCCAACGTAAATGACCCATATGTGCATAAGAACTCCTTAAGTCTCATTTCCAGTAATTCTTGTAACTCCTGAGAATTCGAGGACGAATTCAATGTGGAGAGGGAGAATGTCACAGGGTAAATGTTAGGTATATCATACACTTGTACTGCCTTGCGGTACAAGCCGGCTTTTATAGCGACGTGGTAGAGTGCTCGACTTTAGATCGAAAGGTCCCGGGTTCGATCCTCGGCCCGGGCTAGAGATTTTTTAAGAGTCCGTGACATGAGTACATTCTCGGAAGCCGCCAGTCAGTGTGCTTTATTTTGAGTTTGAGATTATTCTCAAGTTTTATAACCTCGAATCCAGTCCGCGTACAGGATAGCTCGCCTGCAGTGCCTTGCCCGTCACATAAAAAAAAACTTTGACGCAAAACTTTAAAGTCTGACTCCCACGCCCACGCCAACACCGACGCCGACGTCCAGGTGACAACAATAGCTCTCTGTACTTTAGTACAGGCGAGCTAAAAATGATGTCATCAATGATTTATCTCCGTAGGCGTTCATCATCCCAAAAGTTTGATGTTGATTTCGTGAAAACCAATCAGAAACAATTCATTATCCTCTTCAGTAATATTTTCAAGGACATTTACAAGGAAGCATCGTTGGCCCATTTTAGTACGGTCAACGTAAGAGCTGGTACTTCTGACTTCAGTTGTATTAAGGTGGCTGGATATTCGTCCATTGTTTGGCCACCATTTTACCATTTCTATAAGGTAGCTAACTTAAACAGGATTGTATCTGCCTCCCTTGTAGGTCAAATCTTATTCATGTAGGGGCTACTATTAAAGTGAATCGACTCACTTCGGGGAAGCAACTCTGCAATGTTTATTTTACCTGCCTTTTCAATGGGATCAATTTAACGCAAAGACTTTGCTCCCTCCAGGAGCAAATTCTTTCTTTTTCAGAGTAGACACTGTTTGGACAGGGAAGGCCGGAAATAGGAAGTCACAAAAATTGTTTGTCTTTGTAGAAATAGCGAGAAAACACGGAATGGTATCAGTTTATCGCAGTACGACGTCATTTCGACGTAATGTGCCCACTGGGTATAAATTAAATATCGTATTGACCGCAAAAATAGGACAGAAGTGCTCTAGAAAACAATGCAAACACAACCAGGCTGATGCAGTTTGATCGGGGTCTGTTCTGTGACTGTTTGCAAGTACATATGTAGTTTTTTCTGGCGTTGAAAACTGACAGTTTACGGGTCCATTTGTTACGATATTTTCTCTCTGTTTTGGGGTTTTAAGGTGTATTGTAAACCTTCATGTTTTTCCGCCATTTTTACAAAAAACAACAAAAAATATTACGAAGTTACTGTTTGCTTCCATGCGCGCCAAAGCCCTTTCGAAATGGGGTCTACTCTCAAAGGAAAGAATTTGCTCCTCTTGGAGCAAATTCTTTTCTTTAAGAGTTGACGCCCTTTGCCAACGCGTGCAAAAATGAAAATGGCAGAGTGCCTTCCCCTGAAAGTATATCCATTCACCTTAAACGGACTTGTAGGGGAATTTGGGGGAATATTGTCCGTTGGGGAATATGCCCGTTGGGTCCACCGGGAATAAAACAAACACAGTTTATGACAAAGTGATACTAAAATTAAACTATATCCATACTAAAATATTTGTGTATTATCACTTTCGCGTACCAACGCAAATTTTGAAATCTATCTCAAAGAATAATATCTTATTAACGCTTTTAAAGGGGGGGGGGGGGACTAAAATATTTGTGTATTATCACTTTCGCGTACCAACGCAAATTTTGAAATATATCTCAAAGAATTATATCTTTTAACGCTTTTAAAGGGGTGGGGGGGGGGGGGGGTGGAGTGGCTCTCTGATTTTTCTGTCAAAAAACGTGCCGATGTAAGAAAACAGTTTCAGATTAAATGAGCTAATTCTATGTAGCTGTCGAAATTTTTGCGAGGTATAGATCTGAATTATCAACAAAATTCCCTCTCAAAGCAGTAAGAGACAACCATTTGTTCGGAAAGAGAATGGAAATTTCATTTGTTTCATGTCTTAGTACATTGGCCTGTTTGGGGTAATATGGTCCACCCAATATTACATTGTTAAAATTCCATTTGGGGTACTATGGTCCACCCTGGCATTACATCTGAAACATATCACAAATGTCGAAAATATTGTTGGAAATATTTGCAAACTAACGCATAATTTAAAGTAGTCTGAATCCATATTTCTCCGACAGAATTGTACTAAATAGATGCACAAAGGTGATTTAATTCCAAAAACTTCAAAAAAAAAAAAAAAAAAAAAAAAAAAGTCATTTTGTACCGCAGCAGTTTTCCACTGTAGCGTTTATGGTCAACTATTTCGTCAGACTGATCATTTGAGCATAATACACGAAAACATATACATAATGCAAAAAAATAATTTCTATGCCTCATATATTAAAATCATGACATGCTACGCTCAAACTTACAGTTATATGCCTATTAGAGTGGACCATATAGGGTGGACCATGATACCCCAAAAGTTTGGGGTATATGGTCCACCCACCAGGTACATATTATCAATTTTCTCTCTGAAAATGCAGGGTAAAACCAAATATTTTGTATACCATATTGCTCCTTAGATATATTTCTCTTTGTAAATAAAGAACAGAACAATCCCAAGGACTTCTATGATTAAGGCGAGGATTTTTCCCATTAGACCAACGCGACAGGTCCGAAATTTCAAAAGTATAAAGTGTGCAAATTTTTCTTAGCAGAGCTTCCACAAATATGCAAACCGTATGAAATCAGATCATTTATGATTCAGACCCAAAGACATGGGGAGATAATCCAGTCTGACCCTACCTACCCTAAATGCAAGGTTTTCGCATACCTCATTTTTTGAGGTGATAAAAATATGGAAATCAGTCATTCATTCCATATTTTTTTTGTCATAAATGCATGCTAAATACACGCATATCACAATACAAAGCGATGATTTTCTTCTTGTTACGCCTGATTGACATTTAAACATGCGAACCCACAGTTATACTTCCGGTCAAAGCGGCCAAAAGAGAACGCTTCACTATAACTAAAATACAAGTGCTCCCCCCCCCCCCCCGTGACCCAGCATTTCCGTCATGCAGCAGACTTATGCGATGCAAGTACGCAATATATATGAGTGGGAAGCTGGGTCACGGGGGGGGGGGGGGAATGATACTCAGTAAGCCAAAGAAAAAGAATGGTCAACAGTAGCACTGTGATCTTCAAGGATTATATTGCGTACTATGACCTTGAAATGAGGTCAAGGTCACATACATATAGTCAAAACTATCCAGTGTTGTCTGTTATGCAAGTTATGTGAGTCAAAAAAGGGTGAAATGTATACAATAAATCATTATTTCAACGATCAGTTTGAGGTTAATTTACAATTTATCTCAACAATGACGTCAACGTCAACGTATGTTTAACGTGCTTAACATCGACACAAACACTTGAAAATTCATTTGTCATGCCAGTTACATGTCATAGTCATAAATACAAAGCAGAAGTCAGGGATCCTTATAACTTTTTAATCATGGGGAAAAATCACGCCTTAACCATTGAAGTCCTTTGAAACCGAGGTCAGTATCATCAAGAGAATGCGTAAGCGGTCCATATTCCCCCAAATTACCCTAAAATCCCAATATCCGGACACTCAGAATAAATACATCACTATGGAAGCCCTGGAGGGACTTCTGACTTCATCACTTCACACTTCAGACTTCACCACTTCACACTTCAGAGTTCATCACTTCATACTTCACACTTCTGACTTCATGACTTCACACTTCAGACTTCATCACTTCAGAGTTCATACTGCATAACTTCAGAGTTCAGACTTCAAACTTCAGAGTTCAGACTTCATACTTCAGACTTCATACTTCAGAGTTCAGACTTCAAACTTCAGAGTTCAGACTTCAGAGTTCAGACTTCAAACTTCAGAGTTCAGACTTCATACTTCAGAGTTCAGACTTCATACTTCAGACTTCAGACTTCATACTTCAGAGTTCAGAGTTCAGAGTTCAGACTTCAGAGTTCAAACTTCAAACTTCAGAGTTCAGACTTCATACTTCAGAGTTCAGACTTCAGAGTTCAGATTTCATACTTCAGAGTTCAGAGTTCAAACTTCAGAGTTCACACTTCAGAGTTCAGACTTCAAACTTCAAAGTTCAGATTTCAGAGTTCAGACTTCAAACTTCATACTTCATATGAGGGGTGATAAAAAATACGTGGACTTTGCTATCGCGGTAAGCATAATGCAGTTATCATTGGACAGTAAGTATTTTCTTTTATTTTATATACGGTAGGTACTGCTACAGCGGAGCACCATATTAATGACGTCGACGTTTTGTCTTTTTTTTAACATTTCAGTGTTTCTTTTGTTTCTCTGTTTTCACAAAGTAACACCCTCTTTGCAGATTTTTCATAATTATGACCAATTCTAGACACATCAGCATGTAATATCATTGTTTTGAAGAATTTCATATCGTACTCTCCTCATATTTCTATTATATTCTATTCTATCCCATAACCTTACTAGGTCGTTGGGGCACCACAGATTACTTCGAAATAATCCCTTTCCACTTTGTCCTGTTTTGAGCTGCCCTAGCTGAGCTGGCAAAATCCATCCCTGTCCACTCTTTAATATTGTCTTCCCACCCCTGTCTATCTCTTCTTCTTTTTCCTTTCACTGTGCCCTATAGAATGGTCTTTGCTAAACCAGAAGACCTTGAGACGCTCATAAATCCAAGCCAAACTTTTGCTTTCAATATCGTGTCAACGTACACTATATTTGCGGTATATGTCTAAATTAGGGGATATGTCATTTGGGGAGGTAAATCGTCGGTTTTATGGTCGGAAATTTTGTTTTACGGCGACGCGCTAGCGGAGCCTTAAAACGCAATTTGCGACCATAAAACCGACGATTTACCTCCCCAAATGACAATTTTTAATACAGTTATCCGCATTCTAATGCACTTTTCACATTTTCACCTGTAAAAGTGTGCTACTTTGCACTCATAGCAAACGCTTTCAGCGACGTAAAACCAGACGCCAACCAATGAGAAGCGACGTTACGTAATGACGTCGGGTTCCCGACAGTAAATCGCAGGATTTACTGTCGCAAATTTTTGACGTTATCCAAACAGACGTCGCGTCACATTCTATTCTATTTTATCCCATAGCCTTACTAGGTCGTTGGGGCATGGTCCGAGCACCACAGATGACTTCGAAACATTCCCTTTCCACCTTGCCCTGTCTTCAGCTGCCCTAGTTTAGCTGGCAAAATCCATCCCTGTCCACTCTTTTTAAATATTGTCTGTCTATCTCTTCTTCTTTCTTCTGTCTGCCTCTTCTTCTTTTTCCTTTCACTGTGCCCTATAGAATCGTCTTTGCTAAACCAGAAAACCTTGTGACGTGGCCAAACCACCTTAGTTTCCGTTTCTTGACCAGCGTCAGTAGCTCATCATATTCTCCAATGGCTGTTTGGATCTTCCTGCGAACCTCCTCATTGGTTATATGGTCCTTGTAATGAAATGTTCAGTAACCTTCGGTAGCATCTGATCTCAAAGGCCTGCGTTCTTTTCTCTAACTCTGCTGTCAAGGTCCACGATTCACAGGCATACAAAAATATGGATAAAACAAGGGAGCGCATAAGTTTCACCTTTGATCCAAGAGATATGTTGTTATCTCTCCAAATATATTGGTTTCAACTTGGTAAGAGCTGAAGTAGCTTGTGCAATCCTTGAGAGATCTCCTGTTTTGAGCCATCATCTGAGACAACTGCTCCAAGGTATTTGAAGCTTGTTACGGTACCCAGCTTCTGCCCTTTTACCTTGATCTCCCTCTGGATGCCATCTGCGCTGTTCGTTATCAGTTTGAAACACCGCGTTACATACGTAAGTGCATTAGAATGCAGGTCTACAACCCTTTAATCAGTGCCAACATCAGATAAAACTAGAATTGTCTTCCTACGAAAAAACAGATGTCTCCCCCCTTTTTGATGTCAAAAGGATCAGTCATTAAGACGCCAAGGGAAAAACAATATCAATATGTTTCCCTACCCTGAAGCAGGGATTCATAATAAATAAAAAGTATAAATGCAAGAGTTATAGTTGTTATGCTCTGCATGTCATGTAATGTTGACTGATATTCATATTTAGCTTTTGTCAAAAAATATAAATGCAAGAGTTACAGTGCTCTGCACGTCGTCTATTTATATGTTGACTGATATTTGTATGAAGTTTCATGAATATAGCTTAAACGGTTTTCAAGTTATAGAGCTTAGACAATTGAGACATGATTTTGTGAATGACAAAGTTCCAAGGGAAATAACTCAAATAGTATAAATGCTGTGCTCTGCAGGTTGTCTAGTGTTGACTGACATTTGTATGAAGTTTCGTGAATATAGCTTGTCCGGTTTTCAAGTAATAAAGCGATTGAGACACGATTTTGTGACTGACAAAGGTCCAAGGGAAATAACTCAATAAGTATAAATGCAAGAGTTATGGTTCTTGCACTATGCAATTCTTCTAATGTTGATTAATATTTGTATGAAGTTTCGTGAATATAGCTTGAATGGTTTTCAAGTTATAGAGCAGACACAACTGAGACACGATTTTGTGACTGACAAAGTTCTAAGGGAAATAACTCAAATAGTATAAATGCTAAAGTTATGGTTCTTGCATTCTGCACATCGTCTGATGTTGATTGATATTTGTATGAACTTTCATGAATATAGCTTGAATGGTTTTAAAGTTATAGACGGACTCGACTGAGATGCAATTTTGTGATGGACAAAGTTCCAAGGGAAATAACTCAAAAAGTATAAATGCCAGAGTTACCATTTGTGCACTCTGCACATCGCCTCATGTTGATTGATATCTTAATGAAGTTTCGTGAATAAAGCTTGAGCAGTTTTCAAGTTACAGAGCGGACACAATTGAAACACAATTTTGTGATGGACTAAGTTCCAAGGGAAATAACTCAAAAAGTGTAAATGCCAGTGTTACCATTCTTGCACTCTGCACGTCGTCTCATGTTGATTGATATTTATATGAAGTTTCGCGAATATAGCTTGAGCGGTTTTCAAGTTATAGAACGGACACAATTGAAACACAATTCTGTGATGGACCAAGTTCCAAGGGAAATAACTCAAAAAGTATAAAAGCCAGAGTTACCATTCTTGCACTCTGCACGTCGTCTCATGTTGATTGATATTTATATGAAGTTTCGTGAATAAAGCTTGAGCAGTTTTTAAGTTATAGAGCTGACACAATTGAAACACAATTTTGTGATGGACTAAGTTCCAAGGGAAATAACTCAAAAAGTATAAATGCCAGAGTTACCATTCTTGCACTCTGCACGTCGTCTCATGTTGATTGATATTTATATGAAATTTCGCGAATATAGCTTGAGCGGTTTTCAAGTTATAGAACGGACACGATTGAAACACAATTTTGTGATGGACTATGTTCCAAGGGAAATAACTCAAAAAGTATAAATGCCAGAGTTACGATTCTTGCGCTCTGCACGTCGTCTCATGTTGATTGATATTTATATGCAGTTTCGCGAAAATAGCTTGAGCGGTTTTCAAGTTATAGAACGGACACGATTTGTGACAGACAGACGGACAGACGGACAGACGGACGGACGGACAGACGGACAGACGCCCGGGGAAAAACAATATGTCTCCCGACCCTGAAGGGGGGAGACATAACTAGCATAAAAGGATCAAATAACATTAAATTTGAACTGAATGCTCTTCAATTATTCAATTTTCCCCATTTTTTACAATTATATACAAAACTGGATTTGCATAAATACGCGGTATAATGTTTCACGTCATTTTGTCACTCATGTATGGCCCACATAGCATGTTTTAGGCTGCTTATGCAAGCATACCACCTTTTGACGGCAATAATAGGCGGAAACCATAAACAATTAACATACAAAATATTAAGCATTTTCCTCTACTGCAAATAATAGATATGTCCAAATAATTTGAAATAATAAGGCAAAGTTTTACCGTGCTCCGCAGTAACGTCGTAAGGTTACTATGACGACCCATAAAGACCATTTTCCGAATATTGACCGGTAAAATAAATACATCACTGGATAGATGAAAGGCGAATCTGCATTTACTGCAGATTTAATGGGTTATCTATTAATGATAAAATTTATACAGCAAAAGTACACGTATTTTTTATCATCCCTCATACTTCAGAGTTCCTACTTCAGAGTTCACACTTCAGACTTCTGACAAAACAACGTAAAAGCATACTATAGCCAAAATGGCGAGTCCCGCACTATTCGAACATCCTAAAAGAATAAGTGCGAAGTGTGAAGTGTGAAGTCTGAAGCCTGAACTCTTAAGTATGAAGGCTGAAGTTTGAAGTCTGAACTCTGAAGTCTGAACTCTGAAGTCTGAAGTTTGAAGGCTGAAGTTTGAAGTCTGAACTCTGAAGTCTGAACTCTGAAGTATGAAGTCTGAACTCTGAAGTGTGAACTCTGAAGTCTGAACTATGAAGTCTGAACTCTGAAGTATGAAGTCTGAACTCTGAAGTCTGAAGTTTGAAGTCTGAAGTCTGAAGTCTGAAGTTTGAAGTCTGAACTCTGAAGTCTGAAGTTTGAAGTCTGAACTCTGAAGTCTGAAGTTTGAAGTCTGAAGTTTGATGTCTGAACTCTGAAGTCTGAACTCTGAAGTCTGAAGTATGAAGTCTGAACCCTGAAGTCTGATTTTTGAAGTCTGAACTCTGAAGTCTGAAGTTTGAAGTCTGAAGTTTGAAGTCTGAAGTCTGAACTCTGAAGTCTGAAGTTATGAAGTATGAACTCTGAAGTGATGATGTCTGAAGTGTGAAGTGATGAAGTCAGAAGTCCCTCCAGGGCTTCCATACATCACTGGCAATTGATGAAAGAAAAGAATATATTAGATTTGTCCGATATTTATGACAATGCGGCGTGTCTTAGAAAACATGTCTTAGGATGCATGTGAACTTTGCTTGCTGAGACAAGTTTGCACAGACACGCAATGTGGTCAGGGAAAACGCAGTTCCCTTGATTAAATCAAACGGGTCCTATTCGGATAGGATAGTCCCGAAGGCTATGACCAGCGCAGGCGGGCCTTAGAACACACAACATTGAAAGAGCACATTTGCTCAGTACAGTTTGCCACCAGGAAAATATGTCTTTTACTAAAAGCCGAAAAAATGCATAGACGCAGTTTATCCCCAAAAGATGATAATATTCAATCTACATTCATAAAATTGTAACTACTCAGGCCGGCAATTGATCCCGAAACTCTTGCATGCCAGAAACGCACACTCATGCGCACACTATCACATCGCTTGATCGCCTGAACAGTCGGCAGTGCAGGTTTTACAGTACAATTTTAAAGATTTCGAGCTCTAAATTGATAAACGTTACTGTCCAACAAATTTGAAAAGTTTGGTTTCTGAATGCAGTAAGGCCTCTGAAAGAAGCAGAAGGAATGGCAAACAGTGTAGACCCATATCAGACTGCTAGTGCAGTCTGATCTGAGTCTGCACTGTTTTCGCAGACCTGCCTGTCCGAATATTTACAGTCTTACGGTATTTAGATATCAGTCCCACACAGTGTTCCCCCGTTTTCCTGCTCATTTAGATATATTTAAATCATTTCGGTTGTTATAAGTGGTCACTTTAGCTCGATTTTTACTCAGTACGGGAAATTTTATTTTTGAGAAGTAACTGACAAAAGAGAAACTTAGTGTCAAATTCTACTTTTCAATGGAATCTAGTGTCAAACCGCTTCTTGCTGTTGTTATTGTGTGCGCCTTGTTTACTAACATCAAGGGTAAGTATTACTTAAGTCAATCTTTGAATGTCCTTGGTTATTTTTCATCATGAAAACGACCGAGAGAATATTAATCCTTTAAAAACAACAAAATAAAAGCAAAACATTAAATAAAATAATAACAATAAACTAGAAATTTGTGTGTGTAAGACACAGATGATGCCCCCGTGCTGTGCCTGTCTCCCCCTCCTCCTCTTCTCCCATACCCCCTCTGGGATCATATAAACTTGCCATCCTATATAAACCAGAACCTGTAAAATTTCTAAGTTTAAAAAGACCATAATTTTGTCAAAAGTGATTTTTTTCTCTTCACAAAGGCATCTGCACATCTTCAGTATGTCTGTCAAACTTTCAAATTGATTGCTAGAAAACAGTGAAAGGATTTGATTATACAATCTGGCCATACTGAATTAACCAAAACCTGAAAAATTTCTAAGTTTGAAAAGGTCATAATTATATAAAAAAATATTTTTTCCTCTCAGAAAAGGCACATGCACTTCTTCAATATGCCCGAAACATCTGTACAGGGTTTCAAACTGAGAGCTTAAAAACTGTGGGAGTAGTTGATTATACAAACTTACCATTCTGCACTGTAAACTTTCAAAGTCCAAAAAGGCCATAATTTTGTCAAAAATGATTTGTTTCTCTTCAAAAAGGGAGGTGCACATCTTCAATATGTCTGGAACATCTGTGTAAAGTTTCAAATTGACAGCATACAAACTGTAGGAGTTGATTATACAATCTTGCCATTCTATATTAGTCAGAACCTGTAAAATTTCAAAGTCCAAAAAGACCATAATTTTGTCAAAAATGAATGTTTTCTCTTCAAAAAGGGAGGTGCGCATCTTCAATATGTCTGGAACATCTGTGCAAAGTTTCAAATTGACAGCATACAAACTGTAGCAGGAGTTAATTATACAAACTTGCCATTCTAATCTATTAGCCAGAACCTGTAAAATTTCTAAGTCCATAAAGGCCATAATTTTGTTAAAATCAAATTTTTTCCTTCAAAAAGCAGATGCATATTTTCAATATGTCTGCAACATTTGTGCAAAGTTTCAGATTGATTGCTTAAAAACTGTAAGAGGGGTTGATTACAAACTAGAAAAGTGTGTCTGCAAGACACAGATGATGCCCCCGTGCGATGCCTATCCCCCACCTCACCCCCTGTCTACCTCCCACTGGCCCACTCCTACCTCCCTCTCTTTAAAAAAAATAATCAAATACATGTCAAGGGCGTAGCTATCTATACGGCAAATACGCAAGTGTGTATTGAAATTTTGTCAAAATTGACAAAATTTCAAATCGCACCTGCATATTTGCATGCTGAAAATTTATAAATTAGACAAGATTTCAATACCAATTACCAAAGTGGCTGAAATACTAGCTTTCCCTTCAAAAAGTAGAGAATAAAACATGGTTGTGCGTACTATGAAATTGCCCCTAGTTACGCCCCTGCATGTCTTCAGTATGTCTGTAAAATCTGTAAAATGTTTCACACTGATTGCTTGCAAAATCATTGTGGGTTCGCAACAATCTGAAAATTTTCTTAGTTTGTAAAGGCCCGAATTTTATCAAAAATGATACTTTTCTTTTCACGAAGGCAGGTGCACATCTTCAATATGTCTGCAACAATTGTGTCAAGTTTCAGAATGATTGCATGAGAACTGTCAGAGGAGTTGGTTATACGAACTTTTTAGAGGGGACGGAGGGACAGACGGACGGACAGAGGGACAGCCGGACAAGGGTAAAACATACTGCCCCCTGACTATCGGGTGCATAAAAGACTTTTTAGGCGCGACGGACGGACGGACAGACGAAGGTAAAACATGATGCCCCCTAACTATCGTCACGGGGGCATAAAAAGAGAGAAAATGGCGAAATAGGGTATTACTATTCAGGCTTCAGATCCTCTGGAAAGGGTCTCAATGAAACTATGGATTACAACTTAACACCTGACCTTCCGCAATTCTCTCTTTTATGCCTGCCCATGCTCGAAGCAACAACGGCGAGAGACCTAATGTGTAAGATTCAACACTCTTAAACAGTCGCAACTTTTATATTCATTCGCTTTAATACGTCACAACAGGATCAACAGCGGCAAATGCTTTGAATTGTATCGGACAGTCACGATTCACACGATATTATCAAAACATCAATTAACACCGACTTATAAAGCATGCGGATTCTTAAAATTTAATTCTTCCGCAGTGTTGTGATTTTTGTTGTATATAATTTTATGTTAATATTGAATTCGGGGATTTTTAAGTTGTGAATATGACCCCTCAAATGGCATACTTATATAGCAAATTGCACTGAACATGAAGGGGGCAACTAACTCTCATTTTTTCAGTTCAGTTCAGTTCGAATTCTCCTGACGTTCCATAGCATAGTTGCACCCACTTGGCGCCGTGTGTCCGTCCAATAACTCTCTTTTTTCAGTTCAGTTCAGTTCAATTCTCTTATCTTTTTTCGCGAGATCAGTTTTAAATACGAAATTAAATATTTTATGCAAACGGATCCGAAATCTGCAATATTTTCTCTCTCTTTTGATATGTATTTTGATGGGAAAAAGATTGAATAAATTGGGGGAATTTAACTACATTTATAAATCATTCAATGTTTTCTGCGCGTCAAATCCGCAGTTTGCATGTATATACACTTTCTTACAAAATATCGATTTTTCAAATGATCGGATCTACTTCAAGCTGTTTATCAATCGCAACTGCGTGAATCTGATTCACGGAATTGGCCGAGCAGTGCTCCGATTGGCTGTTTATCTGTCTAAGGGACCAGTCATTTATTATCAGCTCCGATTGGCTGTTCATCTGTCTAAGGGACCAGTCATTTATTATCAGATGAGGTGGGGGAGGGAGGGGGTGTACATTTTATATGGTTCACAATTTTTATGACCCCATCCCTCAATCCCAGCTACACACACACACACACACACACACACACACACACACACACACACACACATCATATTACCTATTTTATGTCAGACTGACCTCAATCAAAACCTGTATGAAACACAACGAACATTTTCTTATTCTCACAGGTTAATTAATCATGGTCTGTTGAAAGTCTCCATAGTCCTATCGGCGGTAAAAACGGCTAAATTCAAATCATTGTAAAAAGCTGTTCAACCTTCACGTTTGGTAATAAAATGCGGGTTGGTGTACATATATTGAGTCATATAACAAGCCAAAAGTAGAGAAAACAATTTATTTAAAAATAACAAATCGCTTCACAAGATACAATTACCTGTTCTGGTTTCCCGTCTAGCAATGCTATATAAACATAGGCGGAATAGTGATTGGGACTCCACGCCTGTACTGTACGTTGTATTTTTACCAATTTATGAAATCGAAAGTAGGTCATTTTAGTTGCCAACTAAAATGACCCACCCAAATAAGTTTTCATACCCTTTGTATGTGAAAATGAAGGATGTTTTATTTGTTTAAAGCTGGCTAATCACGGTAATTTACAATGACGAAACCGTAATGAGAAGCTTGCAGCGATACCTGATGATAAATTTTTTCATGCTGATAGAGCAATGGGGCGTTTAAACTTTGTCTGCATTTCTTTCACTTTCTTCTGCTAATGGGCATCCATAAATCTGTTGTCCAATACTTAATAATTATAACTCTTAATAATATTAATTGGGCCTCTTGGTGGCGGGGGGGGGGGGGGGGGGTCTAGAAGCCACAGTAGTTTTGCCGATGAAAAGGCACCTGGAGAGCTGATATCACAATCGCAGGCAACTTCACATTTTATAGACACTTTCATACTGTTCTTCTAGTTAATCAATGAAAAGATCTTTTTTTTTTTTATATGAAGCTGCCCAAGTTTGGTGTGTCATTTCCATAAATATCATTCAGTTTTGAGTTTGAAAGAAAGAGTCTGAAATTTTAGTTTAGAAGTAAGGGGTGTCGGGGGGGGGAGGGGGGGGGGCTTAGCCCCCCAGAAGCTGAGACATTTTTAAAAATGAAGACTGATGGAAGAATTCTGACCCCCCCAATATGACTAAAAATATATATGATCCCCCCTCCCTGCTCCGAGGCTTATTGATTTCCGACCCCCCCCCCTCAGAACGTCACAAAAAAAATCCGACCCCACTTAATGTACCCGCTCCCTCCCCCCCCCCCCCCCCCACGCACCTGATAAAAAATGACTCGTCCCTTATCTAATACTGGGGAGGACCGTAACTAATGTTGATAGAACTTGTGGTCCAACCCAATTGCTTGTACTTTTGTGGCAATAAAATATGTTTAAACTGATCTAATACTTTTCGCTTTACACTTTCATTGAAACTTATTAATTTCCTTGTTATCAGTGCTTTCTGGCAATTTAGAAACAATTAAATCGAAATCATGATGCACTCAAAACTCCAGGAACCAACCTTTAACATTAAAAAAACCCAACATAAATAGAAAAAAATATAAATAATAATAAAAAAAAGATGAAGGAATAATGTGTTAAAACGGCCAAGGCATGTTTTTAATCTGTCATTACACAGAAGGCACATGCTTCTGCTGAAACAACAAGAGTCAAGGCACGAAGAATTTCTGCCTCTTAGTTCTTAAAAAAATACAAATGAAAAACGTAACGCCACACATTTCTGATTATTCGTTCTGGAACCACAAATCTTAAACGATCCACGGCGATTCCTCACAAGACTGGGGATGGATACGGTCGGACGATTCTGCTTGGTAACTTTCAGTGCCAGGGCGTCCAAATTATATTCGGATAAAAGAAGGGCAATGACCTACTGTGCGTGAAGTAGGTGCAGGTGGATGTTGTTTGAATATTTTTCTCTCGCCTATTACAATCCTTTTTCTCTTCCTCCCTCTCTCTGGGAGACGGCTCGATATACATGTAGACTGAAATACTGTCTCAAAGATCCGTTAAACACACAAAAAACAACAACAACCAACCAACCAAATCTCGAAAGACTAGGCGGGTACTGAGCTCATAATTTTACTGGATTCTGTTGGACTCTCGAGGAATATTACTTTAGAAAATATGCAAAATATTAAAATTGGCAAAGATAGTGCAACAATATAGAAATTTATTTTAATTTGTCAAACTGGGGGCCGAAGTGACTAGAGCAGTGGGGCCGAGATGAGTAGGGGCCGAAGTGAATAGGGGCCGAAGTGTCCAGGAATTAATTTCTAGGTGGGGCCGAGATGGTTTGGGGCAGAGATGACTAGGGTACGAGGTGTCAAGGGACCGAGACGGTTTGGGGCCGACGTGCCCTGTTAACACACAGACATGGACCCCGAAAAAGGATGTGTGATCAGATACTCGCGAACACCATGTTTATATATCTGATGGAAAAGTCAGTGAAAATGAATTGAATGCCATACTTTGTTTCGGCCGTGACCATCAGGTCGGAAATAAGTTTGGAAACGGCCACATTGTAGGGATCTCCGTGGTCATGATGTCTTCCTCAGAACTTTTTAAGAGTTGACACAAGTTTCGCTCTGCGATAACAAAAAAGAGAAATAATTCCCCAAGGCGTTTGACAACAGGAATAATTTTCCATATTTTGATTAGCCTCTTAACATGTATCATCTTTGTTTAGATGTGGCAAGCTGCACTCTCGTGAATGTTGCCCGCAACAAGACGGTGACCATGAGCAGCGTCCATGATAAATCACCGAAAGGTAACGCTAGCCACGCCGTGAATGGTATCAACAATGGACAGTGGGAGGATTGGTCTTGCACGCACACGAAGAATCAATCTAATCCGTGGCTGTTGCTGGATCTAAGAAGTTCATATACAATTGTTGCCATGCAAATAGTCAACAGAGCTGACTGTTGCTGTAAGTATCATTAATGAACCGCGACACGAGAAAACCAACCAAGTAGTTGTGAGCCCAACGCAGGCTCAGATCATCCTGGGCTTCTGCCTAGTCTGATCAGAGTCTTCGCTTAGCGCTGAAAGAATAGCTAAGGGTTAAAGCTACCTCCATGAAGATAGCGAAGACCCTGATCAGACTGGGCGCACAACCACTTTGTTTGTTTTCTCATGTTGCGGCTCATTTTTACACATTTCCCAGCCACATATTAAGCATGCTTGAAGTACGCATGAGGTACCCTGAAATTCAAAGGAAACACAATTGGAGTACATCTGAACCACAGTTAAAGCCCTGCTTCCGCAGAGCTTGTATCACCGACATGGTTTGTCATGCATTAAAGTTAGCAAGGTCCCGAGGGAAAAGTTGAAATATCTCGTCAGGGACCTTGCAAGCGTTAATGCATTGGACAAAAATGTTTGATCGCTATTTTTGCATAAATTCAACTGCAATGCTTCAAAAATAGCGAAAATGTTTGGGTACTATTTTCCGGCCACATCGCCATTACCTTGCTGATTCCTACAAGCACTGTGCATGTTTATAATAAAATCCTCGTTTCAGGTCATGGCCATCTATCGTGACTTTTTGTTGAACCTTTAGCGACAGTTCACAAGTCATAATCATGTTCATCAAAGTTTTTAGTCGGAGTCGTCCGCACTTCCATTTTTACAATAAACAAACTCGTATAACTCTTCCGTATAAGTCTTTTATCAGTAACTGCAAATACAGTCTTGCCTCTTGTTTCTGTATTGACGGAGTATTGCCCTGCGACTTGCATACAAAAAGTCGCAAAGCGAGTCATTATAACACGTGGAAAGCCTTGTTTATACATGGTTTTATGGTCGTAAAAGCATGCCTAGCGTGTGACACCGATATTTATCCAATAATGTGTATGTTTAACTATAGTACAGAAGTCTCAAAGAAGCATTGTCCAAAATATGTTAATTAGCTCTTCAAAGGGACTTAGATATTTCAATTTTGGAGGCTTCAAAAAGCACTGCCTATGAAGTACCTTTTAAGGCCATGCCACATTATAAAATGAACAGGTACACTTTCAGGGAAAGTAACCTTGGTATGGTCATTTTTGTCTCCCTTCCCCAAAGGAGTCAACATAAAGAAAAGAATTTGTTACTCTAGGAGCAAATTCTTCCCTTCAAGAGGTGAGCCCTGTTTAAAGCGTTTCCTCGTTAAGGAAAAAAACAGTCAGAAAAGTCCCCCCCCCCTTTGTAAAAATGGCGAAAAAACTTGGAGGTGTGTCCATACACCTTAAGGTAAGTGGTTGTACTTCTAAGGCAAATTACCCTCGCAAGTAAGTGTTTGCGACCCTTCTCCAAGTGGGTACTCTCTAAAAAAAGAATTGCTTTACAGTGTGGAGAGCATTTTTTTCTTTTACGGTGTATGGATAGCCGTTCACGTTTTTTTTTCCGCCATTTGTTTTCCAAATGGAGACAATTTTTGTGACTTCTTGTTCGCTTAAGTAGAAAACGAAGCCCGTCGAATTTTGGCCAACTTTTACAGGAAAGAATTTTTACTCCTGAGGGAAGAAACTCTTTCCTTTAAGAGTTGACTCGAAGTGAGAAGAGATGCACAAAAGGAAGGATGGATGACTTGCGATTTTACGTCCTTTTTAATAGTATTTCAGTCATATCAGGAATAATAATGCAACGGAACCCGATTTCCGATTGAAAAGATTCTCGCCTATAGAGAAGGTCGAACCTGGGACCGTTAGATCAGCATGCCAGCGCTCAACCAACTGAGCTACCGGGGCTCCTGTTGCCCAAAAGGAAATGGTAGAACAGCTTTATTCGCCTTCTTGAGGAAGGGATATATTTACCAGGGCCCGGTTGTTCAAAGCATTGTGTGTATGTTTAACGAAGCCGTTAGTCAAGGATTCGTTATTAAAGCCTTACAGTACTCATAAAATTAATTCTTGTAAAACTGTTTGCTGAAGAAAATGTGAGGAAAAGCTCCTGATTTTTTTTTCGGCAAAAATAATGGAAGTGTTTCTACGTAAATTCCGTTTGAAAATTTAACGTCTCGTGAACAAGATGTCTTTAGTTTTTGAATAACTGCACCCCCACCACCACCAATAAATAAGTAAATAAATAGATAAATCAACATTAAATGTGTAAATTTCGGATGAGAAAATTAAAATTTAGATTAGACAGAAGGTCCCTTGAAACTATTTACATTGCATTTATTAGACCACTGATTGAATACGGGGACGTCATATGGGACAATTGTACACTCTACGAGAAACAAGAGCTTGACAAAATTCAGAATGAAGCGGCTCGAATCGCCACAGGAGCCACTAGACTTGTTTCTATTTCTAATCTTTATAAGGAAATCGGATGGGATTCGCTTGAAAAGAGACGCACAGATCACAAGCTAACATTATTTTACAAAATGACCCATAATCTGACTCCTTTATATCTATCTTCCTTAGTACCCCAGTCTGTTAGTAATATTTCACGTTATAGTCTCAGAAATTCTAATGATCTTCAAACAATAGATGCAAGAACAACTCTTTACTATAATTCTTTCCTGCCGTCAACTGTCAGAGCCTGGAATAGCGTACACGACGAGGCAAAACAATCTGACTCAGTAAACACTTTTAAATGCTTTCTAAACAAGGACAAAACGCGCATTCCAAAACATTTCTACGTGGGCAGCAGGAAAGCTCAGGTATTACACACCAGATTACGGACCAATTGCAGCTCGCTCAACTTAGATCTTTTCTTGAGAAACATTTCCGATTCCCCTTTATGTCAGTGTGGCAGCATAGAAAATGCTCAGCATTATTTTTTCCATTGCATGTACTATCAGGTCCAACGAACTGAACTCTTAAATACAGTGTCACAATATCAGACCCCTTCGCTGTCTCTCCTTTTATATGGCAACGATTCTCTTTCAACTGATACAAATACGGCTATACTCGAAAAGGTGCATAAATTTATTATGGATTCTAAACGTTTTTGAGCATATCATCTTATCAAATAGCAAGCGGTTGGTTTTGTTCTTGTCAGTAATGGAAATATTTGTGTTTGATGCGACTGTCGCTGCGAATGCGCGCTCCCTCTCTTATCCTCAGCTGCATAGTCTGTAAATCTCTATTTTTTTCTTTGATTTTTCTCTCTGTCTGTCCGCTCTCACAGCTCTCTTTCTCCATTTTCTTTCTTTACTGTTTCATGTTCGGAAATCTTTTTCACCATTTTTCCATCTGTTTTTGAAATATGATATCAGTCATGTATTTACTTGATAATTTGGTTTATTGTAATTAACAAACTGTCGCCATGATGTATACATGTAA
Source organism: Ctena decussata (assembly GCA_963989385.1). NCBI lineage: Eukaryota > Metazoa > Mollusca > Bivalvia > Lucinida > Lucinidae > Ctena > Ctena decussata. The sequence continues at coordinate 37,882,740 of OZ022499.1, read as the reverse complement.
GAAATGTTTAGGGAGAGGAACTTTATAAGTACGTGTGCTTTCGTTCCAATCCCATTATTTGTTTTGTATCAATGTTTATATGTATTGAAAAAGTTTGAAATAAATATGTTTAAACCAAATTTCGGACAAAAATCCATGCAAATACCAGCTGCGACAATTTTGAGAGGCAAAGGAAGAATGTCTCTAAATATAATAATAGTATTTGATACCGCCTTTTTGTCTGTTCAATTTTTGTGCCAAACGCCTGAAACCATAGCAAATTTTGTTTCCATGTATGTGTATGTGCCTGTGTTTGTCTCGTGTGTGTCTATGTGTGTTCGTTCGTTCGTGCGTGTGAGCGTTTGTTATACAGCCAATATTTGTTTGTTACACAGCCGAATATTAAATATAAGGACACCTCTCGACTTTGGTCAAATCAGTTTCTCCATTGCTCTCAAAATTGCGGAATAAACCGTAATCACCGTAGTCCGAGTTTTCATTGTTTATAAGATAAGACATTGAGTTCTTTATTTGGACCTTGCATTGGACGGGCACACGGCGCCAAGTGCGTGCAACTATGGTTACGTACCGCTGAGCCACTTGGGGAACGTCGTTGGGAGAATTGAACTGAACTGAACTGAAATTTGGACCTTGTGACTCCTGTATTTTGAATTTCCTATTATAAACCTAGGGTTTGAATTATTTCAAACCTACGTAACCAAAGCCATAATTTATTAGACAATTTAGTCTGCTTGTACTGCTTGCATGCAGATATGAGCCGCGACACGAGAAAACCAACAATGTGGTTGTGCACCCAGCGCAGACTCAGATCAGCCTGGGCATCCGCCCAGTCTGATCAGAGTCTTCGCTGTTCGCGTGGAGGTAGCTTAGACCCTCAGCTACCCGTTGAGCAGTTAGCGAACAGTCTAGTCAAACTGCGTGGATGGCCAGGCTGATATTAGTCTGCGCTGGGCACACGACCACTTTCTTGGTTTTCTTGTGTCGCGGCTCATATCACGAAAATCACAATAGAGACACATTTTTTTCACATTTGCAAAACAATCATATGCTCCCCTGTTCTCAGACTCCTAAACCCTCTGTACGTAATCGACTAACCCATACTAGACACTTGTGTGTTTTGAATTTTGACTTTTATGTTTTGTGTAATGACTTAATATGTGTTCTGATTTTTGACTTTCCTGTTTTGGAATGTGCTTTCTGACTTTAAACGATGTATGGGAATAAGTATAAAGTAATTTGTTACTTTAAAAAGTCGTATATTATAAGGATGAGAATAACACAAGCAATAAAAGCAATAAATAATTAAATTGTATATCATGAACCTTATTCCGAAATCGGAAAGTAAAAATACCAAACATAAAGATCAAAATTCAGAACACACAAGTCATCACACACAACCTAAAAGTCAAAACTCAAAACACATAAGTGCCAAATATGGGTTAGTCGATTACGTATGGAGAGTGTAAAAGTCTGGAAACGGAAACATACGATTCTTATGCTGATGTGAAAAAGTCGTGTTATAATTGCTGTCTATCATTTTATTTTCATGATATCTGAATGTAAGCAGACTAAATTGTTTGATAAATTAAGGTTTTGGTTCTACTCTATTCTATCCCATAACCTTTCTAGGTCGTTGGGGTACCACAGATGACTTCGAAACAATCCCTTTCCACCTTGTCCTGTCTTCAGCTGCCCTAGTTGAGCTCGCAAAATCCATCCCTGTCCACTCTAATATTGTCTTCCCACCTCGTCTTCTGTCTACCCCTTCTTCTTTTTCCTTTCACTGTGCCCTGTAGAATCGTCTTTGCTCAACCAGAAGACCTTGAGACGTGGCCAAACCACCTTAGGGACCATTTGATATTCTGGAGGGGGGGGGGGGTGCGGCCTGGTATTCTTGGTGGAGCCAGGTTATTTTTGTCACTGGCCTATGGAAACAATTTCTTTTATTTTCACCTTGAAGGAGCTAATTTCTTTTTTTTTTACAAACTAACTCGAACAATTGTTTTTAATTTTATAGGCAGGACTGTCAGATCCTTATTTATTTGACCTTAACAGTCCTTTTATTTTACCCACATCAGTAATATTTACACCTTATTTTTTCACAAAAAGAACATGGTGCTGTCTGTAATCAGGCTAAGGGCATGGTTAAGCTTGCTTTTCCAAACCAGTGCCCGGAGCATGTTACTCTCTTCATCTATGGTACAGATGCAAACTCACTGTATGAGCTTGGCAAAAAAATAGGCCAGAAATCAGGGTAATTTTGATAAAAAAATAAGGGCTATTTTCGCTAAGTTTTAGGGCTATAACATTAGGAATTGAAGGGTTTTTTTCTAGCCCAATCATATGCCAAAACATGCTTTTATTTGCACTTTTTAAAGTTTAAAAAATACTTATTGATAGAGTCACACTATAAATGAATGCCAGTTAATAAATGGCTAAAAGTTCTTTGCTTAGAAGTTAACGAAAGGGGGGGGGGGGTCTGGGGGTTAACGGCCCCCAGAAACCATAGCAATTTCCCAATTTTAATGGCAACTTTAAGACTGGAAATGTTAGAGAAAACTAAGGGTGATGTTAAAAGAAATATATTTTTTTTGTATTTTTTGGGGGAACTTTGCCTTTTAGAGTGTTTATTTTGCCATAATGGCTTTGTGTCCCATAAGCTAGTGAATTATTTGCATTTCAGTTTTAGTAGAAACATTTACTTAGTAATGCGGCAGATCAATAATACTACATGCATGTGAATCATGTATAGGATGTTTTTGTAAATGTATGTACATGGGGGGAGGCGGAGTCGGGGGGGCTGACGGTGTAAAACAATTGTAGATAATATTAAAACATTACTATAAATATGGGGGTCGGGGGGGGGGGGGTTCGCAGCCCCCAAAAGCCAGCGACATTTTAAAAACTCAATTCAAATGGAATTATCTGCAGACTATTTCTTTTTTTGAAATTTTGGGTGGAGCCAGGTTATTTTTTTCACTTATCTTTGAGGCCAGACTACTTTTTTAAATCCACTTAAGAGACCATTTAATTTTTTCTTGCATATCCGTAGACAGGTTTTTTTTATGGAAAATATACCAGCCTCCCCCCCCCCCCCCGACACACAGAATATCAAATCTTGACCAGCCCCCCCCCCCCCCCCCACACACACACACACACACATACAGAATATCAAATGGTCGGACCCTTAGTTTTCGTTTCTTGACCAGCGTCAGGAGTTCATCATGTATTCTCCATGGCTGCTTGGATCTTTCTGCGAACCTCCTCATTGGTTTTGGTTACGTAGGCTAAAAAGTTCTACCATCATTGGCCAAACCAAAACAAGTAAAGAAGAATAAAACACACAATTGAAAAAATAAAAAACACGAATCGCATGGTCCAAACTCAGAACTCCAACGTCCTTATTACAAACACAGTGTCACATACGAGGGTCATCCAATAAGTCTTGCAAACGCCGTCATTACTGCTTTATTAATTGAGGTAGGGTTATCAAATTACACCATTATCAGCTTATGTATATAATAAACACATGTGCTAAAAATCATACATGTGCCATTCCTTTCTCAGATATGGGAGGGTTTTGAATGCAAAGGTGTAAGCGATACCGGCGGTGAAATTGCACAAATATGACGTCTTTTACTAGAGGTTAGGGGAAGAAAATTCCTGCATATATGTTTATTTTTCTTTCTAATTACAAAACTTCATGTTCTAAAGTAATCGCCATATATTTAAGAATTCAAATTTGAGACAATTATCACTTCACATTACCAAACAAATGTAGTTGCTAGGCAACAAGAGAATATTACAGAATTTTAGCAAAGTTTTAGTTTTTGACTTTTACCTCTGGTTTCTTAAGGCTGCAACCGATATTAGACAAGGCTCGAAGCTTATATTTTCTCTAATATCTACATTTCAGCATCTCAGGACTATTCTTTGATAACAAATTAATGACAGTTTAGGAAACACTTCATCTGCTGTGAAAGCCTCTTCTTCATATACTCATTTTACATGGTATTTGAGCTGCCCGAAAAACATGGTGATCTGCCTTTGAACAATAATTATATCTTGACAGACGGCAATATCATAACCTTGGTACCGTGTACATTCTTCAGTATTATTTTCCGTATCTCCCAGCAATTTTCAGATATTTCCAAGGGTTCTGAAGCTAGGGGGTCTTAAACAGACAACTAGAAGCCACCGCCGCACCCATAATGGTAGTATTCTTCAGTTGCCTAGCAACGCCATTTGCAAGATCATGACGTTTCTGGAAATTGTTGACTGGAAAGAAGGAAAGATGCAATGCAGGAATGTGGATTGCTTGTTTCGTTTTTAATTATCATTTGCATGAAACTCGGCCGTTTGCAGGACTTATTGGATGACCCTCGTATAGGCTTCCGTAGTTTAATATTTAGTGTTAGTATTGGGGTAAGACACAGCGTGCGAAGATGCTCGGACTGATCTAAAGTTTTGCTGATTGCGCCAAACAGATCCCATTTTAAAAGAGGATTTGACGCTTAAGTCCTCTTTTCGGATCATTTAAGCACATTTTAAATAGGGGTGTCAAAATAACCGAATTTCAGAAGGACGTTTTTCAGGTATTTCTATGAAAAGAGTGGGATTAACCCATTGCATTCTGGGTATTTTTTTCGTCTGCTGAAATTGTCGTCTGCATCAAAAATCAAGAATATTTTGACAATATTGGTCTAACTAACTCCTGTAGAAATGATGTCTAGGCAGCAAACAGTTTGGATCTCAGATCAGGCCCCACAGACGTACAGACGTGGGGCCTGATCTGGATCCAAACTCTTTGCCCACATACTCCTAAAGGGGTATCCCGAATGGAATGGGTTAATCCTATTCATTTCAATATAAAGTAATTTTTACCCTCTAAAATTTACGATTTTCTGAAGGATTATTTTTACAGTTATTTTCAATTTTCATCGACAGAGTAGGATTAAAAGTTCATATCAGGCTTCTAATAAAAATGCTATAGTGGGATTAATCCTACCAAGGGTTTTCTTTATTCAATTTATCTTACTTTGACGCAAAAATAGTACTGGGATAGGATTAATCCTACTCTGATAATGTTTTATTTATCAACTGATCAGTTGAAAAAAATGCCAAAGAAAAAACATTTGCACACTGCCAGTGAGAAGAAACTCAACCATTTTCAGTCGTTCCCATTTATAAAATGGCGGGAGAACACGGATGTGTACCCATTCTTCTTAAAGCACAGTTAGTCATGGCACGTGACAAAGATTGTTTGTATGAAATCAATTTTCAAAGGAAAAAGTAAATTAAATTAAATTAATAAACAAATTACCAAACAGTTCATAATTATAAAAGAAGTAGTAGTAATAATAATATGAACGCTAATAATAATTATATTGTTATTATTATCGTCGAAATTATTACTATTATTATTATCTTTATTCCCATTATTATTTTATTATTATCATTGTCATTATTATTATTATTATTATTTTCTTTCAGCGGAAAGATTGAAGAATCTGCATTTTACCTTTGGCCCCTCGGAAGAGGAAACGACAGAGATATACTACCATGAGGGGACCGTCGGGGCTGTTCTTGATCACGAATTTGATACGCCACATACGGGACAATTTCTCAGAATCTCGATGGATTCATATAACTATCTAACCATCTGCGAAATTGAACTCTACGGTAATATCTATACGATCCGCGACACGAGAAAACCAACAAAGTGTTTGTGCGCCAAGCGAAGACTCAGATCAACTTGAGCATCCGCCCAGTCTGATTAGAGTCTTTCCTTAGCGCTTAAAGGGTAGCTAAGGGTCTAAGCTAACTTCATGCGGACAGGAAAGACTCTGCTCAGACTGGGCGGATGTCATATGATTCTTTCAACGCACATGTAGCACAGTGTCTTCCAACCGCACAATAAACATAGTATGAAACACATCGCAATTGTAACGTCACGATCGTGAAAAGCTGCATCATGGTTTGTCCGTCTGTGACAGACGTTGTAGGTGCATGTAGCTCAAAGACCGAAGAGCTGGCCCGCCTACTAGATGTTCTCTTTCAAAACTTTCAGGTGTCGGAATTCATTTCAACCGTATGCAGTGTTCAGTTGCACATATCGTTTCATTATTACCTTCGACCGGCTCAATTGACGTTATAATTATGATAGGATACCTAGGGCACATTCGAAGAAGAATAACTCAGACCAGGCTGCGCATCTGCACAGTCTGCTTAGAGGCTTCCCTTTTCGCAAATCAATCTATGAATCTTGACAAATCAAAATATTCTGAGTGTTCAGTCTGAGTTGGTGCATAGACTAATTCAGCCACGACACGACGAAGTAAACAAAGTGGCATGTGCGCTCAGCGAAGAATCAGATCAGCCCGGGCCTCCGTCCAGTCTGTTCAGGGTGTTTGCTGCGCGCTTAAAGAGTAGCTGAGGACCTATGCTAGCTCCTTGCGGACAGAGAAGACCCTGATAAGACTGGGCGGATGCCCGGCTTATCTGAGTCTTCGCTGAGCGCACATGATAATTTGTTGATTTTCACGTGTCGCGGCTCCATTGTACATGTTGTTTATGGCAGTTAGTATTACCGACGGAAACAAATGTAACACATTTTTATCTTAGTATTACCGGTATTTTATTGCGTTTTGTATTAATATAAAATATGGCTTTTATTTGCTGATAAAGGGGGAGTCTCCATAAGGGCCATTTTCTGGTTACAAATGGATTTCAACCAAACCTCACCAATCTCTACTTGTATGTGTTGGCTTTCATATACTGAAATACTGATCTTATCGAAAGTGTATTTTGAGTGAAGCGCAGTGTCAAAGTGGGTGGGGTAGTTCCACCCCTTACCTTACCAGGTATCATTTTTTTCAATTATCTCAATAAGTAATATTGACAGATTTACAGTTATGATTTGAAATAATACAGGCATAAATGCTAATTAACTGGGTTATATAACTTACATTGTTTCTTATTCAATACCAGTATATGAGCTTATAAGTGGTAACAGGAATTTCTCTTATTTTCGCTTCTCCAACTTTACGAAAAAACACAATTTTTCCTTATTTGTCCAGATATATAAAGGAAAGTTTGTATTTGTAGTGATATGATAGTGTACATTGCAGAATTATGAGAAAACTATCCTAGGCATATCAAACCCTGAATTATCTGCCCTTGATTAAAAAAAATATAAGTTATTAAATTGGAAATGTAAGATCGAAATTCCAAACTTGAAGGGTTATTTCTGATGACTCTTTTGCTCATGTTTCTAATATTATACTGATTGTTGAGCTTTCAAACCCATATGGTGCCCATGATATTACGTGCAAAAGCAACGCGCGTGAGCAAAGCTCACGCGCGGACGCGTGAAGCGCGTCCGTGCTGTTTGCACGCCTATAGATAACATGCATCATTAAAAAAAAAGCTACTTCCACAAAGAGCAAATCCAACACCTTCCATCTCAAAACTTTTGGTCAAATATGGCGCCGCCGTTAGGCTGTTTACATTGGATTTTTCCCGTTTCTTTAATGCAAAGTAACACTGAGCCGAAATCCATCCTCGATCACATGACCTTCCTTGATGAAGTCCCGCTTCTGAGAGAGTGACCAAAGAAAGTTTTATTCAACATTTATTTCTTTTTGGTCTATTTTTAAAGGCGGTCAATCCAATTTAGAAGTCCAAGTAAGTAAACGGTAACTGATTTAGCTGTGTACCAGCAAAAAGATAAATAAATAAACAAACAATACGTCATATAAAATCCCTTGTCATTTATCTCGTGCGTCGATTCGATTAGATAAGATATCCGCCATTGTAAGATTCTACGTCGATATTTCGGAAAAGCGACTATTTTAAAGACAGAATGGTCGATGTAGAATGCGAAGGAGATGACAATTCGTGAACAGAAACCAAATACCTCGATTCGATGTGCAATGACTTCCATGCTTAGCCATTCAAATGTCATCCAGTAGATCTAGTTGTAAATTATCCAAAGCTTGGTATCGATGCATTTTCCTTTAAAAACTTGCTTCATTTCCCTTTGGCATCGTCAAAGTATGTTTACAAACAGCAGTGACCTTAGTTTTGAAGTGCTTCACGACCAGCTGGTCGTCATGATGACGTCATTAGACAACGCAGGCAGCGCACCAGCAACATCTAAGGACTTTTCATAGAATTTGTGACCCGATTTGACAATCTGTAGGCCGAAACAGTCTTGGATTTCTGGGAGCCTATACATCGGGCTTTTGACGTTGAACGAACGTTGATTAAACACTAAGTCAACGTTTGTGTGCCTATAGGGTATGTACCGCTTTGTATGCATGTCGTCCCCATCCTAGGAGCCTACAAATCGGACCAACAACGTTGAATCAACGTTGTGTGCCTGTTAGGTATGTAGCCATTTGTATGCATGACATCCCTATTTCGGGAGTCTACATATCGGCAATACAACGTTGAAACAACGTATGTATGCCTGAATGAAATCTACACTGTGTAAATGATCCCCATTCTGGGAGTCTACACAATTGGGTACATTGAATCAACGTTATGGGCCTGCAGGATATGCACCACCTTATATGCACGACATTCCCATTCTGGAAGCCAACACATCCGATACACAATGTTGAAAAAACGACGTGTGCCTGCAGGGTATACGTACCCCCTTTGTCCCGGTCCCTTTGTATGCACGACATCCCATTTCGGTACCTACACCTAGGGCAATCAATGATGAATCAACATTGTGCACCTGCAGAGTATGTGACCCTTTGTATACATGTCACTTCCATTCTGGGAGCCTACACACCGGACACACAACGTTGAATCATCGAAATATGACTGCAAGATATGTCTCCTTTGTAAGATGACATTCCAATTTTAGGAGCTCGAACATCATTAACTTGTGACGGTTAATGAGCGCTTAATACAACCAGACTTAATGCCGTCATTAACTAATTTGTCGTTAGGGCTTTATGATAGACCCTAAACTACTTAGAAGTTATTGCTGCAGATTATCTATCTATCTATCTATCTATCTATCTATCTATCTATCTATCTATCTTATCTTATCTTATCTTATCTTACTTATCTTATCTTATCTTATCTTATCTTATCTACTACGTCTTACCCCGGTAGGGCACCTGACTCATAAGTCTGAGGTCCTGGGTTTGAAACCCGGTCTGGCTACATACTGTCGTTTCTCCTTCCGATTCAAGAAGGGCAGTTGTCAGTTACTGGCGAAAGTATGTGCACTTAGTACTGGTTAACCGCTTGGGTGGTCTAAGCCTGCCCAGGAATAGTGTAGTTAGGGTAACTGACCGTCCCGACATGACCATAGCTGTTTACCGAGGACGTTAAAGGTAGGTTCCTGGGCTAGCGATGTCAATTATGTCCACAAAATAATTTCGTCTTTTTTCTGAGCTGTATTGAATTCTCTTATTTTTCTGAATTTGTTGCTACTGAGAAACTCGTCAGATGTTGAAGAAAATAGTCGTTTTCCCTTTTGCTTTATTTTCTTTCGTTGGAATTCCAGTTCTAAAAATAATTTTGTTTATTATGTCTATAATTTCGCATTTTCTGATGCCATTCTCCAAAGGCCAATTTTCCCTTGACATGAGCTCTCCTAGAGGTCCTGGCAGGGCGGATGGGTTAAACTATCCCAAAATGCAATGCAGCATGACATCAGCTGCGTAATCTATTTTTGGCGCGAACTAAAAGTAGTGCTAACTGGTGTGCGAAGCAAAGTTAGGAAATCCCTTGCAAAACAACTTTTCTAATATTTTTTTGATTTACACTTTTTAGTGAAACTTATTAATTCCCTTTTATAAGTGCTTTCCAACAACTTGGATGAAAGTTCATCAAGATTATTGATGTATTCCAAAGTACAGGAACCTACCTTTAAGCATCAAATCTATCAATCAATCAATCAATCAATCAATCAATCAATCAATCAATCAATCAATCTTAACCCCCGAGGGACCACCGACGGTGTACTTTTGTACACTCCGATGTTGCAGGATGAAAGCCTACATATATAGCCATGTAGCTATAGTAGGGATCTTTAACTTGCACAGGGGATGACTCTCCCTGCACAGGGCGCCTCCAGTTAATGTGCCGATCCGAAGGACGGCACACTTGTTAACATCATCCCTGCAAATGATGCTAGAAAAACGCGTTTGGATATAGGAAGACTTCACCTCGGGTGAGGATCGAACCCACGACCTCTGGCTTCAGAGTCAAGTGCACTAATCACTGAGCCACAGCGCTTCTCGGCTTCAGAGTCAAGTGCACTGACCACTGAGCCACCGCGCTTCTCAGCTTTGTAAAAGAAAAAAAAAATGCTTTTGCACGCGTTTAGGTAACACCTATTTCATATTACACAAGAACTGTAACTGAACATCAGAGGTCATCCAGTTATATGCCACTTAATTACATCACATTCAATATATCATTTTCCGACCCAAAGTTTGATTTATGGATATTATGGATTTTAGTGACTGATATATCGACTTTTATTGAATACCTTACTTTGAAATTTAAATTTCCCTTACTTTATTTAAGAGTTACTTCCCTTTGATTAGCATTTTAGGCTATTTTTGTGTATACTTACCTTGTGCATACCATAGCTTGGTAACCGTTTGAAATATCTTGATGAACTTTATAGTGGTCTGCATGATCACAAGACAATGTGTCGCACATAAGAATGATTGCTCCCCCTTACTTAATTTTGGAGTAACTTCCCTTTGATTATTTTTTATTCTATTCCCATTCACTCCATAACTCCTTAACCCTTTGAAACATTGTATTGAAACTTCTAGGAATATGCATATAATGAGGCAATGTATCCTAAGCAACAACCACAACTCTAACTTACTTAATCCCTAAATTATGTGCCCTTGCATAAATTTCCTGTTTATTTTGTAACTCCTTAATCGTTCAGAATATTTTAAAACAACTTAATGGTTTTGTGTATATTGTCAAGGGTTTATATTAGGACCAAGAATGGTAACTCTAGTTTACTTGGTTTATGAATTACCTCCCTTGTTTGGCTTTGGCATTTCTCAACTTAACGGGTGTATTATTCGCCGCTTGCGAAGCTCTTGTTATGCCTTTGCTTTACTTCACAGATTCGCTTCTTTAAGGATGTTCTTGTATCATTTCTTCTGGCAACTTTATGAACATTTTCACATTAAAGTTCTCCCCGGAAAATTTTCTTTGGTAAACATATCTCCAACAGGGTCTGTGAATGTCTTTCATCTCTGCATTTGTTCTGGTGACATGGTCAGCCCATCTTAGCTGAGCCAGTTTCAAAAGGGTATATATGCTTTGCATCCCTGCCTCTCTTCAGGACTTTTTATCCTGACTTGCCACCTGAGTTTTAGGAGTGTCCTCAGACAGTTTATGTGTAAGATTAGGATGATCAATGATGATATACAAAAAACACTGCGTGTGTTAGGCAGGAGGGTCTAGTACACTGTCTCTGTCGTTAGTTTTCAGTCAGACTTGTAAATTCTTCACTAAGGTATTCACCAACATTTAATATATCAGTAACTAAAATCCATAAATCAAACTTTGGGTCGGAAAATGACATCTTGAATGTTATGTAATTAAGTGGCATAAACAAGGATGAGCTCTGCTGTTCAGATACAGTTCTTGTGTAATATCATGGGCAATTTACGGAATTGAAAGCTCAACAATCACTACAATATTAGAAGCATGAACAAAAATGTCATCAAAATTTTACCTTCCAGCGTAGAATTTCGGTCTTATATTTTCAATTTAATTACTTATATTTTCTTGAATCAAGGGCAGATAATTCATGTAATGATATGCCAAGGATAGTTTTCTCATAATTCTGCAATGCACACTATCATATCAATATAATTACACAACTTCCTTTATATATCTGGACAAAAAATGAAAAATTGAGGTTTTTCATACAGCTGGAGAAGCAAAAATAAGTAAAATCTCTTTTATCACATATAAGCTCATAACAGGATGAGCTCTGCTGTCCAGTTACTGTTCTTGTGTGATATCACGGACACTATATGAAATTTAAAGCTCAACAATCAGTATAATATTAGAAACATGAGCAAAAGAGTCATCACAAATATACCTACCAGTGTTGCATTTCGATCTTTCATTTTAAAGTTAATTACTTATATTTTCTTGAATCAAGGGCAGATAATTCCGGTGTTGATAAGCCTAGGATAGTTTTCTCATCATTCTGCAATACATACTATACTGACTCAAAAAAGTTCCGATACCAACTTCTGACTTACTTTTAGTGTGACCTGGTAATTACTGAACATAATCAAGGATTTTGACTTATCGTATAGACATTCAGCTACAAAGAGCGCATACATCTTTAAACCAGACCTTTCTCTTCAAGAGTTATCTTGCAATATTCTTATGGAGTGATTTGGAACGTAAACAATCAATGCGCATGCGCACCTGTAAAACTGATTCTGAAAATTAAAGGTTATGTGCGTGGAACTCGGAAAACACCTTAAATTCACTGCATTTTGTAATCAGACACTACAAGCGATGTTTGAATTTGTGAAATTCTCAGATTATCTCCCTTTGGATTAAAACTACAGCGATTTTTAAACTGCTATTTGTTCTATACCTGTCTAATTTTCAGTTTCCTTCTTTCAAAATTGCCTTATAATCAGTATCTCCGTTTGGTATTGTGATAAATATTGAAAAGTCACGTACTTTAAACTTTTCGCCATTTCAGTTTTCTATGGAGTTTCTATTGCAAGTGACATTAAACACAGTTTCTGTGAAATGAAGTACCTTTTGTCATGGCTATAGTTCTTGAACGTGAAGCGGCCGAATTTCCCAAATCGTTTTGCGGTCCGACACCCAAATTGTCTAATTCAATGTAGCATGGGGCGATATGAGAAATGTTTTTGATGCAGAGAATTTCAACTCATTTAAGTATAGCAAGTCTAAAGATTTTATTCTGTGAAAACGATAAATGACCCCTGTGGTGTTTAAGACATATCTGTACCATGCTGAATTTCAGAAAATCAAATCAAATTAGACTGTTGTACAGACAAATGGATACTCTTTCTTGCAGAAATAAAAATCTGAACGTTTCACTTCTATAGTAACTAGAGACCCAAATAATATTTCATGTATAGGAACTTTTTTGAGTCAGTATATTATGTCAATATAATTACAAAATTTCCTGTATATATCTGGACAAATAAGGAAAAAATTTGGTTTTTCGTAAAGTTGGAGAAGCAAAATAAGTAACATTCCTATTACCACATATAAGCTCATATACTGGTATTGAATAAGCAAACAATGGTAAGTTATATAACCCAGTTAATTAGCATATATGCCTGTATTATTTCAAATCATAATGGTAAATCTATCAATATTACTTATTGAGATAATTGAAAAAAATGATATATGGTAAGGTATGTGGTGGAATTACCCCACCCACTTTGACACTGCGCTCCTCTCAAAATGCGCTTTAGATGAGATAAGTATTTCAGTATATGAAAGCCATCACTTACAAGTAGAGATTGGTGAGCTTTGGTGAAAATCCATTTGTAACCAGAAAATGGCCCTTATGGAGACCCCCCCCCCTTTTGACATTGTTTCAGCTCTAGGCAAATGATCTATTTTGTCTAGTAACAGCTGGAAGCATATTTTTAGGGAGAGCTATGCTGCTCAGTGACTGCTTTGTGAGGTACACTATACTTTCTGGTGACTGGTTTTGCAAAGTCAACTTTTTGCTTCGCAGTGGTAGATGCCGTACATTAAAAGGTGCATAATGGCAGCTCATGCTAAGTGAGCTACACTGTCTAGCGACAGTTATTGTTAGTCGAGCTATACTGTCTGGTGATAAGTTTTGTTCACTGAGTTACATTTCAAGTGACAGTTCTCATTGTGTAAGCTATATTGTGTGGTGACAGCTCTTGATAACATAGCTGTACTGTTTGATGATAGCGCTTCGCATTTGAACTGTTTGTCTAGTAATAGCTGTTGTTGGATCAGCAACGACTTCTGGTGACGCTTTTTAACCTTTAAAAAATGGCATCTGCCACTAAACAGCATAGTTCAACATGCACAATTAGTCTAGCTCACCTTCAAAAACGAGTCACCAACAGTACAGGCCAAATCCTGTACTGTTGGTGACTATTTTTCAGCTTTAGCCATATAACCTTACTATTGACCTACATTTTAAGTAGTTCATTAGCCAGTATAAATACATCCGGGATTTTGATGTAAGTAAGCTTTCTTTCGCTTTCTCTTTCTACTTTGTCGTGATGAATCTAGATATTTCGGTTCAAATCGCTTTTTGCCAAAGAACATTTCGCTTGTTATGTAACTCATGTAAAATATAAAACCAACAAAATAACTTGACACAGGAATCGAAGACGAAATTAGGTAATTGTTGCTGGATTAGTTGTTGATGTCGTGTTGAAACTGCGACGCTTTAAAGGTTATATGTGGGGCGGTCAGCCAACCAATCCTCATTGTTATGTGCAACACATACAGACCCGAATCAAAATTCAACAGCATTTCCGAAATCGAAACCCCAACACCAACAACAAAATTAATATGCATATCAACAGGCGCATCCGTACAATCTGATCAGCACATCCGATATCTTACATGTACCTGGCTTATACATATTACAATACACACTTCTATTTAATCTAAGCCGATTATCTTTTTTTAAAGATATTTCTTGTTTAAGGTGAGCCAGACTGCTTGTGCATGTTGAGCCATGCTGTTAAGTGGCAGATGTCAGCTTTTCAAGCTTATGTGGGCTGCACTGTATCGTGTCAGCTCTTGATAAGTGAACTGAACTATCAGGCCATTACTTGTATTAAGTGAACTTAAGTGTCCAAGATTAGCTGAAATTTTTGGTTTAAACATATACTGAGTCAAAAAAGTTCCTATACATGAAATTCATTGTGTTGCCATGGCAACTTCGGAAGTTATGAACATTTCGTTTTTACTGAATTCAGAAGAGTATCCATTTTTCTATTGAACAGCTTTATTCGTTTTGATGTCTTAAGACTACACATGCTACAGTGGTCGTTAGTATATGAACGGGGTAAATTTCATTTTCATTTTCACAAAGTAACATCATAAAAATTGCTCAAGTTTAAACTCATTTGAAACTGGTTTGTGAATAATGCTTTCCAAGATTCTGTGCTCCATACACTAGAACAGGACTAAGGCAAGGCTGCATACCAAGGAAATTAAAATTTGACCCCTTCTGATGCGAAAATTTGGTCTACATCTCAGGGTACTGTGATTCCTTCAATGACTGTGTAAATATCACTTTCAGTGGGATTTCCATAGAAATTTGAAATCGTAACGGCTAGCGGGCGCGTAAAGATTCTTCCAATTTTGTCATTATACAATGAAAACAATGATATAACAAATGTTTATAAAGAAATTTTGAAAAAAAAAGACGGACAGGTACAGTAATAATGATACCTTGAAATTCGCTATATTTTTAATTCAAAGGGAGATAATCTGAGAATTTGAAGAATTTAAACTTCGCATGTAACGCAGGGGAGTACAATATATTGGACATTTTAAGTGTTTTTCGAGGTTCATGCATTATGGACTTTCTACGCAATACAAAATTTATTCGTGCGCATGCGCAGTAATGAGATGCATCCAAATTAGCTCTTATCGAATATTGCCAGATAACTCTTATGAGGAAAAGTATGGATTAACAGTTTTCTAAGCATTTTGTTCCTTGGCGTCTCCCCAAACATACATGAGCCACACTTAAGTCCAATAAGCACTGGATTCCTTAAAAATATAGCCAATAGTTGGTATCGTTACTTTTTTGGTTCAGTATATATATTTCTTCAATACAACAATTGAGCCTCGATGCGAGAAAACCAACTAGAAAATGTGTTTATGAAACACTATTCCCCCAACCATACGCTTGCCTCTAAAGAAGGTCTAACCCATTATGTTTGTATCTTTGTACCATAGGCTTCAATGCACTTAGTCAAAAGAGGGGCTTAACTCGGTCAAAAATTTACGATTTTCTTTCAAAAGTTAATCAGGTCAGTTACACTTTGGGCCATATATTCCTGCAAAAAATCATGATCCTAGTGTCAGGGGTTCTCGAGATATTTTATTCACAAGGTTCCATAGGCTTACAATACACTAAGATGAAAAAGGGACATAACTCAGTCAAAAATTCACGACTTTTTTCCCAAAAGTTAATCAGGTCAGCTACACATAGGGCAATAAAGTTTCAAGACCCTAGCTCTTATACTTTTCAAAATATCTTGCTGATAAAGTCAAAAATTTCAAAGGGCCATAACTCCCACAAATATTGACAGAATTTCTTCAAAACTTGACCAGTTCATTTACTTATCATCTCCAATAAGCTGACAAAGTTTAAAATCCCTAGCTTTTATACTTTTCAAGATATCTTGCTGACAAAGTCAAAATGGGGAAATTTTCAAAGGACCATAACTCCTACAAAAATAGACAGAATTTATTCAAAAATTAATCACTTCATTTTCTTATCATTCCTAATAAGCTATCGAAGTTTCAAGCCCCTAGCCTAAATACTTTACAAGATATCTTGCTGACAAGGTCAAAATGCGGAAATTTTCAAAGGACCATAACTCCCTCAAAAAGTGACGGAATTTGTTCATTAGTTAATCAGTACATTTACTTATCATTTTTAATAAGCTGACAAAGTTTAAATTCCCTAGCTTAAATACTTTTCAAGATATCTTGCTGACAAAGTCGAAATGCGGAAATTTTCAAAGGGCCATAACTCCATCAAAAATCGACGGAATTCATTCATTAGTTAATCAGCTCATTTGGTTTGGTTTAAACAATATTTATTTCAACTCATTTACACACATAGCACATACAATGAATATACTGGAAAACAGGATCTGATAACAAGCGATAACCACTTATACAATCATCTCCTGTAATCAGTTCATTTACTCATCATCTCCAATAAGCTGACAAAGTTTAAAGTCCCTAACTTAAATACTTTTCAAGATATCTTGCTGACAATGTCAAAATGCGGAAATTTTCAAAGGGCCATAACTCCCTCAAAAATTGGCAAAATTTGTTCAAAAATTAATCGTTTCATTTTCTTATCATCTCCAATAAGCTGTCAAAGTTTAATGTCCCTAGCTTATATACTTTTCAAGATATCTTGCTGACAAGATCAAAATGCGGAAATTTAACTCCTACAAAAATTGACAGAATTCGTTTAAAAGTTAATTAGTTCATCTACTCATCGTCTCCAATAAGCTGACGAAGTTTCAAGCCCCTAGCTCAAATACTTTTCAAGATATATTGCTAACAAAGTCAAAATGCGGAAATTTTCAAAGGGCCATAACTCCCTCAAAAGGTGACGGAATTCATTCATTAGTTAATCAGTTCATCTACTTATCATTTCTTATAAGCTGTCAAAATGCGGAAATTTTCAAAGGGCCATATAACTCCTACAAAAATTGACGGAATTTGTTCAAAAGTTAATCAGTTTATCTACTCCTCATTCCTAATAAGTTGGTAAAGTTTTAAGCCCTTAGCTCTAATGCTTTTTGAGATATCTTGCTGACAAGATTTTATTATGAATTTTTGCCAAGGGGCATAACTCGAAAAAGGGAGAGAACTCGGACAAGAAAAAAATACATGTCCGCTATTTTTTCATGACGAATCCATATGTGAAATTTCGAAACTCTAGCATGCGCGGTTCCTAAGATATGGTATGTGTGACTAATGGACGCACGGACGCATAGACGCACGGACGGACTGACACACGGACAACCCAGAAGCAATATGTCCCCTCAACTTCTTCGAAGTTGGGGGCATAACAAAGTGATTGTGCGCCCCGCGCAGACGCATCCGCCCAGTCTGATCAGAGTCTTCGCTGTCCGCATGGAGGTAGCTTAGACCATTACATTTTCTTGTGCCGCGGCTCAATTATGTAGACAACATAACTGAACGAAAAAACGAAGAAAGTTGAAAGTTCATGCCTTAGCGAGGCGAGTATTATAAAGCTATAACTGGATGCGCCTAAAAGGCAATGGCGGGTCCCCCCCCCCCCCTCAAAAAGAAAAAAAAAAGAATCCTAGATACCAGGAAATAGCAGGACAATATGCCTAGTGCGATACGAAACGGCGATCACATAAAACAGCGATGTCAAACGCGGTGTCGAGCGTCCTACAATTTCAAGACTATATTGGCGGACTGATTTTTAACAAGCATTTTCTGTTTTTCAACAGATTTCCTGGCTCTTGATGACATTATTCTGATACTTGTGTATAATTAAGGGACGAGTCATTTATTATGAGGTGGTGGTGGGTGGGGGGGGGGGGGGGGCGGTACATTTTTATGCGATTCACCAAAATTTGTCCGACCCCCCAGTTTTTTCTCCGACCCCCCCCCCCCCAGATTGGCGACAAAAATTTTTTTATGACCCCCCATCCCACCCCACATCCTAGCTACCCTTCACTCACATGCACCATATTACCTACTTTATGCCAGACTGATCTCAATCAAAACCTGTATGAAACACAAAGAACATCTTCTTATTCTGACGTGTTAGTTAATCATGCAGATTAATGGTCGTTTTAACTTTTGTCTGCAATTTTTGCACTTTCTTTTGCTTATGACCATCTTGAAATCTGTTGTCGAATGCTCAATAAAACTGTTAATACTCTTAATGGGGAGGGTGGGGTCTGGGGGCGCAGCCCCAAAAAGCCACAGTAGCTTTGCTGATGACAAAGCACTTAGAGAGCTGCTTTCACAAATGCAGGCATTAAATTTGATAACAGGATCATCTACTCCACATGATTTTGTAGACAATTGTATACTGTTTCACATCTTAAGTAAGCAATTTAATAAAAAATATATTACTGTTATATCTCTGGTGCATTCACGGATCGCGAATTTTTCCTCATCCGCCATCTTGAATCCGCCATTACCAAAGGAACTCAAGTGCGGGGTTTGGTAGAACTAAGGTCGATCAATGACGTCAGTTTGGTACCTACCATAGTTGTTCGGCTGTAAGTTTAGTTCCTTGGGTTCCCATTATAGTTCCAGCCGAAGTCAGTCTAAGTCTAAGACTGACTTCGTCTGGAACTATAGTAGGAACCCGGGCATTAGTAGTGTTGGAACAGTGGTTTAAGCCCTTTTTTCGGCTTTAGCCGTATAACCTTATAGTGGAGCTGCTTAGAGTGAAAATTCAAGGAAATACTTCAGCTGATGATACAAGCATGAAATTTTCACTAAATGTTCCTTACATGGCCCAGATTCAAAAATGATCGCGGGCCACTTAAAAATCATCCATTTTCAAGATGGCCGCCAAATTTCAAAATGTTATCGTTTTAATTTAAAACATGCTTGTAGTCCGCAGGCATATGTAGTTCCCGTGGGCATGTGTCTTATTTTTTGGCAATATCTACATGTAAAAACTTCGTCAATGGATTGTTTACAATGGAAAAGCGCATGTTGTCAAATTTTCTAACGACTATTTGGCCATAAGCATCGATTATATACGTTACCTATGTGTTTTATTTTAAAATCATAATTTCAAGGTAAACTACTTTTTTATTTTCAAATGGAGTTTCTCCATATAATCATCATAAAGTATTAGAAAATACATTTTAGTACCGTTTTATTTTCATCATTCATTACTACTAGTAGTAACGTAAATAACTTTAATTTATGAGTTAGTCCATTATAATTCGACCTACAGAATTTCTTCATTGTCTCTCAGAGAACAATTATGAAGTTAATATCCTGGCAGTTCTTAAAAAACACTGTTTTCTTGGAACTATCAGCTTATGACTAATTTAGGGACTTCATGAGGTACGTTTTATACGTGACGAAACTCAGAATATTGCAAATGCTAATAATTGGAGACTTGGCAAATTCCATACACGCACAGCAGGTTTTGCTGCTTGTTTATTTCTAAAAGCATATATCTGCACCTTTAATGATTATGTCCAGCTACTCAGTCTTGATTCTGAAGACAGTAACATACATGACATTTTGTTGTATAATCAAAAACTGCAAAACAGATACATTTCACTATAGAAAAAATGCAGCAATTATAAGCCAGCAAATAGTTTGTATACAGGCTTCAAATAAAGCAATATATAGTCGGTTGGATAAATCTGAAATCCGATTAGCGACTGTTCTGGTAAGTTTAATACCATAAGATTACCAGTAATTAGCAATTCAAAACATGATATTGCCTCGTTTATTGGACAGAACTGGTACATTGACCCTGCAGATTGAAAGAGTGTAAAACAAAAATGTAACCTTAGGCTTGAAGAGTTAAGCCACACCATTTTCTTACAAAGCTGACGTGAACACTTTCTAACTAAGTGTACTTACTTTGTAAGATTATCCCATATATTACGTTACCTAGGAAACCAACGTTGTTCAGTTAAAATCTTGAAACAAAACACGAGTCAAAGTTTGAGTTATCTGGTCTGTGTATAAAGTTCCTTATGGTAATGTACCAGCCGGGACAATGAGAGTGCAGCATCAGACACATTTAATTTAAAAGAAAAAGAGGCAAGGGAAGTCGAGACATGGGTTATCACAGCGATATAGAATTACATGTTTTTGTTAAAAAATTAGTTTAATTTCCATGCTATTTTTCTTTCCTTTTCTAGTCTGCTTATATTGAACAGTCCCTTAAATGAGTCGATTTAGCATGGAACCAGCATTAGGACGTACTTTTAATTTGACGAATATTTTACGTTTTAAGGGACCGAGTTCTACAGAATTCTAAGCCTCAAAATTAAGTGGCAACTCAAAACGACAGCATATTTGATGTGGGATATTTCTGGGCAAATACCAGTTGTGCTAAAGAATGTAATGACTTGTAGTTTCACTTTGCAGTACGTAACAAAAACAAAGAGAAGGAAAACAGATCGAATAACGTATACAACCAGTTACTGGGTAATTTATAAGTTCCTCATATCTCATAAGCTTAAACAGTAATACATTAGTTCTGAATTAAAAATTAGCAAATAATAAGGTAATGCATACTATTCATGTCAAGGACAAACCTTGATATATCTATTTTCAGATGACCTTCTTGACTTTGAAGATATTACTATAATTTTTATTATTAATAATTATTGTTTAGCAATAATTACACGGGTTAACTGCTTATGAATGAAGTCTTACCGCTTTTCTGAATGAGTTCATATACAGTAAGAAATTGCAGCTTTCTGATACCATTTATATCAATACAATGATAGAAGAAGCATACATATTAAAAGTCGAATGATCAAAACTACATTTGTTTTTCGTAACACTTAATGTATTGATAATAATATATCAGAACACAAACAGGGACTGTACAGAATTATCTGACCAAATATATCTTGGTAATGTTACAATGAGAGATACACGTCATGAACAGACTCATGAAAAGACGCTTTATATGTGTCTCTTAAAGTATATCATTTTCCATTACTTAATTGACATAGTGATAATATGGTCAGTGTAACAGATGGAAGCAACACAAAAAGGTAACGTTGATTACATTCAAGCACGATGATAATAACTATCAAGTGAGCCGATACTTTATCAGTTGCCTCAGCTGACAGCCATTTTTGCATGTAGGTTACCTGATTGCCTCGGTAGACAGCACAGGTAGGGAAACAGGTATCTCCCCTATGATAATTCTAAACCTAAACATGGATCAGTTAGGTCAGCTTATACATATTATACTGGTCCCCCAAGATTTTAAGTGATGCGTTTTGTGGTGTTGCTGTAAGTAAAAAATGTTAAGAAAATTCTAAATGCTTCAGATGTTCATGTTGAGTTCTTGTGAGTGTATAAAAAGTAAATATTTGCTGTCTAAATATCAATGGTAAGTTAAATGCTTTCTGGCATCCAAGAATTGAGCCTTTGAAAACAACTTACTCAAATAAAAAAAAAACTTATTCCTAATACATTACAGATATGTACCGTAATGTTACTGTTACAATGCCTTTCAAATACAGGACAATCCCATACTATCAGACTTGGAGGCACAAACAGAGGTGTTTCTTCATGGCTGCTTCACATGTGTAAACTTAAGACATAAACAGTTACACTGAAAGGCTATATCATCTACAGTTAGATATTTTCGTCAGTAACTGTTTTGGGGAAAATCCTAAGGAAAAGTTAACTTTTCTCTTCAGCTGGCAATGCCACAGCTGACTGCTACTTAACTAATTCAAAATATGAAGGCAGTTCTTTCAACATGGTTTAAAGAGAAGTGACAGAGTATGTTGATTAAGGACCAATAATATAAAATTCATTCCAGCGATTCATGTATGTTAATTGTGTTTTAGTCACGGTTATGTACGTTACTGGTCTTATTTGACTGATGATTATCTTTATCTAAATATGTCAATATAGCTATTTATTTAGATATAAAAAAATCATATTGATAATTTTAAATTGCGATTTACATTTATAACGTTAATTGTTCCCTACATTTCGTTTGTAACAGATTGCTGCTGTAACACGCTAATGTTACCCCACCCGTTACTTTGGTCAGTTTCTAGGTAAAACACATAAAATGATATAGCAACAACCATTTTTGAGCTGCTGAAAGTCTGCTTTACTGATTATGATAACAACATCAAATTGAAGTTGTTGTCTACACGAAGACCCGATTTTTATTACATATGACCCTGGATTATTCTTCCTGGGACGGATTTCGATTATGTTACGTAATGTTACTGTTTGGTTGCCTTTCAGATACAACCCAAAATTATTATTGTCTAATGAATATAAGAATAGCATTTTACATTGCGAACTTGTACACTTTTTCAATTTAAGACATAATACAGACTACAGCTAATTATACCTTCTCACCAGTGTTTCAGGAATTCATAAGAAATAAGTTACATTCTGTCTTCAACTGATATTGCCACTACTAACTGCAACCTAACTGATTCAAAATATATCAAGGAATTCTGTCAAAGTTGAGATGAGCATGAGTCAAATAAAAGCGATAGATTATGCTAATTTAGGACCACATGTAAAAATTTCATTCCACCGTTTGGTCTGTTTCTCATTGATTATTTGTATTTTCGTTACAGTTATATACGTTACAAATATATCATGCTTTTTGGTCATCATTTCCAGACTTCAGTTTGCTTTTTATGTATTAGAACATTTAAAAAGAGATATTTATGACGCAAAGTATTTTCTACATTGCGTTTATTGCATTTAGGTGCTGTAATGGACCAGTGTTACCCCACCCACCACTTTGGCCATTTTTTCGGTAAAGTGTTGAAAGAAACACTGGCAACAACCATTTTGCTACTCCCTAAGTCAATGCTCTAAGTGACTATAATCAGGGCATAAAATAAACATCCATGCCAACGGGCCTCTGGACTATTACCTTAAATAATGTGTTGAAAAGTACATAAAAATGGCGGACATTTTGTTTTTGCGGCGGCCATCTTGAAAATTACATAATTTCAAGTGGCCCACGATCTTATGTTAAAGTGTATGCCAGGTACTTTCTATCCTGTAAATTTCATGCTTGTATCATCAACTGAAGTATTTTCGCTATATCCCGCTCCACTATAGTATTGACCTTCATTTTAAGTTTTTCATTGGCCAGTATAAATACACCTGGGATTTTGATGTAAGTAGCTTACTTTCGCTTTCTCTTTCTACTTTCAGTTTCATTTGACTGTTGGCCTATAACCCGTGTCGTGGTGAATCTAGATATTTCGGTCCAAATCGCTTTTTGCCAAAGAACATTTTGCCTGTTATATCGCTCATGTAAAATATGAAACCAACAAAATAACTTGACACAGAAATCGAAGACAAAATTAAGTAATTGTTGCTGGCTTAGTTGTTGATGTTTTGTTGGAGCTGCGACACTTTTAAGGTTATATGTTGGGCGGTCAGCCAACCAATCATCATTGTTATGTGCGATACAGTTAGACCCTAATAAAAACTCAACAGCATTTCCTAAATCGAAACCCCAACACCAACATCAAATATGCATATCAACATGCGCATCCGAACAAATTGATCAGTACAGGGCCTGACTCATAATTACAATACACACTTCTATTTAATCTAAGCCGATTATCTTTTTTACAGATATTTCTTGTTTTAGCTGCTCTGTGTTTGAAGGGAAAATAGATATACCTTCATATGTTTTGGCTATTTTACAAAGCAAAACATCTTTTTTGGCTTCCTGTATACTTCCCTGAACGAATTTGGGCTACTTATAGAGGGAAAATGAAATGAGCCGCGACACGCAAACCAACAATGTGGTTGTGCGCCCAGCGCAGACTCAGATCAGCCTGGGCATCCGCCCAGTCTGATCAGAGTCTTCACTGTCCGCATGGAGGTAGCTTAGACCCTTAGATACCCTTTAAGGGCTTAGCAAAGGGTCTGATAATACTGAGTGGATGCCCAGGCTGATCTGAATCTGCACTGGGCGCACAACCACATTGTTGGTTTTGTCGTGTCGCGGCTCAAATGATTTGCTCCTGAAGGTAGCAAATTCTTGTCTTTAAGAGCAGCTTCCAATAAAATGGAAGACAAATTAATTGACTAGAATCGACCCTGGAAATACTTTCACGTACCAACTTTTAAGCACGAATACAAACGCCTGGTAAGTCTCATCCGAAAGACTTAGTAAGAGAGGTGGAAGGTTGGGCATGCAAGCCCCGGGACTTTAGCCCACTGTGTCCGTCTCTTCTTGAAACCAATGCTTTTGTTTACCGTATTGTCTTGTAAAGCTGACTGAATCGTTCATGTCGCAGAAGTAAGAAATCAGCATCTTATTCCGGTCTCAATGGCCCTAACTTTTTTGTCCTCTTT
The DNA here is from genome assembly GCA_963989385.1 of Ctena decussata. NCBI lineage: Eukaryota > Metazoa > Mollusca > Bivalvia > Lucinida > Lucinidae > Ctena > Ctena decussata. Next base: position 37,857,900 of record OZ022499.1, on the reverse strand, counting down.
TAGCAAAGTAGGATAGAATAGAACAGATGTTATTTTGGTAATATAGCCCTTTAACACCAAGAGGGTATTTTCGAGCACAGCCAATTAACACAACACCACCGTATCGTGATTTCCAGCAATGATCTATAGGCAAACGCCCGTAAAAATTTACGGGAAATGCCATGGCAGCTGGTTACCAATTATTCTACCGTAAAATATACGTTTTTTTAACAGTGCACGTATACTGTCAAAAATCTAGATATTGGGTAGATAGTTCTGAGCAAACAGTGCAGACCCAGGGCAGACTGCAGGAGACTGATCCAGCAGTATGGTCAAGGTCTTCACAGTTTGCCATTTCATCTGTATCTTTTGGACTCATTTTTGCATTGTGAAAGAGAGAGAGAGAGAGAGAGAGAGAGAGAGAGAGAGAGAGAGAGAGAGAGAGAGAATTTCAGCCGTTTGGATTCGAACCCACGACCTTTTGCGTCAAAGCCAAGCGCTCTAATCACTCGACTTCGGCGCCTGTCTACAGTGCACTCCTGTTTTAAAGAATGATGCCGATATCAACGATTCATCACTGTAGGCGTGCATCATCCCAAACGTTTGATGTTGGTCGGCTGTTTCCGATTGGTTTTCTTAAAGCCAACACTCAGACTGAGTGTTGGCTTTAAGAAAACCAATCGGAAACAGTTTAAACATCCTCCTAAGTAATATTTTCGAGTACATTTATAAGGAAGCGACATTGACCCATTTCCAGTCCGGTCAAAATAAAATTAAACTTACTACTTCTGAACTAAGTTGTATTAAGGTGGCTGGATATACGTCCATTGTTTTGCCACCATTTCTACAAGGTAGATAACTGAAACAGAAATGTAAGTGATTCCCTTGCAGGCCAAATCTTGTTTTGTTTGGGGCTCCCCTTATAATGAATGGACCCACTTCAGGGAAGCAATTCTGCAATTTTCAGTTTAATTGCCTTTTGGTTTAAACAATATTTATTCAAGAAATAACATGCATTTTACAAGATACAAAAAAAAATCGAAATTGAGGATCTGAACGAAAGCTAAGAGCTTATAAAGTCCATCTCCCCCAAAGCAAACAATACATGTACTATAATCTTTACAACATGGCTAGAATTTTACGATTTAAATAATATTCAACCGATTATTTGTAGCAGAGAGAAAAAAAATAAAGAACCACAAAAATAAATAAATTATATATAATTATATATATAATTATATGCTGCAGCAAGTAGAAAAGATACATGTGCCGCCCGTAGAGGTGCCTTGGTGCATGCGAGACCAGAGAAGACCCAGATCAGACTGCACTTCGGCGCATTCCGATCAGGGTCTTCCCTGCTAAAAGTCACAACTAACAAACTGCAACCAGTAAAGCCTAGAATCAACGGTGATGAAAACTCCCAAGGCTCCTCCTGAAGCGGCAGCACCCAAACAAATGCTCGTAAGTTGAAAATGAATTACAGAAGTAACAATAAAGAAAGTAAGCACGCATTGCTGACGAGAAGAGTTCCAACCAGGCACACAACGTTGATTAGCATTGAATCAATTGCCTTTTCAATGAGGTCAACTCTTAAAGCAAAATAATTTGCTCCTTATAGGAGCAAATTCTTTTTTTTTTTAAAGAGTAGACACCGTTTTGGTTACGGAAGCCAGTAGGAATTCACTAAAGTTGCTTGTCATTGTAAAAAATAGCGAGAAATCATGGAATGGTACATGAACCAATTTATTTTTATGGGAAAGAATTGCTTTATATCTGCGGTAGAAGTCTTTTAACCAGATGCAGGGAGAGGAATGCGTCTGGTTTAGAATTATCTTCCTCGGAGGTGTACATGCACCTTAAGAGGAGGCTGAAAATGATAATTTAAAGCGGAAGCAACGCTCATATCAAGGTCTTTCTTTTCGCGTGTGAATTCACGTAGCTTTAGCGGATATAGATCATATAAATTAAAAATCGTATTAACCGCAAAAAATCGGACAGAAGTGCTCTAGAAATCAGCGCAAACACAACCAGGCCCGGAGATTATAAAACTTGATTACATTTTCAAACTCAAAATAAAGCACACTGATTGGTTGCTTCCAAGCACATGCTTGGAAGCAGCCAGTCAGTGTGCTTTATTTTGAGTTTGAGATTATACTCAAGTTTTATCACCTCGAACCCAGGCTGGTGCAGTTTGATCAGGGTCTGTACTCTTTTTTCGTACATGTCGTTTTTTTCTGGCGTGGAAAATTGACTTTTACAAGTCCATTTGCCATGCCGTCTTTCGTTGTTAAGCCTTAAAGGTGTATGGGTACACCCCCACGTGTTTTTCCGCTATTTTTACAAAAAAAAAGAATAAAAAAAAAAAGAATAAAATAAAACCACACACACACACAACCCCTCCCCCCCCCCCCCTAAAAAAAAAAAAAAAAAAAAAAAAAAAAAAAAACAATTATTATGAAATCATGTTTGCTTTTATGTGCGACAAAACCCTTTCAAAATGGGGTCTCCACGTAAAGGAAAGAATTTGTTCCCTTAGGATCAAATATTTTCCTTTAAGAGTGGACGCCTGTTGACAATACGTGCAAAAATGAAAACGGAATGGTTGCTGCCTCTCAAAGTATATCCGTTCACCTTAAACGGACATGTAAAATCTCATGTCCGGACATCTAGAACAAATACATCATTGGCAACTGATGAAAGGAAAGAAGATAATTTGTCCCGGATATACAACTGCGGCGTGTCTTATAAAACATGTCTTAGGATGCATGTGGACTTTGCTTGCTGAGGCAAGTCTGCGCAGATACGCAACGTGGTCAGGGAAAAAAACAAGGTTCCCTTTTAAAATCAAGCAGGCCCTTAGTTAGGACAGGACAGCTCGTATGGTATGACCAGTGCGGGCGGGCCCTAGAAGGAATAAAATCTATACAGCATATTTATCAGTACAGTTAACATGAACCAGGCCTCTGAAAAAAGATGCCTTTTTTTAACTAAAGCTGAAAAAATGAACAGACGCAATTTATCCCCAATCTGCACTTTTGTGCGGCTGATTCGTATTTACTCAGGCCGGCAATCGAACCCGGAATTCTTGCATGCCAGACACACACAAACATGCACACACTATCATATCGCTTGAACACTCTTACCGTAAAAAATGCTACATATTTGGGCACCTATAAAACAGTTACTTTCCTAAAATTGAACAGTATAGTTTCTCAATGCAGTAATGCGTCTAAAAAGCAGATGGAATGGCAAACAATGCAGACCCAGATCAGACTGCTCAGGAGCAGTCTGATCTGGGTCTGCATTGTTTGCTCAGACCTATCTGTCCAAATATTTTTGCTTTTCTGCGGTATTTATACCAAAATTAAAGATATCAGTCCCACACACTATTTCCCGTATTTCTTCTCATTTAGATATATCAAAATCAGTTCGGTTATTATTTATGGTCACTATAGCTCGACTTTTGCAGTGTACAGGAAATTTTATTTTTGAGAAGTAATTTGCAAAAGAAAAATTTAGTGTCTAATTTTACTTTTCAATGGAATCTAGTATCAAATCACTTCTTGCTGTAGTTATTATGTGCGCCTTGTTTATCAACATCGAGGGTAAATATTTCTTTAGTGAAATCTTTGAAAAATATTGGTTATTTTTCATTATGGATAATGTTAGAATATTATTGTTTTAAAGATAGTCTCTCTCGTTTATTTTATGTTTTCAGAAACAAATATTTTAACCAAATTTCGTTAGACAATATGTAATAGTCTCATAATTAACCGAACAAGTTTTGAGAAAATGTATGCTTATTCGATAAATGTTGAATGAAAAATAATCTTCAAATTAAAATGCAAATTACCTATTTCCTCACGACCTGTAAGAATATCGATTTTGACCACGTGTGTCATGTGATCAGGTAGAGGTAGATATTTTTCTTATTCGTGCACGTGATTGTAACGTATGAATAAATTATTTTTGTCCAACAATGCAATTTCAACCGCGGTCCGCGATTGTATAAAAATTGATCTTATTTTTTGTTTAAAGTCATAAACTCTGATTCAAACGTATAGTTAGACCATGTCGGAGGTATTGCATGAAATATTTCATCAAATAGTAGTAGTAGTATTTCAATTCTCATATCGACGTTGCCCCCGCACCTCGGCGGAACGAATCCATAGCCGCAGTAACGGGGCGCCGAGCGTCCTCTCTCGTTTATTTTATGTTTTCAGAAACAAATATTTTAACCAAATTTCGTTAGACAATATGTAATAGTCTCATAATTAACCGAACAAGTTTTGAAAAAATGTATGCTTATTCGATAAATGTTGAATGAAAAATAATCTTCAAATTAAAATGCAAATTACCTATTTCCTCACGACCTGTAAGAATATCGATTTTGACCACGTGTGTCATGTGATCAGGTAGAGGTAGATATTTTTCTTATTCGTGCACGTGATTGTGACGTATGCATAAATTATTTTTGTCCAACAATGCGATTTCAACCGCGGTCCGCGATTGTATAAAAATTAATCTTATTTTTTGTTTAAAGTCATAAACTCTGATTCAAACGTATAGTTAGACCATGTCGGAGGTATTGCATGAAATATTTCATCAAATAGCAGTAGTAGTATTTCAATTCTCATATCGATGTTGCCCCCGCACCTCAGCGGAACGAATCCATAGCCGCAGTAACGGGGCGCCGAGCGTCCGTCCATCAAATCATTATAAAGAGTGAATCTTTAAAAACAACAACAAAACAAGACAAAAATGAAGAATAACGTATAATAATAATAATAATAATAATAATAATAACAATAATAAAAAGAATAAACAAAAATGTAAGAATTAATAATGACAAAATAGGCTTTTTCTCTGAAGGTTCGGATTGTCTGGAAAATGTCTCAACTGATAGTTCCTACACCAGTTTGAGTTGCCTCCCTTGCAAATATAGGTCAGCCATCTTGTAGCTTCTGTTCTGTTTCAATTACAAGGTCAAAAATCAATAAGATAAATAAAAGAACAGTTGAAATTTTATTTTTTCTCTCAATAAGATGACATTTTCAGCTATTATTCTAAGTATTTATTTGTAAATATATCAATGTTGTAAATCAGTGCAATTGTCACAGCGGAGAGGTTCTCGACTTTTTCATTTTCAGTATGTGTAGGCTTACTGATTTTTGACCTACAAGATGGCCTACCTATATTTGCAAGGGAGGCAACTCAAACTGATGTAGGAACTATCAATCGATTAGAGCTTAGCACATGACCTTCCGCAATGCTCTCTTTTGCACCGGCCGATGTTCAAAGCAACAGTGGTGAGAGACCTATAATGTCGAAAAGCATTGCATCACGGAGCTTTGTTTAAAATGTAATTCAAGCTTTTTATCTGTCTTACTTTCAGGGTTTACTAAACGGGTAAAGACAGAAATATTCACCGGAGCACCACTTAATTCGAGTATACTTGATCTGATGATCTATTTTCAAGGGCGCTCGAGATCCAATGACACGTTGATAGCATGGCCCATTCGATGTGAAAACTGCACTAGCAATATAGGTAATTTGATGACATATAGTTGATTCTCGTTTCTCTAAGTCCGAAATCTCAATGTACCCAATTATATCAAAATAAAAATTTGGACACATTTCCTGTTTTTCTTTACATTTCTCAATTCCGTGTATCACAAACTGCTGGTATCTGCTGGTACCTGAAAATTTACTTAAGGAATGACTTTCATTTTCTGAGGTTTATCGAAGTGTTAACCACACTGGGTCACGTGCAAAGTGAATGAGCCCCGAAGAGGTTCATGTAAACTGTGCTAGTGACCAAATGTAGTTTACACTTCGATAAACATCAGGAAAATTAAGTTCATTGGGTATATTTACATTCGTTTCATTCATTCACATTCATTTACATGCTATTACAATCAAAACCTTGATGAAAAAATCTTTTATAATCGCTAAAAGCTAAAAATTGAAGCAGTCACTTTATTGTATAAATACCGGTGTCTCACGCTATTAATAGGCATGTTTTAACGGACTCAAAACCATGTATTAACATGGATTTTCACGCGCCGATGATGACTCACTTAGCGACTTTTTGTATGCAAGTTGCACTTGCTGCAGCGGTGTGATCCCGGCACACCACATGTATGATCGGTCGGCATACTTCCAACAATTTACTATAAACTTAGACGTTGTGAAGCTACCAGATGGATAGTTGCATTCTTTCATGGAGGATGTCGACTGGTTGTTTCTACAACAGAGTGCATGGAGTCCGTTGTCTACAAAAAACTAAATGTAAGTTTTTGTTTAACTTTTGTTTCTTAAGCTTGTTGATCCGATGCGTATTTATCCACATTAGTGTATTCAATAGATACTTGTTCTTAAGTGTAAATAATATAGAAACGGCAACTATTATTTGTCTTTTAGTGATTTTGGCTGGAGATGTAGAGACAAATCCAGGACCTGTAACTGCCGACCAGTCTGTTTCCCTATTACATTCTAACATACGAAGTATTCGTAACAAGCTTGACTACGTTAAAACTAATTTCTTAGACTTTGATATTTTATGTTTCACGGAAACCCACTTAGACTTAAGTATATTGACTGAAGACTTATTGTTGTCTGAAAATTATAATAGTCCATATCGTAAGGATCGAACAAATCATGGTGGTGGAAATCTAATTTATATATTAAATAGACTTATACCTAAACGGAGAGCTGATCTAGAAATAAATTGGGACGAATGCATATGGATTGAAGTTCAAATTAATAATGAAAGACATCTTATTGGAATATTTTATAGTCCCAAAACATCCGACAAAAATTTCTTTAATGCATTAAACTTGAATTTGGAGGCTGCTTCTGAGATATCTAAAATATTGTTGTAGCTGGGGATTTCAATGAAGACCTTTATTAGTTCAAGCTGTCACAATCTAAAAGATATTATCTTGGCTAATTCTTTAGTAAATGTTATCTGTGCACCTACAAGAGAAAGAGCTCTACTTGACCCTATTATAGTCCCTGAGGATTTACGTGTCTTGGATTCCGGGATATAAGAAACACCGCGTGAAGTTTCCGATCATTATGCTACATATGTTATTCTTGCTCACAATTATGTTCTGTTATCGTCATTTAAACGTACTGCACTACCTACAATGTGTTATTGCGGTATTCTGTATGCGTATGTTAACGTTATGGTTTTCACCGGTTTTACAAAGAATTGTGGGAAAGCGTCATTAGAAACCGTGTAAACAAATTATAAAACTGGAGTAAAATTTGATAATTAAGGTATATATGTCTTTATTCACATGAAAATTTGCATGTAATAGGTTTTACCATAACAATACATATATTCCGGGCTGATTAGTGCTTTATTCTTCCTGAAATCAGCTTTTATAGAGAAGAAAGTGAAAGTAGACATTTCATCGTATATTTGTAGAATATAATCCTCAATCAGGTTCTTAAACATAATAATGTTGTCCGCCAACCTTAAATCTCTTTCCTGAAAGTCACTTTTGTGCCGTAATTTGCCTTTTTCATCATTTCTTGTTATAGTATTCGTCAGTAGATGTTATGGTTTCTTTCGGCTAAGATATATCATTCTACGGTTAAATTCGTAACTATGATACAGTATTATACGGTTCTTGGCGATGGTATTCATTCTCGCAGGGCCGCGTAGCGCAATCGGTAGGGCACCTGACTCATAAGTCAGAGGTCCTGGGTTCGATACCCGGTCTGGCCACATACTTTCGTTTCTCCTTCCGCTGATTCAAGAAGGGCAGTCTGGCGAAAGAATGTGCACTTAGTACTCGTTATCCGCTTAGGAGGTCTAAGCCTGCCCAGGAATAGTGTGGTTAGGTTAACTGACCGCCCTGACATGACCATAGTTGTTTACCGTGGACGTAAAGCAAGCAGTCAGTCAGGTATTCATTCTCACCTTCTGGAAAACATTATGAATTTTGTGAGTCAGATTTCAAGAAATGACAATATAAATGAAAGAACTTCATACAAACTTCTTTGCTGGCCTAAGATAGGGGATTAAATTGGTATGACTCTCTCCTTCCTATCTTAATTGTAATAGTCATGACTAAATCCATTTAATTCACCCCTATAAGTAAAAAATAAATGCTTCTTCATATTTTCAGAAGAACATTTTATTGCTACCATTGTTTCAGAGACAAATCAACCTTTGAAGATGTCATAAATCACAAACTTGTAATCATTATGCACAAAAAAAAACCACTCAGGCCCATATTCACAAACACAACCCAAACTCATACTCGACTCATACTTCAGTAAGGTCGGTTGAAGTGACGCTCGAGTAAGCCTTGAGTGCGTCACGTTCAAGTATACAGTTTTGGTATTCACTTTGAGTGCGTGGAGGAGACTCTAGCTACACTCCAGTTCGACTCACATCATGCAAAGGACATTGTGGACCCAGATCAGACCTCCTAAAACATATAAACTGTAATGACTCTAAATTTTGAGACATGGTTGACTTAACAGTGTAGAACTAGATCAAAATAACTGTAAAATTCGTAAAATTATAAATATATCGCGGGAACTATGCTTTTCTGCTTGACGTCTGAGCGTCCGTCCGGTTTACGTTGCTGTGTCTGCAGATGCGTTCTTGGTGTAGTGGTTGAGCTACCTGCCTGTTAAACATCGGTCGTGAATTCGATCCCGTCCTTCTCCAGTATGCAAATTGGCTGAAACTTTAATCGATTTTCCTATTCTCGTATAATTGTATTTATTTTTGTTTAATCATACCTCCTGCATGGTAATACCATGTAGTTTCTGCAAGCCTAACCCGCCCCCCCCCCTTAAACCACCCAACCCCCTTTCTACCTTCACACGTCGTATGCGCTTTCTTTATCTGTTTCGTGATCAGCTTTTATACCACGGATTTTATCCAAACTAGGCATATACTACGAGGGTTTATCCAGAAGTAATGTTACTGCAGCTATAAAATCATGTAGAATAAAGAGAGAGCAATAAAATTTCGCATCCAAGTACCTTAATCTATTTGCATTATGGTCTAAAAATGTCATAAAAATACAGTAACTGAGATGTCGAGATAGACAGAAGGCATTGTAACGAAATGCGCCGCACGTCAATGACGTCGTTGACGAACCAGCCGAAGTTTCGATATTGTTTCATGTCCAAAGTAGCATATTCGTTGTTCCAGCAAAGCTCTAATGTCTGTTCACCCATGTTTATCTCATCTTTTAATATTACTTGAACAGCCCCGCAGCTCAAGTTTAAGAATTTACACAATATTCGAATTGCAGAACATCGATCTTCATATATGGGATCCGAACAAGAGTGACGTTATTGTTTGACCTTGTACATAACGGTCTTCCGGTTTTCGGACTAACCTCTAGCGGCTCATCTGCACCCATGGCGCGCTGATTTTACCTTTACACAAGCCTCATAATAATTATTATATACATGTCTAACTAAACTAATGGTGGTATTCCAAATTTGAGGCAAAAAGCGCATACATCCGCTGTCGCGCGTTTGTCAGAACATTTTTACTCGTGGCAGTAACAAACATTAGCAATAGCTAGCGAACTTCAAACTGCAGTGACGATATTAAAATTTCAACAGCGGGCGGCAGAAATATATTTCGCCTATGTACCAAATTTTCATCTGATTTGGCGCTTTAGTTTGATTTTGATTTGTGATTGTCTTTGAAATTTGTGTTCATGTAATTAACGTTATTATAACGTGCGGCGCGATGGCGTCGGTGGCATACTTTGAAAGTCTATATAATTGGAACGGAAAAAGATTCCAGCTTTATATTTATTGTGTAAATCAGAATTGAATTATAGTGTAGCTTGATATATTTTTGTTATAATGCTACGATGAATAAGCGCGCAGTGGACACAGTGACATTACTTTTGGATCAACCCTTGTAGTATAGTGACACGGGGATGACGTTGTTGCATGCAATGCATAACTTCGATAATACTAAAATTAATTCTTATGGGCTTGTTTCTATATCATTGTACCCCTCCACACCCCCCCCCCCCCTTCCTCACCTCATCCCATCCCAATATACGATGTATGCTATTGGGGTCCGTCCGTCTGTTCGTTCATCCATCTGTCTGTCGACAAGTCTTTGGCTCCATAGTTTTTAATCGCTTAAATTTCAGTAACCATATGTGAATTTTTCTAATATTAGGTCTACCAAACTTGCATACAATTGACTTTGATCCTGAGAGGACTAGAGAATAAAAAAAAGAGAGAAGAAAATAGCCATTTTTTGTATTCAAATGTTTTTATGCCCCCGTGACGATAGTTAGGGGGCATTAAGATTTGCTCCTGTCTATCCGTCTGTCTGTCTGTCTGTTCGTCCGTTCGTCACACTTTACGGTATAGAGTTTGTGTAATCAACATCTCCCATAGTTTTAAGTGGATCTTTTTCAAACTTCGCATACATATTGTGGACATATTGAAGATGTGCATGTGGGTTTTTGTTGGAGCTAGAATTAATTTAGACAGAATTAGGGCCTTTTGAACTTAGTCATTTTAGGCAAATTTTTGCATTGTAGGGTATGTAGTTTGTGTAATCAACTCCTCCCACAGTTTTCAATGGATCTTTTTCAAACCTTGCATACATGTTGGGGACATATTGAAAATGTGCATGTGGGGTTTTGTTGGAGCTAAAATTAATTTTGATTGAATTACGGCCTTTTGAACTTAGTCATTTTAGGCAATTTTTTACATTTGTAGGGTGTGGAGTTTGTGTAATAAACTCCTCCCTCAGTTTTAAATCGATCTTTTCCAAACTTTGCATACATGTTACGGATATATTGGAAATGTGCATGTGGGTTTTTGTTGGAGCTAGATTTAATTTTGACAGAATTATAGCCTTTTGAACTTAGTCATTTTAGGCATATGTTTGCATTGCAGGGTAAGTACTTTGTGTAATCAACTCCTCCCACAATTTTCATTGGCTGTTTTCAGACATTGGAAACTTGTTGTGGACATAATGAAGATGTGCATGTTGGTTTTGATAGGAAAAAAATAATTCTGAAGGAATTATGGCCTTTTAAACTTAATCATTTTGGGCTTCATTTTGCACTGTAGGGTATAAAGTTTGTGTAATGCTTTTCAGTGGATTCTTTGTAAATAGCATTTGTGCTTGAAAGGTGCTTTAGTGATGTACACATGTCCTGTGACAGGAGCTGCACGGGGGCATCATTAGTGTCTTCTAGTTTGTTGTTGTTTTTTGTTTTTTTTATCATTATTATTTATTTTCTTGTGTGTGTTTGAAACTAATGATATGTAGCAGTACTTGATTTAAGGTCAGCTAGGGTTATGTAGCTAAGGTCAATGTAGAACATTTATGATGAACACCCTCTATTAATATTGTACAAAAATGAGAATTAAAAAAAAAAAGAAAAAAGAAAAGGTGTATATTGAGCTTAGTACTTTCAAAGATTTTTGTTCGTTTGAATATACAATCACACCGCTACCACCTATATCGCAAAAGGAGTTTGGGGTAGGGGTATACTGTTTTCGATCTGTCCGCCAGTCTGCTGTCCGCATTTTAGGCTTCAACTTACACAGCATTTGTTCGATCTCAGTGACATTTTGAACATACATTTATGTTGACTGGAGATAGGTCAGCCTAAAAAAGGGGTCCCAAAGAGGTTTTTGAACGAATTACGCTTTTTTGTAGACCTGGTTTCCACTAAAAATGTTCAAATAATGTCAGAGGTTCCTTTTTAAAAGTTATATTGTAGCTCAAAATTGTTAAGATATCAGTCAAGTTAGAAATTCGACTGGTTTGTGACAAGTTTGGGTTGTTGTTTGTTTGTTTGGGGTTTAACGGCTATTTGAGACAGTGTTTCAGTCTCCCAGAGAGAGCGGAAGAAGGAAATGATGATAGGACAGACGACAAGAGTAAAACGAAATCCGAACCCCATCCCGCACCTGCTGCAAGCACAACATTTATTATCCAGATTTATTGTACGATCCTCAGATACCCAAATCTTTAACATTACATACCCAATAACGTGCAAGGCCTACAATGGGTATCATGCTACAAGTGAGAAAGAACGCGGTTCGTCCGCCTGTACGGTCGATAATGCACTTGCTAAAGCTCGTGGATTATGTCTCCGTACAGGCGGACGAACCATGCTCTGGCTTACACTAGTAAGACTCGCCGACACGTAACGTAGCCCGACCCGACCACGTGTGAGTAAGAGTGCGGGGTCGGGCTCTCTCTCTCTGTCTCTCTCTCTCTCTCTCTCTCTGAAACGTCTGAATATAGACTAGATTTAATATTTTCTCAAACGACATTATAGCTGAAAGGATTTACAAATTAAATACTATGACAAAACTTTGTCTATTAAACGCAGCACCCTTAAAATATGAATTTGTCACACACACACACACACACACACACACACACACACACACACACACACACACACACACACACACACACACACACACATGTAGATAACATAGAAGCCATCTTGCTTATAACAACAACTGTTGGTAGTCGTGCTCTTCGCATTGTTATATCATAGCCAGGAAATCGCTGAAATATTGATAAAACTTATCTCCAGTCACCGTCGTGGGAGCTTCACTATTCCTCGACCAAACCTTACTAATTGGAGTTTACTCCAGCTGCACTTATGTCTGTGAATACGACTCGACCTTACCTTGAGACAACCGTTGAGTTTGAGTTTAGTTTCCGAATAGGGTCCTCAGTGTTAAAGAACAAGTTAATAATTTATATACATACACCGGCTAAGTCTAAGATCAGCCAGTCTTTCTATGATGTTTTACAGTCATAAAACTTTGCTTTGAAGTTATGATCACTAAGGTTCTTATGATATTTTCGGAGATCTTGGGTTCTTATTTCGATCAGGACAGATGGTTCTTAAAACATTTGCTAAAATCGCCTTGCACAAATAGGTTCATCATCTCTATTTTACTACTTTTGCTTTTCACGTCACAATATTCACCGAAGGAAACATAAACGTTCACCGTAGAATACGTTAGCATAACATTCGAAAACCAATGCATAAGGTTTGGATTAGCCGTAGAAAACTATAAAACCTTTTTTCTAAAATTTATATTTTTTCATATTTTCGTGCATGCTGCAGTAAATATCGGTGTACATCTACAATTGAGTGCAATATTTCTCTGCATGGACAAATACAGGAGTAAATAGAGCCAGTAAAAACCTGCTTATGATGACTTGGATTCTCGCCAAGCCTATTTAGATAAACCTGCCGAAAACCGAAACTTTTTACGTGCAATGGGATGCCAATATGAGTTGGAATTCTTCAGTACAGAATAAAAGGCTCGATTCGCATCAAAATATGAAAATATATGTTTATTTTGTTAAAATCGTCTGCTAAACGGCCGTTAACATTAGCAATCTTCATCGAAAGCCGTAGAAAATCGTAACGTTAGCATGCGCATGCAGAATCCTGTAATAACACATTGTAGGTAGTGGTACTGTATGGCTTTACAAGCGCGCTGATTTTAATAAGTTAAATACTAAAATATTATCTTTTGACTGGAATTGTTTATTAGACGGCACTACAAATGAAGCTTGCTCATTATTCAAAGAAACATTTTTGAAATTTGTTAAAGAGTGTATACCGAATAAAGAAGTCACCATCAGGCCAGATGACAAACCGTGGTATGACTCGGAAATTCGTATGTATTCTCGTAAACGCGATCGACAGAAATCTAAAGCTTTAAAATCTGGTAGTCAAGTTCAATGGACAAATTACAAGCATTTACGAAATAAGGTCAACAACTTAAAGAAGCACGCAAAAGAAACTTTTTACAATAATTTAGAATTTACTTTAACTGATACTTTTAGTGGTAATAAAAAAGATTTTTGGAAGTTAATTCGTCATTTTATGCGAAATAAAAATTGTACCTCAAACATACCACCTTTATGTTCAGTATTACCATCGGGAGAAAAAACTTACCATGTAACCGATGCCGATAAGGCTAATTGTTTAAATAATTATTTCATATCAATATCGTCTGTTGATGAGAGTAATGCAACATTACCTCTATTTCATGAAAAAACGAATAAAGTTCTTGACAAAATCGAAACAACGGAGAAGGAAATTCAGGATGTTATTGACTCACTAAACTTGAATAAAGCATCTGGTCCGGATCTGATAAGCCATAAAATGTTAAAAGGCGTATCCGTTGCAATTTCGAAGCCGTTGCATATTCTTTTTAATCGTTTCCTGAAAGAGTGTGACTTTCCTGATGAATGGAAAAATTCAAATGTATTCCACTTCAGAAAAAAGGGGAGGCGCATTTACCAACAAACTATCGACCTATATCATTACTTAGTTGTGTTGGTAAAATCATGGAAAGGGTGGTTTTCAAGCATCTATATAATTTTCTTAATGAAAATAAACTTATTTATAAATATCAGTCAGGCTTTTTGCCAGGTCATTCTACGACCTACCAATTAATAGATATATTTCATTTAATTTGTCAATCTTTCGAGGAAAAACAAACTGCATGTATGATATTTTGCGACATATCGAAAGCATTCGATCGTGTTTGGCACAATGGACTTCTCTTTAAATTGCGTCAGAATGGTATTAAAGGCCCTTTATTGTCATGGATTTCAACTTATTTGACACATCGAAAACAGCGTGTTCTTATTAACTTATCTGCGTCCCAGTTAGGTACTTTATCTGCAGGTGTCCCGCAGGGTTCTGTATTAGGTCCGTTATTTTTTCTTATATATGTTAATGATTTTACTGAAAATCTCTTGAGCTTGACTCGCTTGTTTGCAGATGACAGCTCACTCTTTTTCTCTGCAACTAATATAACCGACTTAGAGGTATTTTGAATCATGATCTGGCTGTAATCTCTGTTTGGGCAAAGCAGTGGTTGGTTACATTTAACCCTTCAAAAACAGAAGCAATATTATTTTCCTTACGACAAAGTAGCCCCATACCTTCTTTACTTTTTGAAAATACCTTAATTGAGTTTGTAGAATCACATAAACACTTAGGAGTAACGCTCTCCAGTAATGGTAATTGGCATACACATATTGAAAATATCTTGAAATCTGGGTATAAAATGCTTGGGATTATGCGAAAATTAAAGTATTCTTTTAGCCGTCAAGCACTCAACCAAATATATATTTCATATGTAAGACCGTTATTGGAATATTCCTCTGTTGTATGGGACGGCTGTACGAATCAAGATCGTGATGCCTTAGAAAAACTCCAAAATGAAGCTGCGCGCTTAGTGACTGGGCTAACTAGGTCCACGTCATTAGTTAACCTTTACAGAGAGTGTGGGTGGGCTACGCTCGATAAGCGTCGAACATTTCTAAAACTATGCTTTATGTATCGTTGTGTAAAGGGCTTGGTCCCAGATTATATTACTCAATTTTTACCTCCTCTTGTAGGTGAAATTTCAGACTATAATCTTAGAAATGCTTCAAATCTATCCAATTTTCGTACTCGAACTGAACTGTTCCGTAAGTCTTGTCTGCCTTCTGCTGTCTCGTTATGGAATGAACTAAGCCCAAATATAAAGCAATGTGAAACTTTTACGACTTTTCAGTATCAACTGAAACTGCATTTATTTGGTATAAGAAAAGTGCCCGAATATTTTCTGAAGGGAAACCGTTTCTTATCAGTGATGCATGCAATACGAAATCAATGTAGTAATCTTAACGGCGATTTATTCAGGAATTATTTGAGTAACTCCCCAGCATGTAGCTGTGGGTATGAAACTGAAGATGCTAATCATTATTTTTTTAATTGTAATAAATATATAGATAAACGACTCCTCATGTTTAGGAAAACGCATAATTTTCATCCGCATAGTGTAGAAACTATTTTATTTGGAAAATCGGGCCTTTCTGATAACGATAATTTTCTTTTATTTCAGGCTGTACAGCAGTACATAAAAGACACGGGCAGATTTGCACCCTGATTTCTTTTGTCCTGTGGTGGGCTGGAGTCACACCTGCGATAACTGGGGGTCCTCTAGGACTGGACAAGCTCTGACTTGGATGCCTTCTTCTGCGATATCGTCTAATATCTACTAGTCTCCCTTTAATTTCTTTATTTTTCTATTTTCTTCTTATTTTTTTACCATACTTTAGTTTTCATTCTTATTTACACGCCCAGGGGGTGAGCGACGTTGAATCGACATTGGAAAAATGCTGATTTAGTGTCTGAACGTTGAATCAGCGTTGATTCAAAGTTGATTCTTGTTGCGTGCCCATCTGGTTGTTACTTCTATTCTTCTTTATAGTATTCTATTTCTCCTAATTTTTTGACACCTTTCTCCCTTTTCCTTTATTATTTGCATTTGTTTCTTATACCGGTACTTAACCTGATTTTTTGTTTATATTTGTATCGCCTTTGTTCACCTTTTATTTGTATTGTAGGGGAAGGGCCGTAACTAATGTTGGTAGAACTTGTGGCCCAACCCCATTGCATAACAATATGGCAATTAAATATGTTTAAACTAAACTGCAAGTTGCAGGGCAATACTCTGTCAGTATAGAAACAAGCGACAGGACAGCAGTTGCAGATATCGATAAAGACTTTAACGGAAGAGCTATACGAATTCGGATATTGTAAAATGTAGTGCAGACGATATCGAGTGAAAACTTTGATGAACATGATTATGACTTGTTTAATGCTATTAAAGGTTGCACATAAATTCACGGTAGCTGACCATGGCCTGAAACGAGGACATACATAGTGCGTGTACCAATCAGCAAGGTAATGGCGAATAGGCCGAAATATAGTGCGCCAAAATTTCGTTATTTTTATAGCATTGTAGCTGAATTAATGCAATAATAGCAATCAAATATATTTTTCCCCAATGCATTATCGTTTGCAAGGTCCCTCGGCCTCGGTTTTCAACATCTCCCTTGGGACCTTGCAAACGTTAATGCATGAAAAACCATGTTTGATCCCTATATTAAAATACTGACACGCAGTTTTTCTGCTAACAGCGGAACAGCTTCAATGAGGTCATGATGTCGCCGACGTCTAATCAGTTTGTGGAGAGCTACGGTTTACTTTGACGTCATTTAAAGTCATATGTTCAATAGTCGTATGTTCATATTGCTCAATGTAATTATTGGAATATATTTACATTCTTGGTGTATTTACTGAAAAACCCTATAGTAAACCATTGGAACGTAATGTTGTTTACATTCCAATAATTACATTGAGACACGCGACGTCAATGACGTCAAAAGAAACAATAGCTCTCTACAACCTGATTGGACGTTAGCAACGTCATGACGTCATGCATGCCGTTCTGCTGTTAGCAGAAAAAACTTCGTGTAAATGTTTTACTGCTTCAATTTTAGCGCTTATATAAGATTTTTCATGAAAGATTTGATTGAAACGAATGTAAATATAAGCAATGAACTTAATTTTTCTGATGTTTATCGAAGTGTAAACTACATTGTGTCACTAGCAAAGTTAACATGAACCCCTTCGGGGTTCATTCACTTTGCACGTGACCCAATGTAGTTTACACTTCGATAAACCTCAGAAAAATGAAATTCATTCCTTAAATAACATTTCTTTCCAATGGTTTATTATAGGGCCTTTTCAGTAAATACACCAAGAATGTAAATATTTAGGTCTGGAGGTGAAGCTCACTGTTTCAAACAGTGAATTTATGACTTTCGGTTTCATTGTTTTAGAAATAAGATTTTCGCGAAATAGTCTTATCTAGGTCACGCATGTTTGCACGTCATTACGTCATTACGACCTATAAAAACTGCAATTGAAATTTTGTTGAAACTTCTCACAGTGGTAGAATATTATATGCTGAGTGAAAAAATGAAATAAAACAAGTAGCCCAAAGGGCAACAATTGCTCACCTGAGAGACATTGTAAACCTATAGGGATATTTAAGATGCTCAAGGGCAGCTAACTCCACAGTCAGTGGTCCAATCAGGCTGAAAATTAAACTCATCCAAAACATTATGTATGCCCTCATTTAATATATGCAAGTTTAAAAAGTATCCGATCAAGAGCACAATAGACAGAGCTGTCAAGGGCAGCTAACTTCGTAGTGGTTGGCCTGATCTGGCCAAAATTTGAACTTGTTTAAGATATTATGCATTTCCTCATTACCTGCAAGTTTGTAAAGGATCGGATCAGTAGAAACCAAGAAAAAGGGGCGACATTTATTTTTTAGATGCTCAGGGCAGGTACTCCATAGTCAGTGGTGGGATCTAGCCGAAATGCTAACTAATCCAAGCTTTTATGCATATCCTCATTGCCTGCAAGTATGAAGAGGATCCGATGAAAAATGAAAATGTGATGACGTTGTTTTCTCCATTATAAGACTATGGGATTTTTTTCAAACGCTCAAGGGCAGCTAACTCCGTAGTCTGTGCTCGAATCCGGCCAAATTTGGAACTCATCCAAGCTCTTATGTATGTCATCATTACCTGCAAGTATGATAAGGATCTAATCAAAAACCTTGACTGCAGCACCCTGAAAGTCAAACTTGCTCGAGATATTGTCATGCCCTACATTTGTGTGAATTTATTTTAAAATCCGTTGAGAAATGTAGGTGCTAGAGCGATGACAAAGTTTTTCTAAAAATAGCCACAGTGATCTTGACCTTGGGCACAGCATCCTGAAAGTCGAACTTGCTCGAGATATTGTCATACCATACATTTGTGTGAAGTTATTTTAAAATCCATGGAGAAATGAAGGTGCTAGGGCGATGACAAAGTTTTTCTAAAAATAGCCACAGTGACCTTGACCTTGGGCACAGCACCCTGAACGTCAAACTTGCTCGAGATATTTTTATGCCCTACATTTGTGTGAAGTTATTTTAAAATCCATTGAGAAATGTAGGTGCTAGAGCGCTGACAAAGTTTTTCTAAAAATAGCCACAGTGACCTTGACCTTGGGCACAGCACCCTGGAAGTCAAACATGTTTGAGATATTGTCATGCCCTACATTTGTGTGAATTTCATTTAAAATCCGTTGAGAAATGTAGGCGCTAGAGCGATGACCAAGTTTTTCTAAAAATAGCCATAGTGACCTTGACCTTGAATGCAGCACCCTGAAAGTCAAAGTTGCTCGAGATATTATCATGTCCTACATTTGTGTGAAGTTATTTTAAAATTCATGGAGAAATGTAGGTGCTAGAGCGATGACAAAGATTTTCTAAAAATAGCCCCAGTGACCTTGACCTTGGGCACAGCACCCTGAAAGTCGAACTTGCTCGAGATATTGTCATGCCCTACATTTGTGTGAAGTTATTTTAAATCCATTGAGAAATGTAGGTGCTAGAGCGCTGACAAAGTTTTTCTAAAAATAGCCACAGTGACCTTGACCTTGGGCGCAGCATCCTGAAAGTCGAACTTGCTCGAGATATTGTCACGCCCTACATTTGTGTGAAGTTATTTTAAAATCCGTTGAGAAATGTAGGCAATAGAGCGATGACAAAGTTTTTCTAAAAATATGCGATGACGCTGTTTTCTCCGTTACAACACTATGGGATTTTTTTCAAACGCTCAAGGGCAGCTAACTCCGTAGTCTGTGCTCGAATCCGGCCAAATTTCGAACCCATCCAAGCTCTTATGTATGTCATCATTACATGCAAGTATGATAAGGATCTAAGCAAAACAGTTGAGAAAACGTGATGACGCCATTTTCCCCATTATAACCCTATGGGATTTTTTTCAAACGCTCAGGGGCAGCTTACTCCGTAGTCTGTGCTCGAATCCGGCCAAATTTCGTGAAAACGTGATGACGCCGTTTTCCCCATTATAACCCTATGGGGGCTATCTGTTGCCATGGAAACCAGAGTTCTGAGCTGATCGGCACCAAACCTAATGCAGCCTTTCCCCTACCCAAATGATGCTTCAGATAAAACTTGATTGCGATCGGCCCACTGGTCTCTGAGATATTTATGTTTGAAAGCGTTGACGCACCCACGCACCCACGTACGGACGGACGACGGCTCGACTCCCATCCTATAAGCTCACCTCTGAGCCTTCGGCTCAGGTGAGCTAAAAATGGGGTCACCGCACTACTTTTTGAGATAATGCAGCGGCAGCTATGTGCCTGTGTGACTGATGGCTATGTCTATTACTCACACTTTAGCCGAGAAAATAGGTGACCGATCGTTTGGATATAAAGATTAATTAACTCCTCTTTCTTGTCTCTTTGTTTGGACATCAAAATTGTCATCGTCGTATGCCTCATTATATATGTTATTGTCAGTTTTTAATTTCCCGCCATTTTCCATTATTGGGAAAAACGTGGAATTTCTTCAGTATAAAAAGTTCCACAATTGAAATTTTTTATATATTTTTGATATAGTAAAGGAATGATCTACCCCGTGCAAATAAGCAAATAAAAATATAGGTCATCGACCATATAATCGGGTTATGGAAGGAAAACCACTTTACGTTGCTTCCTATTTGGCTCCATCAACGGCCATATGGATAACACTCTTACCTTTCGATGCTTGTTTACGTAATGCAATACAATTCCCTTATATAATTCATTTTCAGCAATGTTCTTATGCCTTGAAACACATAGTCTATATTAAATTGTTCTTGTATGCAGACAACACATTAATGAGAGAAATTTCAAGGACTGAAACTAGGCAGCATGTTCATTGTTGTTTCTTATATAATTTCGAACTTTTTTCGGGGTCTAGATTATATCACATTTATATCTGATGAACAAGTTTATGTGCGAACATTGTATATTGGACCCGGCAACTGCCCGACATGTATTTTCACAGAAACATCGGCAAAGCTTGGTCCTAGGTGCATGATTTCAATTAATCATAAGTGCTGAGACCAATTTCCGAGGATGCGCAGCCTAATAATTTTTTCCCTGTTCGCATCTGCACTCTATGACTCCGGTGGGAAGTCTAGGGCGCTTAGTGAAAAATGACAGTTTCGCCGCCTAGCCGTTGTGAAATTTGTTTGAGAATTTATAAATCTCACGAGAAAAATATGGCTGATTGTCTTATTTGTGTCACTTGCGTTAAACCTTAGAACCAACTATTCAAAGAAACCAAAAGAAGAAAAATAAAATAAGAATAAGCTTTTTTTGTATACTTTCCATTCTTACGGCTCGACGTATGCTTTATTTCTGCATTATTTTGATATTCCCCGCCTTTTCGAAGACATATAGTATTCGGCTAACCTTGCCCCCCACCCCTTCCCCCGCCGCGCCCCAACCCATTGACATTAGGTGTTTTGTGTGCGCAACTCCTCCTACGATTCTCAAAATCATTCTGAGGCTTTGCAGGGCTCTTCGCTTTGTGGTCTGTAAATGTACATGTGACTACGGGGTTATGGTCGAATAATTTTATCACATAATTGCGTTTGGAACGTCGTAATTTGCAGGCTGCATGAGGAAGGTTTTGCAGGCATAAATACTTAGTTACTTCCCTTGTAAAGGCTGTTCCCGAGCATATATACCGGTCAGCCGAAAAAAAAAAAAAAAAAAAAAAAAACAACGAAAAAAAGGGAAAAAAAAAAAAAAAAAAAAAAAAAAAAAAAAAAGGTAAAAAAAAAAAAAGAAAAAAAAAAGAAGGAAATAATAAATTTCACTAATTCATGCAGAAGATATACAAAACGTTTTTGTAGGAACTTACCAAAATGACATGAGCAAATAGTAAATGCTTAGATCAGCCTTTGCATTGTGAGAACTTACCTTGAGCTAAAAGAAAAAAAGCTTAGGTCAGCCTGCGCATTTGCTCAATCTGCTCTCCGCTTTCACTGTTTGCATTGGGTATTTTATGACTCAAGCCAAGGGTACTAAGTCCTTATTTGTATTTATGCTTGCATTAAGTAATTACGAGATTCAAAACGCACTTGCAGCTTTCACAGCCTGTCTTTACCGCGCCAACGTAACAATATTAATGCACGCGACGTCAGGCCGCCTAAGTTACCTGTAGACATTCTTTCTTTGTAACAAAATGAATTTCAAGCTATTTCTCAGTTGTTGACAATCGATATCATACCCAGTAAACACGCTAGAAGCATCAAATTTGACGCAAACTGGCTAGAAAAAGTTATTTCTCTGTTGTGATGGCTTCGCACCGCATTGGAATAGACTGAATTATTGCAATTCAAAGCATAAAAGAAGCAGAAAATTTGACTATTTCTGTGTAAGATCGATTTTTATTTCACTCATTAACACCAAATATGCTATTTTAAATACTGCTTTTGATGTTCATTTGGTGAAATAAAAATCGATCTTACACTAAAAATGTCAGATATCCTCTTTAACTTGCTCTGTTCTTTTTTTTCAGGCTGTTATTTAGACTACGGCATCAAGGATGATATGGTGTTGCGGCTCACTAAATCGCCAGCAAAAAGAAACGCAACGAAATGCGAATTCACAATTGCGGTCTTTAAGTTACGTTCTATAATGACGACCATAGATTATTTCTTTCATATTTCAATTATATGTAAGTCGCATTTAGAAATCTGGGGCCGAGTGCACAAAGCAAACGTAAGCCTACGCCCGACGAACGTCCGTCGTAAACATGTCACAGAATTTTAATCCGTGTGCACAACCGAGGCGTGTCGTAAACTAAATCGAAAATACATGTAGCTACAGAACCCACAAATCGCTTCGTTCACTTGGATTAAAATACAGTCGTAGTACAGACTCAGTTGCGCCGACATTCGTAAGCTACGCCAGCGTAGTTTACGCCTCTTTTAGATTAAAGCATAAGCTACGCCAGCGTAGTTTACGGCCCTAAGGGCCGAGTGCACAAAGCCAACGTAAGCCTACGCCCGACGTACGTCCGTCGAAAAAAATGGCGCAGAATCTTAATCCGTGTGCACAACCGACTAAGTCGCAAAATAGCTTCAAAACTCACAAATCGCCTCGTGCACTTGGATTAAAATACAGTCGTAGTACAGACTTAGTTGCTCCGACGCTCGTAAGCTACGTCGGCGTAGTTAACGCCTCCTTTGTGCACTCGGCCCCTGGTATGACGCAGCAGGGGCGTAGCTTTAGACAATTACTTGTTATGCACAATCAGATTTATAACTTCATGAGAGGAAATCAAGGAGTGTTGCCCCTAAGATATTATACAATTTTTTACTTTTTTGAGGTGGACAGGAAGTGTTATTGAACAGTAAACTTCATATTGACCGACGCGGAGCAGAGGTCAACATGAATTGTTTTCTGTTCAATAACACTTCATGTTTACCGAAACAAAAGTCAACAATTGTTTTACTATATAATAATAAAAAGTTCAGTTGAACGAGCTGCCATTTTAGTTAACTTATGACGTTTAATTTCTGTTGACGTCGCTTCAAAAACGTGAACCACTAAGACGCTACGTCACCAACCATGCGACATTTATTCAAAACGACTTTACGTCACAACGTCACAAACTATGCGACTTGAAGTAATGTCTACCGCACGTGATCAATCTCTGAACCAATGAAATGAGTTTTATTTATAGATTATATAATAATCTATATTGTCATTTTAGTTGAAATTTGCCCAATATACAAAATTTCACAACGCAAATACGCTTGTGCGTGTTGAAATTTTGTCAGTTTGACCTCTGTCAGGTGGGGTTTTCTGTACAGAATAGTCAAGATATTAAGCGTACATTAGTCGTTGATTGCTCCAATTTTGAACGCATGTGAATGAAGATTGGTTGGTTGGTTATTTTGGGTTTAACGGCTCTTTGAGGCAGTATTTCAGTCTATATCGAGCCGTCTCCTAGAAAGAGGGAGAAAGAAAAGAAATATGAAAGGCGAGAGAAAAAATTCTGCATGATCAGCAGGCCCTTGCCGTACCACTATCCGAACTAGTAGGTCGGCCCGGCACTGAAAGTTACCTAGCACCATCGCCCGACCCGACCATCCCATCTCTGAATAAAGAAGCAGAAATGTATGAATATCCGCCCGCACAGAGGATGATGTTTCTTGCCATATGATTATGTGGTACATAGTAGGGATCAAGCATGGTTTTTCGTGCATTAACATTTACCAGGTCCCGAGGGAGCTGTTGAAAACCGAGGCTGAAGGCCGAAGGCCTCGGTTTTCAACAGCCTCCGAGAGACTGGCAAATGTTAATGCAATGAAACATTGTCATTGCACAATTTCAACCTCAATGATATAAAATAAAATAAAATAAGAAAATATTTGGGCACTTTTTTTTCGGCCTCATCGTGAATACGCAATTATAAATGTGTTTATCATATGACGTCGCATCTGAGAGTGTAATAAAGCCATGCATTAAAATCGATAATCCACTTGTGGATTAAATATGCAAATTACGTCGTAACGTTATGCGTTGACGTCCGTAAAACTTCGCGGTTACTAATGGCGAAATCGTAATGTTTTAGTGCAAAATTTGCTAATAAAATGCGATTTTAGTGCCATATGATAAATAGAATCTTGCATTCGTGCTCCTGTATTATTGAATGTATGAACATTTGAGCCGCGACACGAGAAAACCAACAAAGTGGTTATGCGCCCAGTGCAAATGCAGATCACCCTGGGCTTCAGCCCAGTCTGATCAGACTCTTTGTTAAGGGCTTAAAGGGAAGCACAGGGTCTCAGCTACCTCCATGCGGACAGTGAAGACTATAATCAGACTGGGCGGATGCCCAGTCTGATCTGAGTCTGCGCTGGGCGCACAACCACTTTGCTTGTTTTTTCGTGTCGTGGCTCATTTAAAGGTTTGCCAGAACTGGAGATAAAGGGTATGTCTGATGATAATTCTGAGATAATTTATCTTCTTTCTCCGAGACGGTTCAAATCAGGGGTTAGCACAAATTGGCTGGAATCACATTGATTTTGGTAAAGAAAACAGATTGTACATTATGCAATCTGTATTTTTTACGCATATCATCATGATTCATGCACCTATGGTTAGAACATATGTTTTGATTGAGAATTACATGTAACAAAACTTTATTCCAACATTTTAACAAATTAGATTATCCTTAAGGTAACTGTGTATATTTTCAGGGGAATCAACTCTGAAAGTTTTATTTTTGCCCCCATTTTCACTTGGATCCACTCTTAAAAGAAAAGAATTTGCTCCTATTTGGAGCAAATTCTCCCCTTTAAGAGTGGATCCCCTTTAGAAACGACTTTATCTTTCAGGAGTCCCGAAAGTTGTTCCATTTGGTAAATATTGTGAAAAAACCCCCAAACAAATAAACACACAAACTCCTGGGAGTGGGGGAGGGGGAAGAGGGGAGCGGGGGAGGGCTGATTTAACGCTTCACCTTAACTCCAGCTTTGCGTATGCAGAACATACTTTATACATGCAATGATGAGGCAAGCAAATATAAAATATAACGGCGGTATTTTATGATTTTTTTTCTGTTTTCCTTAGGCTTTGAGGCTTGATACCGTAAAATTCTAAAAAACTGGGACAGCTTACATAGTTACCGTATTTGTCCTAAACAATGGACCGGTTTTGGTTTTACAACGCATTGAAGCGCTCTCAAGATGCATATGGAATGGCAAACACTGTAGACCCTGATCAGACTGCTCCCTTAGGAGCAGCCTGATCTAGGTCTGCACTGTTTGCGCAGACCTATTTGTTCTAAATCTCAAAATTGTTAAGATGCATTCTGTCGTTCCATTTACTTTTTCAGATTACGGATGCTGGCCCAGTATTGATTCAGATGGTACCAGATGGGACGCTGCATTGCCTAACACGACTTCAATTAGACTCTGCTCTGGAAATTTTACAGGTTTGCAAAGGGAATTTTGTCTCAAAGGGGGGGGGGGGGGGTGATCTTTATTTAGACCCAGGAGCTGTTGCATGGCTTTCTATCTGTTCTTTTTCTTTAACTCTTTTGATAAAGATTCTGCATAAGGAAGCATCAACGTGCCCCCAACCCCATAAATTCAAAGACAGGTGTCTTAAAGTGAATACATTCAATTTTTTTTATTTCGGCCAACTTTTTGGGACACAACTTTTTGGTTTCCATGTAAGAGCGGCACTCTCTCAAACATGAAGGGTCTACTCTTAGCAGAAATAACTGGCTCCGGTAGGGGAGAATTCTTTCCTTTAAGGATAGATCCCCAATGTTAAGGGAGACAAAAATGAAATGTCAGAGTTACTTTCCCTGAAAGTGCGCCCATTCATCTTAAGACGCGGCTCATAAAAAGGTTGTTATGTTACTCGTTTTTTTTTTATTTTATTGCAACAACTAGGTTCAAGTCGGGTAAATTCGGACAGCAGGTTAATTCAGACTGTGGCATTGTTTCCTTTATATGTCAGTTATTTGGAATTAAAACAAAATTAACCGAGCAAACAGTGAAAATCCTGATATCACGACTCATTACGAGCCGTCTCATGTGGATTTCCACTGTTTGCAATGATATGTCCGAATTTACCTGCTGTCCGAAGTTACCCGACTCGCCTCTACTTTTCAGGCACTGCGTCTAGATTCTGTACTGCTCAAGGGGTGTTTAAAAATCCAGTGTATAATTGCACTGAAAGTAAAGTCGGAGAAATTCTATCCACAGTAAGTACTTAAAGCGAAGTCAGAGAAATCCTATCCAAAGTAATTATTAATAGTGAAATCCTATCCACAGTAAGTACTAACAGTGAAGTCTGGGAAATCCTGTCCACAGTAAGTGCTTAAAGTGAAGTCGAAGAAATTCTATCCATAGTAAGTACTAAAAGTGAAGTCTGGGAAATCCTGTCCACAGTAAGTGCTTAAAGTGAAGTCAGAGAAATCTTGCCCACAGTAAGTGCTTAAAGTGAAGTCGAAGAAATTCTATCCATAGTAAGTACTAAAAGTGAAGTCTGGGAAATCCTGTCCACAGTAAGTGCTTAAAGTGAAGTCAGAGAAATCTTGCCCACAGTAAGTGCTTAAAGCGAAGTTGAAGAATTTCTATCCTTAGTAAGTACTTAAAGTGAAGTCGGAGAAATCTTGTCCACAGTAAGTACTGAAAGTGAAGTCGGAGAAATCTTGCCCACAGTAAGTGCTTAAAGCGAAGTTGAAGAATTTCTATCCTTAGTAAGTACTAAAAGTGAAGTCGGAGAAATCTTGTCCACAGTAAGTACTTAAAGTGAAGTCAGAAAAATTCTGTCCATTGTAATTACTAAAAGTGAAGCCGGAGAAATCCTATTCACAGTGGGTAATAAAAGTGAAGTCAGAGAAATCCTGTTCACAGTAAGTACTAAAAGTGAAATCGGATAAATCTTATTCAAGGTAGAGTCAGTTTGTTCCCAAGTGCAAACGGGGTTTTGCTTATTGTCTCGAAAACGATGAAAGTTCTATCAAATGTTCTAATCTCCTAATGATTCCTATAACTATACATAACAGAAAACAGAAAGTCCAAATTTTTGGATGCGTTTGTAAAACATTTTCCATTGACATTAGTGCAAAAACTGACCAGTTTCACTGAAGGGCGTCGTATGCTTGTTAGAACAGCCAAAATATTGTAGCGTAAACTCGTTGTTAACTACAGGTGTGGGCGTATATGAATGAAATAGTAAAATGTATTGTAACATGCCTGCATGGAATGCATACATGTCACATGGTCCACCCCCTTACTAAATTTCCGTAACCCCTAAACTAGTTAATTTGGCATTTGAGCTGACCTTCTCTGTTATTTGTAGCAAATAATAAGAATTTCAAAGTGTTAAGGTGATCAAAAGAGTCATATAAATGTCATTCTTAGAAGGAAACCAATGTTTACATTCCCTTAAGGATTCACAGTGGTGGAAGAACTGCAAAGAAACTGTCTTTTTCTTCGAATTTGGACTAAGTAATCAACAAGTATAAAATGGAATACACCAATTACTCATCAAGGAACATGTGACTCCATCTCAAAACTTCTGTGAACTTGAAAAACCCCCCATAAAAGTGCTTGAGAGCAGCTTGGAAGTTTTCGGTTACTGTTTTGCCGCCATATTGGAAGTGGAATCCCCATATTCAAGAACTGAATTTCATGGCGATATGGTCAACAAACTTACCTTATACTAACTTTATCCAACATTACAGAAACTATAAAGTGAAATCTTCAGGAAAATCTACCACACATATTAATTCCAATGGTTTTATAGAAAGAATAAGAGAACTATTTTTCTTGTCGGATGTAAATGTCAAGTGGGTTGTCAATCGGCTTCCTCTAAGTTTCTTCGGCTCGAAAGTTCAAATTAAGATAATTCACATACTATAATGAACTTAACACAAAGTTTACTGTCAGTTTATGCAGCAAAATTGTCTCTGTAGGTGCAGCATCGCATGACTTTTCCTGTACACTAATAAATGAATAATTTGAAGAGACCGGAATTCCTGACAGGTTGCATTCGCATGGCTGGCGCATTCAATCTTGACAGGAATGCCGTTCGCGTCTCTCGTTGGTTGCTCGGATTCCCAAATCCGGAGTCTCGGTTGGCTGATTTAGGTCATG
Organism: Ctena decussata; assembly: GCA_963989385.1. Taxonomy (NCBI): domain Eukaryota; kingdom Metazoa; phylum Mollusca; class Bivalvia; order Lucinida; family Lucinidae; genus Ctena; species Ctena decussata. The sequence goes on along the minus strand of OZ022499.1, from coordinate 37,829,513 downwards.
TGGTACTTGCCCAAAGTCTATAAATACGGGAGAGCAGACGCGCTTAGACAGTTTTTGGTCGAAAGTCAGAAATTCAACCAGGGGCGCGACCGTGCTCCCTGTCACACCTCCAGACCATTAGCCTGTCGGCGGGATAGCTGAAAACGTACTTATATCTACCTATATCTGAAATTAACCTGGAAACTCAGACATGTTAGTGCTTGAATCAACTTTTCGGCCTGTTATTTTCACAATTTAGTGCTCCGCCCACCGTATTTTACCCTTGTGCAATGGTAACTTTGCATTAAAAACGCACTCCCGGATTTATATTTGCTTAAAATAGTCTTGCTTACCGTTACAAATATTTATGATTTGTCGTTTAGAAGAAAGGAGAGGATACAGAAAAAGAGTAGTTTGAATAAACTACGTTTAACTGCGAACTTGCATTGTTTTGAGCATAAGGTTCTAATTTCGTCGGCATCCTGTGGTCGTGTAAGCAGAGATAGCTTACATATTTGGTGTCAGAAGTAGTGGGACGTCGTTAGCCTTATGACAAAACTGAGAATCCATACCTGACAATTGATCTGAATCGCAGTAGGCCTATTTTTGTGTGGAAAAAGAAAATTATACCAAAGAGAACTCTTGAATTTCTTTCCATTTCAAGTCGTTAGATTTATTTGTCAAACAATGGCAGATTCTGACCCTGAAATTGAATTTAGAGACCAAGCTCAAGAATTAGGGCAAGGGGATGTAGACATGGCCACAGAGACCGAGGGAGAGGCCCCTGAGACAAATTCTCCTGTCCGTACCCGTTCTAGAAGTCCATTTAGGCACGTCAGAGGGCGCAGCCCCCGTATGGCACATTACAGAAATCAAAGACCAAGATACAGCAGTACTAGCCCTGCTTATCAGCCCGGTGCTAGCCCACATCGCGGATCGCTCAGCCCTGATTGGTATGCACACAGAAAGCGCGACACGCAGTGGCACTATAATTGCCCCACTGTAAAACCTGACCCATATAGCGGACTGGAAAGCTGGGAAGAATATATTTCTCATTTTGAGAACTGCGCCGATCTCAGTAAGTGGGATCACCGGCAGAAAGTACTGATGTTGGCAGCAAGTCTTCGCGGCCAAGCAAGGACATTTTACATGAGTTTATCGCGCGAGGAGAAAAACAGCTACCGATCGTTAGTATCAAGTCTTAACCAAAGATTTGGCAGTAGTAGACATCAGAATAGATGGTTAGCTAAGTTAGAAATGCGTCGTCGCGAGTCAAATGAAAGCATTGCCGCCGTTAGGGATGACATAAGACAAATGGCACAGAAGGCCTATTGTAATTTAGATTCGCTTGCGCAAGAAGCACTGGCACTAAACCAATTATATAAAAGTGTCTCGCTTGAAATGAAGTGCCGATGCATTGACAAAGACTGCCGTACAGTTGCCGAGGCTGTGGACGTTATTGAGCCCTATGAGGCCATTATGGGAGACAACTCGGACCGTAAGAGGTCGAACATGCGTACGATTGATTCATCTCCTCTCAACAAAGCTGCATCGCAGCATTCGCAGCAACAGTCAACGCTTGAGACCGCATTAGAAAGAATTGAGGCTAGATTAGATAGGCTAGAGAGGCAGACCCAATTACAGCAGCAAACAGTACCGAAACAAAGTGTTAATGCACAGAGACCTGCCAAAAGAACCTGCTTTACTTGCAATTCGCCATTTCACATGTACAGAAATTGCCCATACAATAATCAGAGTCATTACCACCAAACAAACAGACAGAACACAGAAAATGCGAATCAGGGAAACGGTAATCAGTCGTCTCTGTAGGCCGGGAGCCGACTGAGTCCATCGCAGATCAAGGGCCTACGGAAACACAAATTCGCCATGGTCAAATTGGGCAACCGAACAGTCCCTGGGACAACGGGTTTATACTAAGGGCGAAATTGTTGGATAAAATATTGAATTTTTGATTGACAATGGGTCCACAGTAAGTCTGCTTTCAAAATCAGTGTTCGAACAGTTACCCGAGAAAAATCAAAGTACTAAGAAGCCTGACAACTTAAAAGTGCGTGATGCAAATGGGAACCTGATCAAAACATATGGCTCTCTGGTACTTCCAATCAAATTTAATGGATCTATTTATCCACAAAAAGCCGTCATTTGCGACAAAGGCCTGGATGGAATACTTGGGCAGGATTTCCTGCTGAAGTACGTAAACCGTATAAACTACAAGCAGTATGTATTGCACACCGATCAGGGCGAGATACAGTGCTGCATATATGGGAAAGCTGACGTGACATGCCGAGTAGAAGTGCGTAGAACTACACTCGTGCCGCCGCACTCGGGAATTTGGCTACCTGTTGATATACCTGGGTCTGAAAATCTGACAAATTATGGTTATGCAGAACCTTCTGGCAGCACAAAGAGCAAGGCATGAATGATTCCAGGCGTATTAGATTTAGAAGAAAAAATAGTGAGCGTTGTGAACTGTGCTGAAGAACCCATTACTTTGCATGCAAAGCAACTTTTAGGTACATGCCAGTCGTACGTTGACAATGAGCCGAACAGCCGCGTTGGGTTATTATAAGAAACAGTCCCTCTAGACACCACAAAGCCTGCAAGTGCCCAGCTTCCTGAACACTTACATGATCTTTTTGAAAGAAGCTCAGTGCATTTAAATTCTGACCAAAGAGAAGTGCTTGCAAAACTTCTTCTTGGCTACCACCAAGTTTTTGCTAAATCTGCAGATGACCTCGGTTTGACAAATCTTGTTCAACACAGTATTAATACTGGTAGTGCTATTCCTGTCAGGCAACCGGCAAGGCGACAGCCTTTGGGTAAGCGTGAGGCGGAGCGAGCAGAAATTCAAAAGATGCTTGAGCGGGCAATATCGAGCCATCAAGCAGCCCATGGAGTTCAAACGTAGTCCTCGTGACAAAGAAAGATGGCACGGTGCGATTTTGCGTTGATTACCGTGTTTTGAACAGTTTAACGAAGAAAGACGCATACCCTCTACCAAGAGTGGCTGAATGCCTTGACTCTGTGACTGGTAGCAAATGGTACAGCACAATGGATCTTAATTCTGGATTTTGGCAAGTTGGCCTTTCAAAGGATAGCCGTGAGCGTACCGTCTTCTCAACTAGCCTGGGACTCTTTCACTTTACTGTTATGCCATTTGGATTGGTCAATAGCCCGTCTACTTTTGAACGACTCATGGATAGTGTACTCAGAGGTTTGCAATGGGTAGAATTGTTGGTGTATATGGACGACATTTTGTCAATGAGCAGCTCCTTCGAAGAGGGGATTGAACGCTTGGAGAGAGTTTTTCAAAGGCTGCTAATGGCAAATTTAAAACTGAAACCTTCAAAATGTCTGTTCTTTCAGAAACAAACTAAATTTCTTGGACACATAGTTTCTGAAGATGGGGTATCCACTGATCCAGAGAAAGTTTCTGCTATCCAGGACTGGCCTCCCTGCAGAACAGTAAAGCAGTGCCGCAGCTTTCTTTGCCTCGCCTCATACTACAGAAGGTATTGCCCTGGGTTTGCAGAGATAGCAAGACCTCTTCACAAGTTATGTGAGAAAGGTGCAAAATTTGTTTGGACCCCTGAATGTCAAGATGCCTTTGACAAATTGAAACAGATGCTTACAACTTCACCAGTCCTTGGTTATCCTTTGCCTGGCCAGAGATTCATAGTCGATACCGACTCAAGTAACTTCTCGGTTGGCGGCGTGCTTTCGCAAGTCCAGAATGGACATGAGCGTGTGATTGCCTACATGAGTAAAAGCATAAATCAGCATGAACAGAAATACTGCACCACAAGAAAAGACATACTGGCAGTTATTGTGGCCCTTAAAACCTTCAATTCTTATCTGTATGGCCAGGAGATATTGCTGCGAACAGACAACATTGCGGTTAGCTGGCTACGGAGTCTGAAGGCCCCAACAGGTCAAATAGCTAGGTGGTTACAGCAGTTAGAAACGTACAATATTACCACACAGCACCGTTCCGGAAAAGATCACATGACAGCCGACGCCCTTTCGCGAAAGCCATGTAAAGTCTGTCAAAGACAGGCGGATCTTAACCAAGAAAACCACAGTCTGTGTACTGAAGACATAGTCACCGATGAGTATGTGTGCTGCACCACAGCTGAATCATCAGAGCCTGATTCCCCACCACAGGAAACCACCAGAGTCACCACACGAAGTGAACAGGCAAAGGCTGAATGTCAGTTGAAGCCCTGTCAAGAGATGCTTAATGGCTGGCAGCCACCAGACATTCGGATCTTACAACTGAATGATAGCAGTATGGCAATGTTTCTACAGGCAAAGGAAGACGGTGCACTACGGCCTGCCTGGAACCGAGTATCATCTGGAACATCAGCATTGAAAACCCTCTGGAGGCAGTGGGACAGACTTAAAGTGCACGCAGGAATGCTCTACAGAGAATTTACTATTGATGAGACAAGTGAAACCCTTCTCCAGCTGGTAGTTCCTACTTGCAAAAGAGAGGAGGTGACAAAATACTTCCATGACATCCCATCAGCTGGTCATCTTGGTGCTGAGAAAACACTGGAGAAGATAAAACATTCCTTCTACTGGCAAGCTATGAGAAAATTCATTGACAACTATTGTATGTCTGGTGACCAGTGCACGGTGAGAAAATTACCCATAAAAAGAAATCGTGCTCCGCTTGGACAGTATCTGGTGGGTGAACCCATGGAGCGTGTTGCTCTGGATATTACGGGCCCTCTCCCTGTCAGTGTAAATGGAAATCGCTTCATACTAGTTGTTGTTGACTGCTTTACCAAGTGGACCGAAGCTTATGCCATACCAAATCAAGAGACAGTTACGATCATCCGAGTGCTTGTCAATGAGTTTGTGTGTAGATTTGGAACACCTTTGCAGCTTCACTGTGATTTGGGCACTAATTTCCAGTCTACAGCTTTCAGGGAAATGTGCAACTTTCTTAAGATTGATAAAACGCAAACTACAGCAATGAGACCCCAGGCCAATGGCAATGTTTAAAGGTTCAATCGGACCCTGCAGACTATGCTCACTTCGTTCTGTGAAACTGACCAAAAGAGATGGGACGAATACTTACCACAAGTTATGATGGCATACCGGGCTTCCATAAATTCCGCAACTCATCAAAGTCCAAATAAAATGGTTTTCGGAAGGGATATGTATTACCCCTCCAGGCTGTAATTGGTAGACCCCTCTCAACCAACCCTCAGGATGAACCTTGGGACACTCACACATACATATCTGAACTTCCGAACCGCCTGGAAACAGCACATGAGATTGCACGGAAACATTTGAAAATCAACACCGACTACCAGAAGCGCCACTATGATCTCCGAGCAAAGAAGCGGTCTTTGTACCCTGGACAAGCAGTGTGGCTTGCTGATCCCCACAGGAAAGCAGGAGTATGTACAAAGCTTTCCTGCAAATGGAAGGGCCCTTTTCTTGTGCTGAAGAAGATAGATGATATAACATACCTTGTTAAGAAATCAGAGAAACAGAGGGCCACTGTGTTTCACATAGATCGTTTAGAGCCATACCAGGTCAGGAATACTCCTGCCTGGTTTAGTAAGGTTATGAACAAGTTACAGTGAACAGATACCATGTTTTTCCCAGACGTGTTGTTTAGAATCTGTTAAAATTTGTTTTGTTTTCTTTTGTGTGAATAGAATAAAATATAGCACTTGTCATGGTTCCTTGTATGTCGTTTCCTTTGAGGGAAAAGGGTTGGCGCTGGTCGCACCCTGGCCAGAGTGGCTGGTCAAGTTTGAAAATGGTCAATGGAAATCTGGCTTGATCACCCAGCTGTTCCATGGGACTTTTAGAAGACACAGAAGCTCAATGAGGAGCTAGAGTGTATGTAGCTCTGGCATGCTCGGGATGTCAGGGGGCTGTAACCTTTATTTATTTTTCCTTTTTCGTTCACGAACCATGATAGCTGTTATTACATAGACGATTAACCGAATCAAGCAAGACAATATGTTGCGTATTGGAGTCCAATGCCAAGTTACCAAAGCACAAGACCACTCATTTTCAACAGCTCTCCTGTGACTTCCTTAATGGTCATGTGAGCTTCCTTAATTTTTAGCAGAATAAACTTATAACAGTCAGCAGGAGCTATTTTTCAGCTGCACAGTATCTGCCATTACCTATGAGGTGCAGTGAAGCATTTAAGTATTGAGATCTAGTTTGACCTGGAAAGCTCTTTTAAAACAAGAGATGAAAAGAGAAACAGGGCTTACTACTTGAATATGGGTACAAGTCTGAATAAGGAATATATTCCTGATGTCTACTTTTACAGTGCATGTTCTGTCTCATAAACAAATAAACAGTTAATAAGAGCCAATGATGATATGACAGTGATGATGATGTATCTTCTACACTATAAATTACCATGTACTGACAGGCAAGCAATGTCTCCATTGCTGTAACAGAAACAGAATGATAAAACAAAGACATAAAATAAGACAGAAGGCCAGTTTCATAAGTTTATTCTTCAATGCTTCTTTATCAATTTTGGCTATAAAAAAAAAAAAAAATAAGACAACAACAACAACATTTTTAATAGTATATATTTCAGCTATACTTACCAGCTGATTCCTGGACCTTATGAGTTTATCACTGTATTTCCAGGTCAAGTAAATGCTGGTTGTGTCCAGAGGTCCTTGGAACCAACAAGAGCCTGAAGGCGCATGTTGCTGTTCGCCACAGCCGGTTGGCGGTCGTTTGTCCAGGCTGCATATATGAAGAGAAGATCTTCAAGAGAGTGGCGGATCTGAAGTTTCACTATCAGAAATGTCATCCTGACGGAGATTTGAAAGATGAGGCCTTCACAGAAAGCAATGGTTTCTGGTTATGCCTGCATCCAGAGGACTACATTAGGGTGATAAAGCCAAGCAGGAGGAGTGAGGAAGTGGCAAGACAGGCTAGAGTAGCCATCTCCTCAATGTTGGCGAAGTCCACCTGCCACAGACTAAAGAAGACAGATGACTGGTTTGATGGCTGGGAGAAGCAGCGGGAAGAGTATACACCCATCTCCTCTACCACAGTTTCTCCAAGACAGATGCCAGCATACACACCCACACCACTGAAGAGTGTATGCAGCAAAACTTCAGAGAAACAAGAAAAGACCATGAAGCATGCCAGATCAAGATCATGTACACCAGCACCAGCCAGGTCAAGATCCACCACACCAGCAGTGACAACAGTACCACCCCCATCACCACTCCTTGCTCACAGTCCACCATTTGCACCAGACTATGCAGAGGGGGAGCCTGAGGCCACATTCAACCAAGAGGATCAGCTGAAGGTTCTCAAGCTTAACCTTATGCCAGACAACTGCTCCGCCCTGCTGAAGGAAGGTAGCATCTACTATCGGGCACTGCTTGGAAACGACATCTTCAGCAACCCAAGGACCATGCAGGCCCTCGCGAGACGAATGGCCACCTTGGATCTTGACGCTCAAGGACCCAGTCAACATGCCAGATTTCAAGAGTGCGTCAGCAAGTCCAAGCATGAGGACATAGCAGCTGTTCTGGGCATTGAAGAGGGCCTGATCTGTGACCTCCTCATCTTCAAGCCTACCCTTGAACCACCAGTTAAGAAGGCAAGGATCAACGCCTCGGACCTTTCCAGTTTGCCAATATCACAGAGAGCCATAAACCTGCTAAGAAGAGGCTGCATTCCTCTGTTCCAGCCTGCTCGACGGGAATGGTTGGAGAGTCATAGCGTCTCCATCAAGGCAGGATCCACCACCATTACCTGCCCCCCCAGCAGACTGGAAAGATCTAAGCGGAGACTCCAAGTTGCTCCAGTGGGAAGTAGTGGCATACAAGTTGTGTGAGGCCACTAGGGAGCCAGCTTCTGTCGTCAAGATGCCCAGGTCTGAGCTGCTAGACCGCTTCAACTTCCTGGCTTTACCGGGTACAGCCTGCCATCACATTCCACGGGCACAGAAGGAAGCAGCTAAGAGCAGGTACACCATATACGAACAGCTGCGGAGGATAGCCAATGACACAACAAATAACCAGGAAGGTGACAGTAGGTGGCTGCAGATACTCGAGTGTGGGGCAATGATGAGAGAAACATCAGAAGATCAGATATTGGAACAGATTGAAGACATCCCTCTCAGACTCAGTGATCCATCATATATCTAGAATGGAAAAGAAAAATATTTGTAATAGTGTACCAAAATTTTCCAGCAGGGAAATCAAGTTAAATTAGGCAGCTGTATTCAGGAAAGTCTAAAGGAAAAAAAATAGCTAATAATTGTGTTTAGGTGTAACAGAGAATGTCCACTCCCCTGTCAGTTTTGTAGTATACAGTCATTTGACCCACATCATGAGTTAAGTTTTCTTGTGGTGTTGCTCAAATGTTGTTTTTAATTCAGGCGAATTTCTTTTTCTTGGGTGGGGGGAAATGTATCATGCCTGCATGGAATGCATACATGTCACATGGTCCACCCCCTTACTAAATTTCCGTAACCCCTAAACTATTTAATTTGGCATTTGAGCTGACCTTCTCTGTTATTTGTAGCAAATAATAAGAATTTCAAAGTGTTAAGGTGATCAAAAGAGTCATATAAATGTCATTCTTAGAAGGAAACCAATGTTTACATTCCCTTAAGGATTCACAGTGGTGGAAGAACTGCAAAGAAACTGTCTTTTTCTTCGAATTTGGACTGAGTAATCAACAAGTATAAGATGGAATACACCAATTACTCATCAAGGAACATGTGACTCCATCTCAAAACTTCTGTGAACTTGAAAAAAACCCTTAAAAGTGCTTGAGAGCAGCTTGGAAGTTTTGGGTTACTGTTTTGCCGCCATATTGGAAGGGGAATCCCCATATTCAAGAACTGAATTTCATGGCGATATGGTCAACAAACTTACCTTATACTAACTTTATCCAACATTATAGAAACTTTAAAGTGAAATCTTCAGGAAAATCCACCACACATATTAATTCCAATGGTTTTATAGAAAGAATAAGAGAATTATTTCTCTTGTCGGATGTAAATGTCAAGTGGGTTGTCAATCGGCTTCCTTTAAGTTTCTTCGGCTTGAAATTTCAAATTAAGATAATTCACATACTATAATGAACTTAACACAAAGTTTACTGTCAGTTTATGCTGAAAAATTGTCTCTGTAGGTGCAGCATCGCATGACTTTTCCTGTACACTAATAAATGAATAATTTGAAGAGACCGGAATTCCTGACAGGTTGCATTCGCATGGCTGGCACATTCAATCTTGACAGGAATGCCGTTCGCGTCTCTCATTGGTTGCTCGGATTCCCAGTCCAGAATCCGGAGTCGCGGTTGGCTGATTTTGGGTCATGTGGTGCTTGCCCAAAGTCTATAAATACAGGAGAACAGACGCGCTTAGACAATTTTTGGTCGAAAGTCAGAAATTCAACCAGGGGCGCGACCGTGCTCCCTGTCACACCTCCAGACCGTTAGCCTGTCGGCGGGATAGCTGAAAACGGTTCAAGTAAAATATAGGGGACACACGGTAATTTCACGGATCGTAACGAGTGATGGGCGGGCCACAAGAGGAAGGGTCGGGGTCAACAGTCACAGAACGACCGCCTATAAGCCATGTTTCCTCGCCAGCGCGTGGGTTTTTAAGGTGACACATTATGATTTACGGTTACGTCAAGAATGAAGGTCGGGGCCACATGAGGGATGGGCGGAGCCAACAATTACAGAACGGTCAACAAAAGGCCATGTCTCCTCCCCAGAGGGACGGTGTTTAAGGTCACACATTATCATTTGCAGTGACGTCAAGATTGAAGTGCGGGACCAAAAGACGGAGGGGCGGGGCCAACAATCACAGAACGGACGACAATGACCAATGGTTCCTCGCCAGAGGGAGGGTCCTTAAGGTGACACATTATGATTTACGGTTGGGCAGCAAAAGGAAGGAGGCAGATCAAAGGATCACCGCAAACTCAACAAACCCAAATAAAATATAGGCTTGGCAACTCGGTTGCCCACAACTCTATTTCATACAGTATGTCCTGCTCTCATGTCTAATGGGCCTGTACTTACAGGCCATCGTCACGCCCATCTCACAGCCCTCACTCTTCATAGGCAGCCTGTCACCCGTTCGATCTCTGTGGCAACCTGCCCACCTACGTGCCTAACCCAGGTCGTGGAACACGAATCTGGAAAACAGGTGGGCAGGTTGACGGTAGCTAGAGCGTTGCAATGGATTGTGGGTGGTAGCGTAGAATCTACAAAACGGAGGTTGACAGGTTGACGGAAGTTACAGCGTTGCAATGCATTTTGGGTGTTTACATTCTTTGCTACCACCAACATTTCCTTGACAATCCCTTTATCACCCACAGAGAATAGCAACGATTCACCTTCCGTCAACCTGTCAATGTGTTCACCTCTGTCTTCAAGATTTTTGTTACACGTACCAGAATATCAAGGGCTTGTGGGTGGTAGCAAAAAATGTAAACACCCAAAATGCATTGCAACGCTGTCACTTCCGCCAACCTGTCAACCTCTCCACCTCCGTCTTCTAGATTCTTGTAAATCGTTGCACTGCATTTTCGGTGTAAGCAAAGATTGTTAGCACCCACAACACATTGCAACTCTTCAACTTCCGTCAACCAATCAACCTGTCCACCTCTGTTCTCTGGATTATTGGTCCACGCCCAAGAGTAAGTCGTTGAATTGCATATGGAGCCCACACCATGATTTGGACCTTTACCCCAGAAGACATAGGTCAACAGGTTGACAGGTCGACGGAAGTTCAAGCATAGCAATGCATTGTGGGTGTTAACAATCTTTGCTACCACCCACAATCCAATGCCTCTCTTGAACTATCGTCGCACTGTACACCAGTCCACCTCTGTTTTCTGGTTTATTGGTTCCAGTCCTGGAGCACATTATTTAACTACATATGCAGTCCACTCCGTGATTAGGAGCTTAACTCACGACGACATATGTCCACAAAATTTGTCAGGTCGACGGCAGTTGAAGAGCTGCAATGTGTTGTGGGTGTTAACATTCTTTGCCACCACCCGCAATCCATTGCCTCTCCTGGACTGCCGTCGCCCTGTCAACCTGTCCATCTCTGTTTTCCGGTTTATTGGACCAAGTCCTTGAATAGTTGGTTGACCTGCGTATGGAGCCCACTCCAGGACATGGAACGAGAATCTAGAAAACGGAGGTGGACAGGTTGACAGGTTGACGGAAGTTTTAGCGTTGCAATGCATTTTGGGTGTTAACATTCTTTGCTACCACCTACAATCCATTGCCTCTCTTGACAGATCTGTTCAGATCGCCTGTTTGAAAGATCTGTCATTACTACCTACCAAAATACATTGCGCCTAGGCAGGTTGACAGGACGACGGTAGTTCAGGTGAGGCAATGGATTGTGGGTGGTTGCAAAGAATATTAACACTCACAACACATTGCAGCTCTTCAACTTCCGTCGACCTGTCAACCGGTGGACTTTTGTGTTGACAGGGCGACGGCAGTTCAAAAGAGGCGTATGCGTATCTGGTTGCGTTTGTCCGTTATACCCCATTGCTTAGCAGCAGGAGATGTTGTGCACATCGGCATGTCTTTTCGTAGTCAGAACGCCACTTGCATTCTGATGTCCAGCCGATGTCTTCGCCTTAGGTTGTCATGTATAAAGACATTAGGTTTAGGGCTCCATTTCGACAGACATTAGGGTTAGTTCTTGTTTTGCCTTCCCTTTGCGTACGCGTATCCGGTAGTGTTTGTCCGTTATACCCCATTCATCAGTAGCAGAACGCGAGCTGCACATCGGAATGTTTTTTCGTATACTGAACGTCACTTGCATTGTGTTATTCAGCCGATTTCCTCGCCTTTGGTGGTCACTAATACAGACGGGGTAGTCGAGTGGTAAGAGTGGCTCGGCTATTGATCAGAAAGTTACCGCAAGGCCGTGGGTTCGCAGCTCACTATCGCCATCCGACGACAGAGCGAACACTTCGACAGGTCGACGGAGGTTAAATCGTTGCGATTCTTTGTGGGTGATAAAGGGACTCTGAAGGGATTGTGGGTAGTAGCAAAGGATGTAAACACCCAAAATGCCTTGCAACGCTCTGTAACTTCCGTCAACCTGTCCATCTCTGTTTTCCGGTTTAATGGACCGACTCCTTGAATAGTTTGTTGACCTGCTTATGGAGCCCACTCCAGGACATGGAACGAGAATCTAGAAAACGGAGGTGGACAGGTTGACAGGTTGACGGAAGTTATAGCGTTGCAATGCATTTTGGGTGTTAACATTCTTTGCTACCACTAAACACTCCATTGCCTCTCTTGACAGATCTGTTCAACTCGCCTGTTGGAGCGCTCTGCCATTACTACCTACCATAATACATTACGCCTATTCAACTTCCGTCGACCTGTTTACCAATCTCCAGCAATATGGCCTTTCTTTCATACACTGCACGTCTGCTTGCATCGTCAGCTGTTGAGACTCTGTGTTGCTCCACACCATGATACCTTGCGGTTTATCAACTTCCGTCGACCTGTCGACCTGTCTACCTACCCTCAGAGGTATGGTATGTCCTTCATATCCTGCAGATCTGTTCATATCGTCTGTTGGTGCGGTCAGTCATTACTACCAACCATGGTACATTGCGCTTATTCAACTTCCGTCGACCTGTCGACCTGTCTACCAATCTCCAGGAGTATGGTCTGTCTTTCGTAGACTCCAGATCTGTTCTGGTCGTCTGTTGGTGCGACCTTTCAACACTACCTACCATCACTTCACTTCCTGTTATTAGGTACCATAATTCATTGCGTCTTGGCAACTTCCGTCGACCTGTCGACCTTTCTCCCTGTCTTCATAGAAATGACCTGCCTTTACAAGGGTTGCCGCGTGAACATTAATATCGCCAGCTGTCGTGACCGTCTGTTGCACCACACCATCATACCTTGCGGTTTACAACTTGCGTCGCCCTGTCGTCCCGTCAACCTACCTTCAGAAGAATGGTGTGTCCTCCATATCCTGCAGATCTGTTCAACTCGCCAGTTGGAGCGATCTGCCATTACTACCTACCATAATACATTACGCCTATTCAACTTCCGTCGACCTGTCTACCAATCTCCAGCAATATGGCCTTTCTTTCATACACTGCACGTCTGCTTGCATCGTCAGCTGTTGAGACTCTGTGTTGCTCCACACCATGATACCTTGCGGTTTATCAACTTCCGTCGACCTGTCGACCTGTCTACCTACCCTCAGAGGTATGGTATGTCCTTCATTTCCTGCAGATCTGTTCATATCGTCTGTTGGTGCGGTCAGTCATTACTACCAACCATGGTACATTGCGCTTATTCAACTTCCGTCGACCTGTCGACCTGTCTACCAATCTCCAGGAGTATGGTCTGTCTTTCGTAGACTCCAGATCTGTTCTCAGACTGGTCGTCTGTTGGTGCGACCTTTCAACACTACCTACCATCACTTCACTTCCTGTTATTAGGTACCATAATTCATTGCGTCTTGGCAACTTCAGTCGACCTGTCGACCTGTCTCCCTGTCTTCATAGAAATGACCTGCCTTTACAAGGGTTGCCGCGTGAACATTAATATCGCCGGCTGTCGTGACCGTCTGTTGCACCACACCATCATACTTTACGGTTTACAACTTGCGTCGCCCTGTCGTCCCGTCAACCTACCTTCAGAAGAATGGTGTGTCCTCCATATCCTGCAGATCTGTTCAACTCGCCAGTTGGAGCGATCTGCCATTACTACCTACCATAATACATTGCGCCTATTCAACTTGCGTCGACCTGTCGACCTGTCAACCTACTTTTCATATTAGCTCCCAGTCCTGTCTACCTAGTTCACACGTCCTCATGTCGTCAATTCGTTGATTCTTTGTCTCGTCCCTCTCTCTTGTGGCTCCTCCCTTCGTTCTTGACGTCACCGTAAATCATAATGTGTGCACTTAAACAACCCTCCATGTCTTACTGTCGTCTGTTCTGTCATTTTTGGTCCCGCCTCCTCCCTCTTGTGGCCCCGCCCCTCACTCTTGACGTCTCAGTTCGTAGCGTGAATTTGCCATGTGTCCCCTATATTTAACTTGAGCCCTGAAAACATACTTATATCTACCTGTATCTGAAATTAACCTGGAAACACGTTAGTGCTTGAATCAACTTTTCGGCCTGTTATTTTCACAATTTAGGTGCCCTGCCCACCGTATTTTACCCTTGTGCAATGGTAACTTGGCATTAAAAACGCACTCCCGGATTTATATTTGCTTTAAGTAGTCTTGCTTACCGTTACAAATATTTATGATTTGTCGTTTAGCAGAAATGAGAGGATACAGAAAAAGAGTAGTTTGAATAAACTACGTTTAACTGCGAACTTGTATTGTTTTGAGCATAAGGTTCTAATTTCGTCGGCATCCTGTGGTCGTGTAAGCAGAGATAGCTTACAGTATTCACATGTGCGCACGTGTAACGCATAATATCACTAGTCAGGTGATACTATGTTGTCAATAAACATTGAACTGTTATATTATTTTGCGAGTAAAAAGTGTATGTTTTAAAATTCGATAATAAATGGGTGAAAAAAAAATAGAAACAATGGATTCAGAATAAAATTCTAATTAATTATGCAAATTTTGTTCAAGGGATAGAGTACATTGGTCACATACTCTAATACGTAAAGCTAAACGAAAATTCCAACAGCCAACTTTTACTCTCTTGTAATTAAGAGGTAAAAATGACATATTTTAGGTCCTTTTTTGTATAGAAACTTTTTTATGCAAAGCCTCACATTTCTGCAAAATTATGATTTTGTTATGTATAGGATGAAAATTAAGAATGAGCAATTTGAAAATCTTCTACCTCTCACCAATTTTGAGAAAATATAGGGGATGCAGTTTGCATTTGGGAGCAAACGGACTATAAGTAGTAAAGTGAAGTCGGAGAAATCTTTATTAAAGTAAGAAGTAAAAGTGAAGTCAGAGAAATCTTGTTCATAGTAAGTAATGAAAGTGAAATCAGTGAAAATTTATTCACAGTACTTACTAAAAATGAAGTCGGAGAAATCTTTTCTACACTAAGTACTAAAACTGAAGTTGGAGAAATCCTATTTAAGGTGAGTACTAAAAGTTAAGTCAGAGAAATTCTATTCCCAGTAAAATCTGTGAAATTAAAATTCATTCGATATTGGAAAAGCTAAATGGAAAAAAATCAGAAGGGAGGGAAAGTTAAAAGGCTTTCATGCTTACACTTGGCAAGGACTATACTTAATTATTCTTGAAGTGGCTATGTCAGTGGTTATTGTTATGTTACCAGTTTACTTCAATGCCATTGGGTTTGGAAATAATACTGATTTGAAAACAGTCTATTCTTTTTGCAACAAAACCAAAACAGAACAAAATAATAATAATAGAGTAATGTCGGGTATTGTCGACCCAGGGCAATTATCGACCTCTTATTTATTTTAATTGGTGTAATTTTAACTCTAATTAATTCAGAGAATTGACAGCAGTTGTAACGTAAACTGCGTCATGTAATCGCCATAATTTCTTACCGTCATATTGTAATTCTCACTCACAGGACATTTTTGGATGAAGAAAAACTTGATGGCCCAGTCACCACTTCCTCGGTTTTTAGCTGCTACGAACATTGTTAATGATAGATATACTACTTATACCACGACCATTCAATGTATACCAACATTCCTACCAAAATATCATTTTAAACTTTGATCCAGTAAGGCCGTGACTCGTTTCAGCGGGAATCTGCTAGTCTCCGAAAAATAACCCCTGAAAATTGTTATAGGTAGCGTTACACTGTTGTTGGGACTTATAATGTTTGTAATTGTTGTAACTTAATTTTAACCTTAAAGGGTCGATAATACCCGACATTACTCTAGTAATATTAATAAAAAACACCCTTTTTGACGCAGCGTTCCTAAGCATTGCCATGGTAATTGTATTACAGTATAAACAATCTGCATGTGCAAACTATACATAAAAGTACTTGGATATGTATAGATGCATGCATTACAAGAGAGCAATGACTGATATTTTTCACCACAAAGGTGATATTTTAGTGCGAAAACCATGAACATTGTCTGTCAAAATCTTGTAGCCATGGCAGAAGTGTTTGTTTTGATATCCATTCAATGACTGTACATATTAAAATTTTCTCCGAAATTCTTCCAAAATCAAAAGCTACTTCATATAAGTTTTTAGGCAAATTCTAGTTTCTTAGTTTCCATGAAATTCTCATTGCTTATTCAGGTGAAGTAGAATTCAACGTTATTATATCGTCATGGTAAACAGTGTGCTAAACAGATCCAAACAGTAAAACCCCCATTCCACTTCGCGGCGCTTCTGTTGCGCTTCAAAATATTCGACAAAGCGCCATGAATTTTAGCAGAAGCTGCAGCAGCGCAGTACAAGCTTCTAGGTCGTAGTGAAAGCGTATCTGAAGCGGTCTTCGCCAAGTCACGGCGCTTCTTTTGACTGTGTTCAAAACTTTACGTAACGGAATCGCCTTGGACACAGCGCAGCGAAAGCGTATTAACAGTGCAGCACGAAATTCATGGTAGCAGATGTATCGAGGCAGCACTGCGAGCAACGCAACTCCAGTGCAGTGGAATCTCGCTGACAGCGCCTTGGAGGTTCTCTCCCGACCCAGCTGAGCTTCTGCTACGCTCTTTGCGCCCCGTTGCGCTCTTTACGCTCTCATGGCGATCTTGGCGCTTCCGCTGCGACAATGCAGTTTATAAATACCGCAACTATGACGCTTCTGCTGCGCTCTTGGTTCTTTTGCTGCATTTCCTCTGCTCTGATGTTGTTTCAGGTATGAAAACGCCTCGTTTCCACGGCTTTCGTCATTATTTGCTCGCGCTTAAAACGCTTGACAAGTCGATTTTCATGTTTCATTCAAGATGCCACCCAGTCAAAAGCAGAAGGCAACATCCACACCAGCCAGGAGACTACATTCAGTCAGCTTGGATCGCAGGAGAGGGAAGCCCAACTCCTGTTCCCCAGACTTCTTATCTTTAAACTGAGCTAGACCCGCGCCCTCAAGAGCGCCGAGCAGAAGCCCCAATTGAGCCTGAACAGTACGATGAACAAGACGAGCTGTTCGAAGTTACTGGTTCATGATTCCCAGTTTGATCATAACCACTTGAAATATTGTATTATCCATCTTGTTCGAATTCTGGTGATAAACTGCTGCTGGACCCCGATTTCCCGCCGGTCTACATAGAAGCGGTAACAAAGCGCAACACAAGCGCAGCTCCGGCATTTAGGTCGTAGCACGATCGCAAATGCATCATGGAAAGCGTAGATGAAGCGTACCTTGAAATCCTTTGCCGTAGTGGCAGCTAATAGCAGAAGCGCCTTGCCGGCCGTCTAGTCTGGCCTCAAGCGTGGCAGAAACGCAACTACACCGCGCAAGCATCGTGACTAGCGAAGCACGATCGCATTAGAAGTATACTGGTAGCATTCTGGAAGCGCACAAGTCCCAAGTTTTGTCAAATGCCAACACTTCTTCGGTGATTTCGAATATTTCGAAGAAGCACCATGATCGCCATGAGCACAGTCAAAGGTCATCCAGTGGGATGGGGGTATTACAAACGTAATAAAGGACTGATCAGCTCTGTATTGTGCGTTTTCACTGATTGTGAATAGATTTGATACCTTGAAACTATGTATTGACTAATACAGATTCCAGTTAGCTGCCATGCCATTGTAGGCACATGGCGTCGTAGTGAATTTATTGATGTCAACATGACGTTATTTTGACATAATCTTCCCGTTGGGTGACTTTTGGAATCTTGCAGTATAGTACTAATACTTTTCATTTCTTTTTTGCTTTAGCTTCAAAGACTTCTGACCGGTCCCATAAATAAAACAGAGGCTGCAAAGACTCTAAAGAAGTTGTCCAAAGCGACAGTATCAGGAAAAGATGGACTGAATGACTCAGATGTTGAACTGGTTGTTAATTCTCTACATAGTCTGACGGATAAAAAGTTTATCAGCCTTGTTAAGAACAAAATTGTCTACGAAGTAAGTTTTAATGCCATGCTCTCAACGTTCTGTTAATGTTCTCAAGATGAAGATTTCTAGATTTTGTATAAAATGATATTTGATTTTATTAAAAAAATATACGTGTATAATACATCGTTATAACGATGCAGCGAAAAGTTCAAAGTCGGTCTTGTAAAATTACTCTTTACTAGTCTGTCAGTCAGTATGCTGGTTCGGTCCCTTCAAGACCTTTTGCACGCCACGCACGCGCGCAGTGTAATCAGAGTCTGCCGTGTTCGAGCCAACAATATATCAATCTGTGAATCCGTGTGAAGAATCTGTACACTGATAAGCAAAGTTTCTAAAAAGTAAACGCATGTGGGTAAACGAATCTGAGACATAGCTAATTGTACGTATGCAACACAAGCTACCTTTTTATCATTATTAAATTTAATTTCACCATGGTATCAAATTGCATTACTTTTGCGAGTATGCTCCATCGCTGCCTTTTGTTTGTGAATTTAAGATACAGCTGCTCAGTTTTATGCATAATACAATTATTTTTGTTTCTTTCGAAGCAAATATTTGATATTGCTAACAACTTGTTTGATGTTAACAACACAAGAGCCTGGCGAAATTTGGTGGTCAAGGTAGGTAAAGAGATGCACATTGAGAGGCAGCAAGTCTGCCATGCTTATAGTTTTGCTTCCCTTCCCAACTCGGATCAACTCATAATCTAAAGGATTTGCTCGCTCAGTTCCCATTTTGGAACGACTAATATGTCAAGGACAGCAAACAGGCCCCGAGGTTATAAAACTTGAGTAAAACTGAAAATAAAGCACACTGATAAAACACACCGTTTTATAACCTCGAATCCAGGAAGTCGTACTTTTCTTTCCTATTTATGCTGGAAGCGAATACTACTTTTGTCACAAACCTCTCAAAACCTTTTGAATACTGCGTCTCTCCACCTACATTAGCAGAAAAGGTAATGTCAACCAATTAAGGTTTCAAAATGTCCCATGCTAAACAAGATGATGCTACATGTGACATTTTCTCATTTAACAAATCAGAAATTATGGTGCGTTTAGGTTTATGCTCAAGAAATAGTGGCCATGGACCCGTTAACAGCCCATTAATTGGCCACTAGTTGGAGCATAACATTAGACTTCTAATTGAAATTACCTACGGCCGTTGATAGGTTTCTAAACTAATGAGGTTTGTGTCCTGTAAAGATTGTTGTCGTATGAAAAAGGGCCTTAAGGACACAATTCTTGTTTATTGGGTGTCATTATCCTATTATGCAACAGTCCACTGACACTCCTATTTCATCAAAGGAAATACCCTAGCTCACATAGGTAATGACATAACAGGGTCTTAAAACCATTATAGAGTGGTACCACTATTTGGCTTACTTTAAGTATCCCTTTAAGCTATGTGCATAGATTAAATTTTCAAATATGCATGCGCATCTGCACAATCTGGCCAGTAAGGTAATTCACTTGTTACCTTTTAGATATCCTAGCATTTGTAGAGTGTATGTGCATTAAGGGAAGAAGCTAATCAGACTACGTGGAACTGAAGGCTCATCTGAGTCCTAGTTCGCACATGCTTTCAGTTCCATTTTCACGTAACACCAATCACATGTGTGTTTACATCGACGTCTACGTCAAAAGTTCTTCTGTAGGAAACTTTGCGTATTGCGGCTTCTTCTTATTTCCTTTTTGAACAGAAATACTGTCATGTATTCTTATTAATTTGTAACATTGTTGGGCAGATATGAATGCTACTTTTCGAAGTCTTTGACGTGAAGTATTCGTGAAGTAATATTCCGACATCTGCCTTCCACCATCATGAATTACTTTAAGTTCAATATTATTTTAGGTGTTATGATCGTATGGTTGTGAAAGTCTAAGCTATTTATTAGGATAACTTAATATTTCTACTGTAGGACAATTTTGGCTCAGAGCAACTGATAGAGGTTGTTGACAAGACCATGATGCACGTTGTTACCAGTGACGATGACAGTACAGATGAAGACAACACTGAGACACTGACGTATTCAATGCAAAATCTAGGTATTTACGCACAGTGGTCCGTCATTCATAACATTTCATCGGGCACACACGCCGAATAAACGTTGAATCAAGGTTGATTCAATGTCATTGCGTTGAATCAACGTTGATAGAGTGTTGATTCAATGAAGTGTGTCATTCATGTTATGCAACGGAGGCAGAGTACAAAGCAACAAAATGTTCCATATAGAATAGGATCTCCGTTACATGATACCAAAGTTAGTCCACTATAATTTAATATAGGTACATTAAAATCTACAATATTTCCTTCGAGAACAGAGAATACATCTGAAAAAGGGAAAATGGGTCATCATTACTGAAGTTTTGGCTCCTCAAGCGTCATCAGTGACCCTGGCAAGATCTGGTGGCGAAAGTAAGAGAAATTAGAGTGAATACATTTATGTCATTTTGATAAGGCAGTCGAATCAAAGACTGATTTATACCAAACAAGAAAGGGGTTTAAACGGATAACAAAAATGGACGATCTTGAATATTAGTCTAAACCAATAAAAATTGTGATTTCTCAGGATATAGCCTCTGATCCAGAAGGACAAAAATGAAATATAATCTACACTATGGATGATGTATGGAGAGCCGTTTAACGGCCGCCACACGGCACAACACCAGGTGCAGTGGAGTCAAGTCAGAATCTTAAAAAGTTCCTTCATGACTTTATTCTCTGATCTCAAAGGACAAAACTAAAATAGACAACTAGTCTTACTGTTGAGGATTTTCTATTTCTCAGAATGGAAAAAAAAACTAAAAAAAATAAAGAAAAAAAAATAGATATAAATAAAAAAGATAAAATGGCGTTGTTGCTACGCCTGAAAATATACCCATTCACCTTAAAAACGATTTTATCCATATTTAAACTGACCATTTTTCTTTGTAAGTGAGGGTAACACTTATCCAGGGAAAAAAAAACGAACGTTATCAAAAAAGGTTTTCCTTGTGATCCTTAAGTGATTGTGAAGTGACAAGTTGAAATTTAATGTATTCACTCTAATTTAACCGAACTTTTCTTCAATTCATATATTTTACTAGTTCTGAGTATGGGATCAACCGCTAGGTGTTCAGAGGCACTGACTTTTCCAAACAGAAGTAGCGCTGTCTCCGAGTGGGTAAAAGAGTCAAAGAATAGCGTACGGCTTCCGTGCAAAAGCAGTAAGTTACGGTTTAATTTTGCTACATTAAATGGAGTATTTTCAAGACAAATGAAAACGCCGACCCCACCACACGTTACTTTGTAATGTTTCTTGTATAAACAAAGGGTTTACTCTTTACCTATCTTTTTGCTGATCGAAAACTATTTCTTTAACAACTATACTGTATGAAACTGGTATTATATTATCTGCGTAATATGACTTTTTTGAAAACTGGTATCGCAATATTACATTACCAAATTGTTTTATAAAATGACGTTATGACACTCCTAACGACGTTAGTCATATAAAAATATGCCAGTCTATCCTTTCTATAGCTGCTTTCAACAAACAGGTCTCTTTTGTAGCATCAGTTTTACAGGCACCAGCGTACAGATTAGTAAAAATTAGCTTCTTTTTGACCTCGATAATAATGTAACGAAACAGAAACTGTTTTACTAGTCTCACGTTTCTTGAACTGGGAAAAAAACTAAAGCAGGTGAAGTTTCTAGTTGAATATTTGCTATGTTGTTCCTTGCTCTGCATTATGAAACGCTCCGTATGCATTCAGAATGAAACAGACTCTACACATTTTATTGAATTAATAATAACAATAAAAATAACAGTAAGATAGAAATCTTCAAATTGTTCTTCAAAATGTCTCTAGAAATGACCATTAGGGTTGGTCAACCATTCATTGCCAAATTTATCAATTGCAGTCAAGGATAGTTCTACTTTCACAAGCACCTACTTTAAGAACATATCAGCACTGTTTTCTTCAACAAGAGTGAGAACGAAGTCAAGGTCAGTTCAAATTCTATTTATTTCAAAGTTTATAACATCATATCTCACCATCAGTAACTGAATATATTTTCTTAGTTTTCCTCGATTATTCATCAAAGAAATGCACGTCGGGATCATCATAAGACGGTCTGTGATATAATTGCCTTAAGTTTAATATACCCGACACATTTTTGCCAAATAGTTATTTTCATGTGGCTTTTTAGGTGTTTTGAAGTTGCGGATTTAAATGACCAAAGAGGGTTAAGAATTAGCACGATCAATAGCTAGTAATATTTTAGAATCTCTCTAAACTACTTACTTTCATTTTTGTTTGCTGTTGTTGTTTCTATTATCATGACGATGTTCCCCAGGTTGCTTAGATTTTTGTGTGCACTGAAACTTAGTTTTAATATTGTAACGCTACTTCAAGGTTTCAACCAATAAATTGAACGATAATTGGTAATTTTTCAGATTTAGAACAAGCATCGCCTACAAAGACAATCTTATCCCAAAATACATTGCTGTAAAAAGATTTGAAAACCTATTCAATCTACTGTTTGGATTTGTTTTGTACAGGTTTATAGATTGATAATAATACTCTTTGAATTAACCCTTCCAAAACTGGAAATCAGATTTGGGGACGTATGCAAACAGTGCTGACCCATTTCAGACGCGGCGTCTCATCAAGGTCAACACTGTTTGCTTTCGTCTGGTAAGGGTCAACACTGTTTGCTTACAGGAATTTCTGCGCGAAATACAATAAAAATAAAAAAAAAAGTCTACCAGAAGCCCCTAAAAGTTGAAATGCACTCATCCTAATGATAACGACGGATAAGTCGACTAGTCAAAAAAGCGTTAAATACATAAATATTTGTGCAGCCATACATAATGTTTAAAGTAATGGGTACACCTGCATGGTTTCTCGCCATTTTACGAAGAAAAACAACTTTTTGCGACTTTCTGTTTGCTGTTTTCGGGCAACGAAATTTCCAAATACCGCCATCTCTTGAAAAAAAAAAGAAAAAAAAAAAGAAGACAACCCCCCCCCCCCCCCCCAAAAAAAAAACAACAACAAAAAACAAAAAAAAAAAAACAACCCAAAAACAACAGCAGCAAACAATAAAAAAAACAACAACAACAAACAAACAGGAAACTAATGCTCGAAGGGAAACGAATTCTGATCTTTAAGAGTTGACATCAAATAAGACAAGACGCACATATGAAAATGACAGATTTTCCCTGAAAATGTAGCTTTTCACCTTCAGTCAGTAATGCTGAGTTGGGGCATGTGCAAATTTTGGATGTTTATTTGAGAGTGCGCAGTACGTCTAATTTGTCACTTTTGTTGTTAGTTTTACTGAAGATAAGGAGATAAATTCAGGGGTTATGACCTTCTCCTTGTATCCCGCACAACAACAGACACTGACGAATGATATAGAAGTTCAATTTGATTTGTATAATGTAAGTAGTTCCATTATACATGTGTACCTCCATGTGTTTCTGTTATTTTTGTATTCGAGAACCTTTCCCAAATTGGTGATCATTCAGCTACCATGATTGAAAATAACCGCATTTTACCTATAATTAATTTTAAATTACAAAACAAAACAGAAAGAAAAATGAGCAGCTATACAGGTGACAATATTGCTAGATGACCGTAGACAAGCGGACATAACAACATGCTATATTTTGGAACCACAACAGAAATACCGCCTTGAAAGGATCAGTAACCGATAACAGGGCTTGAACTAGTTTTACTGGATCCAAATCCTCACCCCCTGCTTCTGCAGTGGTTCGAAACATTCATTTAGCTCTTTGGTTCGCATGAAGGTTTCCTAAGCCGTCCACGAATCATCAGAGGAACCAAGGAAATCAGAAAGAATACCTAAGATGGATAAGAGATGAGGTCTCGACAGAATCAACGTATCACACCACCTTGGAGATCCCTGGGGTAGCAAACATGACTACTGAAATACCGGAGCAAAAGAAAACCACCAGTTGAGTCCCGTATGACCAAGCAACAGACAAGCAAAATTCTAATAATTACTGCGGTTAATATCGAAGTGTGAAGAATAAAGTCTGTTTGAAAAATGGCATAAGGATATTACTAGCTTTTATGTGTTCGGCTCCAAATTGAAAATGAAGATGTCAAGATAGATAAAAACACGAAACCAAAGTTCATGTGCGCGCGCGTGTATGTGTGTATGTGTGTACGTGTGTGTACAAAAAGTATTGTTGCTATTTCAATCAAAGACATAAGTTTGGATACAGTTTCATCTTATTGGATGTCTAAGACCTAGCTTATGCTGAAACCGAGTAAAACTATGGGTATGTGGAAAGCATTTACCAAAGTGTGTAATAACAAGCAAATCTGATACTACGTATTTCAGTTTCTTAAAATCGTTTTTGAAGTCTTCAATGTATTAAATATTTTTCATGTAGTTGATATAATTTTTACACTGTGTACTATACGCTTAAGACCCAAACGGTATAAATGCAGTGTATTTTGTTTGTTGCCGATGTCATGTTATATGTTAGTATCAGAAAGACTTTGATTTTGCTTTAGAGTCGGCTCTTGAATCCTATATGCGGCTTTTGGAGTGCAAACAAAAGGTGAGTACACGTGATTTTAGACGAAAGTATCACTCCGATATGTAAAGGAATCTGTGCCTAATGTTTAGTGTTTTGTCTCCTATAGATGCATTTATAATGCTATAAATAATATGATATTTTACACAGAACCGGAAGTGTGATTTTATGATGTTCTACTTCGCTTTTACTACCGTGCTTTTACTGTGATTTTAAAATGTTACAAATTTTACTTGGTTCCTGGGTGGTTTATGGTTTATTGATGAATTTGCACACATGCTGTGTGGCACGGTTCATTGTTTTAGTTTTATTTTATGAAAACACCATTTAAAAAGTTATTTGTATTTTCTTTTTCATTAGCTCTAAAACGCTGACATTTTAAACATAATCTAAAGCAAAGTAACTATTTAATCTTTGTAAATATGCAAATTATTGAATGAAGTATGAAACTGTATTTTTCAGAAGGTGTTTTGATGCCGACTTATGCTCAGGCTCAATTCTTTATTTTTTTTTTATAAAATCTTACCCATTATCGTGACTTCTGAGACATTTCTGGCCGTTAGATTGGACTTGGGTTGAGAGGGTTTATATCTTATCTACAGAATGGCCCATCACTGTCTAAGAGACTAAGACTCAAGTGATTTAATTTTTTATTTGTATAACCACAACGTATGTTTTTAATGTGGAAACACAAATTGCATACTAATGAGGCTAAAAGTTTATAAAAGGTGATTGACTTTCAAGAAATGGTTTTATTTTAGCATGTACATAAAGTGATTGTAACCGTTCTTAGTTTTATTCACAGCACCAACAAGTCTGGATTCTGGTCTTCCGATGGTTGTCGTGTGAAACGGTCAACACCGGACACAGTCATATGTTCCTGCAATCATTTAACTAACTTTGCTATTCTCATGAGCCCAAGTAGAACAGTAAGTATGCACATTTAAGCTGAGGTTTCTAGAACTATCTCTAGTTTTTAAAAAATGTTCCGCGGAATATTGTGAAACACAAACGAAACACTTCGTAATAAAAGTGCGATATGATTGTCCTAAGTATTTTATCATATAACTAAACTGAAAGACAGTATGCTCACTAAGCAGATTTAACGCATGTTTCTATTAAAAATAAGAATATAAGCATTTTACTGCAAAAGAAATGCATTGACAGTCTCCAGTAGTTGGTGCTCACTATTGTGCTGGCAAACATATTACAAACAGCAATGTATAACAGGCAGTCTAGGTTTTCTATTGTTCCAAATAAAACAATGTTCATTTAGCATCACATCATTGTGAATTTGGCAATGCATGTAGCATTGTTTTGGAGAAGATTGAAACGCATCTAACATTTTACTAGTAATATAAAGTTCTAATTTTGTATGTATATGCAGGAACGATGTTTCCAGGAATACCGTTTGTTTCAGAGTGGCTTCTTCGTTGGGTCAGGTAACTCATTTAGTCCTAATTTCTTATTTATATTGCAGCCAAAAGAACACTCAGCCGTCTTAAAGGCCATCTCTATAGTTGGTTGCACAATATCTATGATCTGCCTTG
Organism: Ctena decussata; assembly: GCA_963989385.1. NCBI lineage: Eukaryota > Metazoa > Mollusca > Bivalvia > Lucinida > Lucinidae > Ctena > Ctena decussata. The sequence continues at coordinate 37,803,379 of OZ022499.1, read as the reverse complement.
TCGCTACTGTTCTTGTTTATATAGCGTATTGGAGGTAAGTTATAGAAGGCACATTCGGCATAATGACTTTTGTAGACCCGAGCAATTCCCAGGTATTCATACAAATCTTCGAGAAACCCGAGGAGTACCAAGTATTTATAAATAGCGAACGTGCACATAGATTCCTGTTAATGAAACGCTTTCGCTCTGTGAATGACACGCTTTTGCTTGTTGATTATGATTTGATAGCGTTGGGGCTCTGATCAGGCAAAAAGCACAAACAAAACTCTTACAGAGAATCCGAATTATAATGTTGTTAATCAAGTGGTTTTTGTATTGAACCAGTTATAAGTTCAAAGTCCGAGGCCGTAAGGCCTTGGACTAATACAACTGACTGAGGAGCAGTTGTCTGAGATGATGGCCTTAATCCTGAAATTCTCTCGATGATTGCACAAGTCACAACAGTCCAAACAAAACTGAAGCCAGTTTGGACACATAGAATATTGCTTGGATCAAGAGTGACTCTTATGCTGTCCCTTGTCTCATTCATCTTTCTGTATGCCTGTGAAACGCTGCCTTAACAGCAGAAGTAGAGAAAAGAATGCAGGCCTTTGAGATAGGGTGTTATCGAAGGCTAGTAAATATCTCTTACATGGACCACGTGACAAATAAGGATGCTCGCATAAAGACCCATATACTCCTGAACGTGGTAAAAACCCAAACGGAGGTAGTTTGGCTTAGCTAAGACGATTTTGCATGGTACAGACTGGGCAGGGATGGACTTTGCCTGCACAACTATGACAGCTGAAAACAAACAAGATTGAAAGTAATCGATGGTGCTACAACGACCTTGCATGTTATGGGATAGACTAGAGTAGACTAGGCTAGCCTACAGAAGTGAAATAATTAAATAAAATAAATCAATAGGGGCCCATGAAGTCGAAATGACGTCGTATTGACGCCGATGCATCGACGCCAGCGCGACGTCACTACGACGTTAGTACCTGTTGTTTTGTGGCACTGAGCACTAAACACGATATCTGGTTACATTTTGTCTATTTATCATATGACGTCGCTGTATTCAGTGGATAACATCGTGTCATAAAATCATATAACCACACGTGTAATAACATTTTGTCGCGTACACGTAACGTCATTGACAACGTCCGTGTCATTAATGCGTTTTCTTGTTGAAATAATTTTCAATTTGAAGGCGTTAAAATCCCATTTTAAAGGGTCATATGATAAACAGAATTTTCCACTCGTGGTCATTTCATATGAAATTTAAGACCACTCGCAAAAGGCTCGTTTCATAAACTTCATATGATATGACCACTCGTGTAAGATCCTCTATTTATAATAGCTGAACACTTTCTTTTTTCTGTAGGCATGTTGGATCAGACAGATCACGTGGGACAGCAGACAGATCGATCATGCTCCTAAATCTTTGTGCAAGTTTGTTTCTAGGTTATCTGATTTTCATTGTTGGTGTATCCAGAACAGAAAACAAGGTATACTTATTTCATATTTATGCTTGGAGAATTACAGTTAATATCTATGTCTTTTTAGGCGTCAGGTTTTATCAGCTACTGTTGTTTTATTTTAGACTATCGTGACGTTTAAAAACTGTATAATAATATTTACACTTGCCACTGACTTCCCATAGGTGAACCCTATGGAGCAACTGCCTTCATACACCGATGAAGGCCAACTGATCATGTGACGTTGTCGTCAAGCGACGTCTTATGTTAACGTCTTGATTGGTTCTTGTAACGTTCGATTGAAGCCACGCCAGGGCGACGGCTGTTTAACGTATTGGCCAAACACGTCGTTACTAACTTTTCTTCGATCCATATTTTGTCTATTCTACTCTAAATTACCACGAAAACGACACAGAGAGATTCACAAATAAAGTGTAAATATAAGATAAAATTTGATTTTTTCAGCGTTCATCGTGTGAAGAAGCCAGTGGTCGTCGCTAAAATTCTACAAGAAGCGCTTCGCGCTTCATTGAATTTTAGCTCCGTCCACTGGCTTCATCACACGATGAACGCTGAAAAATCAAATTTTAATTCTTAAATGAAAAAAAACATGTTGGTAGAATAAATGTTACACGAAAAAAAAAAACAACAACAAACAAACCCAAATAACAAATATGGTCAACATAATGAAATTGGGTCAAACATAAGGAAAGTAATCTTAGATCATGCAAAAGTTGCGATACATTCCAGTATAAATAGTAAGAATCATAGAAAACCCATTTTAATCGAAGAACATAGTACATTATTATCATTGTATAAATAAATGCTTGCCAGCCTTCACAAATGCACATAGTTTACTATCGTTATCTCAAACAATGATATCTCATAGTAGCCTCTTATGTCAAAAATATAGTTTGGAAACATTTCCTATAGGAGATAACGGAATTCCCGGAGTGACGTCATCGGATGATCACGTGGGTAGATTGGTTGGCAAAAAGATAGCAACAGACAGTGGACTAATATGGGATTTTGCTGAAGATTAACCGATGAAAGTGCGTAAAATGTACTTTGGAAGGCTTCGAATAAATAGCAACTGATAAAACTTTTGCGAATATTATCATAATCGCTTGTCGCGCGAAAAGAGAGAGTAATTTAACATGTTTAATTACTTAAATTTATTTGATTACTCGGTCTGGACATACATTGACTCGCTCCGGACCCGGACTGTTCCTCTTAATAACTTCGACTAAAAAGGAAATAATTAGATAAATAAAAATAAATCGGAAGTATTGAACATCAGTATTTTAACATTTTCGACGATCAAGGAGATTTGTAAATATAACAGGGGCAACAGGAAATGAAAGACACAATAAAATATGGAAACTAGTATCTAATGAGAACTAATGCAAATTTCACAAAAATATGATCTGGTCTAGGGACAAGAACATTTAATAAATAAATGAGTAAATTAATTAAAATTCATGAATGCGGTCCAAAAGAGGATGATATAAAACGGTAAGATAAAACAGAGAACCTTCTATGTTTTGAAATGGCTATCAGTAATTACCACATCATTTAGTCCGAGCTCATGACATCTAAACAACAATCTCTCTAAGTGTTTGCCCATGATATAACATATTAATATCATAATATCATTGATTGTAATAATCGAGTTTTATTTGTTGTGTAAATTAGCCGCACCACCAAAACAGTTTGTTTATTAAATCTTAATGATTGTCACTATACGACAGCAGTGGCGTTCCTTTAAATCTGATGATTAAAGACATCCCTTATCAAAACACCCGCTGAATACCGGGTACATTCTCTTACAAACAATAAACAACCGGTTTAAGATCAGAAAAATGTACACCAGATACAGACACAAATAATTTATTAAAGCATCCATGATAAAACGTACATCTTAAGCACTTCATGTGAAACCAATTTAAATACATTATGAGAGACAATAAAACAATAGTTCACACTCAGATCCCTACACGTCTCAGCATCATCATTATATCTAAAAAATATGCATCATAATGCGCAAAATACAAGACATGATTAATTACATATTTTAACATCGACCCCTTATCGTTCAATATAGCCTGATTTACTATCGATCTCTTGCCAACCAGAGCGGGAAATCCCCTTGCAATCCTTATCGATGACGTCACCGCGTTATTTCCTATAAACTTTAAATTTAAACCCTGAGACTTGATATTTGTTACTCCTGTGCGCGAAGGCTGTTACTCGATCAGTCACATTCCTATGGGTACTCTGTTATTTCTAGCGTTAAAGCAGGAATCAGTCCACAGAAATTTCGGTTTGGCCACTTTCATAAGTGCTGTGATAACTCCACTAGTTTATATTTTGGTAAGCTTTATATTTACATATATTCGAAATGAATAGCATTGTTAAAGTTTGGCAATTCCTTTGCAGCAGCTTGAAATTTTATGTTCATAAGTGGGAATGAAAAATTTTGCCTTTACCAAGTCTGTCCCCGAGGTTATAAAACTTTTTCATGCTTAACTCAGCTGAGCATGAAATGTTCTCTGCTGATAAATATAAAAATGCCAACAAATGTTGGCATTTTCATATTCATAAGCAGAGGAAATTTCATATTCAGCTCAACTGAGCAAGTAATTTGCTGTTTACTAGCAGGTAAAATTTCATGCTCAGCTGAGTTGAGAATGGAAAAAGTTTTATAACCTCGGGGCCTGATTGTGTTTCTCTTTCTGTTAGGTCGGTTGTAAAGTTGTGGCAGTACTACTACACTACATATTCCTGGTAGTATTTTTCACCATGTTGGCGGAAGGTGTCATACTTGTAAGAATGGTACTCAGGCCATTATCAACATCCTTCTCGATTGCGAAAAAGATGTTAATTGCAGCATGGGGTAAGAAAGTTCTTCGTTCTTCTCTTCTTCAGAGAAATTATTATCTGGTCTGTGTAGGACAATAACTCGTTCTTTTCCTTCATCTAAGAAACTATTTAATATTTTGTGTTACCATTCCGTTGTTTAAGATGCAGACATGAAGCATGGAGCGCGAGGGATATGTGCACTTACAGCTATTCTATATTGCCTTCTCACGCCAAGGAATGTCATCAAAAGATCGCAAAGATTGCCAATGACGACAGCAATAACACTCACACGCTTCGAAACAGCGAATTATTGCAGAGCAAAATACGAAAAATCCATTGCCTATAGGGACACATTGTGTTAAAGTAAGTCAAGTCGAGCGAAAAATAGCGCGCTGATTAGTTACCAATAAGAAGGATAAAATATATTTGTTTTGATTTGAGTAAAGGAAAGACTTAAATCAGCCTTAGCACAAGCGTAGTCTGATCTGAGTTTTCCATCACCGCATGTACAATTTATGGATCTTGGCAAAGCGAAAAAGGAAATTGTGAAGTGTCTGGTCAGTTAAGGCAGCAGCATACGCTGATATTGGTATTAATAATATGCACTAGAGTAAGGTTCTTTTCACGCGACGCCTGCAATATATATTTCAACCTTGATCGTGGTAACGTTAGTCTAAGTGGGATCCCTGATGAAAATCAGATCCGTCTGTGCATTCCAACCAAACAAACCTCCCTCGTCCGAGAAATGTGTATAGTGTAAAGCACCAACTCTTGAATTTAAATGCATTATATTGGTGATTTATTCTTATATGCAGCTGATTTTTCTGTCTTTTATCCAGGAATTCCGGCAGTCATTGTAGCAATATCGGCAGGTGCTTCAAGACTAGAGGGCTATGGAAACAAGAAATAGTAAGACGTGACTGAGCACGAAATATCTGTCTTCATTTTTCTATATTATTTATTTTATATATTTTCTAAATATTATGCCCTACACCAAGGGTTTATTGCTGGACTGTTTCAGAGCTGTCTTGAAAAGGTTGCTCAAGAATGTTTTTGGTAGTTTAGCATGCTAATAGATCTTTATTTGCGTATGCTAGTAACCAGTTATTTGTTTGTGGAATGTGTGCCGCTTAAAATAAATTCGGGAAGGGCTTTTATGATGCAGCTGAATTTTGATATACTCGGATGGTACAGCAAGTATACCTTTTATCGCCATTTTATCGAGTCATTACAAACCTGGATACTCCATAGATTAACATTATCGGTAGCAGTCTTTTAGCAGAATAGTTGGTAACAGACAATTGTAAGAGGCGCTTAAATGATCAGGTAATCTGCCTTAAAAGTTTGTGAATTATATGCAAAAAGCAGGTTTAAACTCAATTTTAACTGTTTGTGGAGTTTGAGATCAGGGGATATATTCTGAGAAATCTAAAATTTGAGATTGATTTAGACTGTTATTCTAGATCATCGTCTTTTATATTATTTGGATCTTTTTAGATACTAATCGGGGGGGAGGGGGGGGAGGGGGGGGGGAGGCGGTTACACTATGAAAAGATGCAATACTTTAACTACCGCAGCATTTTCAATTTTAATAAGACAGTCGATTTATGTTTATGTTCGGTGCTGTTTTATTTATTTTGTTCTCATTTTAATTTAAAGAGTAACTAAAATTTAAAGAGTAACTTAATTTAAAGAGTAACTAGAGAGTAATTTTAACCCTTCTATATTAAAAATAGAAAATAGGTAAAAATAGTTGTTAAATGTTTTTCGTATAATTTGCTTAGTCTGTTGTAACCCTTCTGTTGGTCTAAATTATTTAGTTCAGTTAAGATAACTAAGTTGCCACCTATTTGGGAAAGGGCTGCTGACTCGGCTTATCACTTGTAATTTATTGTTTGTTGGGATGTCTTTGTCAGTCTTTCCCTTTGATGTTGGGGATAGGGTTTGGGATCTGATTTCAGTTTCTGAAGTGTAGTTTCTCTTTAAATTAGTAGAAAACAAGGGATCCAAATGAATAAAATACGATAATCTAGAATATGAGTCTAAACCAATAAAGAATATGGATACTCTGAATGTATCCTTTGATCTAAAAAGACAAAAATAAAATATAATCTGCACTATGGTTAATGGATATCGTAATTGTCTTTAGTGTTCTAATGCAGTTATACTTCCAGAAGCTGCAGATGGAACGGCAAATAGCGGAGGCACTGATCAGACAGCTTCTTTAATTCGGAGCTGCACTGTTTGTTCAGAGATAATCTGAACCAGTACTTAGCTTTATACAGTGCAATTTCTGAAAAATCAGCACAAACCCACTGGGAATACAAGGCTGATTGATACAACATTGAATCGACGTTGATTCAACGTCATGACATTGAATCAACGACGATTCAGTCTTGATTCAACATTATTTGCGGCCTGTTAGGAATTAAAATAAAAATAGTTCCTTGAAGAGAGAGAGAGCACATACAGAAGGAACGTTGGCAATACTTCGAAGTTTCAATCATTCAAAAGTCTAACATTTGAAACAAAATATTTTTATTTCATTATTTTGACTCACTGCCTAATTTTAATGAATATTTCAGTTGTTGGCTGTCTGTGGACTCTGGCTTGATCTGGACATTCGCTTCTCCAGCATTGATCATCATCGCTGTATGTAATATTTCATTCTTGATACACACTGTATTCAAAGAGCAAACATGGTTAGAAAGTACCGGTATTTGGTACATGCCATTTTAGGCAATTACATTGTAATAGCTGTTATTACATGCCAGTAAGCTATAAAGCTCATGTTGTACAAAATACATACATACATGTTATGGCAACAGCGACAAAATATTTAAGTATATGGACAGTATATAGAAATGCTGATCCCTATTTCATTTCATAAAAATTTAGAAAAAAAACCCAACTGAAAACGGAGATAATTAATTGTCAGTGGAAAAACAGTCAAGGACTGTCTGCATGACAAGACCTTACATGCTCGTCTTTTTCGATAACTCCGACCGGAATCCTTCACATTTTAACTTTGTCTGCTGAAAGGGGTACGTTCAATAAGCCATAAAAGAGGTACCACTCTAATGATTTTCTGACCCTGTTATGTCATATGTCTATGTAAGATGGGGTATTTCATTTGATAAAATAGCAGCGACACTGGACTGGTGCATAATAGGATTATGACGCCCAATAAACAAGAATTAGTTTAATGAAAATCATGACGCAAGGTAAATTGCGGAATAACTGTTCTCAAAATTGTCATTTGGGGAGGTAAATCGTCGATTTTATGGTCGGAAATTTCGTTTTACGGCTCCGCTGGTGCGTCGCCGTAAAACGCAATTTGCGACCATAAAACCGACGATTTACCTCCCCAAATAACAATTTTCAATACAGTTATCCCCATTCTAATGCACTTTTACGCATTTTTACCTTTAAAAAGTGCTATTTGCACCCACAGTAAACGCTTTCAGCGACGTAAAACCATCAGACGTCGCGTAACATACGTACGTGCATTAGAATTGCTGTTTTATGCCTTTCCAGCTCCACTTTAAACGATTCAGCACTAATACTTATTTTTTTCAAAGTATACTGAGTATAAAAAAAAGGGTTTAAGTGCCACATAAATGAGTTATGAAGATGGCACACGACGACTACACACCTTTGATTCATTTGTTTCAATATTTTTTAATTGTGTGTCTGCTGAATTATCACCCTAAACTAGTAAGGAAAAAGAAAGAACTAGAAAGTGAGATAATTTTGCACGAAGGGATTCACAACTTTTACGAAAGGGGTGGGGGGTCTACGTACGGACCAATTATGGAGTATAAATATATTTTCATCAAAGTTTACATACTAATACTTGGCATCTTTTCTTTTAACTGATGAGGTATTTTCTAAATCAAAACATGATTTTATGTGTCAGGCAAGCTAAAAGATGATTGGGGTACTTCCACTTGTTTTCAAGTAGTAAAAGTTATATACTATTGCCTATATAACTAGAAAATGTGTTTATGAAACACTATGCCTCCAACCGTATGCTTGCCTCTAAAAAAGGCTCATCCCACAAGGTGAGTCAGAAAGGGGTATATAACTCAGCATAGTATATTTAGACTTGGCTATAATCAAGTCATCTACACCTTGGTTTGTAGCTGTATGCCAAATATAAAGATCATAGCTTATAAGGGGTTCTCAGATGTTTTGTTCACAAGATTATTCCTATACAAAATGCCTATGTATAAAAAGGGAAATAACTCAACCAAAAATTTACGAAATATAATCAAAAGTTAATCAGTCCATCTACATATTAGTCTATACCTGCACGCCAAATGTGAGGAGCCTAGCTATAGCGGTTCTTCAGATATTTTGGTCACAAGATTATTCCTATATAAAATGCCTATGTCCGAAAAAGGGAAATAACTCAATCAAAAATCTATGAAATAGGCTCAAAAATTAAAAAAAATCATTTACACCTTAGCCCAAACCTGTATGCTAAATATTAGGATTCTAGCTTCAGAGGTTCTTCAGATATTTTGGCCACAAGGTTATTCCTATAGAAAATGCCTATGCCCGAAAAAGGCAAATAACTCAACCAAAAATTTACAAAATATGCTCAAATGTTAAACAGTTCATCTACATATGAGTCTAAACCTGTATGCCAAATAACAGGATCCTAGCTTCGGTAGTTCTTCATATATTTTGGTCACAAGGTTTTTCCTTTATAAAATGCCTATGTACGAAAAAGGGGAATAACTCAACCAAAAATTTATATAATATGCTCAAAAGTGAATCGTAATCTACACTTTAGTTTGTAACTGTATGCCAAATATCAGGATCCTAGCTTAAGCGGTTCTTCAGATATTTTGTTTGCAAGGTTTATCCTTTTAAAATGACAAAGTCGAAAAAGGGCCATAACGCCTAAACAACAAGACTGGCGGAGTAAAAAAAATATGGGTCCACTTACTTTTCATGTACATGCCACATATAAAATTTCAAGATCCTAGCATAAGTGATTCTTGACTTTTCCCGGTTGCCAAAAAGCGTTACGGATAGACGGGCGGACAGGCCCAAACCAATATGCATAATAAAAAGGTATAAATCAAATTTCTTGTTTTACATAGTCACTGTGTATATAGCAATCAAATACTACGCAAATTTACTGATGCATCTGTGTTGTTTTCTTGGCAGGCCAACAGTATTATGATCGCCGTTGTTCTGTGGAAGATGTGTACCACTGCAATCATGCAAAATAAGAATGAAAAAGAAAAGCTTAAGTAAGTTTCTTTATTGCAACAAACACATGTGGAATAATATTTTTGTCTTATGCTTATTTTCTGCTTGTTTATTGCTTATTATTAACCCCAACCCATCCCAACTTACAAAGGTAATAAAAATAAAATAAACATAAATGGAAAGAAATATTTCTCCTATTGGTTTAAAAAAAATAAGTCAACTGGCATCCTAAGCTACAATTCCATATGCATTGTTCATAGCAATAAAGCAGACCCATATCAAACAACTCAGTATAATATTAACTTGGCTGTTGATATCTTTTCGTACAGGCTTTTTACTGTTTGACTACCTAGCCTAAGCACAACTGTTATTATTTTACAGGGGTACCTGTCAGAAACGTTAGATGTCAAATATACCCCATTAGATGAAATTATCTTTTACACGGACAGTCTATAGTCAGTGGCCATAAATATTATTTCCATTGATTTACGTGTATGTCCAATTTTTTCCTTTTTCAGTTTTTGCGGATTATGAAATAAAGTTATCATAGAGAAACACATATGCAAATATGGCATTGAAATATTATTTATCAAATTCGATTTAATATATAATCTTATTAAAGTATAGTTTTTTAAAACGATCAAAATTTCTAAAAAGCTTCTTTTGTATTGACATCAGTGGTGTCGTTGCCAAAATTTACCCAAAAAGTAACACCACTAGGTTTTGAAAGTTACAACGTCGATTTCAGCCATGGAAAAATGATGAAGCATTTGTGTAAATAGCTCCAGTACTCACACTTTTAACTAGTATATTTATATTTTAAATTTCATGAACAGAATATGAAAAGCCCAATAGTTTATGGATTTATTCAAAGGAAAAACGAAAGTTACTGGCACCTTGCACTTCAGTTGTACAAATGATTTCAAATTTGAATAATACAGCATATGGTGATAATCTGTGTACCTATTGTAATATGATATATGAAAATGTTACAGATCATTGTATTCATGAGTGTTTTTACTTAAACAGAGAAAGGGCAATATTTTGGAACGAGATCTCTGAGCTCGGTCTAAATGTATATATGTTTTTGAATATTCAAGATAAAACTGCTTTGTCAAATATCTTTCTCGGGCAAGAAAATACAGAATTAAATCAGCTTTTACAAGAGAAAAGTGAAATATTCAAAAGTATTTGCATTTTTAATTTGCACAAAATGTGGTATAGATATAAATTTTACTGAAAAATTCAGGACTATCATACTTTTATCACATTATTAACACAACCATGCGCCGTTTTGTCTAGTTAGACTGCTGCCGGGGATGGTGACGGGGACCTGCATGCCCCGCATCGTGTCCCTGCGTCGCCATCTTCGGTAGCATTTCATGGTCTCATTTGAGACAAGAGCGGCGCACCCTTGTGTTCGTAATGCATATAATTGAAATTATATACTGGTCTGTCTCTGTCTGTTCCAATTTATATTTTTTTTTTTGCTGACTATTCTGACATTTATTGTCATTTCTTATATGTAAATAAGATAATGGGATCATGGATGCAATAGAGAAATACAGGTGTTTTGATAAGCCATCTGTCCTTCTATATTTAATGTAGATGGATAGATTGTTTTTTCCTTTGACAGATGTATTATGAGGCTGTTGTTTGGAGGTCTCTTTTCGTCTTTATAACTTTCTTACATTTCGTTTCGGTAAGAACAGAGACGATGAGAGAGCTTGAAACGAATTTTTTCTTGTCTTCTTGTTTTTCTTTTTCTTCTCATGCACTTGGCCAGCGGACACATGACGTCGTGTTGACGTCGATGCGACGTCATCGCGTCGCTTCGACGTCAACACGACGTCACTTAGGCATTGTGTGGGCACATGGCGTCGTATTGACGTCGATGCGACGTTATCACGTCGCATCGGCGTCAATGCGACGTCATTTCGGCGTTGTGTGCCCGCTGGGTTAATATAGTATTGTACAATTAAATGTTCATATATTTACTAAACTGCTATATATGTCATATATCACTGTGTATATATGTTATATGTATGTTACTATATATGCTACTCTCCATTCTGGAGGAAATAAAGAATATCTATCTATCTATCTACCCAAAAAGTAACACCACTAGGTTTTGAAAGTTACAACGTCGATTTCAGCCATGGAAAAATGATGAAGCATTTGTGTAAATAGCTCCAGTACTCACACTTTTAACTAGTATATTTATATTTTAAATTTCATGAACAGAAGCAGAGTAGTTAATTCTTTTGTACACTGAAAAATGCATTAAAGTCTATTGGAATCTGATGAAATATTTATGGCCACTGACTAACGAGTACATTTTTTACCTACACCGCCGGGTACTGGATTTTTAAGCCCCGAAAATGCGTCCAAAATTTGTTAGTCAGTTTCATTATCAGCTTTTCAAGAGCCACCCTTACCAGGTTGATTCCGATTTTTCTTGAAACAGGACCCAAATTATCAAATTATTTCTAACGATAAATGTTCAACGGTAAAAAAGAGCCCGGGCAACAAATCTTTTTCTTCCTACAAGGCATACACTTAGCGCTAATAACATGCATGTTCTCTTTTTACTATGCCTTTTTGCGTAATCATCTAAATAATGACTTATAAAACAAACATTCTTATAAAGCTTTATATTTCATTTCGTAGGACGGGGCTGTGGAGTTTATGTATCCTCCTGCCTCTGGTTGGCGTTACCTGGGTAACGGGTGTGTTTGCTGTGAATGAAGAATCGGTCGCTTTCCAGTATATATTTGCAACAGTAAACAGCCTTCAGGTAAGCCTGTTTTAAAAACTTTATACAGTTGACTCCCGTTATCTCAAACACCGATGCCTCAAAGTACCGTATTATATCAAAGAATATAGTTTGGACAATTTCCTATTTTTCTTTTCATTTCATCTTCTGTTATATTTCCAACAACTGGTATCTAAAAGTAAATTTTCTGGTCCCAGAAAATCTACTTTGAGATATTGATTGTTTGAGAGAACCTGGGCTCTGGTCTCGAAAGTTGTCTGTACTGTAACTGGAGAGGTCGTTTTTACATATTCTTTGAAACTTTGCATGTGAAAACTAGAACTAGTCGACAGATAGTAAAACTATTTGGCAGGTCAATATTGCTGTCGACCAAGCAACAGAGTAGCACACCAAACTGGTGCGCCCGGTTGTTCAAATCTAAAATATCGTTTAACTTAGTTAATGAGACGTTACAATTTTCAAAATGTATTTTTCGCTAAAACTCTTATTTTTAGTGTCAGATTGGAAGCCAGACGAATTCATATATTGCAAGAATACAACAATTTTGGAATTTGGAAGAATTATGCATAAATCAATACTTTACATGCGCCCCATAATTTGCCCGAAAGACAAGGTTAGCCAAATCACAGTCCAATATTGGCAAACTTTTTGTCACTAACTTTTGGTCGTGTATGGGTATGACCTTCAGCCACGTTTAAGATATGTTGCTTTGCATTACTCCAAAATAGGTAGTTCACTGCAGCTCCCCATCCTTGCTGTTTCATTATTGTAACTAATCAACATCGGAAGGATTCGTACTCACCGTAGTCTGTGGATGGTGTCTTTGAAGTAGCAGTGCTTCCCAAACATGATTTTTCATTTACATATTTTTCAGGGCCTGGCTATATTCATATTCCATTGCCTGATGAATAAAACGGTGGGTAAATTTCCTATTTATTATCTTACACTTTTATCATGGATGGATAATCAACCAGCTTTTCTTTTTTTCTGAGAAGGTACACCGACAAATAATGAATCTGTGATTCCATGTATTTTATGAATTTATGTTGGCTGCTCCGGGTTTATAAATTGTTGGCTGGATTGGGCCTTTTTATTTGCATGAACAGGCGGAAAGTGCGTTTTAAGTGTTGCAAATGCGAACAGAGTGACACACGGATCTAGTGTGGAGTATTTAAAACAGACAGAATGTCTCTCAATGTTAATAATATAAATATCAATGATAACAGTAGTAAGGATAATCATCTTAAATTGTTAAACTTATCCTGACCATTAAGCAATAAAAGAATTCTGTCTTTTAATTTCAGATTCGAGACGCTTTAAAAAGAACAAAGGACCGAATACTCACCTCAAAGTCTCTGGATACCACACAAGTAAGAACTATACCCTAACCCTTATATGAGCCGCGACACGAGAAAACCAAAAATGTGGTTGTGCGCCCAGCGCAGACTCAGATCAGCCTGGGCATCCGCCCAGTCTGATCAGAGTCTTGGCAGTCCGCATGAAGGTAGCTTAGACCCTTAGCTACCTTTTAAGCGCTTAGGGAAGACTCTGATCAGACTGGGCAGATGCCCAGGCTGATCTGAGTCTGCCTTGGGCGCACAACCTTATTGTTGGTTTTCTCGTGTCGCGGTTCAATTATGAAGTTTATCAGCCATCCAAAAGATAATTTGTCTTGTAGAACAATAATAAAAACTTGTGCTAAATTATTCACATGTGCGCAGTCTGATAAGCCTGTGCGTTCTCCTACACAATAAATGGGTGATTTTGCCGTTTGCTTTAACTTGTTTAAAGAACACACGAACTGCCTTTTCATTTTAACATCACATCATTTAGAATAATATTTCAAGAACATGGAAGTATGATAGTAGTCATACATATAATACTAATGATAATGATAAAAATAATAATGATAATTATAATGATAGATAAATACTTTTAATGTGCAACTAAGTCGCTTCAGCAGCCATTCTAAACCTAAAAAATTCTCGGGGGAGATCGCCTGCCTCCCTAACTCCGACTCTCGTGTTGTCCACTTTCGCACCTTTTGTATTTTTCCTACAAATGGCTGGACCATTTTTGTAATGTTTATCTGTAAAACCCTTGACTGTCGCCCGTCAGTAGTGCTAAATAACCGCTTAAACTGGGTGGCAATATCAATACATTAAAAAAGCCATTGGAAACTTATTGTCGTTGTCGGGATTCATAAAGTACGTGTATACAGGAGATAGCACATTGTCGGCTGTATAAATTGATTTGCCCAAACTGTAAAAATGACTGTTTTGTGTACAGTACGTTTGAAATTATAGCATCTTACAAATAACGACGTCGTACTTTTTTGCAACTGGACCTAGGTGTATAATTGAATAATTCCAACTCAACTTCCTAATACTAATTTAGTTCAGTTTGATTGGTCAAGAGCTAACATGAACCGGCGTTTATACTTCGATAAACTCCCTGAGCAGAAATCTGGAACTAATGGAACTATTTTCTTGGCGGCGATTTCTAAGATACTCACTATAGCTGACAATTTTTAGAAAAAGATGGCCGAGATGGAATTATAAGAAATGAATTTTATTTTTGTGGATTTTATGGATGCGTAAACGCCGGCGAATCACTCACAAACTTAACATAAAGGACTTTATTCAGTTTGTGAGTGATTCGCCGGCGTTTCCACATCGATAAAATCCACAAAATAAAATTCATTTCTATAATATTATAAGCATTGACTCATATGTCTGTCTAATGTTTCTGTTATTCTCTTTTTTTCAGAAGTCTGATTGCAAAAAGAATGGTTCCAAGGCAGCTCAAAGAACTCAGAATTCAGAACTTAATATCTACAAGCCATTCAGGTCAACAAATTAAGAGTTGCTGCCTTTCTGTATTGTCTCTGGTGTGCCCGTGTGTTTTGTTTTCCAACTTTTGTACCTTGAAAATCCTTAAACCGTTTTAAATATTTTTAAAATATCTGATAAAAATGAAGGATTTTCTGTATAAGTATAAACGTTTACTTATCTGAAGTTTTTTTCTGAAACTGTGTTTCAGTATATAACTGTAAATAAAGACAGTTTCTGGTGCCCATGGAAGTTTGAAATTCTGAAACAAAAATAATTTAAGCAGGGGAAACAGGTTCCGACTACGGTTCCGGCTGTTTACAGTATACTACATTGTAATACAAACTGATTTAAAGCAGTTTTGGAGAGCCTGAGGATTTGATATACAAATTTGTTCTGTTCTGTTCTGTTCAGTTCTCCTCACGACGTTCAGCGTTGCACTCACCTGGCACCGAGTGTCCTTCCAAATAGACGAATTTCATGTTACCCTTTCACTATATAGATTCCTTCCGCGAGCACAGAACATTTAAACAACAGCGAATCAACATTAAATCAACCTCAAATATGTTGGGTCAACTTTGATTGAATGTTGTTTCAACGTTGTGTGCCGGCACACGTGCTGTTGCAAACCGGATTGATTATGATACAGTCATATCTCAGTTACAATGACAACAAGTTGGTTCAAGCGTGCTCTTTCAGAGCCCTAGATAAGTGGAAGTATGTGGTGATAATTAAGGATATTTTTTTGTAAATTCTGATAAAAACGTATATTGTGACCCCTCATCTGAACCGTCTCAACAAGACGGTTCAGATGAGAGGTCACAACATATGGTTTCAATGAGAAATTAAGAAAATTATCCCTCAATTATCATCAAACACTCTGCTCTTTTGACACCCCATTCAAGAGTACCGGAGAAAACCAAAAAAGGATCACCAAATATCTACGGCAATGAAGCTATGGCAGCACCCATACTGCAGACTGGAATACTCAGATACATATCTAATATACATCAATATTGTTTAGAGCATGCTAATCTTAATATTTCCAGGGCAAATACCACATGTTCTTGCAGTGTGTCAAATATAGATGATTATACAATGTATATCATTATTGTTCTTTTTTTTCCTTTGTTGCATTCATAAAAATATTTTGTTTTCTTTGACTTTAGCTTTATATTTGATTGGTTGGTGATTTGAAAAAGAAAATCATGTCATGTAGCTGCGAAAAAGCTATATACAGGTTTCACCCGCTGAACAAGCTAGTTTGGTACCACGTCTGTCTAGCGCTGTCCAAACCTCATGGACATAGTCTGGAAATTTGGTCAGATCTGAAATTTCGCTTGCCTGGGGGAGAGTCGGGTAACTTCGGACATGGGGGTAAATTCGGACATACCATTGCAAACACTGAAAATCCAGATGAGACTGCTCATAATGAGCCGTCTCATCAGGATTTTCACTGGTTGACCAGTTATTTTTCGTTTAGTTCCAAACAACTGACATATAAAGGAAACACTGTCACTGTCCGAATTTACCCGCTGTCCGAGGTTACCCGACTCTCCCCTACTTGGTAGTTTCGATCATAAAAGGCTCCCCCTCCTGCTCACTTAATGTTGATTCAGCATTGTGTGTTAATGGGATCAACGCTTCTTTGTGGTTTGAGTGTGGCCGACGTTACTCTTCCAACTTCACCATCCCATCATACAGTCAACTCTCGATATCTCGTACACTGATATCTCAAAGTACCCTCTTATATCAAAGAATATAGTTAGGACATAATTCCATTTTTTATTTACTTTTCAACTCTTCTTATCTCAAACTACTGATATCACAAAGTAAATTTTCTGGGGCCAGAAAATTTACTATGGGATATCAGTAGTTTGGAATAAAATTTGACTTTGAGATATCGAGAGTTGACTGTAATTATGTTGGCTTCATAAACGGTTTAACTTCACTGGGACCATCGGCGATCTCCTGCATTCTAGCCCAGGTACATGTAATGAAATCACGTCAAGACTCATTGATTCAGGCCCCAACGTTATAAAACTTTTTCGTGCTCAACTCAGCTGAGCATTAAATGTTCTCTGCTGATAAATATGGAAATGCCAACTAGTGTTGGCATTTTAATATTCATAAGCAGACAAATTTTCATACTCAGCTAAACTGAGCAAGAAAACAACTGCACTTATCAGTAATTTGCTATTTATTAGAAGGTAAAATTTCGTGCTCAGCTGAGTTGAGCATGGAAAAAGTTTTATAACCTCGGGGCCAGATTTTGAAAATGGCAGTCATAGGGAAGAATTCTCGTTATAGTGACGGATTTTCCGATAATCTTCAAGAGGGCCGGAGATAAGCGGTTACCTGTATGCGGTTCTCAGTTTAGTAGGGAAATGTATAGAAGCTCACAAATGAATTAAATTTTCTTATTTAATATATTTTCCGACATTAAATTATAACGTCTAGCACGAAAGAGCATTTCAAGCTCTTTAATCTGGTATAAAAATCATAGAAATGTGTCAATGAGAAGTTTCTTCCATCAGAGCCCATAGTTTTCTTTCTCTAAACCATAAGTTTCTTAACACGATTTATTCAAATTACGCGAATCTTCGTTTTTGGACCTAAATAACACATATAAATTAACATTTGCGAATCTATTATAACGTATGAGCTAGAAGCTGTTATTCTACTGATTACAATGATGTATTTTATACATACATAGCTAATTGGGAAATTTCTTCCATGAACGCCTAATTTTGCTAACTATTGATTCGAAGCTTGGTCGAAAATTTTTCTAAGTTCTCTCTATTAACCATTAAAACACTGGAAAGGGCAGCAATCTCATTTATGGCCAAGGGCTAAAATTTACAGGTAGTACAGAGTTATCGATTTTACACCGTAACGAGTTTTCTGCCAGATGGAAATCAGTCAGACTAGCATTTTTGTTATACAATTTGTAAAGTGCTATTTATATGTATCTTAGGCCACATCAATTTGATTTCTTGTTCTTCCGGATTTGGACTTTAAAATTTGAAGTGAGCGAGCGATAATTAAATTTTATTTATTTATTTTTTTCTAAATCTTTGTTTTTATGAAGCAAAGGAAATGAAACCAAGCGAGCATTTTTTCCAACGACAACAACATATAATTTGACCGGAAATTTAGGAAATATGCTCAAAAGTTAATCAGCTCATCTACACCTTAGCCAAAACGAGCATGCCAAATATAAGGATCCTAGCTTTTCCGGTTCTTCAGATATTTTGTTCACAAGCTTTTCTTATACCAAATGCCTATGTCTGAAAAAGGGGAATAACTCAACCGGAAATTTACGAAATATGCTCAGAAGTGTATCAGTTCATCTATATTTTGATCTGTAACTGTATTCCAAATATCAGGGTCCTAGTTCTTCAAATATTTTGTTCACAAGCTTGTTCCTATACAAAATGCCTTTGTCTGAAAAAGGGGATTAACTCAACCGAAAATTTACAAAATATGCTCAAAGGTGAATCAGATCATCTACGTTTTGATCTGTAACTGTATTCCAAATACCAGGATCCTAATTCTTCAGATATTTTGTTCACAAGGTCGATTCTATATAAGAGCCGCGACACGAGAAAACCAACAATGTGGCTGTGCGCCCAGCGCAGACTCAGATCAGTCTGAGCATCAGCCCAGTCGAATCAGAATCTTTACTTAGCGCTTAAATGGTAGCTAAGGGTCTAAGCTACCTCCATGCGGACAGTGAAGACTCTGTTCAGACTGGGCGGATGCCCAGGCTGATCTGAGTCTGCGCTGGGCGCACAACAATTGTTGGTTTTCTCGTGTCGCGGCTCAAAAATGACAAAGTCAAAAAGGGGCATAACTCCTGGACGACAAGACCGGCGGAGAGAAAAAGTAAGGGTCCGCATATTTTTCATATAAATGCCACATGTAAAATTTCAAGATCCTAGCATAAGCGGTTCTTGAGTTTTTCAGCTGCAGAAAAAGCGATACGGACAGATGGATGGTCCCAAACCAATATGCTCCTCAACTTCTCCGTACATCTTTGGACACGGCCATGTTTTTCACACGAGGCGGCCGTGCGGACTTTTTGTTTAAGGCCGAAAAGTCTGTGTAAAATTCATGGGAAAATCCGTGTCCAGATTGTCAGTCCTTAATACTACTATCGAAGGAAGTGATTGGACGTGCGCCACTTGTCGGGAGACTCCGGTAGCTGAATGGGTGAAGCGCTTGCCCGCAAATCTAGCTGTCCCGGGATCGATTCCCGCTGGACGCGAAAATCTTTCGACCTTAAACGGGGTTCCATTGCACATAACCTTTATTTATCACCCTGTCATCTTCCTGATGTAACTGAAATACTGTTGAAAACTCGAGGACGTAAAGTTGCAACATTCATCAATCCATCAGGATTCAACCAACGACACCCTGTGTGAAATACGAGCTCCCCATCCACAAGGCCAGGCGCTTGACCTTGCTGGTCTCTAGAAGTACCGTAGTAATTCAAATTATTGGGACAATGGGACATCTTATAAAATTACCGTAATTGTCCTTAAATTTGAAAAGTTTTTTCCCAACAGTGATGCATCTTAAAGAAGCAGATGGATGACAAACAGTGTAGACCCAGATCAGACTGCAGTCTGACCTGGGTCTGCACTGTTTGCTCAGATCTATGTGTCCCAAAAATTATAATTTTAACGGTACTAAATCGTCCTTCGGGACAATGCGTTATGTAAAGTTGATATAAATAATAGAGAAAAATCCAATAAGAGGATAAAAGCTTGAGTAACGAAACGTTGCGGTGGCGCGTGAAAAGGTCCCTTTAAGCAACAGGATTAGATGAGTCTGTGCATCTGCGCAGTCTAGTTAGTGTCTTCAGCAATTAATATTCTATGGACTTTGAGGAATTGATAATTAAGTAAGCGAACTGTTATCAGTTTGAGTGTATGCGCAGGCTGTTTTGAGTAATTATAGTACGCACATTGTTTAAGATGCCTTTCACGCGACACGCAAATCAATTTCGGACACGGTCAAAATATGGACACGCTTCGATTTGACCAAGCAATAATATCAATACACGGTAGTGGCCATAATAAGATGAATTCAATAGAGATTATTTTATGATTAGTACAAGTCCTTGCATGAGTAAAAGCGGCCTTCGTTTTTTTTTTCTTTATTTACTGTTTAATAAATTCCTATGGAAATATATCAAAGCATACATATGTCAATTACAGTAAAATAAGGGAATACAGCTGATTTAAAGGTGAGTGCTTCTTTCATTCCGAGACCAGTTTAATTTACAAAGTAGTCAGTGGTTAAAACAATGGTTTATTAACCATAAATAACATATATTTAATGTAATACAACTAACAACAGGCAGTAAGAAAAATGTTTGTATATAATATAGTATAGTTGTATTTACTCGACAAGCAAATAATAAAAATAATAGTAATAATAATAGCAACAATGAAAATAAAATAGTACACAAAGAAATGAAAGTAAGGGTAGCTTAAGACAAATAGCAGAGAATAAGACCATCCTGCAATTTTGCACAGACTGACCAGTGTGTATTCTTAAAGATCCATAGATTGTTCAGATGAGGGAAGACTCTGATCAGACTGCAGGGATGTGCAGGCATATCTGAGTGCTCGCACTTGCTGTCAAAGTACCAGTTTCGCTGACTGGAATTAAAACAATATTAAAATTAAGGGGATCAAAATTGCAGTTGCAGTTATACCTCGTTAAAACCTGTGCCTCAGTATGAATATATTTGAGGGGTACCTTGCGAAACGAGCGAAAAAAACCCGACCCGGATCACCTTGCGGATCTGCGCCCTTCAGATTCTTCATTGTCAATAAAGCGTAGAAACAGCAAAGTTTCTGCTCAGTGTGCGCAAGCTGCAATAATATATCTCTGACACAGACCATGTGTCAGACACGAGGGCTGTTAAAAAATTCTTTGCCCGACCAAGTTCTGGTATGATGAGAATGCGTTGGAATAGACGTCTGAACACGTATAAGGCAAAAATCAGCAAATTCAAGAATTCAACTTCATTAGGGTAGAGCCTGGTAACTTCGGACAGCGGTAAATTCGGACATACCATTGCAAACAGTGAAAATCCAGATTATGGCTCATGATGAGCCGTCTAATCAGGATTTTCACTGTTTGGCCTTTTAATTTTGTTTTAATTCCAAACAACTGACATATAGAGGAAACAATGTCACTGTCCGAATTTACCTGCAGTTCCGAATTTATCTGACCAGACCCTAGTAATTAGACGGCACCGCACCGTTTAAACATTATTAACAAACATGAAAATATATAATTTGTATATAAATTCGATGGCTGTCTAATATGGGCTTTACGGTAAATCCGATTCATGCTAAAATGGTTTGTTTTATTTAGAAACCATTAGTCCATGATCAAGTTTGTATTTGGTTATATTATGTACAACATAAACAAGATAATCTATAGTCTTATAGTAAACGGAGATCCACACCCAAAAGTAATTAAAGACAGTTGAATCCGGCAGTTTACCTTCTCATTGCTTGCAGAAAAGTAATATAATTTGTATATAAATTCGCTGGCTGTCTAACATGGGCTTTACGGTAAATCCGATTCATGCTAAAATGGTTTGTTTTATTTAGAAACCATTAGTCAATGATCAAGTTTGTATTTGGTTATATTATGTACAACCTAAACAAGATAACCTATAGTCTTATAGTAAACGGAGATCCACACCCAAAAGTAATTAAAGACAGTTGAATCCGGCAGTTTACATTCTCATTACTGCCAGTAAAGTAAATCGGTTGATATTTTGCCGATACGTTTTGTTTTTATGAGATTTTTAAAAATCGACTACCCATCTGTATATAATGGAAACGTTTTCCAGGGACCGTTGAGACCCTCAAATGCTTCCAATCCGGCTAAGGTTTTATGCGCAGAGCAAGTAGCAGTAGGCTGTATACCGGAACTTTTTGAAGGGCCCTCGTAGTTGGCTGAGTAAGACTAATCTTCCAAAGACAGTGCACACGCGAAGGCTTATCTGTGTCTTTACAGTTCTAATTTTCAGTAAGGTACGTTCTTTTGGTTCGGCTCAGATAAACTACAAGGATCACATCTAAACCATGGTGGAACTGCAATGTTCTGGTTTTATGTCGTAGGTCCCACGAGGGTAACGAATTGAGAACTCATTGTAACGCCCAAGCACAAACACTTTGCCTAATTTTCACCAAAAGTCGATATAAACAATTGGAATATACTCGGCAGATATTACTAATTATTCAGAACACCGCTCGGTCAATTCCATGAATTACGGAATTGGCCGAGCGGAGTTCCGAATGGTTTTGCCCGCCAAATGTATCCAAAGGCAGATCAATACGCAAAAATCATCTGGCTTCTGTAGGGTCGAACTAACCGAATGCCAAGTAGTATGAAGATCCGTTTTACTATATAAATCCCGTTTTCTTTCCGATATCGCAAAATCGAATTTGTCATACATCTATCACGATTTCAATCTAGTAATATCAAATATTATTTTGTGACATCACTTATTATTATGCGATATCATATATTCCAAATAGTGATATCAAAACATCGATTTTGTGATATAACTAAATCAATTTAGTGATATGTCTTGAAAGGAATGAATTGGTGATATCACAAAATGAAATTTGTGATATAACAGAGTCGATTTAGTGATATCGCTTAATAGATTCTGTGTTATTAAAATGATAGCATTTATTCAATTTTGTGATATCACAAAATAGCTGTGATTAAGTGATATCATAAAATATCGATTTTGTGATCTCACTTATTCTATTTTTCGATATCACGAACTCGCATATATTTTGTGATATCACTAATTTCAATTTTTGATATCATAAAACAGGGGATTTATAGTAAAACGACACCTCTTGAATGACAAAAGTTGAGCTATGTGCCTTTGCGGGTCAAGAGCACGCTGCGAGATATTATAACAAATACAGAATTGTCTTCAGGTGTTAATCGGCTCAACCTTTAATCTGCTGTGAACACACAGACAAGTTTTTGCTTACGATGTTGACTCAGATTAAGTCCGATAAGAATTTTAAGCACAATATAAAATATTAAACATATCAGATTAATTAATACGTACACATGATACAGCTGCTTTCTGTGGAAAAAAATAAAACCAGTTAAATAAAGACAAAAAGAGAAGCAAATAAAATACAGAAAGATATTAACGAATGAATGAATGCATGAATGAATGAAAATAGATTATTGAATGGCATTGTTCAGATTAAGACCATAAGTAAACAGAAGGGCTGCGAACACAGTTTAAGGTGCACCAGTACGCCATCGTGTTTTTCTGCCATTCCAAGCAGGAGTCCTCAGAGGAGAACAAACTCTTTCTTTTAAGACTTGACCCTTTAAAGTTGACCCCATTGAGAAGGGAAGCGAAAAATGTAAACAGCAGAGTTTCTCCCTTTGAAAATGTACCCAGTTCCCTTAACTCGTATTTAATAATCCGTAGCATTCTGGGTATTTTGTGTCGTCTGCTGAAATTGTCGTCTGCATCAAAAATCAAGAATATTTTGACAATATTGTCCTAACTAACTCTTGTAGAAATGATGTCTACTCTCTTGTTGAGGCACTCCAGCAAGTGGTTTTTAGTGGAACTTTTTCTTTAAAGATGCTTAAATATCAAAATTTTAGGTTTAACATACCCAAAACCATTTCTCGTAGCTGAATACTGACTTGCAGTATATTGCATGACCTCTTTTGTCTATTTTTATCATTTTTGTTTGGAGGTGGGTTTTCCAATAGCAAAAATATTCCTTCTGGTTTCCATCCTTTGATGAGGTTCATTTTAATTTTTATGAAGCTGGGAACCACCCATTATGACATCACAACAGAAATGATGTCATCACTAATCACCTGATCTGTTTTGGAATATGATCATTTCAGCAAAGGGTTGCTTGGAATGTCAGCTACACTTATGCATCTTTTTGTTTTCCAAAAAGATATTACTTACGAAAATAACTGCTATAAGATATAAGAATAAATTCTTCTGAACTGATTTCATGTTAATTTTATATGAAATGGTAATTTTCAAGAATGTGCTTGAAACATGCCACCCCTACAGCAATATGGGTTATCTTGAGGCCGCCATTTTGAAACTGAAAAAAATACATTGCAAGAGATTACTTTTCAAGCTTGAGAGCATACCAATGAATTTCAAAAACTCTACTGGACAAATCTGACTACGAGAAATGGTAGTAAATTGAACCATGTAAGTGGAATTTGCTGTTTCTTTATCCTTTAAGCATAAACTTCAAAAAACCACTTGCTGGAGTGCCTCAACAAGAGAGTAGGCAGCAAACAGTTTGGATCTCAGATCAGGCCCCACGTTTGTGGGGCCTGATCTGGATCCAAACTGTTTGCCCAGATAGGGGTATCCCGAACGGAATAGGATAATGTTGTTTGCAGAAAAGCCACGATGCAGAGGAAGGGCAAAGGGGGAGAACAATATGATTTTGTGAAGGATCCCAACAAGTCATTAATGGAAAAATGGAAGGAGCACATGCGCATAAAAAAGACGACGCAAGAAGAAGGAAACTACAAGCGACCTCTGGAGGTAAGTGGTCTCTGTGTAGAAGTGTATATTTTCCCGCCATTTTTACAAAGGGAATCAACTCTCGTGACTTCATGTTTGCTTCCCGGGAGATCGAAGCCTTTCACAAGGGGCATACTCTTAAAAGAAAGAATTTGCTCCAAGAGGAGCAAATTCATTCCTTTAAGAGTTGACCCTCACTGAGAGGGAAGGCAAAAATGAAAATGGATAGCTGCTTCCCCTGAAAGTGTACCCTGTACCTTAAGGCCAAGCAAGAAAAGGGCATAATTATCTGCGAACAGCAAATACCCAAACCAGTCTGTGAAACTGTGCAGTATAGCTAGAGCTTTTTTGTATTTATTGTAGATTTCTAAAATTCATACCCAGAGTGAGCAAACAGTAAAAAGAATTTAATCAGAATCGGACTGCACTTGCTAGTGTAAGCGTTTGTTACCGGTACTTGTGTATACCACACGGACGCTACTTGTTGCGGCTGGTAAACGTGCGGCAGCTGAGTCGGCTTTCAGGAGAAGCTGTGTCGTCCTCATATACCTTCATATAATCTAAATCGTCATAAAGGGAACACCCAATTGTGCATCTCCAGTCATTCTGCGCACTTGCGTAAGCTGCCCAGAGCATGCATATTTTCCACCCTTGTGTAAAAGCAAGAGGCCCAGGTGGGCGAGGGTCGCTCCTCCACGCCCTGAGCTCATAGCTACTAAAATACCCACTTGACACACAAAATCGAATCAACATTGAATCAACGTTTATTCCAACTCATAACTGAATCAACTTTGTTTCAATTTTGATTCAACATTGTGTGCCTGCCGGGTACACATGTGCACTGACCGATCACAGTATTAAGTTTCATTGACATTGAAAACAACAGTAGATCTCCTGAAAAAGTGAAGTTGCAACAAACAATGCACTGGCCTATAGTTTAGAAAGATCGCTCAAAGAAAATGGCAATAGCAAGGTTTTCTCATTACAAGCCTACAGAGGCTTTACAGTCCCATAGCAAGCAAAGTCATGATGAAAAGCTGATATGCCAGAAAACAGGCTGAAGTTAATCCCGTACAACAGAAATTTCGGATATGAAATTTTGGTTGAAAATGGCCATGGTGCCTTAGAAATTTTCTTGTTTGAAATGGACTACAGGGTCCTTTTTTTTTAATTATCCTGAAACCATATGTTGTAACCCTAAACAATGTGATTATAATGATGCTTACAACATACATTCTTGGTGATAAAATGGAAAACACGCCTCAGAATTATATTTAATAGACTTCCTTAAAGTGGAGGCTGATCTGAGCCATGACTGGTTGCACTAACCATAATCGTGGCAATGAAGCAGTTCATCAGAACGTAGTTCTTAGATAAAAAAACTCAAATTTAGAACGAAAAATACCTCGGTAAATTTACATCTAGTCTTACAATGCCGATTTTTATTTTGTAAAATGCAAGTATCCCGTGGTAATGGCCTTTATCTTCTGTAGCAAATATTGTTTTAGGAAATTAAGCATTTTTCCAGGAAGCTTTGAAACAGTGCTCTTATAGCCAAAAAGATAGTTCACTGTGTCGAAGTATCCTGACAACTGGAGTTATCTTATAAAACAAAGACGTTTGCTGCATATATAGACAGGAAAATGTACGCCATGCGAAGACTCCGGTCAGTCTGGGCATCGGTACGGTCTGATCAGCGTCTTGGCTGTGTGCTTAAAGGTAACTTCGGGTCTAAGCTAACTGCATGTCGACGGCGAAGACTCTGATCAGTCTGGGTGCATGCACAGGCTGATCTGAGTCTCCGCTGGGCGCACATGCCACTTTGTTGGTTTTGTCATGCCGTGGTTCATATAGACCATACTACAGGTCACACGTACGTGCACGGCACATGATCAAAGTCTCCTCATTCCAGAATCGAGATTATCTTCCTTGTCTATGTTTGTTTCACTGACCTGACTGTTAAAACAACGTGACCATGACATAGTGTCCACTGTGATTTCTATATTTTCAGATCTTTATGAGATGTGTCGTGCTATTTCTAATTCCAACCCAGTTATATGTGGAGATAGTTTACACCATGCCATATGCCTGTAGCGAGTACACCGAGTGGACCCTTTACTGTGTGTGTGTTCTGTGCTGGTTTATTAAGATAAATGCGGCAGCGAACTGGTTTGCTGTGATCCTCTACGACCCCAGCTATCAAAAGACTAAAGATAACCCATACATTGACGTGAGTCATCGGGCTGAAACTCCGCCCGATCAATTTCAACCGTGGATTCAACAAGCGACTCATAATCATCAAAATGGCAGCGTTGTTTATGAAATGGCAGCAGAGGAGAGTCTACCGTGGATTTTTTGTAAATATTGTAGTATTACCGTACCTCCGCGTACATATCATTGTAAATTCTGCAAAAAATGCATCCCAAAGCGTGATCATCATTGTTTTATGGTCGGTAATTGTGTTGGTTTTAGGAACCAGAGATATTTTATAATGTTCTGTTTTTATGTGCTGGTCAATGAAGTTTTCGACTTTGTCTTCACCTATAAGTATATGAGAGACGTTTATTGGCCAGTTTCGGCTGGCTTCAAAGAGTTTATCTTGCCAGTCGCTTTATACCGTTGGTTGTTCGGAGTTATGGAAGGCCATTATTGCCTTATGCTTGTGCATCTTACTGCCGAACTTATATTTTCAATTATGGGATTAATTTACTTCGCGTCACAGATAAAACTCACGAAAATGGGAATAACACTTTTAGAATTAACGAAGAAAGTACCTATTAGAAATACCAACGGTTTTCAGCGCAACATGAGATCTATATTTGGTGATTTTTGGGCACTTAATTTCTTTTTTCCTATGACCCCAATTTTTCGACAAATGGATGATGGAGTGCATTGGGAGGGTGTGAAAAATGATCAAAATGCTAACAAGAAATGGGAGGACGACGGAGAACCAATGTGAACTTCAATGTGATATTGAGGTGTGCGGGTGCAATTTCAGGGAAACAATTTTGTCATGTTCATTTTGCTTGCCTTGCCAATGGGTATCAACTCTTAAAGGAAAGAATTTGCTCCTGTAGGAGCAAATTCTTTCCTTTAAGAGTAGATCACTTTTTGAAAAGTTTTCGTTCTTCAGGGAAAGAAACAGGAAGTCACAAAAGTTGTCGCCCTTTGAAAAAATGCAGGCGAACCTATATTCTAATGGTTTCCCATTAAAGACATAGAGACTCTCAGTGCATAGCCTGTGCAAATGGTATATGATCAGGCACGTACTCGTTAGGATGAGTTCATTTTATAATTTCTACTAACGTAGACGTCCGCCTGTATTAAATGTTGTGGCATTCCTGTTTTATAATATTGACATTCATTTTGTGAGTTAAACAAGACCACCACGTGAGATTGTCACGCATATGCGAATATCAATGCAAGTAGGTAATTGAAATAAAGTTTGCAATGGGGCGGGAGGGGCTCGATTTACTGTAAATATTCTGAAACATGGGCACATGAAAGAAGTTCCATTATTTCCTAGAAATTGAAGAGTCTGATTTCACATTGCAAGATGCAGTCAGAATGGCAAGCATTGTAGACCCTGACCAGCAGTTTTATCTGGATCTGAACCATTTGCTGATACCTATATGTTCATACTTAGCATTATCATGGTAGTAGCCTCCCTTTGCAATATATAAGATCCCTAAAGCTAGTATCTCACTGGGATGCGACAACTGGCGACTAGTTTGAGACAAAGATTTGCGATAAAATCCGCGACTTTGCGACATTTTTCATATTTGGGTCTCACTGAAATGCTGATTACGACATATTTGCGAGTGTCACAGGAATGTCGCACGAATGTCGTACGATTATCTTACGAATCTTGCCCAATTTCGCCTGGAGGTCGCACACACGTCGCGCGACAGTCGCGCGACGTTCGTGAGACACTCGTGCGACGTTCGCACAATAAAATTGCGATTATTTCTCTCGTGCGACTGTCACGATACTCTCGCGAACGTCGCACGACTGTCGTTCGAAGGTCGTGCAACAGTCGTACGATGATTTTGCGAGAAAATGAGAACCTATTGACATTCCAGCAATGTTTTAATCAACAGACGTCAGAAAGATGGATATTTTGTTTTATCATAAACAATGGGGTGGTTCAGCCAGAACTCAGCCAGTACATTCTGGTGGGCATCCTTCAATGGGTACTGTTTCTCACTCTCAATGCCCAGTTTCTTTTTCTTCCTTGTTTCATCCGTCAGAGAAACCGTGGGACCTCCCGAGCTGTCGTCGTCGGAGGGAACAGGAGCTGGGACTGTTTCGGCTTCCTGTGTTGTGGTTTGATGGCCGTGCAGTGGCAGCCCTACCCCTACCTCGCCCTTTTCTGGCCTTTGCTGGCATGATGCCCATGTTGGAACTGAATGAGTGCAAACTGTTGGCGAGAAACATAATTGTACTATGTCCGAGTCACGTGGGACGAAAGTACGAACCATTCACGGCACTTTTGCGACATTGCGAGTAATTTAAGACACTCGCACGATAGTCGTAAGATATTCGTACGAATGTCTCACGACGTTCGCGCGAAAGTTACTCAGTTTTATTTGCTCGCATTTTAGTTGCGGAAGTGTCTTATTTATGTCGCAATTTGTGCGCAATATAGTCTTATTTATTTCGCAAGTTTTTCGTGTTCACGGTCATTGCGACTCGCCGGAAACTAAATTGCGATGGGTCCGCGACGTGTTCGCGACACCCGCGATGACTTTGCGACTATTTTGCGACTATATTGCGAGAAATTTTGTCGCATAAAAAAGTTTTACATGTAAAACTTTTTTGTGCGACAATGCGAACCGTTTGCGCCAGTTTGCAACTCACGCGAGGATATTGCGAATCCCCGCGAACGTTTCAAGACAGTTTTGAGACTCATCCGCGAATGCAATTCGCAATCAGTCGCAAACTGTCGCATCCCAGTGAGATAGGGGCTTAATGAATGGATGACTTGCGACTTTACGTTCTTTTCATTCGCAATCAGTCGCAAACTGTCGCATCCCAGTGAGATAGGGGCTTAATGAATGGATGACTTGCGACTTTACGTTCTTTTCAACAGTTCTTCAGTCAGATGTTGAGGGTGATAATTGAAAAAAAGGCGGTTTACAATGGGACCCCGTTAATATTGAAAACAAAAATCCGCCTCTAGCGGGAATTGAATCCGGGATCACTAGCCAGCAAGCCAGCACTTAGCTCACCGAACTATCGGGGCTCCTGTATAAGATCTCTAGGGGAGAGTCGGGTAACTTCGGACAGCGGGTAAATTCGGACACTGACATTGTTTCCTTTATATGTCAGTTGTTTGGAACTAACACAGAAATTAACCGGCCAAACAGAGAAAATCCTGATGAGACGGCTCATTATGAGCCGTCTCATCTGTATTTTCACTGTTTGCAATTGTGTGTCCGAATTTACCCGCCTGTCCGAAGTTACCCGACTCTCCCGTAGCCGATATTTGTTGGATTAGGGAGGTAACGAAATGTCTTCCATTGACCCTTGGCATACAACAGTAACCATAGACATTCAGACCATTTATGTATCAGCATCATCAAAGGCAACAACCTACGTCATCCGACGCGTCACTAATTGATCAAATAACACCTGTTTGGACAATCATCTATTCGGAATAGACCAACAAATCTCTTTATGTTGATAACCTTTCGAGAAAAGACTGCGTGCACCAAATGCATTCTAAAAAGGGCAACATTTCAACATGAAAGTGACTCCATAATTCACTAAATACTAAATACATCACAATATAGGTTGAAGCATATTTGGTCAAACTGTTTGCAAAGTCAACTGAATGTCAGAAGCTGACTCTCATGTAGTAAGAGTGTCCTTTCATTGGCGTATCTGGTGCACCCAGTGGCTTTTCGAAGACTTTGAAATTTTGAAGATTTATGTGAAAATTCCGAACACTGGACCAATCGAAATGGTGTACTTTCGAAAATACGTCACTTGCTAATGACGGAGGTTGTTAGAGGTGATCATCTAAATGTAGCTTTAACCTTGAATCTTGCCTGTAAGCTCTATACTGTACATGACGTGCAGGTTATACTATGACCAGACTTCATGTGTGCGAAGTTGGTCTGAGTTGCTAATTCTTGCTAAGTACCCGCTAACGTATATGACTGGAAAATTTGAGAGCGGGCCATTTGGTTGGCCAGAATATCGTGTCATATAATATAGTACTGACTTAAATTATTTGAGAAAAGATATTTGTTCGAGAAGTTCATTTTAGTCACAATATATTCCATGCTGCCATTTCAGTATTAACCTTTTTAGACCGGATACCCATTTTGTAGGAATATGTATTAGGGATTAGGAATATGTATTAGGCAAAATGCGGCGTCTGATCAGGATCTACAATATTTGTTGCAGGAACTTTTATGCAAAACTAGAAAATGCGTTTATGAAACACTATGCCCCCATCCATATGCTTGCCTCTACAGAAGGTTCATATAATGCTGTACCTTTGTGCCATAGGCTTCAATGCACTAAGTCGAAAAAGGGGCTTAAATCAGTCAAAAATTTACGAATTATTTTCAAAAGTTAATCAGGTCATCAACACCTTGGGCAATATCTTCCTGAAAAAAAATCATGATCCTAGCATCAGGGGTTCTGGAGATATTTAGTTCACAAGGTTCCATAGGCAAATAATGCACTAAGTTGAAAAAGGGGCATAACTCGATCAAAAATTCACGAATTTATTCCACAACTTAATCAGGTAATCTACACCATAGGCAGTATCTTCCTGCAAAATATCATGATCCTAGCATCAGGGGTTCTCCAGATATTTTGTTCACAAGGTTCCATAGGCTTACAATGCACTAAGTCGAAAAAGGCGGCATTAACTCGGTCAAAAATTCATGAACTTTTCTCAAAAGTTAATCAGGTCATCTATACCTTGGGCATTGTCATCCTGTAAAATCTCACATTCCTAGCGTTAGGGGTTCTTGAGATATTTTGTTCACAAGGTTCCACAGCCTAAGTCGAAAAAGGGGCATAACTCTGAAAATATGTGACTTACGGAAAAAGAAAAAAACCCATGTTCGCTTATTTTTCATACTGATCATGTGTTTAAAGTTTCAAGTTGCAAGCTCTTACCGTTCTTGACTAGATGTAAAGGTACCGTTGTACCATACGCTTCAATGCACTAAGTCGAAAAGGGGCATAACTCGATCAAAAATTTACGATTTTTTTTCAAAAGTTAATCAGGTCATCTACACCTTAGGGAGTATCTTCTTGCAAAATATCATGATCCTAGCATCAGGGGTTCTTGAGATATTTTGTTCACAAGGTTCCATAGGCTTACAATGCACTTAGTCAAAAAAGGGGCATAACTTGGTCAAAAATTCATGAACTTTTTTCAAAAGTTGATCAGGTATCTACACCTTCAGCATTGTCATCCTGCAAAACCTCATGATCCTAGCATCAGGGGTTCTTGAGATATTTTGTTCACAAGGTTCCACAGCCTAAGTCGAAAAAGGGGCATAACTCTGAAAATATGTGACCCACAGAAAAAAGAAAAAACACGTGTTCGCTTATTTTTCATACTGATCATGTGTTTAAAGTTTTAAGTTCCAAGCTCTCACCGTTCTTGACTGGGTGTAAAGGTACCTTTGTACCATACGCTTCAATGCACTAAGTCGAAAAAGGGGCATTACTCGAACGAAAAAAAATGATTTTTTTTTTCAAAAGTTAATCAGGACATCTACACCTTAGGGAGTATCTTCCTGCAAAATATCATGATCCTAGCATTAGGGGTTCTCCAGATATTTTGTTCACAAGGTTCCCTAGGCTTACAATGCACTAAGTCGAAAAAGGGGCATAAGTTGGACAAAAATTCACAAACATTTTTCAAAAGTTAATCAGGTCATCTATACCTTGGGCATTGTCATCCTGCAAAACTTCATGATCCTAGCATCAGGGGTTCTTGAGATATTTTGTTCACAAGGTTCCACAGCCTAAGTCGAAAAAGGGGCATAACTCTGGAAATACATGTCCGGCGGAAAAATAAAAAAAATACTGGTCCCCTTATTTTCCATACTGATCATGTGTATAAAGTTTCAAGTTCCTAGCTCTTACTGTTCTTGACAGTATCTTAGGGTACCTTTGTATCACAGGCTTTAATGCACTAAGTCGAAAAAGGGGCATAACTCGGTCAATTTTTTTTTTTCAAAAGTTAATCAGGTCATCTACACCTTAGGCAGTATTTCCCTGCAAAAAATCATGCTCCTAGCATCAGGGGTTCTTGAGATATTTTGTTCACAAGGTTACATAGGCTTACAATGCACTAAGTCAAAAAGGGGCATAACTTTGTCAAAAATTCACGATTTTTTTTTTCAAAAGTTGATCAGGTCATCTACACCTTGGGCATTGTCATTCTGCAAAACCTCATGATCCTAGCATCAGGGGTTCTTGAGATATTTTGTTCACAAGGTTCCACAGGCTAAGTCGAAAAAGGGGCATAACCCTGAAAATATGTGACCCGCGGAAAAAAGAAAAAAACACGTGTTCGCTTATTTTTCATACTGATCATGTGTATACAGTTTCAAGTTCCTAGCTCTTACGGTTCTTGACTTATAGATAGCGGACAGACGGACTGACGGACGGACCAGACAGACAGACGGACAGGTCCAAACCAATATGCCCCCACAATTTCTGCGAAATTGGGAGCATAAATACAGTTAAAGTGACAATACTCATCAGAAACTCTCAAACTACAAATAGACTCATCCAAATTAAAATGATAAGGATAGACAAGTCCAATGGTAAACAAGAGCTTCGAAAGCGACGCATAATACGCCCGTTGTAGTGTCATGAAGGAGTTACAGAATGAACAAGATTGTTTATACAAGAATGAACAGGCAGATAAAAAGGGGAAACAACTCTGTAATTAATGACTGCAATGTTAGTAAAACATCTAACACATCAAATACTATTAGTATACCAAAAATCAGCTTCCAAGTTGAAGCAGCTCAGAACCTGAGAAATGTCAAAGTCAAACAAGGGAGATAATTCATAAACTAATGCCAAAGTCAAACAAGGGAGATAATTCATAAATTAAGTAAACTAGATTTACCATTCTTGGTCCATATATATTCCCTTGACAATATACACATCACCATGAAGTTAAAGAGAGGTTACTCCGAAATTAAGTAATGGGGAGCAACCATTCTTATATGTGACACACCGTCTTGTGAGCATGCACATTGCTATAAAGTTTCATCAAGATATTCCAAATGGTAAACGAGTTACGGTAAGCACAAGATTAGTATACACAAAATAGCCTAAAACATCTAATCAAAGGGAGGCAACTCCAAAAAGAAGAAAGGGAGAGCAATCATTGTTATACGCCACACATTGTCAGACCTTCATACGCATTGATATAAAGTTTCATGAAGATATCCCAAACGGTTATCTAGTTATGGCGCGCACAAGTCTATGTGGGGAAAAATAATAAAAGGGGCATAACTTGGAAACTAAGAAAGAGGGAGCACTCGTTCTTGTACGCGAGACGTTCCCTTTACCTATTACATAATCCTTCAAAATTTCATGAAGATAGCCCAAACCCTTTTATAGAACATATTAGCTATGGCGCGCACAAGAATGTACGGACGGACAGACGGAGGGACAGCGCCATGCAACAATACGTCCGTTCTTTAAAACGGGCGTACAAATAGGGTTAATGGACATTAAGCCACGTTAATACTAAAATCAGTCTGGCATTAACCCACACTAATCGGAGTCAACGCTTTCGTCATGTTTAAATTTCCAAGGATTCATAAATTGTATATGTGAAAAGAGAACACTCTATTCAGACTGCGCGGATGAGCAGTCTGAGCTGAATCTTTCCTGTTCACACATACCCACACCGTACATTCGACCTTTAACATTTTGGTAGAATCCGGTCGGGTACGGAAAATACAGATGTTTACCGAGGCACGTGCCTTTTCGCGGGTGAGTTATTTTCTTTATTTTTCTACTTTATGTGTGTATTTTGTGGCAGATAGATAGTTGTCGTTTTTGTATGTAATGATGTATATATTTGCATGCCATCGTTCTCGCTTTTATCTGCGTTACTGACGAGAAATTTCACAAGAAAATGAAAAGGATGGATTTTGCCATCGAATTTTGTCTTTGTAATCTTAATTTCTCCTAGAAGTAAATAATTTGTTTAAATATTTTGATGTTTTTTGGTAGCCAGATATCTAAAGCAAATATAAATTCATAAGTAAGATCACGTTGATTGATAACACTTGAGCAAAAGCGGCGTCTTTCATACCATATGGAATTTTCACGTATACGGGTCATGGCAGTCGCTTACTACGGAAGAAAACGGACGGATGAAATACATTTCGATACGGGGTATAGCAGTCATATTGAAGTAAAACGTTTTGCAGTGTTGGCCGCAGGTGTTGCACAGTTCGCTACTATTTCTGTAGTGTACTTGTTTTCTTTAATATTTTGAATTGATAAAGCACTATTTTATGTCATAGCACATCTTCGCAAGCCAAGGATGCCTTAATAAGCCTCGTTCACACGGGCAAAATTCCTGTGACCAAGTAGGTTTGTCATAGAAAAATGTGCTCGTGTGAATGAAAAAAATATGCCAATTTAAACTTTCTTTGTTAAAGTTTCTGTGACAAAGAAACTTTGATCGTGTGAATGAGGCTTTACGTACCCTTGGCCTAAGGCATATTCGTAAATCGAGTTTCCCACTGCGCCATTTCTTGGGTGCGAACAACATCCATCACAGCCAATCAAATTATCCGTAACAAAATATTTTCCGCATAATAGGCGCTTTGTCGTTAGAAAATATCGTGATAGACGGACACTCGGCGCCAGATGTGTGCAACTATAGTTACGCTCCGCTGAGCCATTTGGGGAACGTCGTTACGAGAATTGAAACAGAACAGAACAGAAAACATCGTGGATACCGTTAACAGAACAGAAACAGGACGGCTCGATAGAGCTGTTAAACCCAAAACAACCAATCAACAACCAAACAAGAGTAGACGGTCAAGATTAACCAGTTCATCAGTGTTTTTGAACGATCATGCGAAGTTGTGCAAAAACTGTGTTTTGAAACAGATCTTCTGATCTAAAACTTACACGCCGGGGGAGCAACTCGCTGCAGCCAAAGGTCGGCGCTGTGATTAGCGAATAGGTCGTGGGCAAATTGTAAGGAACAAAGTGAACTTAGTACCCCTGGCTAGCAAAAATGATCATAGCAGAGTTTTCCTGTATATATCAAGAGATATTTGTTGTTGATAATGCGTTTAGGTATCGCATCACTGGTTGGTATCAGCAATGATTATTTTATACCCCCTTCGAAAGATGGGTCGTATTATGTCGTGGCGATATCCCTCCGTCTAGTTGTAGTTCGTCCGTCTGTCACTTTAACTTTCATGTCCGCTCCACGTCTCCTTGATTATTGCTAGGATTTTTGTAAACTCAAGATTACCCTCCTGCCAAGAGCTTTAGCGAGACCCAGTGTAGACCTTGCACGTTGCAGGGTATTTCATCGGCCCAGTTTGATCAGAGTGTTCGCTGTCCGCCCGGAGCTAGCCGAGACCCTAAGCTACCCTTTCAGTGCAGAGCGAAGACTCTGATCAGACTGGGAAGATGCCATGGCTGATCTGAGTCTACGCTAGAGGCACATACCGCTTTGTTGGTGTTCCGTCTTAAGGAGCGTTGAACTAATCCCGCAGGCACAGAACGTCGAACTGGCGTCGTATTTACTTTGATGAGAAATTTTGACGTCGCATCGACGTCAGTTCGACGTCATTTTGACATCCTGAGCTCGCTGGGAAGGCTTATGTATAGTCGAACAATCGCCTTTTACATGTATCTTGGATTTGAGCTGCAATGTTAACTTTCATCTGCCATCATCTCAGTGCGCACGTACTAAATTTGTATAGTTTTATAATAACATTTGAGAGAATTACACCTTCTAGCACCTCAAACACACCTGGTTAACTTTGTTTTCAAGGATGTTACGAAACGAAAAAGAGCTGAACATTACGAAACGTAAAAATCATAGTACCAAACGACGCGATCTTCAGGTCGTTTGGTAACTATGACTTCTTCGTTTCGTAACAGCTCTTTTTTGTATCGTAACAGCCCTTGTATATACATAGTTAACCAGGGGTGTGAAAGGTACTGGACTCGATAGGCTACCTTTCACATACTACAAGGTGAATTCGGCGATCTCTTGATCTTTCAACGGTTATTGTAAGACTTAGTGCGAGCGCACTGAGATGATGGCAGATGAAAATTAACATTGCATATTTTATTTTTGTGTCGAGACCGAATATAGGCGTTTAGTACAACAAATAAAGCTAACGCTCATAGTGCCAGGAATTTACGTCGTGCTTAGTCTTTTCCTCTATTTCCACGTGTCCAGCAGGCAGGCACATGACGTCTTACCTACGTCAAGCTGACGTCGATACAACGTAATAACGTCGCATCCACGTCTGTAGGCGCCTTTCGGCGTTTTAGGCCTGCTGGGTGATATATAACAAAGTTAAAACTGACTCCTACTATGTACGAGGGGCATTTCAGAAAATAGTGTAAATGAGTCTGCCATTCCTAGGAATGTTGACCGATTTTAGAAATTTATGTCTTAACTTTTTGGTACATATATCACCAAAAGGCCTTCACGCAAAAAATTGAGACACTGATATTTTCTTCAAAATATACCTTGATAATTGTTGTTAGGGTAGAGACACTGGGTAAAAACTGACGAAATATTTGTGTGAAGACAAATTCATATTATCTTAACTCTGGATACAAATAGGTCTGGCTTGGTACCTATACTGTCTGTGTAGCTGAAACTATTGCAGTCAAATAGTCATTGTATCAGCATTGCTAAAACATATGACTGACCTTTCAAGAAAGACTAATCGTAAAACAATGTGCATTTTTTATGACGTCACTTCCTGTGCTAAATTGAAAGGTATAGTAAGCTGTTTAAGCCTCGGGTTTGAGGTCATTTTATGTGAAATTGAATGTTTGATGACCCATATGAAACAAAAAATGAATAAAATTTAATTCGTCAGGCTTGTTTTCTTTAAAAAAATAACCATTTACGGCACCGTATGCTCTTTTGTCAGTGGCCTACCTGATTTTTATGATAATTTCTCCAACCCACACACATATTTTAATGCCAATATGTCATATAAAATGACAAGTCTTTCAAGTCTGTATGTATGAATTCCACTTTCAATATGTCCTTCTAACGTATGACAGCAATCAAAGTTAAATATATTCAGTATGGGTCTTTTTATTAGAAGATAATATCGTTTTATCATTTTGTATTTTACATCAAATGTTGCTAGTTCGCAACTTCCGGCGTGGAGTTTGCACGTGTCTCATACAGCTTCATCAGTCATATGATGCAAATTGTAATAAAATATAGTGAGCTAATCATTTCACTAATAAAATGCCCGATATTTATTGAAAATAAATAAGTATAAGAAAAAAATCACAATTAACTTATATAAAGCATTTGTAATTACTTTGCATTTATAACCGCATAGCAGAGGAATAATCTCGTTTATTATGTTACTTATGTAAAATCTGGAAACGATTTCTGTAAAACTTTCTTATTTTACATTTAAAAGACAATATTACATGTTTTTAGCTCACCTGAGCACGAAGTGCTCAGGGTGAGCTTTTGGGATACCGTGATGTCCGTCGTCCGTCGTACGTGTGGACGGACGTCCGGACGTCCGTCCAGACGTCCGTTCGGACGTCCGTCAACTTTTGCTTGTGTACACTCTAGCGGGCACAGTTTTGATCCAATCTTCATGAAACTTTGTGAGAATGTTTATCTCCATAAAATCTAGGCCAAGTTGGAAACTGGGTCATGTCGGGTCAAAAACTAGGTCACTTGGTCAAATATTAGAAAAACCTTGTGTACGCTCTAGAGGTCACAGTTTTGATCCAATCTTCATGAAACTTTGTGAGAACGTTTATCCTCACAATATCCAGGCCAAGTTTGAAACTGGGTCATGTCAGGTCAAAAACTAGGTCACTAGGTCAAATATTAGAAAAACCTTGTGTACGCTCTAGAGGTCACAGTTTTGATCCAATCTTCATGAAACTTTGTCAGAATATTTATCCTCACAATATCCAGGCCAATTTTGAAACTGGGTCATGTGGGGTCATAAACTAGGTCACTAGGTCAAATATAAGAAAAACCTTGTGTACGCTCTAGAGGTCACAGTTTTGATCCAATCTTCATGAAACTTTGTCAGAATGTTTATCCTCACAATATCCAGGCCAAGTTGGAAACTGGGTCATGTCGGGTCAAAAACTAGGTCACAAGGTCAAATATTAGAAAAACCTTGTGTACGCTCTAGAGGTCACAGTTTTGATCCAATTTTCATGAAACTTTGTCAGAATGTTGATCCTTACAATATCCAGTCTAAGTTTGAAACTGGGTCATGTCAGGTCAAAAACTAGGTCACAAGTTCAAATATTAGAAAAACCTTGTGTACGCTCTAGAGGTCACAGTTTTGATCCAATTTTCATGAAACTTTGTCAGAATGTTTATCCTTATAATATCCAGGCCAAGTTGGAAACTGGGTCATGTCGGGTCAAAAACTAGGTCACTAGGTCAAATATTAGAAAAACCTTTTGTACGCTCTAGAGGTCACAGTTTTGATCCAATTTTCATGAAACTTTGTCAGAATGTTTATCCTCACAAGATCCAGGCCAAATTCGAAACTGGGTCATGTTGGGTCAAAAACTAGGTCACAAGGTCAAATATTAGAAAAACCTTGTGTACGCTCTAGAGGTCACAGTTTTGATCCAAACTTCATTAAAATTTAGCAGAATGTTTATCCCCACAATATCCAGGACAAGTTCAAAACTTGGTCATGTCGGGTCAAAAACTAGGTCACTAGGTCAAATATTAGAAAAACCTTGTGTACGCTCTAGAGATCACAGTTTTGATCCAATCTTCATGAAACTTTGTCAGAATGTTTATCCTCACAATATCCAGGCCAAGTTCGAAATTGGGTCATGTCGGGTCAATAACTAGGTCACTCTGTCAAATATTAGAAAAAACTTGTGTACGCTCTAGAGGTCACAGTTTTGATCCACTCTTCATGAAACTTTGTCAGAATGTTTATCCTCACAATATCCAGGCCAAGTTTGAAACTGGATTATGTCGGATGGAAAACTAGGTCACTAGGTCCAATATTAGAAAAACCTTGTGTACACTGTAGAGGTCACAGTTTTGATCCAATCTTCATGAAACTTTGTCAGAATGTTTATCCTTACAATATCCAGGCCCAGTTTGAAACTGGGTTATGTCGGATTTAAAACAAGGTCATTAGGTCAAATTTCTAGAATAACCTTGTGTACGCTCTAGAGGGAACAGTTTTTTGGTCCAATCTTAATGAAACTTTGTCAGAATGTGTATACTCACAATATCCAGGCCAAGTTTGAAACTGGGTCATGTCGGGTCAAAAACTAGGTCACTAGGTCAAATATTAGAAAAACCTTGTGTACGCTCTAGAGGTCAAAGTTTTGATCCAATCTTCATGAAACTTTGTCAGAATGTTTATCCTCACAATATCCAGGCCAAGTTCGAAACTGGGTCATGTCGGGTTCAAAACTAGGTCACTAGCTCAAATATTGGAAAAACCTTGTGAACGCTCTAGAGGTCACAGTTTTGATCCAAACTTCATTAAAATTTAGCAGAATGTTTATCCTCACAATATCCAGGTCAGTTTTGAAACTTGGTCATGTCGGATGGAAAACTAGGTCACTAGGTCAAATCTTAGAATAACCTTGTGTACGCTCTAGAGGACACAGTTTTGATTCAATCTTTTTGAAACTTTGTCAGAATGTTTATAACCATAATATCTGGGCCAAGTTTGAAACTGGGTCATGTTGGGTCAAAAACTAGGTCACTAGGTCAAATCTTAGAAAAACTTTGTGTACACCCAAGAGGGC
Source organism: Ctena decussata (assembly GCA_963989385.1). NCBI lineage: Eukaryota > Metazoa > Mollusca > Bivalvia > Lucinida > Lucinidae > Ctena > Ctena decussata. The sequence goes on along the minus strand of OZ022499.1, from coordinate 37,762,627 downwards.
ACAGTTTTGATCCAATCTTCATGAAACTTTGTCAGAATGTTTATCTCCATAAAATCTAGGTCAGGTTTGAATATGAGTCATGTCGGTCAAAAACTAGGTCACTAGGTCAAATCTAAATAATGTTACGCTGCAAGAATCAGAACTAACATTGCAATGATGCCAGCCATAAACTCCTTGGAAAACATTAATTTCACCACAGAGAGATAATGATGCTACCATTCTATCATCTGTGTTCGCCTAGTTCAGTCTAGATCAAATCCATCAAAGGAACTCAACATGAACGGGTACTCTTCGGAGATGCAACTCTGCCATTTTTAGCTCACCTGAGCCTTACAGTATTGGTGTTAGCTGCCTCTGTCATCCATCCATAAACATTTTCTAACATCTCTGAAACCATTGGGCAGACTAAACTCAAATTTCATATGGAGCCTGCATGGGTCAAAGGATTGAAAGTTCTTCAAATGATCTTGGTCACATGACCAAGGTGGCCGCCATTCCCATGTACGGTAAAATCTCTTATAAATCTTCACCAGAGCCAGTGAACTGATTAATGCTCAGGTGAGCGATTCAGGGCCACCATGGCCCTCTTGTTTTTACTAAATATATCATTGCTTCATAGAGTAAACAGCAAAAGAACACAAGAGACTTTCAAAGAAAATCTACAGTTTCTAGTATCCAGACCCTTATGACGTAAAAGCATGTGCTGTCACGCATGAGAGACTTAGAAATTCTTTTTGCGCATACCATTCTTAAGCATTTGAGTTGAGCTTTCCAACGATATATAGAACTTTCACTAGATATCAACCAATAGGATACCCTGATATCATTTACATTATTTCTGAAATGCCCCTCGTACTAATCAACTTAAAGAATCATTCAAACTAATAAGTATGAGATGATTATGAATGAATGAATATTGTATTTTCCTCAAAATTACAAAAACCAACTCCTGTTAGAAAACTTACCCAGCAGGCACAAAGCACCATTCACTCAAAATTGATCATCGTTGAGTCAATGTCAGTCCGTCAAATCAACGTTGATTCTATGTTGATTCAACGTTGGGTGCCCAGTGCATTGGTTGGTAAATGGTTGTAAATAAGCTAAACTGGCTATGTGCAAAACACCGAAGACGTTCAATCTGATGAGTGGACTCTAATGCATTCTGACCACGAACTGATCTGTGGGCCATCCTGAAGTCTTGAATGCTGAAGACCATAATTGAGCAGGCTGGTCTGGGCTAGAGGCATCCTTTTTATTCTTTTGCGATAACAGTACTTCAGGTAGGAAAAATTACCTGCCAGTGCAGCTGGGCGTCCTTGGTAAAGTCTTTACTGCTCCCCGGTGTGTCAAACGAACAGTGACATCCAGACATGAGCGGTTGTGCAGACAGGTCTGACTCCACACCCAAAAGTGCAGTTAGGTATACATGTATAGCTTCATGTTCAGCAAGAATATAGTATGTTCTGACATATACGACTAAATTTAAAAACCGTGTGTGTTTGGTTACTGCAGACTGGTCTTGGCACTCTCAGCTTTTTTTCTGACTTGATGTAAACATGGACGGACGGACGGACGGATGGATAGATGGATGGATTGCAATTTTAAATCAAAAGGTTTGCTATTAAACGTAAACACTCATGTCAAGAAACGAAAACTGAGGTCGTTTGGTCGCAACTCAAGGTCCTCTGGCTTAGCGAATACAATTCTACAGGGCACAGTGAAAGAAAAAAGAAGGAGATTAAGAAATGGACTTTGCTGCTAGCTCAGCTAGGGCAGCTGAAGACGAGACTAGGTGGAAAGGGATTGTTGTAAAGTCATCTGTGGTGCACCAACGACCTTGCAAGGTTATGGGATAGATTCTAGACTAGACCAGCTCATGTTCATATCAGCTTAAGCATCATCAGTATTTTAATTATACCGGGTTGTCATATATGTGATTTCTAACTCCGAGTTATGCATATCCAGATCATCATGTGGACATAATCAGATTGTTCAGGCTTTGCTCAGATCGGCTGTGTATGAATCACATGATCATATCGTCCTTTTACCTTTTAGAAGACGATGCGAAGATATTAGAGGCTTGCCATTCAGTGTCAAAACCGAGCTGTTCAAACGAAAAATTGGTAAAGTAGCATGTGCGTGAGTTGTTATGCATACTTGTAAGATTGAAAATGCCTAGCCTATTGGTCATCACAAATAATGAGACATTCCATTCTGACACACAACGTCAAAACAACGTTGTACATAACGACCTGGATGCAAGGTTATGACGCTATACTGGCGTGCGACCAGTGGTGGCCGCGTACCAGTGGTGGCCATTTGCGTTCTGCACTCGCAGTAACGCATTTGTTGTGTCTCAGATTCGGCCATTTTGTACAAGGTAACAAAGCAAACGCCCGCGAAGAAGCTGGGTAAAATTCTCTGCCTGGGAGGCAAAAAGTAAACAATGTCACCAGGCGACCCTCGTATCAACATCATTGCCTTTCCGGGGAACTACAACACTTAACACGTACATAAATAAATACAGAAATAAACATGTACAAAATACTGATTAATGTTCATTTATCAGGAAAAGGGTATAACCTGCAACCAACCTTCAAGAAAGCATCTAAATTCTTGTAAATTACAGCACACGTGTAACAGTTATTTATGTATGTTTTCGATGTAATACGTAGCGTGTGCCTAGTAACACAATATGTCGGTTACAAGATAAAAAGGTGTAATAAAAAACGGCCACCACTGGTAGCCTGCCAGTATTATTATCTATACAAGGTTGTTGTGATGTCATAACGTTGCATTGACGTCGTCACAAGGTTTTTTAGAAGCTGTATGCATGCTGTGTTAAAAGAAGAAAAAAGAAGATTGTTGTGCAATATTCGATCTTTTCATGCAGAACATATTATGCCGTTGTCAAGTAGCAGAAGAGAATTGCGCATGACGTAACATTCTCCATTCAGAGCATAATAGTTCGGCAAGTAGAGCTTCAGGTGGATGGGTGTACACTTCCGAGGGAAACACCTCTGTACTTTTCATTTGGAGTAAATCTTTTGGAAGGATTTCTTTCTCTGGGGAGCATAAAATTCTCAAAAAAATAAAACTCCTGTAAAACGGCGGGAAACGTTGATGATAAGCAGGTGAGCAGATAGGTAGAGCAACAGCTCTAAGTCTTTCAAGTCGGTTACAGTCTTTAAGATTCAACCAGGCCTCATGGTTATAAAACTTTTTTTGATGCTCAATGTGGATACCCAGACTGATCTGAGTCCTCGACGGACACACATGCCGAATAAACACACAATGTTCTCAAATTGGGGAGTGATTTCAGCAGTCGCTGTGGAAGCTGGTTAGACACGGATGCACCGGCTGATATGTCTCTGGTGGCAAAATACTTGGTAGACCGAATATCTGTTTTATTTAGATTTTGAGCCTCGTAAATTTAACGGCACTTCTGAGTTTGAAGATGTATGTGACATACAAACCAGCTTGTTCACATGCGGAATCTAAGGTAATTGGATACAGGTTTTCCGCCATTTTACAAGGGAAACAATTTTTAAGACTTCCTGTTTGATTCACTGGAGGATAAAGCCTTCCAAAATGGGATCAACTCTTTCAAAGATGGAAAGGGATATAAAAAGGAAAATGTCGGTGTTGCTTCCCCGGAAACTCCGAAAGTGTTACGTTATTTATAACCCTGCAGGCACATGACGTCGTAATGACGTCATCATGACGTCGGCCAGACGTCGATACAACGTTATGATGTCACATTGACGTCAGTACGACGTCATTTCGACAGTACGATGTCATTTCGACGTCATGTGCTCACTGGAACCCGATCTTATAATTAAGAATAATTATGAAAAATGTAACACCTGGCCACGACGCCATTTTTTCATGACCAACGAGGCAGCCGTTTTTGGTTGATAGTTTGATATGATTGTTTTTTCCCTTTTCCTATAAAGGGAGGCGCCGTAGTCGAGTGGTTAGAGTGTTTCGGGTCACCGGAAGGTCGTGTTTCGCAGCTCACCGTCGCCATCCGACGACTGGAAAACTCTCTGCATGTCAACCCAGCAGTAAATATGGGTACCTTTTTCGAATCAGGGAAGAGTAAGGCAACGAAAGGAGAGAGATGGGCTCCGCCTTTCATGAGCTATGCCCAAGATACAGTGTGTCTCTAAACCCCGTTGCCCCTACGGCTTTTAGGGCTATGGGAAACCTTTAACCTTTTTTTTTCCTGTAAAAGGTTCAGTTTCATACAAAGCTAAATCGCGCATTAGCTGTAACAAGTTTTCATAATCTAACAACAACTAAAAACCTTGTTATCGAGCAACTTTTGTCAGGTTTTGAGGGCAGGATATGGGATTTGATTGTAGCCTATTAATTCCTGATCATTGCCTGTTCTTATCACAGGGACTCGGGTCATATGGTTTGTTTCTTCGATCCCAGTGACAAACGATCCGTTTGTACATGAAGTACTGCATATACACCACCCTGTACAAGCGGATTCTTATTTTTCATTGGGCTTGAAGAAACAAAGCATATGACCAAGCCCCTGTGGTTCTCATGTTTACTTTGACACCAATTGACCCAATCGTAACACTTCGGCCAATTCCGTATCCGCAATATCGAAGATATCGGCGAGGATGTCCGATTGCAATTGCCCCTATGAAAGATCACACTCTAGGATGTCATGCATTAGCCTACTTGTGAGTGTCGAAGAGTTTGCAATTTCATATTTTTCATTGGGCTCGAAGAAACAAAGCATATGACCAAGCCCCTGTGGTTCTCATGTTTACTTTGACACCAATTGACCCAATCGTAACACTTCGGCCAATATCGAAGATATCGGCGAGGATGTCCGATTGCAATTGCCCCTATGAAAGATCACACTCTAGGATGTCATGCATTAGCCTACTTGTGAGTGTCGAAGAGTTTGCAATTTCATTATATGAATTGGTTACTGAAATACATGTACAGCTCATAATTAACTAGTATTACACAGAGAAATCAATAAACCCTTACCATCGAAGTGACTCGAGATCGAAATGGCTGTGACCAAAACATGCAGGATGACGTCACACGCTGACGTATTTCTGCCCATTGCCTTGAATTGACAGTAGATGAGCACAGTCATGTACCAACTCCTCTTAGAAACCTTACCCAGCAGTCACATAGCATTCACTCCACATTGAAACATCGTTGATCCAATGTCATTTCGTTGAATCAACGTTGTCTATGTTGATTTCAACGTTGTATGCTCAGTGCTTTGGTCGGTAAATGTCCTGAACTGGGTACATGCAAAACATCGAAGACATTCAATCTGATGAGTGGACTCTGTGTATGAATTACATGATAGTCTTTTAACCTTTTGAAGACAGTGCGGAGATGTTTGAGGCTTGCCATTTAATGTCAAAACCGAGCAGTGCACAAATAATAGATCGATAAAGTAGCATGCGCGTGAGTTGTTACGCATACTTGGGAGATTAGAAATGCCTAGTAAACCGGTTGATCATCAAAGATAATGCGACAATTCATACTGGCATACTGCGTCGAAACAACGTTGTAACAATGTCGACCCAATGTTACGACGTTTCACTGACATCTATACAAGGGTGTTGCGATGTCATAACGTTGCATCGACGTCGTCACAACGTTTTTTGAGTCTTACGCTGTTTGCATACAAGTTAAAAGAAGAAAAATGAAGGTTGTTGTGCGATATCCGCTCACTTCATGCAGAACATATTATGCCGTTGTCAAGTAGCAGAAAGGATTTGCGCATGAAGTAACAGCATGCACACGTTCTCCATTTAGAGCATAATATGAAAATGGGCACTGCCTTAGGGCGAGCACATCGCTCTTTATCTTTTTTGTAGTATTAAATTTGTATTAAAAGCTTTGCATCTCCACAGCTGCGAACTCCGTCTACAAACTGATGAGAAACTGTCAGAAAACAGATTTACCCCTAGTAATCTATCCCCTCGAAAAACGGGCTATACTTTTTCAGTTCCTTCTCTACGGTGCTTTATTTCCTTTGAATTATTTCATCCAACGTTCAGCCTCCTCGCATTGAAGCGGTTAACGTTGACGCCATCTTGTTTTTCTCAAACGGAAATTTTGACGTCATTACGTAACGTAGTGACAGAACGACTGTACGCTGTAAGTTTTTCGTCGATTTCCATTCGAACCAGTCTAATTCTAACTTCCGTTTGATGTCGTTATGAAAGAAATTTCATTGAAAGTAATGTATCTTACAGGTAAAAATATGCCTTACTAATCTTCTACAATAGAGCTCCCACTCTTTCAAAGCTCCTTTGCGCCTGCAAGCGACTGCTCGCTAATGGTTCGGCAAGCGGAGCTTCAGATGGATCGGTATACACTTCCAAGGGAAACACCACGCCTCTGTCGTTTTCATCTGGAGTAAATCTTTTGCAATGGAAGCATAAAAATTCTCAATACAATCCTAACAACGACGAATGTATGGCCAATTTAGTACAAGATATAAAATTAGGAATAAAAGTGGCATAACATATGAATTTGCAATTAGAATGTTGTACTTAGTGCCGTCTGTGATAGACCCGTACCATAAAAATGAATAAAAACGACCGTATCTTCCGTAATCGCCGTCCGTTATGCTCCTTACCAAATCAAAATATACCGACTGCCATTTCCCGTATATTTAGCGTCACCTAGCAACCGAATAAAAAGATAATGGTCCTGAATTATTTCCATCTATTTGCACCGTTTCAGAGAAAGGGACAAAATATGTCCTCTCGCTATGAAAATTGAAGAAACAATCCAGCCAGCTCACCAGAAAGTAAGAAAATGACTTACCCGCGAAAAAGCGCGCGCTTGGATAAACATCTGTATTTTCCGTACCCGACCGCGTTCTACCAAAATGTTAACGATCGAATGTACGGTGTGATACCGTAAGGTACCTTTTCACGCGATGAAAATCATATAGTGACTGCCCGAGTAGACAAGAACTGCGTCATCATAGCATAATGAGGGTCCAGGCTTCTTGATTTAGCATCCATTGTCAGTTACTATAGAAACGCACACCAGAACAGAGCAGTTGCCATGGCAATGAAGTTATGATAGCATTTATATCCGCAAGGGCGTAACAGCGAATGCAGATTTATCTTCTCTGCTGGGTATCTTGGATCACAGATCGAAAAAAAACTCCCCTATGGCTGGAGACTCCACGTAAAATTTGGTTCTGATCCGTAAGCAGCATCATCGGACGACGGACAGCATATCTATAATATAAGCTCTGCTCAGGTGAGCTTAAATTTTTGCACAGAAGCAAATCTTTTGACAGCTGAGGCAATTTCAAAGATTTATGGACAACTATAGAGTCAGTTAAAATAACAACATTTTTAAAAACCACGAAAAAATAAGTCATTTTCTCATACAAATGCACAAAATCCATAACACGAATATGATGGTGTATCTCTTTAATTATTATTATTGCCCATCCAGTTTTAAAATTTTAGACCAATAATGGCGAGGCTGTTTAATCTAGGCCCAGTTGTTCAAAGCATCGTTAGCCTAACGAGCTCGTTAAGAGGTTAGCTCCTTTAGTGTTTTACAATTTCATTACCAAATATACTGATATTCTTTGTTGAGAAAATGTGAGAAGCTTTAGCAGTGCAAGAGCTTCTCACATTTTGTCAACAAAAATATTGACGTATTTGAGATATTTGCGTTTGAAATTTTAACGAAACGTTAACTAACGACGTCGTTAGTTTTGAACACCCGGACCCTGGTAAATAACATCAAATACTGACAAACCGTATTCTGCTGTTCCCTTCCTCGTTTAACACCGGCCTGCCGTTCCCCACTTCTTTTAACACCGGCCTGCCGGTGTTAAACGAAGTGGGGAAGGGCAGGATACGAAGTTTGTCGATAACAGTCGCTATTTGACGGAATTAACCGATCTGCCTGCATTCTCCATTACATATGTATTTTGCCATATCACTGCTCACGATTGCTTTGACACCCTGATAAACAATGGTCATCCCTCTCCCGAGCTCATCTTAGAGTGCTGCAAAAGAAAACAGACAAACATTAATGAAATCATAATGAATGTTGATATTACACATGAAAGTAATATAAACGTATTCATATCAAATTTAGCGCGACAGACGCGCGTTTCTGTATTTAACTTCTTCAGTGTCGCTAAATCCCCAAAGTTTGAAAGAAAAGAGATGATGGGCAGGTCTCGGCAGGTAACAAGCATCCCTTGGGTTTTTGAATTCTCCCCCCTTCTTCTTTTGGTGTCTAGGGTGGGTTGCACTTTGTGATTGAGGTCTTTCCTGGTTATCTTCATTTATATTCTTACCCATAAAAATAGACTTCCCTGCTTGTTCAGAAAACTAATATTATTCACTACCCCGATAATATTCTTTTATCTAAAGCAAAGAAAATAGTGCAGCCATTTTATATTTTTGATAGCACCCTTATTTCTTTCCATGGTGGCCGAGTATGAATTTTCAGTAGCGCCTCACCTGACCAGTTTGGATTGAAGAGCCATACATACGTAGCCAAATTAGTAGGTTTAAAAGTTGGTTGTTTGTTAACATGAAACCAGCGAATGATACCTACCTGTAGTCGATATTCCCGTCCGCAGTTTTATACTCAACAATTAATCCCTCAAGGGCTTCTGTTTGTGCTGAAGTCAGTTCAACTCCATTTTCCTGAAGAAGAACAGAACTAGATACAGCATTATGAATCACCAGAATATTTACATGCGGGAAAGCAATTCGGAAATTTTCACTTTTGCATCCCTTTTCAATGGGGTCAACTTCTAAAGGAAAACAATTGCTCCTATAGAAGCAAACTCTTTCCTGTAAGAGTAGACCCCATTTTGGAAGGATTTCATCATCCAGGGAAGCAAATATGACTCCATGAAAGGTGTTTCCTTTGTACAAATGGCAGAGAAACATGGGGGTGTACCCAGGGGCGTAGCTAGGGGCAATTTCATAATACGCACAACCATGTTTTATTCTCTACTTCTTGAAGGGAAAGCTAGTATTTCAGCCACTTTGGTAATTGGTATTGAATTCTTGTCTAATTTATAAATATTCAGCATGCAAATATGCAGGTGCGTTTTGAAATTTTGTCAATTTTGACAAAATTTCAATACGCACTTGCGTATTTGCCGTATAGGTAGCTACGCCCTTGGGTGTACCCAATAAATCTATAAGTCTACTATGAAATAGAGACAAAACAAATAATCGAAGGTCCCGTGAAACTTGCGGCAAGATAATGCAAAGGCTGACTCTTTTTGCAAACAGACGCGGGAACAGGTGCCGGTGGGTCTGTTGTTTTTTTAACTCTTGTTTATCCTATTCTTTTCTTTTTCTCTGGCTCTTCAAGATGGATCAACAGACTTAGAGATCCGTGAAACCCCAAACTACCAACCAAATATTTTCATATCGGCGAACCATAAACGATGATGAGTGAATTGTTAAAAACTGTTCAGATGATTTGAAATCACTTTACAAAATAAAAACCGACAATGTGTTCTTTTTTCCAGTTCTCATAATGGTGCTCCCAACGAGGCTCAAAGGAACGAATCTACAATCCGCACATCCTGGCGGAGGTGTGAGTTATGGATTCGTTCCCTTGAGGACCGAAAAAATACACTGACTATTAACTCTTTAAGCCCCATTGAGGACAGTAGCACAATTTGAAAACAGTGTAGATCCTGATGAGGCGGCTCATAATCAGCCGCCTCATCTAGATCTACACTGTTTGCCCTCTAGTCTTTGAATTCTCAATATGAAATGTCTTGGACAAGGCATTTTTTAAATTTTTGCAGACATAAATTTTGTCGTCTGCTTTTTGGTGCTTAAAGAGGTAATGATACAAAATGAATTGTAACAGAAATGATATGTTACAGTTGATTTTGCAACTGAGAGAAATGGAAGTTAAATACACATTTATATCTACTATCAATTTTACGAGTATATCAAAAACGTTTGTAGGAAGAGTACCGAAATATTCTAAGTGTTAAGGCAGATTAGTCTGAGTTAAAAGTGCCTACAAAGCCCCGACTGTCCCTCAGGGAGCAGCCTGATCAGAGTATACACTGTTTTCTTTTTCATTTGCATATTTTGAGCCCACTACTGCACGTTGTTCCATTCTGAGACAGTCATATGATTATTTACGATGTCCCAATTTGAAGAATATTTGCGGCATTTATATAACGTACCATGAAGGATGTAAGGAACTCTGACCAAGTGACTTTCTTTTCCTTGTTTTTATCGAATGACGCTAGGCTTTCATAAAGAGCTACTCCATTTACATCACAGTAGGTTTTTATTACAACCATGATATTGCTAGGCGTAATTTCCTCCATAGGTGTATCGAAGAGCTTTGCTGAAATTAAAAAACAATAAAATCGTTTTAGGCAAAACAAAAAAGAAGCTACACAACCGAATGCACGTGCCAACTAACTATCCCTTATTTACATGTCCAAGGACTTTCCACGGAAACAGTCTGGATTCTAAATACACCGAAGAAGTGCTTTGGTAAATTAGTCTACGAGTCCCAGTCACACATTCACGGTTCAGGCCACGGTTCACCACGGTTTCACAAACCGTAGCACACCGTCGTGATCCGTAGTAGCACCGTTGTTGCATCCGTCGAGTTCCGTAATGATCCTTGAAGAACCGTGGAGATCCGGGAGTCGCTACGGAAGTTTTAAACTGTTTAAAACTTCCGTGGTGAACCGTGGTGGCTTGTGGGCGTGGCCTAAACCGTAGTGCAACCGTAACAGCATCGTGCTCATTCGTAGCGCTAACGTACGTGTATCCGTGATTATCCATGGCTTTCCGTCGGTATTCGTAGACGACCGTGGTAGGTTTGTCACTACAAAAACTCACATTTTATTCAACTGAAAAAAGTTCCCAGGCGCGAGATTTTATGATCTTGGATTACTTTACGTGTCAATACAAAATGCCTACTCAAAATTATTTTTTAGTATAAACTTTTTATTTGTTAACCGAATTTCAAAATTTTTGCTGCACATTTTACGAAAAATTTAGTATTATATAATATCACAAAATACTTTCCTTGTCTACAAATGAATTAAACATCATCAACAAAAATCATTATCATGACCACCTTTAACCGTAGACAATCGTAGGAGCCCGTGGCGCTACCGGCTTGATTGGTACTGGCACCGTTTCGAACCGTAGTAGCATCGTAAGCCTCCGTAATGCGACCGTCGAATACCCTTGTTGTCCGTAGTACTGCCGCCTTGCACCGTCGTGAATTCGTAGATGATCCGTAGAGACACCGTACAAACACCGTGAGAAATCCTGATGGAACCCTGGCAAACCGTAGAGATGCAGGATTTTCTACGGTTCACCCCGGTTTTGCCGTCTAGGTCAAACCGTGGTGAATCGTGGTGAACCGTAGCCTGATCCGTGAATGTGTGACTGGGGCTTAACATTTTCAAGAATTTGATCAAATTCTGAAATAACCTAAATGGAGAATCATACAGAAATATGGAATATTCCATTCGCAACGACTGGCATCCAGCGTTGCGATAGGAAGACACTGGTCAGAGGATCATTATCCGTCACTCTTTAAACTTTGTGCTATGCAGAAAACCATAAAAATTTCTGCTACTGCCCATTAGGGGCAAGAAATTCAAACTTTGACTTATTATGAACAACATAAAAACCATTCAAAAGTACGGCTTCTTTAAATCCTTTAAAAATCTTCTGAAATAGCCGATGGGCCCGGGGAAGCAAGAAATTCCTTTTTGCTTTTAGAAAGCAGACAATCCTTGAACGCTTTCATCTTCTCGGGATCTGTTGTATTTCAGATTCTGACTAATATGTACCAGGTAAGTCCTTTCGGAACTTAGAAATATACAATTGATGCCTACGACAGTTATGAACCCAGTCATGGTTGATGACTATGCTTCACTCTTTAATTGCACGACGGTGGTTCGGGCATAAGGCTAGATAACGGCTTTTCATAAAGCTTTAACGAGTGGGTTCGGGCTTGGTGATTTGTCTTGGCATGGCCAACTGTGGTTAAACCAATGGTTTTCTTTAACTCTGGCTGGCAGTGGCGTTTAATATAGCCAAGAGTACTTTTCTTTGTTTTTTCATTGTGATCAATTTGATTTTTATGTCGCCGCTATGGGGTACTGATCATGTAAGGGAGCCATTACGCAAATGAACTTTTATGTGTTTTTGTATTATGAATTATTGAATCTAAAAGCCATGGTACGGAAAACAGAGTCCGAAATTCTCTACATGGAATCCGATCTCCTTTTTATCTTTCGACTTTATTACCAATGCCGGGTGGCCGTATATCAGCCTTAAATAGGATATGTATTATGAATTACATCGGGACCAAGGTGTCTATGCTGCTGGTCTTTCTAAAGCGGCAGAACTGGTGTTGGTCTTAGTTCTATGTTGCTGTTTGGTTCATACCACGGTGCGCTTTATGTTCTCGTTTCTGCATTTGTTTAAGCATTCTGATAACCGCGCTTGGTGAAGAGGGTGCTTATTTTTGTGCTTTTTGTGCATTTGTTTGTTTTGCGCGTTTGTGTTTGTCCCTGTTCTTTTCCTCTTGGTGTCGTGGGATTGCTGCGGTTTGTGATTGTGTTATACCCTGGACCTTTCTATTAACTTTTTTGATGTTTAATTATGCTGCATTACATTAGTAAAAAGAAGACAACTTTCAGATGATCAGGATGCTTCTCTTATGAAAACTATTCAAGGAGTATCGAGACATATTTTTAGTTCAGGCCATGAGCCTTAAGTAAGCCGATGAAAAGTTGCTGATGCATTATCCAATCTAAAAGGCATGCGACGGAACACAGAGTCCGAAATTTTCTACCTTGAATGCGGTTTCCTTTGTATTTTTCTATTTTATTACCATTTCCTGGTGGCCGTATATCAGCTTTAAATGGGAACAGTCTTTCGTCATATACATCGGCAACAAGAAACTTCTACCAAGATACATTGCACCTGAACAAGAACTGGTTACAATAACAAACAGAGACGACTCTTCGGTCCAATAATACAAAGACCAGTAAAACACAATTCTCTCAGCGACATGTGTCGGTAGCCATCCCAACAGAGTGTATCCTTATTTATAATGGCAGACTGACTGAAAGCATCTTTAACAAGTCAAACAAAATGCATTTAATAATAAACCTGACCCTTGATTCAAAACAAAATCCCTGTGTATTGTCTCTGTAGATACATTGTTAGAATCTTACCGCTGGTCAACAGGCGATTCTTCTTCCCTGGCGGAGATTTTCAAATTGAAGGTATAACATTGTAGTCCGTTTGTACGAGACGGAAGATATCCACTGTGAAAGGTAAGAAACGGCTACTGGGAACAGTAGAAATATAAAAGGGAGATAAAGCTACTACCGCTTTCCATGTAGAAAATCTCAAATTCTGCGAGGTTCATTGTATGCCATTTAGATTGTGTACTAGTAATTTACCTGAAACTTTCAACCGATGAATGGAAAGCGATATGGGTGACCAAATTATATACATTAAGTTCACTCTCCATGGGGCAATTCTTGCCGTTCGGTTTAGCGTTCAAAGCTTATTGACATCAAAATAAACTGTCGATTCTAAAATGTATTAAGGGTTTCAAACCAAACGCAAAGCAAAACGGGATCAAAAAGGTTACAAAACTTCAATAAAACAAACATTTAACAAAACAAAAGCAAAAACATAGCCAACCCAACTCCAACGGAAGACTATTAACAATTTCAACTCGACTATATTTACCCTTTTTCTTTGGTTTTCCAATAATGACATAGTCACTTAGAACATTACCATGTTTAATGTTGATTTTTCGTTTCTCCAGAAATTCCTTTTTCATTACCCGAAAGTCTTTGTCAACTTCTATCCCCTTTGTTTAGAAATTAAACAGATGCAGCATGACACGCACAAGTAAATGATCCAGGGCACGGGTAACCCCAATTTAGCACTGCAAACAGCAAAGCCTCAGACCAGCCTGCGCGTACGCGCAGTCTCGTCAGAACCATCTGTGTTCATTTTTTTTTTGTAAAACGCATATATTATGCAGGCAAACAAAACGACCATAGTCGGTATCCGCAGATGTACAAGCCGGCTAGGGTCTTTGTTGCGTGACTACGTCGAGTAAAGTCTGGATTTAGAAATAAATGATTGACCCCGCATCCCATCCCAACATTAACTCCTCTAAAAGACAAGTGGTAAGAAAATCGAAGGCATGTTCTACTATAAACTCATTATTGGGGCCACAAAATGCCACGAGACTCCAGGCTACTGGGGCCCAAATAAGATATGTTTATGAACCAATCAAGTTAATCTTGAAAAACTATATTTGGCTGTCGTTGTTCTATTTAGCTATGTTTGGTTAATAACTATCTAGTGATGTACTTGATAAATTACTAAACTAGAAGGTTGTCCAGGGACAACTGGTCGAGCCTGCTGTTATAGTGGCCTATAAGCATGTCAATACTAAGTAACTGCTTCACTCTAGAAAGAAGCCAAACAACATCATGCTTAGCCAGCTTTTTCTTCTTTTTCTTCAAATTATCACAAAAGAAAATAAGTAGAAGTGATGACCCAGACAAGCTCAATTTATGACAATAACAATATCTGACCTTCAAGTGTGACCTTGACCTTGGACCTACCCAAACACATATGTCACTTGACACTTCCACTCAACAAGAAGAACAAATGTGCCAAATTCTTTTGAAATCCATCCATTAATGCGGAAGTAATGGCGACCACTTTATCATTTGACCTTCAAGTGTGACCTTGACTTTGGACCTACTTGAACAAATGTTCCAAATGGCACTTCTACTCATCAAGGAGAACAATTGTGCCAAATTATTTAGAAATCCATTCGTAAATGTTGAAGTTATGGCTCAGACAAGCTCAAATTATGGCCATTTTATCATTTGACCTTCAAGTGTGACCTTGACCTTGGACCTACCTGAATAAATTTTCCAAATGGCACTTTTAAACATCAAGGAGAACAATTGTGCCAAATTATTTTGAAATCCACCCACAAATGTAGAAGTAATGGCTCGGACAAGCTCAATTTATAGCCATTTTATCATTTGACCTTCAAGTGTGACCTTGACCCTGGACCAACCTGAACAAATGTTTCAAATGGCACTTCTGCTCATCAAGGAGAACAATTATGCCAAATTATTTTGAAATCCATCCATAAATGTAGAAGTAATGGCCCGGACAAGCTCAATTTATGGCCATTTTATCATTTGACCTTCAAGTGTGACCTTGACCCTGGACCAACCTCAACAAATGTTTCAAAAGGCACTTTTACTCATCAAGGAGAACAATTGTGCCAAATTAATTTGAAATCCATCTGAAAATGTAGAAGTTATGGCTCGGACAAGCTCAATTTATGGCCATTTTATCATTTGACCTTCAAGTGTGACCTTGACCTTGGACCTACATGATCAAATGTTTCAAATGGCACTTCTACTAATCAAGGAGAACAATTGTGCCAAATTAGTTTGAAATCCAAACTGACATTGTAACAACTATGTCTCGCTCACCGCAAGCGGGCTCGACATCAAAGGGGTGGGGTTAGGGTGGGGTAGAAAAAGGATATTTGGTTAGCTATCTTACTACTTACTACATGTACTTACAACTTCTTATATACTGAGCCCCAAAATATCGCATCACTTCCATCATGTCTGTATATTTTTAAATACATATATTAAGCATCTAATATCTAATGCAACAAACATCCTTCTAAAGGCAAAAAAGGCAATTCAAAATTGTTGCGGTCAATTATCAGATCGAATATTTCGCCGAAAAACTGATTTCTTTTCATTCAATTATAACTGTAATAAAACCGCTCAGTTAAAAGCCGCGGCAGCTAGATTTGTGACATTCTATATCAGAGCCTTGCTGTACCTTGTGAAACTCATATTAACAAAGTGACAGCCGCGGAAGTCGAGAATAACTAGAAATGTTTTTCGGAGAAAAACCGATGTCCCCCCATCAGCCCATTTTCCATCCCCTCTAATGAATAAAAAGCCTGTACAAATAAAACATCTATGGAAGTTTGCAGAATATCCATCCACTGGTTCTAAAGATAGCCTACATAGAAAACTATGTTCTTGAAAAATGATTCGGGGGTCACCACTGCTAAACATGTCTTAAACCTGTCAAAACAAATATATTCGTGCAAGCATGATGAATATCCGTCAATTGGTTCAAGATATAACTCATTTTTAAGAGAGAAAAAATAAGCATTTGTAAGTTAGCTTTTGACCTTGAAAACGGGGTGAAGGTCATCAAAACATAGTAAACTCTTGAGGTTGTCCCAAAGATATATCTATGAAAGTAAAGTGGAAATCAAGTCAGAGGCTAAAGAGATATATCAATTTTAGTTAAATTTTCACATATCTAAGTCCTCCTGTGATCTTGAAAATAAGATCAAGGTCACCAAAATCTGATCAGCTCTTAAGCTAGTCCCAGTGATGTATCAATGCAAGTTTGGTGAATTTGGAACCACTGGCTCAAGAGACATCGTGGGTAAAATATTGTCATCTAAGTCCTCCAGTGACCTTGAAAATAAGGTCAAGTTCACCAAAATCTAAACAGCTCGTTAACTTGTCTCAATGATTTATCCATGTAAGTTGGGTGAAATGACATCCATTGGTTTAGGAGATATCATGGGTACAACAAACTGTCAACTAAGTCCTCCAGTGACCTTGGAAATGAGGTCAAGGTCACCAAAATCTAAACAGCTTCTTAACTTGTCCCAATGATGTATCCATGAAATTGTGGTGAAATTCTATCCATTAGTTTAGGAGATATCGTGGGTACAACAAATTCTCATCTAAGTCCTATAGTGACCTTGAAAATAAGGTCAAGGTCACTAAAATCTTGTCAGCTTTTAAACCTGTCCCAATGATGTATCCATAAAAGCTTGCTGATATTCCACTTATTAGTTTAGGAGATACCATAGGTACAAGAAATTGTCATCTAAGTCCTCTAGTGACCTTGAAAATGAGGTCAAGGTCACCAAAATGTAATAAGCTCTTGAGCATTTCCCAATCATGTATCCATGCAAATTTGGCGAAATATAGTGAGGTAGGAGATATAGTGGGTACAAGAAATTGCAATCTAAGTCCCCCAAGGACCTTGAAAATGAGGTCCAGGTCACCAAAATCTGTAGTCAGCTTTTAAACGTCTCCCAATAATGTATCTATCCATGCAAGTTTGGTGAAATTCTATCCATTGGTTCAGGAGATATTGTGGGTACTAGAAATTGTCATCTAAGTCCTCCAGTGACTTTGAAAATAAGGTTAAGGTCACCAAAATCTAATCAGCTCTTAAGCTTGTCCCAATTATACATCAATGCAAGTTTGGTAAAATTCCATTCATTGGTTCAAGAGATATCGCGCATACAAGAAACTGTCACGCCGACGCCGACGGGATCCGCACTGAAAACAATTTGTCTCCCCCCCCCCGCCTCACCTTTGGTCGGGGCACATAATAAACCGTTAAAGGTAAATTTTGTGACAAGTGTCGACTGAGCCGGCGTCTGTGAAGAAATGACTTTGACTGTTTGTATTTTTATTATTTTGTAATAACGAAACATTTCTGAACCTGCCCCAACAACGAAATGTTGCAATAGTCGATGGACGCGTACTATTTTCTTTTAATTTATCTATATTTTGTGATAATTAGGTGCGAGAAACGTTCGTGAAATGTAATGCACATTAAAACTTAATCCAAATCCAGTCATGAAAGAAACAGACTAGTAAAACTGGTTATACACGTTTTTGTCCGTGATACCGAATAGTGTCTCGCGGTTCGGATTTTTAAGCACACCTCACACCATGTTTTCAAAACGTACCGAAAAATCCAAATCTGTTATAGCGCTTCTGTCTGTACATATGCCTTGAAATACCATCTTCAGTCCTTCCAGACCTATAGGGTTATTTCCAATCTGAAAAAAAAATATTTTAATGGCCGTAAGAGATAGCCAAAATCGTAAACCTTTCTGTCAAATGTGAATAGAAAAATAGAGGTCTGTTTCAGTCAATAACTAATTTTGTACTGGCGATGTTTGTTTGACGATACACAACAAGAGGGCCGTGCTGGTCAAGAATTTCTCATCTGGACGTTTGATTAAAACTGCCTTCAGCAGATTCTGAAGTATAAAATTGAGGGTTGAAAATTTTAGAGGTTAAGGCCCTGTCACACTACAACGTTTCAGACAACGTATGCCGACGTATGAAAAATTTATCCAATACGCTGGCATACGCTGGAGATAAATTAAAACATCAAACAGCAGCCGGTTTTGGAACGCACACATAGCGTACTGAAACGTATAAATAACTTATTCATAACTTATCCCTAGCGTAAACATAACTTATACAAGCGTATAACAGCGTGTTCCCAGCGTATCTGTAGCGTTCTTGTCTTATGCCGAACGCATGCACAACGTTAGTCTAACTTACGCGGACCTTATGTATAGCGTGTTGGAGCGTGCTTCGACGATCAGATGTAAAGCGACGGCTCTCTGCAACACTTTTTATTGTAGTGGACGTGGTTCGATGGACATGCCTAAAAACGAAAATTAGAGAACTTTGCAGGTAGTGGCTGACCCAAGAAAACTCCATCTTTACCACCTGCATGCCTACCGTCGTCCCAATCATCACCCGACTGCAGTGCCTACGATGGTAGCCAATCTCCCTCTCGCGCAGACCCCAATGCCTCTTTAGTGGTATCCGTAGCGGCATCTGCAGCCGCTGTGGTGGCATCTGAAGTATTAACCCCCTCTCAAGCCCCAAAACGACTAGCAGAAGCGGTCCAAGAAGATTCCTTATTTAAAAGTGATGAATTGCTGATCTGTATCCAATATATATAGCTGAAGCCCAGGCCGCTGGCGGATATGTTACCTAAATACGCTCAGTGCGTTCGTGACACGTTGAATAAGTTCTAAGGTCGTCAGGCATAGGTTGGATACGTTCTGGATACGTTCGGTATAAGTTACAGGTAAGTTACCTATAAGTTAGAAATAAGTTACGCGTACGCTACACAATGGACCTGCTGGCTGCCAACGTATGTCAACGTATGATTAACTTACAAGTTACGTGCATGAACGTATGCATAACTTACCTGTCGCGTACACCAAACTTATGACTAACTTATAAACAATACGTCGGCGTACGCTGAAAATTTTATGCATGCACAAAATTTTGGGCCGCATTCGACGTACAACAACTTATACCAACGTATTTGAGCGTGCTCGTAACTTATTCATAACGTACCCCTAACTTATTCAACGTACACCAGCGTGTTTGCTAAATTTCTCATACGTCGGCATACGCTGATGCTATACGTCACTGTGTGACAGCCACATTACGTCCACATATACAATACATGTATATGAAAATAACCCGTGTCTGTTCTCAACAATATTTTCCGGATATCTAAAGAGAGGGATGCATGAAATCGATATTTTACATAATTTTTTTGTTTTTGTGTTTCCTTATTCATTAACAGAACAGGACTTTATATTGCCACAACAACTAAAACTGCCAGCATGTCTTCATACACAACTTACAGATTCAATGGTATATTGTTCACAATACTTACAATAGAACAGTAAATATTGGCAGACTGCTACACTGTAAAAAATGTGTTTAGAATCAATGCAAATAATGCAGTCCGATTTTTTATGTGTTTAAATCTTAACATGTTAAATTTGCAACATGTTTAGGTTTATGTTTAGAAATTAAACATGTACAAAACTGGTTATATTTACCTTTTATTTTGAAAATTTCCTCTGTTAACATTTTCGACTCTTTTTTTCGTTCTTCAACGGGGAAAAGAGAGAATGGATTCATCCGACACGCGTAACTGAATAAAACGTGTTTAGCAGACTTTGTCCGGGAAAATAATAGAAAAGGCGTACAATGTTTAGCTATATGACATATTCCTAAATATGTTTACACCTAAACATGTAACCACTTGTGATTTATAGCTAAGCGCGATTTTTACAGTGTATGTCTTGCTCCTGTCACAAAAACGGAAAACTTGTCTGTGAACTATGACATGTAGACCAAGGCCTAATACCGGTGGTTTTGTTAAGTGGCATGTCCTTATTCCATGTGTAGTTTCATTACTCTAGCCCTTGTAAGTCTAGTCAAGAAAATGGATGCAAATTTCGCAAAACAATGAACTGTTACACAAATGATGCTTTGAGATTCCTTCTGCTAGATGTAAACAATGACGGAATTTCATGACTTCCGTAGAAACAGAGCCTTACCAGAAAACTTGACAAAAATTTACGCCGCTGGCAGTTTTGATGACACCCCAAAAGGAACTCCTATGTCTCACATTTTGCTACTTGCAGGCGAGACCAAAAATAAGGGTTCGAGGTTATAAAACTTGAGAATAATCTCAAACTCAAAAATAAAGCACACTGATTGGCTGTTTCCGAGCATTTTAACTCAAAATAAAGCACACTGATTGGCTGCTTCCGAGCAAATGCTCGGAAACAGCCAATCAGTGTGCTTTATTTTGAGTTTGAGAATGTACTCAAGTTTATAACCTCTGGGCCTGAATCATAGCATGAAGGGCACTAAAGTTCTACAATAACGATTTCAGCTACTTTGTAGTGCGAGGTGCCCAATATGACTTATGCATATTATCAGTCAAATTGGTCCTGCTATTCTGGGCGAGTCGCTTGAATACTTTTTTTACTATCTTACAAAGTTGTCTTCGTTTTGCTTTCATGATGAATCAGACTCATCGATATCATTTTCGCTAAACTGCGCAGGACAGATAATATGAAAATAGGCACTGCCTATTGGCGAGCATCGCTGTACATAGCCCTTATGAAGGGCCGTATATTCTATTCTGTTCTATGTCGATGCAGGATTTTTTTACGGTAACCCGTCAACGTCGCAGCAATCGGACATCCTCGCCTATGGAATTGACCGAAGTGTTACGATTGCATCACAGCTTATTTTTCAACTTCCGGTCGAACGTTAAAATTATTTACATACACATATCAGGTTTTGTGAATAAGAATGTGTTTATCTTTGTATCTACGGAGAATAGCAACCATGAAATCGATCAAACTTCCTGTTTATTCATAATGGCAGCCCCCATATGGAGGTAAATTCCGGTCGAGAAATCGAACGATGGTTTTCTGAAGCAACATATGCAACATCATCTACATTTTCTTTTGACTAATGTCCTACCATAAGAGCTCGCCCTTCGGGCTAGCGGGCCCTTTGGGCCCGCTCGCGATGCTCGCTATAAAAATTGTTTCTTTGTGGTCAGTTTTCTGTACCTGAAAGATTTTAAGAACTTCGTTTATCTCTAGCGCCTTTCCAATGATCTGAGCCCCTGGTTTGCCTATCCGGTTATACGTGACATCAAGATGTGTTATTGTGGGGGACAGCTTTATAATTTCAGCTACAGCAAAGGCTCCCTCGTTTCCCAGACCATTCATAGACAGGTTGACTTCTTTAAGACGGGCATTCGCCTAAAAATAAGAGAATTTTCTTTAAAGTGAGTAGGTACATTTCAGGGGAAGCAACTCTACTATTTCCTTCAGAACATGGTTCTCAATAGGAATCAACTCTTAACCCTTTGTTGACTGGTGAACTTGTCCATCCTTATTTAACGGATGAGTCCATTTCTAGTTTTAGGGGTTTCTGGTGAATATTTTTCCTGTTATTGTATTTTGCATAGAAATTCCTGTAAGCAAACAGTGTAGACCCTGATTAGACACCGCATTTTGCGGTGACTGAACTGTTTGCACATGCCCCCAAAACGGGTTTTCAGTCTACAAAGGGTTGAAAGAAATAATTTGCTCCTACAGGGGTAAACTCTAAAGGGAAGAACTTACTCCTATAGGATCCCCTTATGGAACAGTTTTCTTGCACATGCCCCCAAAACGGGTTTTCAGTCTACAAAGGGTTGAAAGAAATAATTTGCTCCTACAGGGGTAAACTCTAAAGGGAAGAACTTACTCCTTTAGGATCCCCTTACGGAACGGTTTTCTTGTCCAAAGCAAATGGGAAGTCACAAAGCTGTTACTCTTGCAGAAAATGATACAGGTGTATCATGCACCTTTATGTGTACCACACACCTTACACCTGTGCAAGGTCAAATCAGCCGGAGCGTATGTGCAGCTTGGTCATATCAAGGAATGCCAATGCGAATAGACAACAAGTATATCTTATGAGAAATGGATTGTCAACATATCTGCACTTCTTAGGTTATAAATTAAGTTTTAAGATTTCCTTCAAGAGCAGAGAACATATTCAAAAGAAGGAGCATGGGCCATATTTTGAAGTTTCGGCTACTGAAGCCTCATCAGTGATCCTGACAGTATCTGTCGACGAAAGCCAGAGGAAAGACTACTGTAATATCTTAATTTTAATAAGGCAGACGATTCAAAGTCTGATTAGTAACAAAAAGGGTCCCAATGATTAAAAGCCATGATCTAGAATAAGAGTCTAAACCAATAGAAAAATTCTGATTTTGCAAAATATATCCTCTGGTCTCAAAGGACAAAAATAAAATATAGTCTGCACTATGGATGATGTACGGGAAATTGTTTTACAGCCGCCACACGGCACGGCACCAGCTGCAGAGGAGTAAAATTAAGATCTTAAGAGTTCCTTCAAGAGCAGAGAACATATTCAAAAGAAGGAGCATAGGCAATATTTTGAAGTTTCGGCTACTGAAGCCTCATCAGTGACCCTGACAGTATCTGTCGAAAAGCCAGAGGAATGACAAGTTTAAGGTCTATAAAATCGAATGACCAGTTAGAGCCCTGTTGGTACAGCTCCATGTTTTTCTACCAGTTTTACAAGAGAAAACATTCGTGACTTTTTGTTTGCTTTATCGGACAATGTACCCCTCCAAAATGGGCCAACGCTTTAAAAGCGTTGTCCCATTTGGGTAGGGTACATTGTCCAGTGACAATGTAAATGAACATTGTCCAGGGACACTATGATGTAAATAAAACAAAGGAAAGAGTTTTGCTTCTCTTGGAGCAATTCTTTTCTTTAAGAGGTGCAATTATTTTCTTTAAGAATTTAAAAGAAAAAATGAGCAAAATCGTCCGTTAAGAGTTCACACAGAGGAGCGAATTCTTTCTTTTAAGCGTTGATCCCAATTGAGAAGGGAGACAAAAATAAAAAAATAGCAAAGGTGCTTCGACTGCAAGTACAGTCAACTCTCGATATCTCGAAGTCAAACTTCAGCCCAAACTACTGATATCTCAAAGTAAATTTTCTGGTACCAAAAATTTACTTTGAGATTTCAGTAGTTTGAGATAACAGGAGTTGAAATGTAAATAAAAATAGGAAATATATTCTTTGATATAAGAAGATACCTTGAGATATCAGTGTTAGAGATATCGGGAGTTGACTGTATACCATTCTTGGTAAACTACATGTTTGTTGCAGTTAATTTTCTATCTTCAAAACGAAATACATTTGAAATAATAAGTGGCACCAACTGAGTCGAAACGACAAATACAGTCAAACCTGCTTATATGGTCACCTTTATTAAGGGATCACCTGTTTAAGCAGCAACCTTTTTTGGGTCCATTGAACCAAAATACAGTACAAATGAAACTGTAGTAAGGGATCACCAGTCTTAAGCAGCCACTTTTGTCCTTCCCTTGGGTGACCCCTTAAGACAGGTCTGGCTGTACCATATCAGATTTTGCAAAAAGCTTTTTCTGAACTATTTCTTTTCTAGCCATATATACCTATAGCTGATTTCAGATTAGAAGGCGGTGTTTGAATATTTTTCAATTTCCGGAGATTTGGCTTCTATATAACCAGTAATAATTCGAAAGTGAAAGCAGATGAAAAGAAAGAAGTTGCTCGATACATAACTAAGAAACATCTCTTTTGCCATTTAATTTGCAGTTGTAATCGTACAGTTACAGTGGTCGGCTTTTAAACGGTATCTCCTATGCAACCACAGCCTTTCGATGCAGTATATGACATTTGTTGCAAACAATATTACAGTTTCAGAGGAAATATCATTTGAAAATGTTTACAGGCCGAAAGACGGACGACAGACCTATCGTATAAGCTCCGCTGGATCCGGAACCTTCGACTACATACGGTGTGCTAAAACAGCTATAACTTACTGCGATTCCCTGGCATAATACAGTCCCGCTCTTTAGTCTGAAGTTGTTCCAGCTCAGATCAAGTTCTTCGATAGAATCGTTCTCCGCTAGAAGATATATATAAAATAAGCATAATAAATGCCATTTTAAGGTGTAAAGCCTCTTTGGTATGGGTGCCATTAATTAGGGTAGTAATTTTTGCTTCTTTTATCGTTGCGAATTTTATGAATTTTAGATTATTTTGCAAAAAGAAGAGATAAATAACACAGAAGAGGAAGAAGAAGAAAAAGAAAAAAAGAAGCAACTAAGCAGTTTGGCATAATCTGATTGATGGCATCCCATTTACATTAGATACATTGCAATCTTATATACTGCTCAAATAAGTAAGGGATATTAAGACATTTAAGAAAGCCGAATTAAGAAAAATAAGTAGATAAATTTTAAACTGTTATAATTCATAAAACAAATATTCATGAAAACCTTCAATATGAATATTGATACGTTTAGGCTTGTCAAGTGACCTAGAGTAAATTGGAAGTAGACAAGGGGTCGGCACCCAAATTTCGCACAAATCCAGCAGAGCAATGACTTATCATTTTCATACAAACTTTATTGAGACAGACGCCTAATGCTTCAGTAAACAAGATACAGATACTTTTTTCATGCGTTTTTTTCACGGGACGAAACGATAGGCGTAAACGGTACCATTGTGTGGCAAATTGTCTCGCCGATTGTGACATTTGTAAGGGCCCTACACCTTAAATAACACAACAAAGCCTATAGAAGTGCATGTTTTTCGGTTTTGAAAATTATGAAGAATTTCAATATTCACAAAACTTTAGAGTCCAAAAGAATTTTTTTCGCCGATGCGAAATTGAGGTGTAGACCCCATAGTCCTTTATGTGTTGGTCTAGGTCACGTGACCTGCTGTTACTGTTTCTGTTTTAGCTGAACATTTTAACTTGGATAGTGCTCTATCTATATATAATAATAATCTAACCCAGCCATTATGATTAATTTTTGTACTCGCTTCTTTGTCATAATATCCCCTACTTTTTGTGAGCAGTATATATAGCGCTTGTGTTTATAACTATTAGACCTGGGTCCGAGGTTATAAAACTTGAGTATAATTTCAAACTCAAAATAAAGCACACTGATTGGCTGCTTCCGAGCACATGCTCGGAAGCAGCCAATCAGTGTGCTTTATTTTAACTTTGATGCTCGAAAACGACCAATCAGTGTGCTTTATTTTGAGCTTGAGAATGCACTCAAGTTGTATAACCTCCGGGCCAGGATAAACAAAATCTCTCGTTGAGTCGACGACGCCAATGTTCTATCGGACAACTTTTCTCTTATTTTTTTTTTGTTCCCAAGGTGGCAGGATCTAATGTTCCCGGACGGAGGATGGAGGTTTACTTAGTGTGTCCTCCATATTAAACCATCATGGCAGTAGTCGCATTCGTTCGTATCGACGCATGTTTGTCTACATATACATACAGGTAGTCAAACACACCAGCTATATTCGCATGAATGTAGCTCACCGAAGATAACCCTTTACGGACCCACAAGGCTCATTCGGAACACCGCTCGGCCAATTCGGTGAATCAACTGATTCGCGGAATTCGCCGAGGAATTCCGATAGCCACAAGGCTAAACCTTATGACTACTGACGATCCACCATTTTGGTGGGGAAGTGCCAGAATAAGTAGATGGTATATACGCTTGTGATACATGTAGCCACTACATTTATAAGCCACAAATACATGTCATGCGGATCGTTGATATATCGCGTTTGAATGTTTACGAAATACTTTCGATATACTTACCCAGAGCAGGTGAAAGTAATGCTCCAGATTTCTCACCAAAATTATTATGACTCAGATTTAGCGTCTTTATAACATTGTTTTCCTGAAACATTATACGAATATGTGTCAAGTATGATAAAGACAGTTTCAATCAACAGGGACATTTGAGCCACATCATGTGATTTCCAACAGTGTGGCAATTTTGTTATGTGATATTCAGATCATCCTTCTCAATCACGCAGTGTAACCAGAGGCCTTGCTGTTGGCTGTATGGGTTGGGCCACTTCCGTATATGGCTAATGTGACAAGCAAAGGCTCTGATCAGACTGCATTCATGCTTGTCACCAATGCCACATTGTTGGAAATCACATGGTGTGGTTCAATTTTATTCATGCCTGTCAGAACGAAAGTTGTATTGACATGTTTTTCTGTTCGTTCAGGTAATAAATAGGAAACGCCTATATTGCTGGTAAGCCCTTTGGGCGTAACCAAATTGTGAACCCAGGGCTAAGTCTTACTACTCTATCAGATGAATGCCCATGAGCAATATCAATGGCTCCGATGGCCAAGTCTGTAAATAGAAATCGGAACACATTTTAAGATGAAGCCCCATGCAAAATACCAAGCTTTGCCGATAAGCCCGTTGGCTTGCCTTTGACACCAGGGACAAATTTTGAAGGAATGCACACCGATGTTTTTAAGATGGTTTTCTAAAATACAAAATTCCAAGCTGCAAACTACCAATGAATATAGCTTTTGAGTAGAAATGTTATCAAGCAACAGACGGACAATGGATGAGACGCGCTGTGGCTTTTCTAATTCAACACTATTCGAGGTTTTGCACCACCGTTGCCATAATGGCAGTCACTGTTGGCGATTAATCTTCCTTATCGTTACAGCGATGAAGAGTTTCATTGTTAACACTGCCCATACCCCAAACCACCGGTTTGAGCTAAAGCACCATTTTTCAAAATTAATCATATTAGCTGTGCATTGTGTTAGAGTAATCCTTTTTTACGGCAACCACATGTTGTAGTGAGATAAATAACGAAGAGAGGCATCGTCTGGGAGCAAAGCATACACAAAAGAAAAAGAGAAAATTCAGTTTAATTAAGTTTGTTCATGACAGGCATGTAATATTCAACTCTACACACGCCCTCCAACACAGATTTGAGCAGAAATCTATTTTCAGAATGACTCTTAACGGGCTGGACCAGAAGACAGACTTTTTGTCATATAATACGGCCCACCACGGCAAAAAACAAAACTAAAAAAAAGAAAAAGAAAAAAAAAAAGAAAAGAAAACAGGGGTCCTGTTGGCGTGTGCAGGTGGGTAGTTGGAGCAAAATTCTTTACAGACCTAGTGTTTAGTTTTGTAAGATGTTTGAAATTCATGTAAACAAAATGTACGTTCTAATTGGGGTTCCATTTAGGGAGATTTTTACAATCTATTGTAAGACAATAAGCATTTATGTAATGATATTATGTTTGATTAACAAAACAAAACAATTTGCAAATACGCAGATGGATCATGAAACGCATGACTGGCCAGCTGCGTATTGCGTAAAAGCAGTCACGCGATCGGTGGAGTCGCAAATTCCAAATGTTTATTTGAAAAGAGAACTACATGTACTTACATTTAGAGCTTCTACCAAAGCCTGTGTGTCGTTGTCGTCCAATTCATTCCCTGTGAAAATAAATAAATAAATAAATAAATAAATAAATAAATAAAACGATGGATTGGTAGACCTCCAAGAAGACCACTCATGTATCATGTATGAAACCACTTTTTTTCACAAGAGCATGACACTCTTACACTCAGAGCGCCAAAAGAGGGCTGCCTCATCTGGATCTGCACTGTTTGCCCTCAAGTCAATATGATATCTCTTGAATATTTCTATTTTTAGAAAATTTTGTCGTCTGCTTTTTTGCCCTTCAACTCTGTAAGCGCCAAAAAGCAGACGACAAAATTTACGTCTGCAATATTTAAAAAATGTTTTGTCCAAGATATTTCATATTGAGAATTCAAAAACTAGAGGGCAAACAGTGTTGATCTAGATGAGGCGGCTCATTATGAGCCGCTTCATCAGGATCTACACTATTTGCAAATTCTGCTATTTCCGTCTCTGGTACTTAGAGTGTTAAGTGTTTCTAATAATTCACTCTGCTGGCAGTTGTCACAATAAAAGCGAGGGTAGATAAAGGGAAATGATCAATATTCTGCAAAATATTTCTTAAAACGTTTAAGTATTTTCCCATAGAAGGATCATAGACGGTGCCGAGTCTTAGAGGCAAAAGCCAACCTCTCAATTTACATACCAGCCAAATTGAAGCTCTTCAGGATAGCGTTAATCTGTAGCAAAAGCCAACCTCTCAATTTACATACCAGCCAAATTGAGGCTCTTCAGGACAGTGTTAATCTGTAGCATTTTACACAAGGCATCACATCCCCTTCTACCAAGCTTGTTATCTGAAATATCCTTAAAACATAAAATAGAATTAAACAAATAAAAGAAAGAAAAAAAAAAAAACTGATGAGAGGTAAGATGTAAACACATTATTGTAACAAAGCACACACTGCTGAAACACAGCACATGCTGTTGAAACAAAGCACATACTGTTATAACAAAGCACACACTGATGTACCGATGCTGTAACAAAGAAACCACAGTTGTAACAAAGCACACCTTGTTGTATAAAAGCACGCACTGTTGTAACAAAGCACACACTGTAGATAAATAGCACACACTGTTGTAACAAAACACACACTGTTGTATCAAAGCACACACTGTTGTAACTAAGCACACACTGTTGTAATAAAACACAAACCGTTGTAACGAAGCAAACACTGTTGTTAGAAGAGTCACGTGATGTATAGAAGAGTCACGTGATGTATAGCGAGGTGTGCAGCTTGAAGTTCGCTTTGATAATATTGTGTTTATTCTCGAGTTTATTGAGAAATATGGCAACAGGATTCGGGCGAGGGTATAGCCTAAGGACCAGGGGAGGTCGTGGCAGTAATACAGGGACAATTTCAAGGTATAGTCGTCATGATAATAACTTTTTCGCTGTGCTGGGTGAACCGGATCAAGACTCGATCCAAGATGGCGACAACAGATTTGACTTGTTTACATGTGCCTCAGATACAGAGGATGATTTTATTCCTGTTCGAAGTAAACAGTCTAAGAGGCAAAGAATTAGCAGTAGTGGTCAGAGTGGTTCTTTCAGCCAGCCTCATCCGAGTGCTGATGAAAATTGTGATTATGACCTTATGTCAAATGATGAAAAACTGAACGTGATACTATCAAAAGTTTCTGTGAATGAAAGCAGGGTTAGTCTGATCCAAACCAAGCTTGACTCCGTTTTGAATATTAACTCACGTGTGTCTGCTATTGAAAATGTTGTAAAATCACAAAATGACAGAATTAAACTGTTGGAATATAGGTCGCTAGATATTGAGGCGCGGAGCAGGAGGAGAAATTTGTTGTTCAAAGGTATTTCCGAAAACAGGCGTGAAAACTGTTTTGAGGTGATTCGAGACTTTATTCGTCTTAATCTGAGAATAGATATTGACATGTATCTCGAGAGAGCCCACAGACTTGGTCGCTTCAGTGTAAACAAAACCCGACCTATAATTGTCGCATTTCGTGATTTTTGTGACACGGAAGATATTTTACGGGCAACCTCTGTATTAAAAGGCTCAAATTATGGTGTGAGCAGGGACTATCCCAACGAAATTGCTAAAGCACGTCAATCTCTTTGGATGCAATACAAGGATCTTCGGGGAAACAACCCAAACAAGAAAGTTTCCCTAGGGTACCCCGCAAAAATCATTATTGACGGTGACACAGTTGTCGACAAATTCCCTGACTGGTTTCCGGTACTTAATGGTAGTCGAATTAGCTGTATGCCTAGCAATCAAAATCAGTCAAGCAGACTGGGTATAAATATAGTTGAAACCGGTTCTACAGCCTGCTCTGACCGTGAAAGTCCAGTAATGAATACACGTGGCCCAATTGTAAATGGGCCGGACACGCGAACCGATAATAGACTGGGCGCATTAAATACCGTAACACCCCATGAAAATGTGCTGTTATCGACAGAAAATAATGAAATGCAAATAGATGAGCCATGTTCGCCGTCCATTCTTGCCACTACTAGTGTGATCGAGCCGACTACAACCGCTTCAGCTGAAACTAAGAACAATAATCGCCCTCAGTCCCGCGGAAGAAGTAAGACCCGTAAGGCGGAAGCTAGGCAGAAACGGGCGCAATCAGCATTCTCGCGTATACGTGATCGCCGGTCTTTAACGCGAGAAAAGTCCAAGAAAGACGAGCACTCCACACAAAAACCTCAGAAGGAGGTCTTACAAACAGGAACTCTTAACTTGCAACCCACACAGGATAAGTCGCCACCTCCCGACGACGACGACGAAAGTTTACTACCTACCCAGATGCCAGTAGGCGATAATAGTGCACAGCTATAGGACTCCCCGGGGGAATATGTATGCCAGAATAGATATATTAACTCTACCAAAAACCTGATAAATGATTCAAACTCTTGCAATATAAAAATAGCTTCTCTAAATGTCTGCGGTCTTAAGAGGCGCTTAGAGTACCCTGATTTCAGTAAATATTTTGAGAACTACGATATCCTATGTTTTATTGAAACGATGCTTGACGATACCGATATTATCTCACTCCCAGGTTTTAGTGCCATATCTCAACCGCGCAAACAAAAACATTTCCGTAAATCTGGCGGGTTGGCAGTGTTGATTAAGGATAGATTTGCTGAATTTTGCAAACATATTGATACCAAGTCAGATTATATTTTGTGGCTGTCTCTCAACAAAAGCCTTACAAATACAGATGAAAATGTCATAATTGGCATAATTTATGTCCCACCAACACAATCTAGATTCTTTAACGACGAAGAGCTGACTAACCTGGAGAATGAGATAATGTCTATGTGCAGTAACTATAAGCACGTATTCATTACTGGCGACTTCAATGCGAGAACGTCACATTTAAATGATTTTACTCAAGTTGATCATTTTGTTTCTGACATGTTTGAATTTGATGAAGACACCATAAACTTCTTTGATAAGACAAATTATCTTGATAGATTAAATATTCCACTTCAAAGAGCTTCGAAAGACACTAAAATTAACAATACAGGCCACTGGCTGATTGATATTTGTAAAAATAATAATTTGTTTATTATAAACGGTAGATTTGGAAAAGATAAAGGAATTGGCTCAGCAACTTTCCGTGATAAATCTGTGATTGACTATACAATTTGTACTGCCGAATGTTTTGAATTCCTAAATGAATTTGAAGTTTTAGAGTTGGACCCATTATTTTCGGACGGGCATACTTTATTATCTTGGTCATTATCAGCAAATGTTACTAGCAGTCCCGTCTTTATAAATGAGCAAACTGAAGCTAGCAATTACAAATGGTCCGATGACTCAAAAACACAATTCCTTGACAGTATCAGTATGCAGGAAATTCACAACTTGAATGAAAAACTCCAAAATATTGACCCTTCTGCGCCAAACCAACAGTATTTGTCTCAAACTATAAATGAAATCACAGAGAACGTTGCCGATATTTTCATACAAGCAGCATCAAAATCTCTAAAACAAAAACGATCACCGTATAAACGTAGGTCCTTT
The DNA here is from genome assembly GCA_963989385.1 of Ctena decussata. Taxonomy (NCBI): domain Eukaryota; kingdom Metazoa; phylum Mollusca; class Bivalvia; order Lucinida; family Lucinidae; genus Ctena; species Ctena decussata. The sequence continues at coordinate 37,731,007 of OZ022499.1, read as the reverse complement.
GATAAGCCGTGGTTCGGCCCAGCTTGTAAAATTGCAAGGAAAAAATATCACAGAGCTAGAAACATTTACAACCAAAATAAAAATAATCGCACTAAAAATAATTTAAATATAAATTGTAAATTATATAAGCAAACTATGAACAAATACATCAATCACTACAAAAATGAAAAAACAATAAAACTCAGAGCTATGCAAACTAAGAATCCTAAAGACTATTGGAAATACTTGAAAAGTTTAAATACTAAGTCAAACAAGGAACAACCAACATTAGACAGTTTCTATGAACATTTTAAAAATATTAATAAAAGCAATGAGCCTAAAGAAAAATTTACCAACATTAACTTAGACGATGACAACAACATATTAAATAGAAAAATATCTATAGATGAAATCGGTGTTTGCATTAAAAATTTAAAAAATGGTAAAGCAACAGGAGAAGATAAAATATTAAATGAGTATATAAAATCAACAAAGGAAATACTATTGCCGATTTATGAGAAACTATTCAATGTTGTGTTTGAATCTGGCATACTTCCAAATGCATGGCTCGAAGGTTCAATAAGACCAATTTACAAAAATAAAGGTGATCCAAAACTGGTGCAAAATTACAGACCAATCACTATATTGAGCTGCCTTGGAAAAGTTTTTACGGCTGTCTTGAATAGAAGACTCACATTATTTTTAGATGACAATGAAATCCTTTTAGAAAATCAAGCAGGTTTCCGCAAAAGTTACTCAACAACCGATCATATCTTTGTCTTAAACTCTCTTATTGAAATTTTAAAAGCTAGCAAACAAAAATTATTCTGTGCCTTTGTAGATTTTTCTCAAGCGTTTGATTCCATATGGAGGGTTGGTTTGTGGAGAAAGTTGCTGTTTAATTCGGTTACTGGAAAGTTTTTTCGTATCATTCACTCTATGTATGAAAATATTAAATCATGTGTTAAGCTAGATAGCCAGTCATCCCCCTTTTTTGCAAGTGAATGCGGGGTTAGACAGGGCGAAAATCTTTCTCCACTACTATTCTCTTTGTACCTAAATGATTTGGAGAGTTTTCTTCTATCTGGTGGTGTTGAAAGTCTCGATCTTGAAGTTAACACACAAGAACTACACGTGTATCTAAAACTTCTACTTCTTCTGTATGCAGATGATACAGTTATATTTTCAAATAACAAAGAAAATTTCCAAACATGTCTAGATAACTTTTATGAATACTGTATGATGTGGAAACTTAACATCAATTTTGACAAAACAAAAATTGTAATTTTTAATTCAAAATCTACGAAAAAACCTATCTTCAAAATAGGAACAAGCGATATTCAAGTGGTTGATAGTTACAAGTATCTAGGTGTGTTCTTATCTAAGTCTGGTAGCTTCTTACATGCTAGAAAACATATAACAGAGCAAGCAAGGAAGGCAATGCATCTTTTATTCATGAGAGCTAATAACTTAGATTTACCACTAGACCTACAATTAAAACTTTTTGATAATACAGTCTTACCCATTCTAACTTACGGTTCAGAAATCTGGGGGTACGAAAACACCAATATAATTGAACGAATACACACAGAATTTCTAAGACGTATTTCGAGATGTAGAAAAAGTACTCCAAAATATATACTTTATGCTGAGCTAGGTAGATATCCCATAGAAATTACTATCAAACAAAGAATGATCAGCTTTTGGGTTAAATTACTGACTGGGAAAGTATCTAAGCTATCTCACAATATGTATTTGTTTATCTTACATTCAAACTATGTAAATTCAAAATGGATCATTTTTATAAAATCAATACTAAACAACATTGGTAGGCCCGATATTTGGATTCGGCAGCCAAACCAAATCGCTCTTTCATTAGGGAAATCTGTTAAACAAATCTTACAAGATCAATATTTACAAACCTGGAATTCACAACTGGACACCTCATCCAAGGGACGCAACTATAGCTTATTCAAGTCTGATATTTGTTGTGAAACTTATATTACTGTTCTTAATGGTTCTACGCTACACACGATGCTTAAATTCAGAACATCCAACCATAAGCTTCCAATTGAAGTCGGACGATGGAACAATATCGAAATTTCAGATAGAAAATGTAATCTTTGTCAACTAAACGATACAGGGGATGAATTTCACTACTTGTTAATTTGCCCCTTTTTCCAAAATGAACGGAAGCTGTATATCAATCAGTATTACTACCGATCACCGAATGTAATAAAATTTAAAGAACTATTACAAATTAAGTCCGAAGTAAAGCTGAAACATTTAAGCAAATTTATGAGGGTAATAATGAACCACTTTTTGTAATTACACATTGTGTCTTCATTCTTTTACAACAATACATGTATTGTTTGTTCGGAGCGTATTATCATTTTTCAGTGACGTAGCATTGAATCCAGAATGCGTGTGTTTATAATTCAGTGAAGTTTGTCGTCAATCTTATTACCTGTAAATACTGTTAATGAGCATGCAATACAACTCAGGCGTTATTATTTATATATTATATCAATGCTGGAAAACATCTAAATGGCAAATTTCTTGGCGAAAATAGCAGAATTGTTTTGACCAGATTTTTCACTAAAATGTGCACTGTAACGGACAAAATTAAGTCTGTCGCACGGTGTTGGTGCATCGTCGTAACAGTGTCATGGTAACGTTACACTGACGTTGATACGACGTTTGCTTACGGCGTCATGTGCTCGCTGTGATCTTTAATTGGAATTGTTGTCTCTTTGAAACGTCGATTGCTGAATTTATCTTTGTCTTACTTGGTACTTAGTCTGGGAGCCAAGAGGGGTGTGGGCATCACCAAAAAATTCAAGAATTGTTCTTTAATTGTACATGTTTATCGTATGGTGTTGTCTTTCCCATCGGGCGCTCAACGTTGTTTCAACGCTGTATCGACGTTGATCCAAAGTCATGACCCTGAAACTATGCTTTTTAGCGTTGATTCCTCGTTGTGTGCCTTCTGGGTAAGTTCTTATATTGTGCAGTACTGCTTTGCCCATCCTCAACATATAGCTAAATGTTTTGCTGTAGAAAGATACCACTGTGCTTACTTACCATCAATGTAAACCAAGAGCTTTCTGTGAGTTAGTAGCAGTGAACTGGCAGCACCGTTATTCTGGGTTTGCCAGTTCACCATAAGATTCAGGAACTATCTTGGACTTGGTTTGCATTATTATATCTGATTTATCGCTGAGCATGCAGCATTGAATCGACGTTGATCCAGCGTCAAGACGTTAATTCAGCGTTGATTCAATGTTGCTCCAGAGATATGAGCTTAATTGTAAGGTTTAAAACAGTTTACCCAAATTTTCCCATAATATTTTAGTAGCATAGAATACACAACTTTAAAACGTCAAATATACATATATTTTAGCTTTTTCTGTACTTTCTTCCCTTAATTAGCTGATATAGTTCACATAAAATAGTTGCAAGTGGTCGGGCTCCGAAAAATTGTGGTTGAAAAGGTATTTATGCTTTCCACAACCAGGGGGAGTCGGGTAGGCTCGGGCGGCGGTAGCCTTCGGACAGTGACATGGTTTCCTTTGTGTGTCGGTTGTTTGGAATTGGAGCGCGGTTAGCTGGGCAAACGGTGAAAGTCCTGATGAGACGGCTCGTCTGGATTTTCACCTTTTGCAAGGGTATATCTGGGTTTGGCCGCTGTCCGAGGTTGCCCGATTTGTCCCTGGTAATAATTTGCATCCATATAGTCGCAAAAAAATAAATACTAAGAAAAATCAGCTCTGTCTACTGTTTTCAAGTGCGAATTCTTGTCAAAGAGGAGGTCCCGGAAAGTCTTAATATACGGTTCACAAAAAGTAGGGGATATTCAGGTTTGAAAAATTGTAGCATATACAACTAATGTGATATCGAAATGAAACGCATAGTATCGATAAGATAAACATCCGTTAAGACACTTTTCATGAAAGTTTGGACGATATTACCTTTCACGTGATCTGCATACAGTTAGTTTCAGACAGGGGGTCAGGACAAAAATGTGGTAAATTCGAACAAAAATTTATTCAAATTTTTCAACTAGGCTAACTTTTCAATGCACTTTAAAGTTTTGTATGCTAAAAGATTTTTTTTCTTCTTCAAAACGGTCATTTTGGGAAGAAAACCAGAAAACAAAAATCGTACAGGTACATCGAGTCACCGAAAAATTCACACGTTTATGGCTTGCACTCTTTATTTTGATGCAACAGCGCGTAAAAGCAATTTTCAGCTTGTTAAATGAATCAAAACGAGTGTTTTTGTGTAAATTTTGTAATCTGAAAAGGATCTGTTTTTGTAGCAGATTCGTGTGAAAATTGGGTGTCGACCCCCTGTCTAAAACGAATTACATGCAGATCACATGACAGGATATATCATCAAAATTGTAATGCAAAATGTTTAATCGAATATTTTTCTGATTGACACTTGCCATTTCAGATGGATCTGATATGTTTTCTAATTTACACAATTTTTAATATCTTAATATCCCCTACTTTTTGTGAACCGTATATGTTGTGCCTGTCAACAGAGCCACGCCAGTGACGTTGCTCTGGGGAGGGCCACAGCACGTGTATTCCTTTGACAGTAGGCAGCGCCTTAATGGAGCCTGGCCACGTTTATTTGTTAACTCACTGTCGGGCACACGGCGTTTCAACGACATTGGATCAACGGCGATCAAACGTTATGACGTTGAATCGGCGTTGAATCAATGTTAACGCGACGCTGTGTGCCTGCTGAACAGTAGAATTTTGTTACATACCTGTTCGAAGTCACCATCATAATCCTTTTAGGGAACTATAATCCATGTACAAAACAGTAGCTAATTAATAAATGCCTTAGGAAAAAAAAAAACTTTCCACACTTTCGTTCACAATTTTTATAATATTACACGACCTCGTGGTTTATAGTCTACGTGTCAAGCTAGAAAATCCCGTGCAGGAATGTTACGTTTCGGTGCACTCTGACCTTGATAATTTAGTGAATGAGTTAACAGTTAATGTCGGAAAATCGCATGATGATGACTTCGTTCAATAACTGATTATATGTAGATTTAGCCGTAACTATCTTAGTCACTCATTTTGTTTTTGTTGTCATTGAATATATAGTAAATATTAAGGAAATTTGAAGTAAGGGTTACGTAATCAACATGTTCTCCCCCTTTATGAACATATTCTGTAATATTGTATATGTCAGCTTGTCCGTTGATTTAATTTAGGAATTTACATGAACTGAACTGAACCGAAAAGAAAATACTGTGTAAGAATGCCCGGTCCTCGCACCTACTACAACTTATTTCACCTTCGCTATATATTATTACTATGTGTTTCCTCATATGTCATGTTCAATGTCTTGAGTGAATAAAGTTTTGTCTGTCTGTCTGTCTGACAAAACACACACTGTTGTAACAATGTTGCAACAAAGAACTTGTTACAAAGCACATATTGTTGTAACAAGACACACACTGTTGTAACAATGTTGTCACAAAGCACAACTGTTGTCACAATGTGGTAAAAAAACACACACTGTTGTAACAATGCACACACTGTTGTAACAAATCCCACAAAGCACACACTGAACATTGTAACAATGTCGTAACAAAGTCGTATAAAAGCACACACTGTTGTAACAATGCATACACTGTTGTAACAAAGCACATACTGTTGTAACAAAACACACACTGTTGTAACAATGTTGTTCTAAAGCACACACTGTTGAAACAAAGCACACACTGTTGTAGCAAAGCACGCACTGTTGTTAAAAGTACACACTGTTGTATCCAAGCACATCCTGTTGTAGCAAAGCACACAGTTTTGTTACAAAGCACACACTGTTGTAACAAAGCACAGTGAACTTACAGAATAAATAGGTAATGAATGAACTGGCTTCGCTTTATAGAGCCTTGACGAGATTGCTAATTTAGTGAAAATCTGTAATAGGTAGGCATGGTTTGTCTTCCCGTACGGGAAGGACAGTGCGAATGATAGACGAGGAAGAAACATAATACCCCGTGAGGTATTTTGCTTAACTCCTGTCATTGAAAAAATTAAATTTGTAAGCTCTTTTAACACTTTTAAAAAGCGCCAGAGACAAAGATAGCTAAATTTGCAAACAGTGCAGATCCTGATGAGACAGCTGCCTCATCAGGATCTACACTGTTTGCCCTCTAGTTTTTTAATTCTCAATATGAAATATCTTGGACAAGGCATTTTTTGAAATTTTGCTGACGTAAATTTTGTCGTCTGCTTTTTTGGCGCTTAAAAGGCTAACAAGCTTAGAATAAAAATTCTTAAAACTGTGACAACTAACAAAATTACCATAACAGTAATAGAAATGGAACAGTTTGGTTTTACAATGCAGTTATGGGTCTCAAAGAAGCAGATGGAATGGCAAACGGTGTGGACTCTGATCAGACAGCTCCTCAAGGGTCAGTCTGATCTTGGCCTCCACGGTTTGCTCAGACCTACCTTTCCCAATACTTAGAACTTTCACGGTAAACTATCCTTACTAGTGTATACCTTGAACATTATGAGACATTACGAGATATTCCAAGCTAAAGTTCGCGTTTCTTGGAAAGTTTGGTATAGTTAATCAGAGTACAAATCGTCAGCGGTTACATACTTGTTGTTTCAATAGTTATAGCTCTTATACGAATTTTAAGAACAGGTCTGATGCGTAACCGACAAGTCCATTTTTTGCTAAGGTTGACTGCCCATTTTAGCACAATTTAAACTTATTCTGCTACAGCTGACTGCTTACTGATATTATACCTTATTATGACAGCTTTAATATTGACAGAAACCATCTCTGCAGCAGATGTCATTGTAGACCTAAATTGAGTTGATTTTAAGGTGGTGATTTATGGTAAATGTAAAAATCTGTATAAAACCATAAAAAAGTAACGTATCTCCCTGAAAGTTAACAGACTTCTTATTTTTGTTGTTCTTTACAGTTTAGAAATACAAAGTACACGTACATGCTTCTTAAAAAAGTGTTTTTATAAGGAAAGATCAAAGGGTAATTTTCTGCGCAATAATCAAAAAAATTAACATCGTTATTGAAAATTTAGGTAGTTCTGAAGGTGCATATTTGCATAATGAAGAGCGAGCTAGCAATTATTTATTCCAACTCTTTCTCAAATTGTAATGTAGACCAGATGAAAATGGTAGCTTTTTTCTCAAATGTTCAACACGTACAAGGTAATGTACACTGGATGCATTTATTAAATATAGGGTAGGCAAGCATACCTATGTAACACCTACAGTATAAATAATACATTACTTACATGATCACTGGTGTGTAGATGAAATTGTTCAACCTTGTTAAAATAGTCTCACCTGTTTTACCTGTGTGTTTTGACAAAAAAATTTGGACACAGACCTCATCTTTTTTCATCTGCTCAGCCTGCTAATGTGTGAAAGAGTTTGAAAAAATAATTGCTAGCTCGCTCTCCATTATGCAACAAGGAACTCTCAGCACTAAGTATATTTTCAATAACAATATTATTTTTTCAGATTATTGCGCACAAAATTACCCTTTGATCTTTCCTTATAAAAACAATTTTTAACTTTAAAAAATGCTGCATTTTGGGAGTCTGAATTGTCAGAAACAACATAAAGAAGGAATATGCTAAGTTTTGGAAAGACCAGTGGTATTTTGAGTGTTTTATGCAGATTTTTGTCTTTGCCCCAAATCAGTGATTATCACCACCTTAACTTCACTGATTTGACTGTCATCAATTTGGCACAAAGGTGCTGGCAGAATGGGAAATAATATTGCAGTCTCTGAACAGTCTGGCCTTGGTCTACAGTGTTTGCTCAGACATTCCTGTTCCAATATTTAGTGAGGTGGTGTTATTTTGGAACATTTATTTGCTTGTAAGACCAAATTGGTACCTGTGTTTACATATCACTGTGAGTGAAAATCCAAGTATATGCATGTACATGGTAAACAGTAAAATGAATAAGATGAAGAGGGAAAGATATCAGAATCAAATTATGTCTATGCAAAGAGATATATCAATAAGCATCAGTTCTGGAAAGCCTAAACTGCCATGGTGAAAGCCAGTCAACAAGTTCTTATAGTTTGAATTAAAGTCTGAAAGAGTTCCTTCAAGAGCAGAGAATACGTTCACAAGAAGGAACATGGGCCAGACTACGTAGTTTCGGCTAATAAAGCCTCTTCAGTGACCCTGAAAATATCTGGTGACAAAACCAGAGAAAAGCATACTGTAATTTCTTAATCTCAATTGGACAGTCAATTCAAAGACTGATTAGTATCAAATACAATGGTTTGGAATAGGAGTATAAACCAATCAAAAATTTCCGATATCTCAGAATATATCCTCTGATCTCAAAGGTCTCAAGACCTTGTATTGCTTATATGCCGTTTATCCAAGGTCTTCTGAATAGCTGTATTATGTCCAGTTTCCACAAATATCTAGTTTTAGTTGAGAAACCAGTTCAAACATTTCAACAGCAGAGTATTAGCATTGAAATCATGAAGTTCAGAATTTGGCCTTTTCCATGCTTTCATTTTAAGGAGTCATAGGATGGCTTCTAAGCATGTATTTACCTACAACTAGCAAGGTAAGAGATTTTGGGCAGTGCACTGATTGCACATGCTTGTATGCTAAATTATACAGGTGTGACATCCCTTATTCTGTGAATAAACCTTACCACCACTGAACTAGAAAGTGTAAACAGTTTTTAAAATTCGTAGAAGAGCTATACACGAATTCTGCCAATTTATTTGAATACATGTATTTTCCAAACTGCCAAACATTGCCAAAAACAGGCTTCCACATAGTCACTCAATATAAGTTAACCCATTTAAATGTGCCTGGTGGACTCTTCTGTCCTCATGTAAGATGAGTCCATTTGTAAATGAAGGGGTGTCAGGCTCTTTTTTATAGCCATTTTAACGTTTTTTGGGCTATTTACTCGTACAGTTAACTGTATACATAACAACTATATCCCGGACAGCCAACTACCTCGCCCTTATTTTTTACCATTTTCATTTTCAGGAGAATACCCAGTATTGTCTTAGGCAAATAGTGCAGACCCTGATCAGACGCAGCGTTTTGAGTCTGCACTGTTTGCCAATGTCCCTTTATGGATAGATGGATGGATGACTTGCAATTTTATGCCCATTTTAAGAATATTTCAGTCATATTTGGCCGATGGGTGGTTGTTTAAAGATTTCCGCCTCCAGTTGGTGTCCAGCCCGAGACCGCTAGATCAGCAGGCCAGCGCTTAACCTACTGAACTACAGAGGCTCCTCCATTTTATGGAACTCTTGGCATAAATGGGTCAAACTCAACAGCTTACCAAAGATGCGATGTAACAATTCTCCTTCAGCATCTCAGCAATGTACTCCCCACCCTCTCCTTCCAGCCAGTTGTCTTGAATTTCAAGATTGGTCACATTGACGTTGTACTGAAATGTTATACAGTAATTATCTTAATTAGACTATCATAAGTAGTTAACCAAAAGTGAAAGTGTTCGTTTCAACTCGGCAACTCTGCCTTTTTAATTTTGCCTCCATACTCCAAGGTGTCAATCTTAGAAGCTACTCCCCTAGGAGCAAATTCTTTCGTTAAGAGCAGATCTGATTTTAGAACAGCTTCTTCCTACAGGGAAGCATACAGGAAGTGACAAAAGTTACTCTCTTACGTAAAAACAGCTGAGAAAAGATGGTGTACATATTTACCTTAGGTTGCCATATTCACAGTTTCGCATTTTTGGCAGTGGCCAAAAATGCTAATATTTGGGGGTAGGCTTGTATTTTGGGCTATAATTCTTTTTGCCGCCTTGTATGCAGGAACCCCCTACTCCCCACCATCCCTTTGAGTGAACATGTGTCAGGAAAGTAAAATGTGAATTTATTTCCAACCTCGAAAACCAGTGCGGCATGGATGCGAAACTATGGCTGCACTGAGAAAGCTGATATCTAAGGGTCAAAATGATGGTGCTCATTTCCAATCAAGAATAGCCGAAAATCTAAACGGCTGGCAGGTATTCAGTTGCAGCTGACAGTGATCATCTTGTAAGCTCTCTAGGTAAATCTGTAACCTTTAGGTGACAACAATTGTCCTGGTCTTGAGTAGAGCATGGATAATTATGCCGCCATTTTTGAAGAAATTTTCTGGCCCCCAAAAGTGGGTGGGGTATCATTTTCTCTGCAACAATATTCATATAAGGACCTTGTAGGGATTATAAATTGCTATATTGTGTATTTAGGCATATGTACAACACATTCAAAGAGAAAAAAGAATGATTTATTCATTCAGTCAGGCTGGAATGTCTCTTTGTTTGGTTGATCCCCTGTGGGATCACCGAGTGATATAAAAAAAAACTGGAGTGCAACCGTATATATCAACAAACTGAAACCGTATTAATCCTATAGAACGCACTGGGGCGATGCATTTTACCAGGCAGGGGGATGGGCGATACCTAGAGCCTGAAGAGTAACAAATCAGCCACCCGCAAAATGCTTCCAGTAAACCGTATAAAGTGAGTTTTAACCATGTCAGAATAGTATATCAAAAATTACTGATGTTTGTTTGGAATGCCTTGTAGACCATGATAATGTGAACGGAAACTAAATATGAGAATTCAAAGCCTGGAAGTTTGTAATTTAGGAGTTATTTTCGGAGCAGTAGAGACAAACTTTATACCTGGCATTAAATTCGCATGTAAAATGCTTTGGGGTCGAACAATAAGGTCCTGAGTACGACGCATGCTGTTCAGACCTAAACGGAGCTTTTATCTTACTGAACCCTGAAAGAATTTCAATCATTTGGAGCTTATGTCTTCAATGCGCGCTAAGTAGTGTACGGCAAGGTTATTTTTGTCAACGGAAGAAAAAAAAAATGTTCTGTGTCAGCACCGATTCGTGTATCATTTCAATATATTCAGTGCTCTCTGAAAACATTTTAGGCTTACAATGTTCTATAGGCAAACAAAGGCTTCGCAAGCGGCGCATAATACGCCCGTTTTAATGTCATAAAGGAGTTACAGAATGGACAAGACTGTTTACAAAAGGATAGACAGGCAGACAAACAGGGGAAACCACTCTATAATAAATGACGGCAACATTATTTAAATATTTAACACATCAAACACTATTAGTATACCAAAAATCAGCTTCCAAAGGAAGTGGCTCCTAAGTTTAGTAATGCCAAAGTCAAACAAGGGCGGTAATTCATACACTAAATATACTAGCTATACCATTCTTGGTTCTAATCATTCCCTTGACAATATACACATCAGAATCAAGTTGTGTTAGAATATTCTAAACGGTTAATTTAAGGAAATTTATGCAAGGGCAGATAATTCAGTAAGTAAGCCAGAGTTGTGGTTCTTGCTCAGGATACATTTACCCATTATTATACACATTCCTACAAAGTTTCATTCTAATATTTCAAAAGGTTTTATAAGACCAATTTTGGAATATGCTGACGTAACCTGGGACAACTGCACTCAATATGAAAAACAAGAATTAGAAAAAATCCAAAATGAAGCTGCGAGAATAACAACAGGAACCACTAAACTTGTATCTTTGAATAATCTTTACAAGGAAATCGGCTGGGATTCTTTGGAGAAAAGACGGACAGACCACAAGCTCATACTGTTCTACAAAATGCAAACTAATATGACACCTACTTATCTATCCAACCTGATTCCTCAAACCATATTATAACCTCAGAAACTCCGAAAATCTCCAGACTATACATGCAAGAACATCTCAATATGCTAATTCATTCCTTCCATCAACTGTCAGAAACTGGAATAGCCTACCAATAGAGGTTGCTCAATCTGATTCTCTAATAACTTTCAAAAATCATCTCAATAGAAACAGAGCAGCTGTCCCAAAACATTATTTCGTTGGTTCTAGACAATCTCAAATCTTGCATACTCGTCCTCGAACAAACTGTAGCTCACAAATAATGACTTGTATTTGAAAAACATCACTGACTCACCTCTCTGTAGTTGTGGAAGCATTGAAAATACCCAACATTTCCTGTTGCAATGTCCTCTCTATTTCGAACAAAGAGCCGAACTTCTGGACTCGTTATCTCAATTTGGGACACTATCTCTTAATCTATTACTTTATGGTAATGCTTCTCTATCTTTTAATAGTAATGTTATGATATTTGAAAGAGTACAGAAATATATCAGAGACACTAAACGATTTTGATACGATTGCAATCAAATGTAGTCTGCCATGCGACTGGTCGCTATAGGTCATCAAGACAGATTAAACTGACCAGTCCGATGTTGCATTCCCCTCTCTGCTGTTGTAATTTTGTATAAATGTATTTCTGCTTTCTTACTTTTCTGTTTTGATTCTTTCTTCGTTCTTGTTTACCTCTTTCTGTTTTACTCTTTTCATTAGCTAGCAGTAAAAAGCCCTGTTAAGTTTTTATAGCTTTTTTTCAATTTTAATGAAGATCTTACCAAAACACAGCTTAATTCAGAATGTACTCAACATAATTAATCTTAACAGGGCTTCTCCGACTCCTTGACCTTTACATGTATTCGCTCTCTCTCTCTCTCTCTCTCTCTCTCTCTCTCTCTCTCTCTCTCTCTCGTTTATGACTTAAGCACTTACTTCTTTGGACATTTTTGTGAGCAAAATCTTTACAAATTTGAAAAATGTCTTTCGCCTAAGAATCAACAGACCATATTTGTCAGGGAAAAGAACTAAATAAGTATTATTGCTTTCGTTCTGATCCTTAAACTTGTAATTATGAAATGTTGTACTATGTCATGTTCATGAAATAAAATATGTTTAAACTAAACTAAAAGGTTAAGGAGATATGGAGTGAATGGAAAATCCTAAAAATACTATTCAAAGGGAGGCACTCCAAAATTAAGAAAGGGGGAGCAATCATTCTTATATGTGACAAATCATCTTATGATCATGCTTATTGCTTTAAAGTTTCATCATGATATTCCAAACAGCTACCGAGTTAAGGGATGCACAAGATAACTAGACACAAAAACAGTCCAACAGAACTAGTAAAAGGGATGTAACTCTGAAACAAAGAAAGGGAGAGCAACCATTTTTGTGCGTGACACATTGTTGGGACTTCATACACATTGCTATGAAGTTTTATAAAGATATACCAAACAGTTATCTAGTTATGGTGCGTACAAGACCTGCAGGGTAAAAAAACAATCAAAGGGGCATAACTTGAAAACTAAGGAAGGGGGAGCAACCATTCTTACACGCGACACGTTCCCCCTACCTAATACACATGCCTATAAAATTTCATGAAAATATCCCAAATGGTTACTGAGTTATGGCGTGTACAAGAATGTTTACGGACGGACAGACGGACTGACGGACGGACGGACGGACAGCGCCACGATATAATACGTCCGTTTATTCAAAACGGGCGTATAAAAATGGAGGCTCAGCGAAGATGGGCTGATCTAAGTCTTCGAACTGACTTACGCTTAAGTCAACAATACCTGTAATGGATAAGCCAAAGCCCTGGCACCGAGGATTCCAAGACCGTGGTGTCCTAGCTTGAGGTGCGGATCCTGCATATGACGTAGAAAATAGGATGCTGGGACAATATTCAGTAAGCGACAGGCGTTCAGGTATTGGGTTTTTCCTGACATATCATAGTCTTTTTTCTCCTCTGGAACGATAACAAAGAACAGCCAATATAGAGAAATGGGTCACGACAAAACCAACAAGGTGGCATATACGCCCAGCGAAAATTCAGATCAGCCTGGGCAGCCGCCCAGTCTGACCAGAGTCTTTGCTGTGCGCTGAAAGGGTAGCTAAGGGTTGAAGCTGGCTCCATGCGGATAGCATAGACTGTGGTCGGACTGAGGGATGCCTAGGCTGGTCTGAGTCTTCGCTGGGGGCGCATGCCCCTTTGTTTGTTTTGTTGTGTCGCGGCTCAAATAAAGTTGACGTCATTTTTGGAAACGTTCGTATGCAAGCAGTGTAAAAATGCAACAATTGCAAAAAAATAACTGCAAAACAAGGTTGAATTATGGATATTATGGACTCGACTGTACTGTATTGTTTTGAACATCACTTATACAATAATTATACAATACATTAATCAGGACGACGGGAGGATGATCAAGAAAGGTTGTGTGCAACCCTTTTATAGTTGGAAAGCTCGAGACCGCTAGATCAGCAGGCCAGCGCTTAACCGAGAGCTATCGGGGCTCCCCAACCGTAAATTGCAACAAAATTAATGAATAAATAAATAAATAGAAATAAAATCTCCTGGTCTCACCTTCCACTTCCAGGTCAGTATCACTACCATCATCCTCGGATTCTCCTGCAGCACTCTGTCTCTTTTTCTTTTTAATCTTCATAAACGACTCTCGTAGGTCACTGAATGAAACACATGGTAAGTTAATCCAAGCCTTCTCCTTTTGACATTTTTATTAGGAGAGGGCATTTGGGTGGGGAGGGAGGGGAGGTGGTGGTTAGCTAAAGCATTCAATTAAAATTTACCAAAAGGTTTCTTCGTCAGAGAAGGCTCGGGTCAATAGTAGAATACTAGGTATGTGTGAAAAGTAACGGCTTAGATCACTTTGCGCTTCTATGCCATGCAGTCTTATCAGAGTCCTCTCTTTTCGCTATGTATATTTCACATTATACAAATATTATTTTTCCTGTGAACAGGGACGGTTCTGAACAGATTGTGCAAATGGTTGCAGGAATTTCTGGATCAGGAAATCGGGTTGTTATTACGTGTGACAACTTTTTAGCATCTCTTGCTGCACGCTCAGACGTAACAGACAGGAATTCGCTTCGGGGGAAAGGAGAATGACTTTATTCTGTTAAAAAGTTTCTTTGATCGCTGAAAAGCGACGGACATAAAGAATTTCAGTTTTGTTCTTCTATCTCTAAAGAAATAAGTAATTAACGTTACCCGCTTGGCGAGTCAACCACGGGCACAGGGGTGTCCTCGTCCTCAGTGCTGTCCTCAATTATCGTGCCCATAGAAACTTTCGCCATATTGTTTTTCATTCAATTTCCAACTCAAACTAAATCGTGTTAACTAGCATTCAGCCATCTTGAATCGACGTGACGTAACGCACTTCGCCAGATGACGTCATGACAATGAGACGTTGAGCTCGAGATATTGTTGAAGAAAATGACGTTAAGGAAGATTTACCTCCCGCAGGAAAAGCTTATTTTCCACTCCTAGCTTAGCTTTAGTGACTGCTGAATGCCTAGTAGATTAGAAGCTTGTTTTCAGGCGTTTTCAAATCTTTAAAGAGTACTGAAAAACTTTTGTATATCCTACTTGTTCACCAGTTTTACATAGGAAAACATCTTTTATGAATTCCTGCTTGATTCCATAGCTGACGAAGCCCACCCAGAAAGGGTTCTACTATGAAAGGAAAGAATTTGCTTCACCGTAGGAGCAATTTCTTTTCCTTTGTAGTTGATACCCATTTCTTTCAGAGTAGACCCTCTTTAAGCGTTCAGCCCCATTAAGAGTTGATCCCAATTTCTTTCAGATTTGACCCTCTTTAAGCGTTCAGTCCCATTAACAGTTGATCCCCATTTCTTTCAGTGTTGATCCCCATTAAAAAGAGAGGAAAACAGAAAGTAGTAGAGTTGCTTCCCCTAAAAGTGTATCTTTTACCTTAAACTGTGAGAGGGTTTGTGAGGCTTAGGCCTACCTGAGCAGCGCGCGAACTAGTCTTTTATTAGGCTTCTATCGTCTACATGTCCTGGGGAAGGAAAATTCGTAATCATTACGAATTTTCTTTACCCATGACATGTAGAATCTGCAAGAAAGTTTAGCTTTTCAACAAGCAATAGAACAGACTACAGAACAGACACACTTAATTGAAACCGTTGACAATTTCTTTTGAAATGCTTATAGCAATATTAAAGCAAATTACGAACGTTGGACTTTTCCAGAAGTTAAGAAAGTTTGGGTTTAAACGTTTGAATTTAGAATAGAAGTCATCGTTTAAATGCTCTTCTGTGCGTGAAAATTTGGCTCCAACAGACACATGAGACTAAAACTACAAAAAGTTGCAAGTTCAGTTTTCATCAATAAGCTGAAAATACCAAGAGATACATAATTTCTTTTTGAATTTTGTTGTTGTTGCATTGTTGCTTTACGTCCACGGTAAACAGCTATGGTCATGTCTGGACGGTCAGTTAACATAACCACACTATTCGTGGGCAGGCTTAGACCTCCTAAGCGCTTCACAAGTACTTAGTGCTCATACTTTCGCCAGTGACTGACAACTGCCCTTCTTGAATCAGCGGAAGGGGAAACGAAAGTAAGTGGGTGGACCGGGTATCGAACTTTTTGAATCAGACGCGTTTCCAGTTGCACTACGCGGCCCGGCTCATTAAATTACTTAAACGGTCAGAATAAGGTGTTCTGCAACACCTCTTAGTACTCCAACACTTTGTGGAACCCGGTAGCACTAAGCGTTGCGTTTGTTTTCGACTAACACTAAAAATTACACTAGTCGCCATGATCACACTAAGCGATGTTATGTAGCTCGATGTACGGCAGCACACTGCTGTCACATAGAGCCAAGAAATGTTTTATTGAACGGCAGGGCGTTCTGCGCAAGAAAAATCTTAATGTTGAGCGGTCAGTCACTGTTTTTAGAGGGGCCTACACTTGTAGGGGCTGCAACCCTGTCATGTTCATTTCCTTCGCAATGGAAGTCACCTTTGAAAGGAAAGACGTTCCTTCTCTATGAGCAATGCTGTCCTTTAAGAGTAAACTTCTTTCTGGAAGGTTCGTTGTCCAGGGAAGGAAGAAGGAAGGCACAAAACTTATTCCCTTTTTAAAAATAGCGAAAACCCGATAGCGTAAACCCGTCACCGGGAGGCGTACATCCATAAACTTTCAGAGACTGTCTTGTTTTATCGGTTGAAAAGAAAATCTTGCTAGGATAGTATTAAATTGTCTCCTTTTTTCATTACGCTAAGAGTTTTGCTGAGTAATACGGATAATTTCATTCCGTATCAATATCGAAAGCTTCTGAGGCGGATGAATACTTGAAAAGTACCCAATCAGAATTCAAAATTTCATTAACTGCGGAACAACTACTTTTGACTTCCCGTTAAGATTGCGCCATTTTGATGTCGATGCCTCTTAATGTCAAGCGAAGCAGACGAGATATAATGGGTTCCAATAAATAACATCTCCATCCAGCAGAAGTGATAGTGGTTTTAATGGGAAGCTTATTTCCCGCAAGGTACTAGAAAATTCTTCATTTAAAAGATCCTGACTCTTTTCAGCACAAGAAGAAATTGATCAAATTATGATTCCTAGCGACTTGGGTCTGATCTGATTATGGAGTTTGCGATAGGGAAAATAATCTGTAAATGTTCATTATCTTTACAATAATAGTTTTAGGAAAATATTTAATCCTCTACTACTTCAGATAATGAAAAAGCTGGTGTCAGAAAATCACGCCAACGTCTGTATGAGTCTTGGACACACTGTGTCTTTTATTAGCCGTCTCTAAGACTTCGTTGGAATTGGAAATGGCTCAAACGGTCTAAATGTTGCCCTTAGTACATCACAGTTACAGATACAGGATTTCACTGGCATTTTGAGGAGGGCGTAAACGGTCTAAACGTTTTCCTTAGTCCCTGATATCTGAAATGATTCTGTATTTATGGTGCATGGCTGTACATCCAAGGGCGATCACTCTGATTTGAAAAATGTTTGTCTCCCTTTTCATAGGGGCTACTGTTGAAAGAAAGAATTTGAGAATTTGCTCGCTAAAGGAAAGAATTTGCTCTACAGAGAGCAAATTCTTTGCTTCAACAGTAGCCCTTTTTGAGAAAGGATAGGCTCATCAGGAAAGCAAGTGCTATCAGAAGTTGCGTCCCTTGTACAAAAGGACGGCTACGCTATGCAGGTGTATATATACAAGCACCTTAAAGTATTAATGTTGTCACTGGCGCGTGGTCAGCTGACAGTTCCTTTAATCATAACAGACAGACTGAAGGTGAACAAACAGTGTAGACCCATGGACCCCCCCACCCCACCTAAAAAAGCCCCGCCTACCCAGTCGCAGATTTACACCGTTTGACTATTTCTGTTCACTACAACGGAAAGTCATACAGGGCCCATGTACTGACGATTCGCATGTGCATTAAAAACGGCAAAGATTTACAGATGTGACCCCTTGAGTTACTTCAGGCAGAGATTGTAATCCCCTAACAGATGGTGCTATACTGGATCACCAGATCCTAGAGAGCATTCCATGCCTTCGATGCATTTGGACAGACATGAGTGAGCAAAACATGTATACACAGATCAAAGGAGCACAGTCTGATCAGATCAGACTTTGCTGTGTTTATTATTCGGCAAACACATTACGTTGTAATTTCTTGTGACAGGGTAAGTGGGCACATCCAAATTAAAAGACGAAATAGTTTATTACAGAAATAGGAAACTGTGGTGTTCCAGTACTTGCAGTACGAACGGCGAAGCTTGGCCCTTCATGTCGGATAATAACATCACTAATTCAATAAGACGATGCCAAATAATGGGAGAAATCATTTGATAATTACTTCACAGGGAGGAAAAAATGAATTGTAGTTTCACGCAGTGCGCGGTCGCATGAAAATAAAATCCTGTACTGTACGTGCTTTCTATTAGCTTACAGCAGGGACAAAACATGTTTGAATGCGACTGACCAGCCATCGCAGTCTACTAAACGAATTAACAGTTTATAACGAATGACCATAAAGTTACATGTAGTTCCCTATTCCTTAAAAAAATTTTATGATCATTAAAACGCACTGTTAAAACGGCGCTATTTGTGCTACATTACCATACGCTTGCGTGTGAGGGGAAGTAAGCCAAATAAGCGATATTGTGCACGCTTCAATGATCATAGTTATTTCCCTTGCACCGTAACGCTACCCCTATACTACTTCCTAATGTAAAACTTTATACACACCCTGATTTCTGTAATATTTTATAGTAAAATCGGCATTTATGAAAAATGAGCCAATAAGGACCTCGTTCTTTAATTATATTCCGGCCAAACTAAGTTTTCCAAACTATGTGTTTAAACTGCATTTATCTCCCTTACACCATTAAACTGCTCCTATAGCTTCAATAGTTTTGCTTGCGCATTATACGTCTTTATCACAGGATATAAACCAGTCCGTCATTTTTCGCTTCCTGCAGAGACTGTACATCATATTTGGCTTCCATCGAGACTGTCCGCGATCTTTTGCTTCCTGCCGATACTTCTGTACATGATAAATGGCTTCCTGCAGAGACTGTCCGCGTGATTCTACTTCCTGCCGAGGCTCTCGGCAGAAAGCAGAGTCACGCGGACAGTCTCGGCAGGAAGCCATTTTTCGAGGACAGTAGTTCCTGCAGGAGGCAAGAGTTCGCGGACAGTCTCGGCGGAAGCCAAATATGACGGGCAGTCTCTGCAGGAAGCGAAAATTGGCGGACTGGTTTATACCCTGTGTCTATAGTCCGTCTGACCTGACAGAGTAAAAGAACTGGATTGCAAACCTTGCGCAGACAGAACACATTTACATGATAGTTTGGACTTGCATAGTTAGTCTCTGTAAGTTTTTTTCCCCTTTATTGCACAATGTACATTTATATGTTACAAATCAAAGGAATTAGGAAGCCCTCGGTTTGGTCATTATCTTGCGGTCGAAGTCATCAGTAAAATATCCAAAAGTAAATAAAATATTTTCTTTTTCAAACAAATTGGATTTAAAGTATATCAGTGTCAAAATTTGAATAAAAATACCGTAATTTTTCTAAATATTGACACACATGAAAAATTACTGCAAATATTCTAAATCTGAAAAAGTTAATTAAAAATTTAAATCCAACGATGTATTGAAAATTCATTACGGAATTGCTAACAGTGTAGACCCAGATCAGACATCTCCTTCGAAGGAGATGTCTGATCTGGGTCTACACTCTTTCAGTCTTCAAACCAGCTATTCTAATCTTTTGGAGATATACGGTAAGAAGAGGGGATGTCTCCTTTTAACAATGAGGTACAAATTATTAATCTAAATAACATTTCAAATTTAAGTGGTACATACAAATGTCATATTACTGCTGAAAAATAATACTCAAATAAGGATTTTTATAGAAACCCATGCGACGCGAATTACAAAAGGTCACTTCTAACTCCGATATCTTTAATTCTGAAATTGAACACTCTTTCTTTATTGCTTAAAATGGCATTTTCTCCCAAAACACCCCAAGCTAAATTTGGTGAGCTGAAATTATTTGTCTTATTAAAACTACAATGCTCTAAATTTTTCGTCCTATGAATCATCGAAAGATATGTCCCCTTATTAGTTGATATTAAAATACGGTGTCTCCGCAGGAAATTCACCCAAGATATTTATTTAACTTACTGTAACGAGGGGAGGTTCATTTTGGAAACATTACACTATCGGATTATTGTATCATTTCAGATTAGCTGTCAGGTGTTCTGATGAGAATATATCAATATACAGAGATCTATAGATTGTTCATAATAGCTAAAAATAAACAAAAAAAGGTCCAACCCCATGCTCCCCAACCCCCGACATCCCTCCAAAAAATGAAGAAGAAGAAGAAGAAAAGTAAAAAGAAGAAGGCAACGTTTCCATTAAAAATCTGGGTACGAGGTTATACAACTTGAGAATAATCTCAAACTCAAAATAAAGCGCACTGATTGGGTGCTTCCGCCAACCAGTGTCTGTTTTGATTTGTACATATTTTGTTAAGTGGGCCTCAAGGAAGAGTAGCCTTTAGCTAATTGTGTCACCCACTGAAAATAAAGTCTTTATTATTATTATTATTATTATTATTATTAGTGTGCCTTATTTTGAGTTTGAGAATGTACTCAAGTTTTATAACCTCTGGGCCTGTTTATCAAGCCATAATATAAAAACTTTCTTATACTCCGCCAGATGGCAACTTGCTATGACGGCTGAAAATTGAAAAGAAAACTGAAAGTCACCGCTAAAACTTTTGTTTACATTTGTTTGGGTTATACTCAATTAAGTTACCTCCCCTCATCCAATACGTAGTAGTGATTTTGAGCTCTCTTTTTCACTGTTTCATATTCTATGGGCGTATTGACTGGGCATTTCATGTTTCACGATTCTTAGCGTCAAGCACTTTTTCTATAGAAAAAGTGCTTGACGCTAAGAATTGTGGGGGCACGAAACACCCAGTGCTTCACGATTCTTAGCAAGAAACATACTTTCTACAAAAAAGTGTTTCATGCTGAGAATCGTGAAAAACGAGAGGCCTAATAGAATACATCCTATATAACTTCGGTCTGCATTATGAAAGTTTGCTGATCTAGACTACCAAATATCAGTGATTAAAGACTGCTCTTTGTGTGGCGTCTGATATGGGTCTACACTGTTCGCAGAGATCCTTTTTATGGGATGCTAAGCACTAATGGGTTTCCGTATCTTGTTTATAATTTAGCCAATGAGGGCAAGAACTATTGCGAAGGAAACTGTGAAGCAGTTAGGCGACATTTTTGGAAAATAAAGTTCACTGTTTTCTTACTGTTTAACGTCTTTAACATTAACGCATCGCAATTAAAGCTGACACAAAATGAGTCATAAGATTGGTACTAAACTTGTCACGTATAATTGCGATATCACTTACCGTGTGAAAACCACAGTTGACCGCTTGTAGCCACTGTTCTTTTGTGGTTACTGTAGGTAATTTAGAGATGTTGCGCTGTCGTCAGATCTTATCTATATACGATTTGACCATGGCGAAGGCCCTGCTTTCTCTGCGATTTTGTGAAAAGGTAAAGGCCCTTATAAATCTGCGTGGAGATATTTTTTGTGTTCTCACAGATACTTTATCCTAAGTAAGAAGAACATCTTTTACGTACGCAAAAAAAGACAGAAAGCAGGCGACAAAATTAAAGTCGGCAATGTATCCAAAAATGCTTCGTCCGAGATATATCATACTGAGAATTAAGAGACTCTTCTCTGAAGGCAAACAGTGTAGTTCCAGATAAGGCGGCTGTTCAACTATTTATTGCGCTTTAAATGCTTAGTATAACAACAGTTCTGAAAGAAGAAAAAAGAATAAGGACAGCCTGTGCATCCATACACAACAAAAATTCTTCGAAATCTTAGCCGGGCCGCGTTGGGCAGTCGGTAGGGCACACGACTCATAAGTCAGAGGTCCTGGGTTACGTACCTGGTCTGGCCGCATACTTCCGTTTCTCCTTCCGCTGATTCAAGAAGGGCAAGTGTCAGCTACTGGCGAAAGTATGTGCACTTAGTACAGGTTAACCGCTTAGGAGGTCTAAGCCTGCCAAGGAACAGTGTGGTTAGGCTAACTGGCCGTCCCGACATGACCACAGCTGTTTACCGTGGACGTAAAGCAACAAATCAATCAATCAATCGAAACTACGCGGCTGAGCTTGCGCTGATCGCCTATCTCATAAATTAAATCCTGAATGCCTCCTCATATTTCGTACAGGTCCTTTTCCAATGCTAAATGGTGTCCAATTTGATTTCAATTATATAAACATGCATTATTTTCAGAAATCTATTTCTAAGCCCTATATAAAGCAAACGGCCATAATACCTGGTTAACCGCCGCGTTCTACAGCGTTTGATCTGGGTGTACATTGTTTGCAAGTTACCTGTTATGGAATGATAGGGCTTAATGGGTTACGGTTAGTATGTCATTTCTTGTACATCAGCTGAGATTAGGTTTATTTAGAAGAAACCCCATGCCACAAATTTGACGTTTCCGGTTAGATAATCCAGGTTATAATACCCTACCATTATAGGCTTGAACTGACGTATGCAAGTAATGATCCGATGCCCTTTCCTATATGAACCGCGACACGAAATAAAACCAACAAAGTGGCATGTGTGCCCAGCGAAGACTCCGATCAGCCTGAGCACCCGCTAAGTCTGATCAGAGCTTTGGCTGTCAGCATGGAGATATCTTAAACCCTTAGCTACCCATTAAGCGCGCAGCGAAGACTCTGATCAGACTGGGTGGATTCCCAGGCTGATCTGAGTCTTCGCTGGGTGCACATCTACTTTGTTGGTTTGGTCGTGTCGTGGCTCAATTATTATTTGGGATCTACGATAGATAGAGGGATGATTTAGATTTGATCAGTATGTCAGCTTTTTTCTTTCGTTGGAAAGTGAAGCAGTACAAGACTGTGTGACAGAATTCCACCCGACCAGGCCTATATGTTTATAGTGGTAAGAGTCTCAAAATTCGAATCTAAAGAACGATGGTTCGATCCCTGATCGCACCAGTTATACTTGCATTTTTCCTGTTGTGCCTGGTGTTTGTAAATTGCGGCCTACATTAATTTAAGTGCAGTGGTTTTTAAGCTTAAGTGACCTGTCTTTGTGTCTGTGCAATTGCAAAGTAACTGACCTTGTGGTCTTGAGACACTAAGTCAAACTAGCCACTGTATGGAAGGCGCTTGGTTAATAAAGGCAACGAATTAAAACATTAAATCCATTGGCACTGGGTTGATATCAATTTGTTTACTTGTGCTGACAACCGACCCTGCACCATACAATATGGCTGTCGGCCAGAAATTCGGTCGTAAGTATGGTGAATGGTACTATTTCAAATGGCTCTCAACCGAGCTGATACTGTTGTCGATTGTCTCGGTCGACAGCTACTTATATACATATATGGTAATCGACTAGGTCGACAGCATACTTAGGCAAATTGGCATTACCCCTGTGCTAGCGTTAGTTGATATTGGCCCTGCTACCCATTCATTTAAGAAAGAAATAGTCGGTTAAAAAGTTATGACATTTGCCTCGAAAGTTTCAGAACAAACATCATGCATCATACATTTAATATAAAACATTTTCTGTTGTTCGTAAACAAAGAATTAGCAATTTTTAACTCTGATACAAAGAAATCGACATTTTTTGCTGTAACTGTATTGGCATTTAATCTTCTTGTATCTACATTTTGTATGTAAGATCTGATAGCAAAAGGGTGCCGTTAAAAGCCATCACCTCGCGCCGAAAGGTCATAAACATGTCAGTTGAATTATATCAACCCTTGGTGACTGTTGTCTTCGGTTTTATTTCCATTTAAACATTCCAAAGTGTAAATTAAAATTTCATAATTTTACCGTTGTTTCTTATCACTTGTTATAATGAAGATTTAATGGCTGTTTGACAGTTTTGCGGACTGACGAACGGTAACTCCTGGCGTCAAATTCGTGTCACCCTAGCCCCTAGGTTAATTTCAACATATCACGTCTATATGTGTATTGATAGGTATACATGAAAAACATTATCGGACTTCATCAAACTTTATTTAATTATATTGCTGAAAATTTGTGTATTTGTGATTTGTAACGCTGCCCGAGGATGTCTTGTCCTTAGTCGTGAGGCCAACTCTTGAACAAAGGTTTACGTTACGAAGGACTTAATAATTTGAAGTTAAAAGTTGAAGGAACCTTCTTTATTTGTGTGTCTTGTCCTGTACTGTTGTGGTTAAAGTGTGAGCACATAGAAATAGTTAATATTTTTATTAAGTCTGCATTGGAATGGAGCCTCACTTATTAACCTTTTTTAAGGATGGTTTCACTTTCGAGTAGGAAAAAGAGTTGGCCAAATTCTACAGACACGACTACCAAAAACCAACTGCAGCTCCCTTAACTATCATTTTTTTCTTAAAAAATGCAATACAGAGTTCCCGCTAGACTTGCTCCCGTCGTTTAATTATTTGTTTTAATATTTTCGTTTTATTTTTGACAGAATTCTTTACCATAAGCTTGAATATGTGCTGAGCCTTACCGAGCTAGGGAGCTGATCTTCACGTACGACGGGAGCCAGTCTAAGTTCCCACTGGTGACATTAGAAATATGCCACAACGGTGCGAATGACCTATACTAGAAAATAATCATGACTTCTTGGCATGTCACGGAACTATTATGTATTCAAGGGCAGATAACTGATACAGAGAGCTTCATAAACCACTGCAATTTATTGTATTAACTCCTGTACGTGTAGCGCAATCGGTAGGGCACCTGACTCATAAGTCAGAGGTCCTGGGTTCGAAAACCGGCCTGGCCACATACTTTCGTTTCTTCTTCCGCTAATTCAAGAAGGGCAGTTGTCAGTTGCTGGCGAAAGTATGTGCACTTAGTACTGGTTAACCGCTTAGGAGGTCTAAGTCTGCCCAGGAATAGTGTGGTTAGGTTAACTGACAGTCCCGACATGACCATAGCTGTTTACCGTGGACGTTAAGCATCGAATCAATCAATCAATCAAACCTCCTGTACGTTGCCAACCCGGCACACACGCATGCATGCACAATTCACTAACACAGTGTAATGGTACCATTACACCTTTATGCACCTTTATGTTTGTATTTGCAAAGAGAATTATTTAAATCCGCCAACATCCTTCAACTTTTCGTAACAAGTACTTTTGTGAAATGTACACCCTCTTTAATAGAGACGGAGCTTAATTGGTACCCGATACTCCTTAAGGATATAGAAATAACTAATATAAGGCTTCTAAAGGGGGCTTAATCCGTTATGCGACACCGAGAATTTCAATTCCATTCATACGCCCTTAATAACAGTTCATTTTTCTGTCGCCCGCTCACTGTATCATATTTATAGCCGCGACACGAGAAAACCAACAAAGTGGTTGTGCGCCCAGTGCAGACTCATATCAGCCTTGGCATCCGCCCAGTCCGATGAGAGTCCTTGCAGTGCGCTTAAAGGGTAGCCAAGGGTCTAAGCTACCATCTTGCGGACAGCGAAGACACTGATCAGACTGGGCGGATGCCCAGGCTGAGTTGAGTCTGCGCTGGGCGCACAACCACTTTGTAGGTTTTCTCGTGTCGCGGCTCATTTTCTTTTCTGTACAGGTTATTAACAACTCCCAAGAAGGACACAGTTCAAGAAACCTGAACATGAACCTTCCGATCATCGAATCCGCTCAGTCTGCTTTACCAGTTGAATTCAAGCAGTTCAAGCAGAAACTCACGATAAACGGTACAGATGCACAACCCATCGGGCACATGACATCGGAATGACGTCGTACAAACGTCGATGCGACGTCATCACGCACAGACGTACATACGACGTCACTTGGACGCCTTGTGTCTGCTGGATATAGGCTTATCGGAGACTGGTGTTTCAGCCCGTTCACCTAATTCATTTACCATCTCTCTCTGTTGCTCTTTCTACCTGTTTGTCTGTCTGTGTGTGTGTGTGTGTGTGTGTCTCTCTCTGACATTTTTAAATGTAAAGAGGGTACAGCTGGTTATTAGAGTTTGGAGGACGAAATGGTTAACAAAGAGCCCTAACGGTATCCAAAAGGAAACCCTTATAAGAGTCTGGGGCCAAAGCAGAGGACACCTTCAAGATCTCTAATGGAGACAAATGAAGACCCAAAGGTTAAGGACCGCAAAACAGACTGGAACAGAGTTCTAAAGCCAGTATCGCTGTGACACGACTGACGCATACCATCAAATGTACTTCCATATAGAAGAGCCCCTGTAGCTCAGTAGTTTTAAAAGCGCTGGCCTGCTGATCTAGCGGTTCCGGATCCGAGCCCGCTGTAGGCATCGTAAACGGGGTTCCATTGCACACAGCCTTACATTATCACCCAATCATCGTTCTGAAATGACTGAAATACTGTTAAAAAGGACTTGCGAATAAAATATTGTTTAAACAAAATGTACTTCTTATATTAATGCAGGGAATGCAGGGTTCAAGACCCGCTGGGGGTGAGGGTGAGGGTCTTTCTAACCATAATCCAGGTCCCATTCCACACAATATTTCATAATCACCTTCCCAATGTCCTGATATGACTGAAATGAACACATGAAAAAATGCGTTTTTCCGCCTTTTCATCTTTTCACGTGACGTCTTTTCGCGACGAAAAGAGGAAATGGTACAAACCAGTCACCATACGAGATGGATAACAAAGAGCCCTAACGGCTTCCAAAGGAAGATAAGCAGAGGACAGCTTTCTAACGGTTTCCAAAGCAAGATAAGCAGAGGACAAGTTCCTAACGGTTTCCAAAGCAAGATAAGCAGCGGACAACTTCAAGTAAATAGACCTTATTAATCGTCCCATTTAAGATATTGGATTTATAAACCGAAGGAGGTTTGAAGATCCGATAAAGAAACGAGTCCGAAGCACGAGTTTCTTTATCACGGCTGGTAATGTCGTAAGGGGCGATCAAAAGTTATGCATATTAAAATCCTTACGAGAGTTTCCGGACTATTCGCTCAGCGCTTAAAGGGTAGCTAAGGGTCTAAGCTGCCTCCTTGCGGACAGCGAAGACTCTGGTCAGACTGAGCGGATGCCCAGGCTGATCTGAGTCTGTGCTGGGCGCACAACCATTTTGTTGGTTTTATAAATGTCTTGTACATTTGATGAGTTGAACACACTGCTATATTCTAAAACTCGGTGGTTGCTTTCAAAATTGGGAAATCCCAAAGAAGATCGAAAATGGGTATCCATGCGGTCACCCACTCCACCGGAAGATAATACCCTGTCTTTGTAGAGTTCTCTGAATAGAACTTGGGTTAATACACCGTTCTCATGTTTCGATTTGGATTAGGATTAGAGAGTGATAAATAGGTTTATGTTTTTTGTTGATACAAGTAACAAACTAATTGACATTTTGTTGGTTCAGTAGTTTAAATATTGCACAAATATTTGCCAGATTAAACAAGACACCTAAGCCACACGGGCTTAACTTTCAAGTCGCGTGTTTTAAGTGTTTGTCGAAAGTACAGTCGAATCTCTAGCTGAAACATAGTACCAATCCAATAGGGTTTCAAAAAATATATGAATGCATTCAGCTTCTTGCTTTGTGTCAAAGGCAAGGTTTGGTTATGTAGTAGACACTACAGTCAAATCTGCTTATTTGGCCACCTCTTTTAAGGGGTCACCTAGCCACCTTTTCTGGGTCCCTTGAACCAAAATACAGGGCAAATGAACTTGTATTAAGGGATGACCTGTCTTTCTGCTTCACTTGGATGACCCTTATGACAGGTTTGACTGTATTTTCGGCACTGTACTGTCATACGATACATCTGCATTATTTAGCAGGATGCAGAGGAACTAGGATCTTCATTTCATTTTTTTTGTAGTCTAAGAACGCTCAAAGAGCCAAAAACGTAAATAGTTGAATTTACAAGCAGCGAAGATCTAGACGAGCCGGTTCATAATCTGGATCTACGGTGTTTGTCCCCTAATACAATACACTTTCGACGAAAATTTTTGTTGAAAATTTGCGGTGATACTTTTTGTCGCCATCTGTTTCTACGCCTTATATTTAATGAAGGGTTAAATACTTTGTAATGAATTACTTTTTTTTTCCTTTCAGTTATGGAAAAAAAACAACTAAAGCCCGGGTCACACATGCGTTAATAACGTACCTTTACGTACGTACAAATAACCTACTTGAACGTATTTTAACGTACCTTGACGTACTTACTGTCGTAGCTTGCCCTACTTTAACTTCTAAATATGAAAGCCTTGAAAAACTTGAATGGCGATTTATCTTTCGAAAATGTTCCAAATATAGCTACGAGAAACAGACAGTTTTGATTGTACATGTATTGTAACGTACGTTAATGGACTTTAATGTACTTCAGTAACCTCAACGTACTGTAACGTATTTTACTAGTTAACTTGGCCGTCCTGTAACATACTTTGGCGTGGTGAATTATATGATACAACGTAATTTCTTTTATACTTTTCAATGAATTATAGAGATTTCTCGGTGAAACCGAAAGTGATAATCTCACTGTTTCAAACAGTGAAATTATCACTTTCGATTTCACTGTTTCAGAAATAGGATTTTTGTGAAATAGCCTAAAGTTTTTTGTTGATTAATTGGATTAATCTTATCTGGCCTGATAAAAATTAGGTCACGCATGTTTGCACGTCATTACGACGTTAATGACGTCACTTAAAGCACCAACGTAACATTGCTTCTCCACGCGACGTCAGGCCGCCTAAGTCTCCTGTAGGTATTCTTTCTTGGCAAATTTTTTGAGATCTGCTTATCGAAATGATATTTGAAGCTATTTTTCAGTTGCAACTTTTGTTTACAACCAACATCATACCCAATAAACACGCTGGAAGCATCAAATTTGATGCACAACGGCTAAAAAAAGTTGTGTTTCTGTCGTGATGGCTGACGTTCTTGAATAAACAGAATTATTGCGACTTTCAAGCATAAAAGAAATAGAAAATTTGACTTTTTCACTCATGAACACCAAAAGTGGTATTTTCACGAGTGGCCAAGCCACGAGTGAAAATACTGCTTTTGGTGTTCATTCGGCGAAATAAAAATTGATCTTACACTGAAAAAGTCAAATATCCTCTATATAACGTTGTGCCCTACATTCTGTTATGTTAAATAACATTGAGGTACGTTAAAGTACGTTCAAATAGGTTATTTCTAAGTATGTTAAGCTACGTTATTTAATGCATATAAGACCAAGGCTCCGTTCAGAAAAAATAGGGACTTTTAAAAGAGTTGGTCTGCGAATCTGGCTGTCACGCTGGCTATTTCTATATGTATATACGCATATAACCAGGTTGACTAACTGGACTCTCGGATAAAAAAAGAAGAAGAAGACGAAGAAGAAGAAGAAAAGTCGAAGTGATCAAGATATCATACAATACTGCGCGAAGTGAAATCTGCGACTCGAAAAGCATCATGTGCACTAATCCTCATACCTTGCGGTAGACCGGTTTTCTACACGTGACATGCGGGTTGTCGGCCAACACGTGCACTCATTACATATACTCTCCAAAAGTAATATAACTGTACACGTAACCAAAGAACAAAATCTCTGTTTCACTAAGACGGATAGTGACAAGATATGGGTGTTAATATTGTAACGGTTGATAATTCAGTTGATATTAGACACAACGAAGATGGCTCAAGATTGTTCAAATGTAAACTTGTTGACATTGCCAATTATTTTGTCAAAGAAGATGAGCTTAATTTCTAATTGCAATTAACTGAAAATACATCCTGGTGCTGCTTTATTTCGTCTGAATAATATTGTTACTTCGGAAAGAAACCCAGTATGCTTATTAGCAGTTCATAAACACGTATAAAGAACCTTTTGTTAAGTTCTTATGGCAGATCCCATTTCAACACTTTTTCTTCGTGAAGGCGAGAAAGGTATCAGCAATCGTCTAATACCCGGCATACATTTCTAAAGAAATAACTGATATATAATATTTTCTCTCCGTGGAGTCTTTTCTCTATTGATTCGATAAAAAAGGAAAAGAAAACAGAAAAGAAGAAGCAAACTTGCAAAAAAATGTATCTGGGTTAAACACATGCTTATGTCTATTTCAGTCGCACCTGAAGAAACGGTGCCTTATGCCTTGCTGACATCACTCACACCGACCATATGCCG
This sequence comes from Ctena decussata, assembly GCA_963989385.1. Lineage (NCBI taxonomy): Eukaryota > Metazoa > Mollusca > Bivalvia > Lucinida > Lucinidae > Ctena > Ctena decussata. Next base: position 37,700,594 of record OZ022499.1, on the reverse strand, counting down.
ACCGGCAAAAACACAAAATGGGGCATGTCGGCCGATAGTCGGGCGATTGTCGACCGATTTTGTGCCAGACTAGCTAAATTAGCAATTAAGAAAAAAATTTAATCTGTCAATCGATGGTTTCTGGGTGATCGGTGCTGCGTCGTGCGACCGTCCGGTGATCGTCGGGCGACAGCCGGCCGACAGTCATGCGATTTCATAGTGTCTGGGAGCATTTAAATATCGACCGAGAGACACTGATGGACGGCCGATCATCGGACGACAATCGAGCGACAGTCCGGCCGATTGGTCGATCGATGATCTGATGTCGGCCGACAATCGCATCGATAACCTGCCATCTGTTGCCCGACCTACCCCAGTGCTTGCCCGAGCGTCGGCCACTCAAGAGCCCCAGCCCGTAGATATATCAGCAGCCGGCGACAAATTCATCGACCAGATTTGAACCATGAAGTACGAGTATGCGCGGAGAATGCCAAATTGGTTGCGGCCATTCCACATAGAGCATCTGACAGTGCATCTTCAGATAGTGCGTCAGAGGTCTGACCTGATGTTTCTGACTCTAACGACCATCGAAGATCGTTTCAACAATATGTCACGCTAAATATACTGGATACCCAGACGGCAAATCATTGTTCGGTCGAGCGATGATCGCGCAACTGTCGGCTGATCGTTGCCCGATATCGCAAGACAGTCGGCCGAAGATCGATCGACAGTCGGCTGACGCAGGGTTTCTAATATGATACCACAGGCATAGATGTGAGTATGGGGGAGGAGAGTGGAGAGGGGGGGGGGATATTTAATAACATCCAAAATAATGCTAAATATGTTTTAGATAAGACTTTCAGGGATCCAGTCCCTGAGATACTTGAAATAGCCATCCCTGCCTATATGCAGTAAACTAAAGAAAACTAGTCTAATTCACAGAAAATAGTCAGAATGCAAGAACGCAGGTACATATTGAAATTTTGTCAATTTGACAAAATTTCAATACGCGCCTATACGCAGTTGCTATATAGACGGTTAGGTCCCTTATAATATAACTTATATGTTACCTTTTCTTGCAGCGGGGCTTATCATGAAGCCTTTCAAAGTCTGGTTAAAACAGCTGTAAAAACAAAAGCTTGAAATTAAGCTACATGTTTTGACGTATGATTTTATTTTCAAAGAAGCTTTAAAAAGATTGAAAGGTATATCACAAACGATGTTTTTGGCATGTCAAACCGTTTCAATAACAAATAAAATGATACCTCTGCATTTTTTCTCACCATTCAATAATAATAATAAGAAGAAAATAATAAAAAGGAAACACTGATTCACAAAAATGAAAACAAAAAATAAATAAAGATAAGATGATTTCTTATAAACAAAATAGATAAACAGAAAAAAAATTAAAATAAAATAAAATAAAAATAAACATGAAAATATTTAAAATTCTAACACAGTGCGCCTATAGAAGCAATGGAAAGTTTCCGTGTTTTATTCAGCAACAATTCACTGTTTCGGAGCGCGTGAGTCTAATTGCTGACGTCACTGCAATAACTGACGTACTTTTGTGACGTTTTGAGACGTTAGACGGTCTAACGTCGCTTTCTCTTTCTAAAAGCGCCATAAGAATATACATTTATTTTAGATACAGTTTTAGAATTTTAGCGGGAACGTGAACGCGCTGGCAAGATGGTTGGGAGAATTTGAATGAAAATAATAATTTTTCAGCGTTTTTGAGTGTTAGAATCGAAATAGTTCCGCTATAGCATTGAATTGTTGAGTAATAATTCACTGTTTGTCGGTCAGTTGTAAGTAGATATATCACTCGCGCTCCGCGCTCGTGATATGATCTACTTTACAACTGACCTCCAAACAGTGAATTATTACTCAACAATTCAATGCTAGAGCTGATCTATTTCTTAAATATAACTACTCCGGTTATGATCAGCAAAATCAACCATCATTGTTCCCAAGGCGCTTTATCGTAAAAAATATTGTACTCTCAGCGTTATGGATGGATGGATAACTTGCCGATTTTACTTCCTTTTCAACAGTATATAAGTCATATCAGGACGATGGGAGAAGCGCCGTTAAGGTTTGGACAGCATCTCGCCTCCAACGGGACTCAAACCCGCGACCTCGTGATCCGAAGTCGGGGATGCTAACCAGCTATCAACTCTCCCTCTTTCGTTGAATACGCATACGCGTAGTATACTATCCGATAGATATTTATACGAATATCTATGTTTTTGTCATTTTGTTATTAGATGGTATCTAATACTTTGTTACAACATTTTCTTTCTATAACTGATAATACAGACCCGTTAATTTATTACCCAATGTTTAATAATATTATGACTCGTATTGAATAGCGGCCCTTTGGTCACCCGCTAGTTTCTTATCAGTTGCGACAACTTTCTAAACATCTTTTTGTAAACCATGATAAATCTTGATGGTAGAGCCCCATTTAATGGGTTTAGAAGTTGTTTTGTTATTAACGCTTATAACGGTAAAAGTCTATGTGATAATTTGAAAATAATAGAGTGGATAGTACGCCTATGTCTGTCGTATATTTTCGCATCTAGAGTTATACTTGCGTGCTTTTTAATACAGATAGTGAAAGTTACTTTTTTGCATTAATTTGCTTAAACATGAAGTTCCTCGCTGTCGTTCAGTTGCTGCCGATATTAAATGGAACTGATATTGCTTGACTGTTGTGGCATGTCATTGTTGGATTCTGGCAATTAGCCTTTCATTTTAGAAAAAAAGTAAACTCATTTTTTTCCGACGAGGCTCTTTTCATATTTCATTTTAACCAACCTACATGTCTGTTACCGCTTTGGAGGAGAGCCCATGCACGGTTCTTAAAATGCCTATAGTAGCAGCCCCGGATCCAGGGGGTGGGCTTTGGGGCTGCAGCCCCGCCACTTGGGCCTGGTTAGATCAAAATATATCTTGTAACATCTCTTTAGAATCGCCTCGGTGAGGCGATTCTAATGAAATATCACAACATATATTTCAAGGTAAAATGAGTTTATCAAAAATTCTCATCAAATTGATCCCTAATTATGTCATACACTTTCAAGCTCAACTTTCCCCCATTCCCCACACACATACATCTCGGCACCTCCCAGCCCCACCAGTTATCCAGAGCCCCGTCGATATGTTATGGGCTGGATCCGGGCCTGAGTAGCCTTCATTTTACACGAGTCAGAGAACGGTTAAGGCGGGAAACAAACAGTAGCGTTTTCCTGTTTAAATTTGACAAGTACTAATATTATATACCCTAATTCAAATATTAGCATATTTTGGTTACTTGAGACACGTCACGTGAAATTGGGTCTGATAGCATACTGGAACGATGACGACTAAGGTCAACCTGCGTATCCACTCTGTATGATCGGAGTGTTCCCTGCTCACACCGATAGTCAATGAACCCTGAGGATTCATGTAAAATTAAAGGTTGTGATTTGCAGGCCGATCTGAGTAATGCCCTGAAACCATTATTTTCATTTAATACATTTTTACAATGAGTATCATTTTAACAGTTTGTTGGAATTATAAGAGCAAAGAAGTATATGAGCCGCGACACGACAAAACCAACAATGTGGTCGTGCGCCCAGCGCAGACTCAGACCAGCCTGGGCATCTGCCTAGTCCGCTCAGAATCTTCAATAATTGCTTAAAGGGTAGCTAAAGGCCTAAGCTACCTCCATGCGGACAGCGTAGACTCTGATCAGACTGGGCGGATGCCCAGGCTGATCTGAGTTTTCGCTGGGCACACAACCACATTGTTGGTTTTGTCGCGTCGCGGCTCAATTATAGGGTTAACTACAGCACATTGCAGACCGACCGGCTCTTGGCCCATGGCTGGTCTCAACGTTTCCTTGTTTTCCAGTTTGTTTCTGTGTTGACAACGGCCGTACCTTCCTTATTTGAGCCGCGACACGACAAAACCAACAGTGGTTGTGCGCCCAGTGCAGATTCAGATCAGCCTGGGCATCCGCCCAGTTTGATCAGACCCTTTGTTAAGTGCTCAAAGGGTAGCTAAGGGTCTAAGCTACCTTCTTGCGGACAGCGAAGACTCTGATCAGACTGGGTGGATGCCCAGGCTGATCTGAGTCTGCGTTTGGCGCACAACCACATTGTTGGTTTTGTCGAGTCGCGGCTCATTTGTGCGTTCCGTACCCAGAATTTATGACTCCTGGGCACCTCATTGCCATTCAAATATAAGCATCTCTAGTATGGTGAGATATCTTTTCTTACCCTCCAACATCAAATACGGTACCAAAAATAAACATTTACCTCTTTAATGAAACTTATACAGTATTTGATAAGATACTAGAGTTAACAGAAACTGTACAAAAAGTTATGTTTAACTTAGGATATCGCTTTACAAGTGTGCGATCCAATCTATAAATCTTTAAACACAAATTAATAGAGACTTCTGTATATAGCAATATTTGTTCGAGGGATCTCAAATAGAAGCAACAAGCTGTGACCTTGAAATAGATATTATGTATATTTGTACAAGTTTGATCAAAATCGCTTACAGAAGAGGAATGTTTGCGTAAGGGATACTTTCGATATTGATATAAATAACGAAACAAAACTGCAACATGTTGAAATATCGTTTTAATTAAATTCTACGGAAGTCTCGAATTCATTCAGGCGCTTTGAAAGTTCTCAATCAATTAGCGCTTTGTGTACCGACCATTATAAACTGCAGCATGGACGTCTGAAACTGCAGTTGCAGTTATATGTTTAAAATTGCAGTTGCAGTTATATAAAGGTAAACTTTAGAATACTTTAGGATTCAATTCAGATTGCCGGGGAAAACAAGTATTTGGGACAGGTATGTCTGAGCAATATGTAGACCCGGATCGGACCTCCTCTTATCGAGATCTGAATTGTTGCTATGCAACTCACCGTTTTCATATATCAGTTCGTTCTAATATTATATTAATATGAATTCAGTAAACTCGTCTAAGCTTGAAGTAGCCTCTGCAGCATCTTGCAATGTCCTAATACATAATTGAGCCGCGACACGAGAAAACCAACAAAGTGGTTGTGCGCCCAGCACAGAGTCAGATCAGCCTGGGCATCCGCCCAGTCTGATCAGAGTCTTCGCTGTCCGCATGGAAGTAGATTTGACCCTTAGCTACCCTGTTAGCGCTTAGGGAAGAGTCTGGTCAGACTTTGCGGACGCCCATGCTGATTTGAGTCTACGCTGTGTGCACAACTACTTTGTTGGTTTTCTCATGTCGCGGCTCAGTTATATTTATTACCTTTTGTGCAACTCAATGTTAATATGAATGGGAAAACAGGGGAAGCTATTCTGTCGTTTACATTTTTGCCTCCAGAGATAGCCTGGTCTTGTTTGGCCACTTTCATGAGTTTACTTAAATATTTTGCACATATATATGCATTCCGTATATGCGAGTCGAATAGTAGTGATATAATTTTGGCTAAATATTTTCAGAAAGTGACTATTTTTAAATTTAATTTTTGGAATGGAAATACGCATAAATTTACCACGTGTGTATATCGGATGCAAAAGACGTTATAATAATGAGCCGTGACACGACAAAACCAACAATGTGGCATGTGCGCCCTGTGAAGACTCAGATCAGCGTGGGCGGCCGCCCAGTCTGATCAGAGTCTTCGCTGTCCGCATGGAGCTAGCAACTACCCTTAGCTAGTCTTTAAGCACATAGCAAAGAGTCTGATTAGACTGGGTGGCTGCTCAGCCTGATCTGAATCTTCACTGGGCGTACATGCCACTTTGTTGTTGTGTCATATCGCGGCTCATATCATCTTTGTAAATGGAAGAACTGCCCATTTGCAAACTAGTAACTAGACCACGGAAACAAGTGATCTTAACTTGTAAAATATTGTAATTTATTTATTAGCAAGTTATCTGCTGGATCTATATTCTTTTCATTTGGTCTGCAAGACATGATTTGATTTGTGCCATCATATATCGCAGATAATGTCTGAATTTTGGTGAACAACGATTACTAGTCACGTCCGAAATTACATTGCATTAATAATGCTACCGAATAATGTCTAAAATACTCTGTATAATACGGAATTTTCCTGATTAGATGTTCAGGCGATATTAAATCGAACATATTAAGAGTATATTGATGCAATTTAGAAAGATTGAAATAGCTTATATTCCGGGCTAGACGTATTAAATGTGCGCCATATGTTCATTGTGACCATAATTTCGTAATCTTCTTTGAAAGCCTGTATTTGACCCTTTACTAAAATTCTTGCGCTTCGAGATTGCCATTAATATGTCTCTATTAATAATATCAATTGATTACGATCAAATTTATATTGGAGGAGATCTAATTCAAGATAGCTGTAGAATTAATGTACATAGCCCCGGAGTGTAGCCGAAGAACCGCTATTTTACCTCAATATTTGATAATAAATCAAGTTAAGGCTTATAAGAATATACAATATTATTCCCAATTGCATATCTAAATGAGAAGTCATCGAAAGAGAAAACTAAACTAATTCCCGAAACATGATCAATGAAAAGAAATCTATTTGACACTTTTAATAACAGCAATCGAAGATAACTTAAACACGGTCGCAATAACGTTTTCGGATTAAGACGGGGGTATTAACAAAAAGGGCTTAATTCTGTATTGCCCCCATTGGAGTCGTGAATCGTGCTGCTATCATGTCTTAATGGAATGATAAATTTTGAAAGTTTCCGTCAAATATAAGTAATTTGTCATTTTTGTCAAAAGGAGTGATATATGAAGAAACTCTTCACAACATGTTCTGGTATGATAATAGCGTCACAGAATATGTGCGGTCTGGTCAGAGTACTCGCCGTGGCTGTATAACGTGGGTCAAACGGAGTTCCGGATACACTTAAGCCGGCTTTGAAATTTTACTGCACGCGATCTATCTACGTGTACTCCTCACAATATTCTCCTTTTATCTCTTGGCTGCCTCTGCCCACTCCCCCTCCCTCCCCCCCCCCCTCTCGAAGTCACCTGAGAATCCTACTTGCCAGGGTCCTGGAAATTCTCCTAAGCTTAACTGGCCACCAAATCACAGGGTATAATCGATTCCGCCAATTTTCGCTTCCTGCAGAGACTGTCCGTCATATTTGGCTTCCGCCGAGACTGTCCGCGAACTCTTGCTTCCTGCAGAGACTACTGTCCTCGAGAAATGGCTTCCTGCAGAGACTGTCCGCGTGATTCTGCTTCCTGCCGAGAGCTGTCCGCGTGATTCTGCTTCCTGCCGAGGCTCTCGGCAGGAAGCACAATCACACGGACAGTCTCTGCAGGAAGCCATTTATCATGTACAGAAGTCTCGGCAGGAAGCAAGAGTTCGCGGACAGTCTCGGCGGAAGCCAAATATGATGTACAGTCTCTGCAGGAAGCGAAAATTAGCGGAATCGATTATAACGTGGATCACCCATCCAAGTAGAAATGAGTAATTTTCCAATAATTTCCGGACACACTCGAGCGCGTCGCCATAAAAGTCGGCTTATGCAGATTCATGATTCGTAAAATTATGATACAAGATACGGCAGGCCCAGGGTATGGTAGGTATGGGCAGGAAGATACGACTCACGGTAGGCAGGTAGGCGGGCACTTGTAATATTTCAATTAGCACAGGTTAGCTGAGGTGAAGCGCTCAGCTTCTGTCCTTTTTGTACTGATTTTATATACACACCTGGTTAACTATGTTTTCGAGAATGTTACGAAACGAAAAAGAACTGTTACGAAACGAAAAAGAGTCATAGTCAAAGAGCTGTTACGAGTCGGAAAGGAGTCATAGTTACCAAACGACCTGGTCATCAGGTCGTTTGGTAACTGTGACTCTTTTCGCCTTGTTTCGTAACAGCTCTTTTTCGTTTCGTAACAGCCTTTGTATATATGTTCTGCGCAAAGTAAGAATCGGTACAATTCCGGAATTGTCCTGCGCAAAGTAGGAATTCTCACTTTGTGTTACAATTCCGGAATTGTATCGGTACAATTCTAGAATTGCGCAAGGGACTTGGTGGTTTATATCGAACAGGTAAATATTTCTGGGCAAAACTGGAAGTAACAGGGTGATGGTTTTGAAATGAGGAATCTGTATTTTTGACAAAATTACGGCCTTATTAAACTTAGCAGTTTTTCGGGAATGATATATGATTTCAAATTCTGATAACTTTTTCCAGTGTTTGAGCAGTTGATTTGAAACTTGTACATATGTTGCAGAAATATGTAGATGTGCCTTTTGAAGAGGAAAATATTACTTTGTCAAAATTATGATTGTTTTCAAACTCAGAAATTTATAGGTATGGTTAAATGGCCGTATCAAACAAATAAATGCAAACATGTATTTGTTAAACGCACTAACATCTAATTATTCTCACTTTGTCCCGATTCTCACTTTGCGCAGAGACAATTCCGGAATTGTCTTGCGCAAGGTAAGAATTCCCACTTTGCGCAACAAAGTGAGAATTCCTACTTTGCGCAGGACAATTCCGGAATTGTACCGATTCCTACTTTGCGCAGAACATATACATAGTTAACCAGGGGTGATTCACATGTGCATGTTATTGAATTCACTTCATGTATGTTTCAGTTTCAAATAAAATACATGTATTGTGTAAACCAATTTCTGTGCTTTTTTGCGAGCCACTCCACATGGTCGAGACATGAACCTTTTTCTGGGGGTTTTGATACACATTTTCTCACAGTTTTGTACTACTATCAACTATTATATACATATTAGCGCCTTGGCCTTCTTCAACAATATCCCAGGTTGGTTGAATATAAATGTTTTCATATTCTAAAGCTTTTATTTGAATAATTAGCACCAGTCATTATATACTATGATACACATATTGGGTATGCTCTGTTTTTCATTATATACTGTTTCTAACAAGTTTGTATCGGACCCCTTTGATTTCGGAATAATGAACGGCCAGCTATATTTGTTTATATCAAGTTTTACATATCAAACACCATTTTCGAATTTTTCTGTTGGTGTCGTATCAATTTTGAAATATTTGAGGTTGTATATTAGTAAGTTTATATATTAAATGAAGGACAATAAGCAAAGTTTGGCAGTGGAATTTGTTTTCAGCAAAACTTTCAATTCACGTGTAGAATAAAGTCTGACTATCAGGGTCTGATACAGTGGTCAATTTGAGTATTTTTTCATAAATACGTTCATTTCTCATTAAAGTTTAAAAGTTCTCTGCTAAACTATGAAATACGAGTCCAAACAGGCCCCGAGGTTATATTTTTTTTGTGCTTAACTCAGCTGAGCACGAAATTTTCTCTGCTGATAAATATGAAAATGCCAACTAGTTCATATTCATAAGCAGAGAAAATTTCATACTCAGCTAAACTGAGCATGAAAACAACTGTACTTATCAATAATTTACCTGCTAAAAAATAGCAAATTATTGATAAGTACAGTTATTTTCATGCTCAGTTTAGCATGAAAAAAAATTAATAACCTCGGGGCCTGGACCCGAATCACTTATATGAGAGAAAAAGTACACAAATAATAGAAAGTAACATTAGATATTGGAATACTATCATGTTTTTCTGCCATATTTTGCAAAGGAAAGAACGTATGTGACTTCCTGTTTGCTTCCCCTACCAAAACAGGTCTACTCTTAAAGGAAAGAATTTGCTCCTACGGGAGCAAATTCTTTTCTTTAAGAGTTGACCCATTAGGAAGGGAGGCAAAAATGAAAATGGCGGTGTTGCTTCCCTTGAACATATACCAATTTACCTTAACTTGAAAAGAACAGTTTTATCAGTTGCTACACTGTTTGGAAATACATCATGGTTTCACTAAATCGTTTCATTACTGAGACTCATGAAATAATACTTTTTATACAAACCTTTTGAACGCAATCATTCCTGGCATTTCATACAGTGTGGGGACGCGTCATAAGAAATGTGACTATTTCTTCAATAATAATTGATATATATTTTCAAAACCGTCGCACAACGTATCCCTTATTATTTTATATATCTATTAATTGGAAGCCGTTCTATAAAACGCTTAATGTGATTGAAAACAGTGTAGATTCGTATCAGACCGCAATCTGATCTGGGTCTATATTGTTGCCTCGGCACTGTTTTTTTCTTACAAAATTAGGTGGTCAAATTTCTGGAAAAGGTACCGTTTGTTTTCTGCACCTTCAAGACTTGAATAATGATGATAATAATAATAATTATAATTACAATAATGATAATAATAATAATTACAATATTAATAATAATAATGAAAATAGTAATAATAATTTTTAAATATTATTATTTCTATCATTATTATTGTTGTTGCTGATATTTTCATTCACGATTGGTACTATAGGGATCGGTGCCAATCTGAAAGAATTTTTTACGTGAAATGGTTTTATGAAAAGAAATGACTACTTTTCAGTCTATCACTCTCCCCTTTATTTACTTCCAAATCGTGGAAGTAATTATGTGTATTTGATATGTGTGCTTATCAGATTTTAACAGCTGTTTGCTGGGGAAATTGAAGTACTGTTTTCTCTATGTTTCATTTTGAAAGTTTATCCCGCTTATATAGGGGATCTTATACAAGTGATCATTTCATATGAAATTTATGAAACGAGCCATGGGCAAGTTTCATAAATTTCATATGAAGTGACGACGAGTGTAAGATTCTGTTTATCATATGGCCCTTTAAAATGGGATTTTAACGCCTTCAAAACGAACATTATTTTAATAAGAAAATGCATTGTTGACATGGACGTTGTCAATGACGTTACGTGTACGCGCCCAAGTGTTATTACACGTGTGGTCATACGATTTTTATCACACGACGTTATCCACTGAATAACAGCGACGGCATATGATAAATTTATTTTCCCTATTATGTACATATAAATCAATGTTAACACCAGTCCAAGAACTGAATGGCCTAAAAAATTCGAAGATGTAACTGTAATGAAAATGGAAATGTCTGATTTTTTTGTCTATCTTCAGTCTCTGATTCGATCATGTCTGAATTTTGACTGAGATATTGTTTAAATATAAATGGATCTTTACAAAATTAAACAAAGTAATGTGCAGTAGTTTTACAATTTGGGTGACAATCGAGACAGCGAGAATATATCTGCAAAACTGCAGTTGCGGCTATAGTTCAAGCTATTTTAATAGCTTGAACTATAGCCGCAACTGCAGTTTTATAGTTCAAGCTATTTAATGGCTTGAACTATAGCCGCAACTGCAATTTTAGCTGTTAAAACAGCTCGTTCGGAATTGGAGAAGACAGGACACGGGCTAACTCGGTGCCGGGAGATGCATCTTACGGATTCGTTACGCTGAGACTCCTGGGTAACATCATTACGAAAATTGGATTAAAAAAGTTCATACACAAAACACGTAAAAAGAGGCAGTACAAATGCAGAAATTGGTTCAAATACAATCAACTGAAATATTTTAAATATTTTCATTTTCCTCTAGTTTTAAACAAATAAATAGATAAACGAATAAATAAATAAATAAGAAGACGGTAGATAAATAAATAAATAAATAAGACGTGTTTATTGTCAGCAACTAAATGTTCTATAGAAATGACTTGCAAACAACGATTATAACAATGCATTGTTTATAACAATACTACACAACAGGGCAAAAAGAAAATAACTTTACGGGGAAAATGCGCACACTTTCTGTGTGAAATGTTACTGACTACAGAATAAAGTAATATTAAGTTGTTTTAGAACAACTCTGTACCACATACCAAAGTGTCTTTCGCTATAAATTTTGAAACTCAGACAAATGATATTAATTAAGCACAATTTTTAAGTAGGCTTATATTAAAATATTTGTTTCAGTAAATTAGAATTAAACACGAACTGTTGCACAAACCTACATTAACCCATGTATATAGCATCCCATAACATGGGCCTGTGTAAGTAGAGTGGGCCCGAAATGCAGCAGAAACACAGCAGAATGCGGCGTATGTTCTGAATCTACACTTTCTTGCCGCATTTCAAGTCAAACAAATAATTCTTACACAACAATCTACCTCATACGATAAATGCGCATGTCCAGTTCGCGTGATTGAAGAGTCCACTTTGACACATGTTTGAGATGCTGGGCATAATTGTGTGAAAACAAATGCCGATTACCTGTAAAAGCGCTAAAAGCAGACAACAAATCTTGCGTCTGCAAAATTTCAGAAAAAATAGTTTCATCTTAGCGTTAACACATCGAGAGTTCTAAGACGCAAACAACGTAGATATAGATGAGGCGGCTCGTTATGAGCCGCCTCATCTAGATCTATGCTGTTGGCAAATTCAACTATTTTCGATAACTGAAATTATAGAACAAAACAGAAATAAATTCCTTTCAGTAAAGCAATGTATTGTGGTGAAAATAAAACATGAAACGATAGGCAAGTCCCGCCTACTTACAACTCACGTGGTTTTCTGCTGTAGATTTCCAATATGACTGACAATCCACCGCGCATGATTGACAAGCTCGCCATGGTTACCTTATCGAAAAAATAATGTCATCGGCCAATCCTAAGACAAGTTATTGCCGATATGAAAAGCGATAATACTACCATAATAATAGAAAGATATAGTTTTGACACGGTGTTAATGGTTTGCTCCTCCTACTTACTTGGTATGGTGTAGTATTGGCGATATCAAAATTGAGATGTATAATAAATGACACTAAGATGTTCATCAATACATTCTAACGTATGACAGTGAGAAAAGAAAATATAAAAGCGTGTCTATGTCATCATTTGCGATTATTATAACTTTCAAGTATTCCTGCGAAGAAGAACAGCGCACGATATAGATTTACGGACACTTGGCATGGAAAAGTGACATTATTATTCTATTTATTGCGATATTTAGTGAGTTTGAAAATATTGTTTGGAATTAAACATTTGCTTTATAAGAGACACAATAATTCTGGTGTGGAAAACTCGTCCATTGCGTTTGTCTTCTATGAAATGTTGACATAAACTTGGAATAACTAATGTATAAAACAATGTTCGCGCTTCCGACGTTACATTTTACACCTCAGCAAGTTGCGCAAGTTTGTGAGACGCTTGAAGAAAGCGGGGACATTGAAAGGCTTGGTCGCTTCTTATGGTCTCTTCCAGTTAATCCGAGTGCTTGTGAGGCTTTGAACAAGCATGAATCCATCCTCCGGGCCCGCTGTCTCGTGTGCTTCCATACCGGCAATTTTAGAGACTTGTATCATATTTTAGAAAGTCACAAATTTGGCAAGGCATCTCATGCCAAGTTGCAAGCTATGTGGCTCGAATCCCACTATCAGGAAGCGGAGAAGCTTAGAGGGCGCCCTCTAGGGCCAGTTGACAAATACAGGGTACGAAAGAAGTTCCCTCTTCCAAGGACTATCTGGGACGGGGAGCAGAAAACGCACTGTTTCAAGGAACGAACCAGGAACCTTCTCAGAGAATGGTACTTGCAAGATCCGTATCCAAACCCTACAAAGAAGAGAGAGCTAGCCCAGGCCACTAGCCTTACCCCCACTCAGGTGGGAAACTGGTTCAAGAACAGGCGTCAGAGAGATAGGGCTGCTGCCGCTAAAAATCGGTAAGTTGCCTTTGGTCTTCTATATTTACACAATGCTGCAGTTAGTAACGCGAGACAAACAGTCAGAGAAAAGAGCTTGAGCATAGAAGACCGAGATCAGACTGTTCAGTTTCTTCACTATTTGTCATTAAGACATCATTTTAGACCCATCCGTTCTGTTTCTATTCAGTGCATTCTTGCACTATATGTTAAAGGCACTGTCTGTAGTCAGTGCATTCTTGACTACATATTAAAATAATTTTAAACATATTCTTTTTAACATATTGTGCATGAATGCACTGACTAGTGCATTCATGCACAATATGTTAAAGAATGCACTCTCTGTAGTCAGTGCATTCTTGCGCTATATTTTAAAGAATGCACTGTCTCTAGTAAGTGCATTCTTGCATTTAATATTAAAAGAATGCACTAACTGTACATTCTGTTAATCAAAAGTGCGCTGTCAAACGGTTTTGTCATTTTGGACGGACGCACGGTGCCCCGTACTGCGGCCATGGGATACGTTGGTTTAAACATTTTTTATTCATTTTAAAAATTGTAACATACCTACATATATAGTATACAATACAGCTTGGGATTAGAACGAAAGCTGCACGCTTATAGAGTTCTTCTCCCTAATATAATACATCTGTATACAGTATGGCGGATATTTGGGATACGTTCTGCTGAGGTGCGGGGGAACATCGTAAAAAAAACACACACACACACACACACACACACGGACCGAAGGTATATCTGTAAAGGTCTCAGAAACCGATACGTTATTCCGCAAATGACATTAAATGTGTTGTCAGTAAACAGTTTTTTTAGCTGATTTTTTCTATTTTGACTTCAATAATTCTAAACCTAGAAAATTTTTATTATGAGACAAATTTGAAAAAAAAAAAGTCACGTATATACTGTTTGGTCGTCATTCAGAAACTAGCACTGGATAAGGGGAGTCTTTTATACTATTTTAAGACGGTTTTGCTGATTTTTATAAAAAAAATATCTTGTTTCGATGACTTAAAACTGCTCCCGTAATAGAATGCTGTGAGAAGCCACGATTTTATTGCATACAAATTGTACCAGAATCATCCTGCCCTCAGCTTTCGAAAGAACGAGACACACAACCCAGATCAGACAGCGCGAATGCAGCTTCAGTGCATTCGCGCTGTCTGATCTTGGTTTCCACATTCGTATGGAAACATTGTTGAATTGATTAGAACAATGTAATGTGCCGGATTGAATTTCTTAAAATTCAAATTTGCCTTTTCTCTGCAGGTGCATCAAACACTTGACAAAAATGTAGTTTTGACAATTAATAATAAGATATACATGGTGCAGAAAATAATATAAAACTAAATAAATTCTGATAATTATTGAAGAACTCCATTTACATGTATATGTCAGTTTTCACGCCTTCTCATAGTGTGAAACGCATAAAAATTCCCGACGTTTGAGTTATACCCCTTTTTATTACTTCTTTCTTTTATGTTTCTTAATAAAGTGTCTATATTCTGAGCCTGCATCAGAATTAATTATTAAAGTTATTTATTTCTGGTCCCTATTAGTTAAGTAGCAATAAAAGGCAAAATAGAATAATTATGACACTATATGACAAAATCACTTGTTTCATGTCGCTGCTTTGAATGACGTATAACATGCTTTTTATGACATTGTATTGTGTGGCGTGGAAATATATTTGATGCGAGCTTTTGGTGTAATCCATTTTCATTTCTTATTTCAAACTTTTAGTACATCAGAACATCAGAAGAAAAGAAGAGATAGAGAGAGAGAAAGAAAAGAACTTAAAGAAACATATATAGGTCTGGTCAAGGTTTCTATCATTGAACTTTTATGCAAAGGTCTTGATTGAAACTAATGACTAAATATTCACTAAAAAATAAATAGATTATATATTTTTTTATTTGTGTGAATACCATCAATATTCATTAAATTTTAGTAATGCACTAAATAAATGAATAAAAAAATCCTTAGCAACTAATGCAAAAACTGATAATAACATTTGTGTTCTTTATCACTAATGAAAGCTGAATTACTCTAATTTTTAATAGTGTGCAAACAGCAAACGAAAAATATAGCCTAAACGATAATTAAAAGTGAAAGGTGATTAAGATTCAGACAGATAAAAAAATGCCGGCATTTGAAGCAAGTGAAACTATAATAAATGAAATCAAAGATGCTTTTATATATATAGACAATATATAATGCACTGTATGTTTTCTCTTTTTTTCCTCAGAAATTTTAAATTTCTCAAACACAAAATAAGACACAAAATAAGAGGAAAACCCCGCCCTCCTCCACCCCTCACCCCTTCAAAACAAAACAAAACAAAAAACACTCATAATAAACGCTCAAAAAGAAAAAAACAAAAACAAAACAAAACGAAAAAAACCACCACCAACAACAACAAAAAAAAAACACTCATAATAAACGCTCAATTTTGCAGTTCCCCTACACAAGCCTCAAGCGCCTACTAGAAACAATTTCGTTTTATACTATAGCATTTAATTGTTTGTACGGCTGCAGATTATACAAATTAACAGAGAAAGCTGAACTAATTCCGAAGTACAAATCATTTCACAAGTGTACTAACATTTTGTTTATATTACTTTTTATTTTTCATAAAACACATCGATTCTATTTTACATTTTATTGTTTCATAAAACACATCGACGAATCGATTCTCCATAACGCATGTTTCCTCGTTAATACAGCAATCAAAAAAAAACAACAACAAAAATAAATCTACTAATTTGGCCTTTTGCAGAAATGCTAAACCAGCCAAGTAACGCTCAAATCCATTCCCGCCTGAAAATAAAAAATCCAAGGGTCTGAAAATTGCTAGCCACACTAGATCTATGAAAATGCTATTTGACTAAAATGTATATAAACTACATCAGTTCAATGTTTCAGCTCAAAAGTTTGTAAAAGATAAGTTAGTAGAATTTTCCAAAACTCCTAAAAGTGGCCAAACCGCAGTCTTACAAATATATTTTTTTCACAATACTGAACATGCACAACAATTACGAAGATAAGTTCTTTAAACAGTCTTTTCCTTCAAAGTAAATATTGTGTAATATGTGTTACAGGCTTAAGTTTTCTGTTTGCCAGCTAATTCAACTGAATTAAATTGAATAATTACATTTAATGTATTTTAACCCACTATAATAATAGATATTAGCTATCAGAAATTTTGTAAAATTCTGGTTTCTTATAAGTCGGCCTGTCCTGTGATTCCATATATAAAATGTAGCTATGAGGAGAATTTGTTGATTGTTCTTCATGGGACATTTTACTTCGTTCTTCAATAATAATTAAAATAACATCTTTTTAAAATTATGTTTAAATTGTTCTGTTAAAACAAGTGAAGAAAAATGAATTGCCTTTATAGAGAATAAATAAATAAATATCCACAATTGGTTTCATTTATCCTTCTTTTGTCTTTGTAAAGCAACAACAGTATTATATTACTGTTATTATTTTTGTGTGTTTTTTTCACTAGTCATACACTTTACGATCATGATGTTAATAAGATATTTTGATATTTTGTTTTTATTGCCTCACCCCTACGCCCCACGTGCATAACCTTTACAGAAACAAGTAAAAATAAAGAATATGTATATTCCTTATTTGGGGAGCAAATTCTGTCATTTACGCGTTGATCCTCACAGAGAACGGAGTTAAAGTTTCTTCTCACGAAAGTTTATCAAATCACCTTGATCACCGCGAACCTTATTTTCATCAACAATTATCACTGTTAGCACCGTTTTATCAATATTAAGGTGTTATAAGTATATTTACAACCAAATAAAAACATCAATAGAATTGATTTTCCGCATATAAAAGCGAGAATTGGATAACTGCTAATTCACTTATCGTGTTTTTGAACGAGAATTATCAATTACAAATACAGTGATCTTAATCCCGGTTCAAGCCTCTATAGGCACTTAATCCACTTGTAACTTCTCTAAAGAAGCGACATTTTCAAGATTTCAGTAATCCGAAAGGACATGGCCACTATTAATGGGTACACTATCGCTACATGTACATGTAATGGTTTAATAAAATGCATTCGATCTGATTTTTTCTTCATTTTCGCCAATATGGTGGAGTGGCGTGGTAATAGATTACAAGGATTAGTTACGTAAAGTTTTGTAATGCGATGATTCTTTTCCTCTATTCTAATAATCAATTACATATTTTTTTCTTTGCCTCAGTTAAATTTTGTCATGTACATGACAAACGAAATTTTCGCGTTTTCAATGAAAATATTTGATATATGAGACATACGACAAAGAGACGACAAACAAGAATTACAAGAAATTATACTAAAAAGATAACACGATGTTGGACCATCTGAATAATGGTCTAGCGGCTGAGCAAGCGAAGTAGCGGTTTCTAAATGATGATACCAGGCAATAAAAAAAAAGAAAAAAAAAAAAGGTGAATATAACAAAATAAAACTAAATAAACAAACAACAAAATAAAACAAAATTGATGATTAAACAATATAAAAAAATATATATAATAAAAAAATAAAGATAAAGTAACGATAAAGTAAGTAAATAAATTGGAAATAGTATATTTGCAGTGAGTCAGTGCAGGGTTTGCCAGTGATACCAGCAAACATGCATCTTCATACATAATTTTTCCCACCATCAGCTATGAAGATGTAATATTGCCTTAAAGTACAATTTCAAAACACCTTTCTGGTTGTCGGGCTAGTTTATTGGCAAACCATACTCAATTAGGAAAAAAAATAATATCGTAAGCATTTTAAATAAAACGATGCAATAAATTATTGAAAACCAATATGCCCCTATTTTAGTTGGTTGGGTAGTCATTGTACAAGTTAGTGGGATAACGGTTGAAAGTAAGCGGTATTGTGGTTTCCAAAACCAGTTTTTTTTAATTCATTGCCCAATATATTATACTAATATTTTCGATCATTATTTTTGACTGTTGATTCTTTAAGTGCGCTAAAATAAAAAAAAATAAGACACACGTCTAGAAATGTGGTTAAAATTGGACTTCTAGACAGATGTCATTGGAAATGTTACAATATTTATTTTGGTAAGTACATGTAGATGATGAGTGTCCTTAAATTAGTGACAAAAAGCTATAGTTCTATCTGAAGAGTTACAATTTCTTGATAATTTTTCTATGACTGTTTTTTTTTTTTTTGCCAAAAACTTTAAGCCGCTTCTTTGCTTACTCAGTATTTTGCTTGTTTGCATATATAATCCATGCATGGATCATGTGGAATACAGGAGTATATGTCTGTGGTTAGTTTGCGCGTATGCACAGACTGATCTGTGTCTTATACTGTTCTGTCTTTCGAGTAAATACGACAGACAAACCATGACCAAATTATGGACGCGTATCCATACACAATAAATGCGATTTTCAACCACATGTTTCAAACTTCGATTAAAGCCGCAATCTTTATTTGTCTGGTTTTCTTTGGTAAAAAAGTACTAAAATCAGATCATTCTATCAATCACTCACTAAATGGCATTAGATAGGTAATCGATCGGTTTTTGATCACCAGCTTTTTATGCCTTTATGCAGACGGCAGATAGCTACGTTGCGCTTAGACAATACGTCACGTTAAAACGAAAGGACGTCCACTCAGCGCATTCCAGATACTTTGAAGTATGAAACTTTATTACAGAAAAATCTAATTCATTACAAGATAACTTGGTGTTGATAGATTCACCAAATGTAATCAGTATTTGATGTGTAAAAATCAGGTGTCGTTTGGTCACTGACATGTAAAAACATAGCGCTTTTTACATCATTATTTGACGGTTTGTAATCAGCAATGATTTATGGTCCACAGACACATGTTATGACCAGACGCTGCTTTGTTTAAAGCTGTACCACACAGATACAGTTTTAACATTGATTATTGTCTCGCGGTATTCTTTTCATTTTTCAGTTGGTCGAAGCAATTCGAAAATAAAATGTGTTTATTATTATTATTATTATTGCTATTATTATTGCGACTTAGAATTTCATTTATTGTATAAACATGAACTTAAAAGAATCTAACGCTCAAAATGTTCTATATAAAGTTGACTCTCTTTATCTCAAACACTACTATTTCAAAGAACTCTCTTATATCAAAGAATATAGTTTGGAAACATTTCCAATTTTTCCTCACTTTTAAGCTTTTGTTATCTCAAACTACTGGTATCTCAAAGTAAATTTTCTGGGACCAGAAAAAACTTACTTTGCGATATCGGTAGCTTTAGATGAAAACCGACTTCATATGCATTATGTTCATAATGTTAGAGTTGACTTTATATGCATTATGTTCATATTGATAAGTTTGTACACCTCAGAACTCTTACTGTAAAAATCACAATCCGTTTTAGAATTTTACAGACTCAAATTATTTCACAACGAAGAAAACATTATCTTTAGTTTCAACTGAGGATTTTCATTTCGCTCAGTTTGAATTATCATGACAAACATTTCTAATTAAAATACGATATATCCCGGATTAAAATGTATCATAGGCCTTTGCCCCTTCATTTCAGTGTATTCTCTGCTCTTGAAGGAACTCTTTAAGATTATAGTTATAACATTCAATTTGTTTTCTCTCTGACAATATCAAGTTAAAACAATATATTCATTCCGGTTCAATTTTATCTCTGACCACAATGTATCAGAGGCTTTAAAACATTTCATTTAGTTCCGAATACATCGCAGATATCTTAAAGCATTTCAATGATATTCAAATGCCAGACTACAATGGAGATCACATGTATCTCAAACTGTCCGAGGTATATCTCGGGCTACCAATACCTTAAACATTCCCTAATGTTTCGAACTTTCCTCTAAAAACTTTTCAAATATTCTGTGTTCCTTCAAATATACCTCAGACCAGAATGCACATAAAGCTAAAAGTTTCAAACTGGACAGCAAATGTAATATACACACAATGCCCTAAAAACTACAGCTAGTCTTTGCGCCTTTCTTTTTAGTTTGCTCATTTGGGACCATCATGCAGTTTAAAGAGTTCATTCATGAAAGACAATACCGTATATGGGAGGACTTTTATTTTGGACATCATCTTTTCAAAACTAAAATCTGGGCTGTACACATGATAAGCGTGCAATTCCATCCCCACTGCAGTTGGAAACCAAACTAACTACTACAAATAATTAGCAAAACAAAACAAAACAAAAAAAATAAATTAATAAATACATGTAATGATAATAATATTGTTTATGCATAAACAAATAACTGTTCCCAATTCAGTTTAGCTTTTTAGTATTTTTCTCGACAATACTGTATAAAACTGTTTCTGGAAGACATTACTCATTGTTATGCCCTTTCGAGAATATTTCACTTACCGAGCCTATCTTTAAGCAAAGGTGGGCGAAAACCGGGGCTCTCGCAAAAACAACAACAACAACGAAAAAAACAACAACAAAAAGTAAAACACCCGACCTTCTGCAGACAAAACGTGACTGTCTCACTTGTAGGCCAACGGAGGCTCAAACCCCTATAGCGGCGAGAGAGACCCAAATTGTGTGTACCCATAACTACTATATTCAAGAATATAAAACATGAACGGATGCAATACCAGCGATGACTGCCAAAACTCAAAGCCGTAAATGCTTCGCCCGATTAGAGATATTACCTAATCCGATATTATCTCCCTTGGTAAGTCATCAGCCATATTATATAGCTAATTCAAGAGTCATGTCATATTATTTATGCTTAATTTACTATCGGTTTCTTGGTTAACCAGCAGTTACATGAGCTACATACAGTGGCAATGAGAACAGATTCACAAAGCCAAAACATACATATCATTGTTGAGCCGCGACACGACGGAAGGTTGACCCATTTCAAACAATCTTATTTCAAAATTTAAAATGTAGTACGCAATATAAGCCTGGAGCAGGATCATAGTCTACCACTGCATGGATTCCCAGTTTAGGCATAGGGTTAACAGTATTATAATTCATATAGCATGAGAGTAAAATCCTTACCTAAATACCCTACACGGCAATATTGAAACGCAACTAAATGGATGCACAATAAATGTCCCCGCTAAGCAGACCAAGAGAAGAGAAACATATAAGTTACGAAGTAAAAGACGGATACCAATATGTTAAGATCAAGAATAATCGAATAAAGCCAAAATATAATTCCAGCCTAGGTCTACTTATACCCATCAGTAAGCAAGAAAAGAAATGAAAATTGAATGAACACACAATGGACAGACGGACACACGAAAGGTATAAGAAAGCTTAAGTTTGCATGGTTGCATGAAACGGTATCACATAAAATTGCAATCTGTCCAGACAAACTATCCAAGCCGATGAGCAATGGTGGTAAAAGGTTAAGTTAGTCAAGTGTATTAATCGATTAATCGTCTTTATGGATATAATCACACGTGTGATGGATAAACAAGTGGAGAAAGCTTACTGACAGAGATATTTAGAAGACAAGGAATGATAAGCAGATATTATTTTGACACTAGTATTTATAAGCAAACACTAGGATGGACAGATTAGCCAGCGTTTGTTAGTAGAAGTGGTCAGTTTTCATTCCGAATCTAAAGAAAACATATAAGACGATATGACACTTATCATGTTTGAATACCGTAAAACTGTTTATTGGAGCAGCGATGTCTGAGCAAACAGTGGAGACCAATGATCAGACTGCTCCTAATAAGGAGCAATCTGATCAGGGTCTTCACTGTTTGCAAATTCCTTCAGCGATGCTTTGACATATTGTTGGATTGTAAATTCAACATGTTCACATATTAGAATAATTAAGGTAATTAGTAAAATGGCTTGACCTTTTGGACAATTGCGGTAGTTAGTTTAAGACGTTACAGTTGCTTATTTTAAGGACAAGAATTATTTCTATCCATTTCCTTCCATAAACATATTAAATTCTGCTGAACCGAGTATCCGATTTCTCACAAAAGCTACTAGGCGTTTTAGTGTTTGTTTTACCAAAAATAAACACATATGACTGTTACTGTAGTAGACTAATATATAAAGACATTCTTCTTAAATAGCTATTTTATTATTCATCAACACTGAGGGTGGGTCTGAAATGAAATGCGTGCATCACAACTTTATATGAAAGATACACACACACACACAATTACACACAAAAAACTAAATGGATTTCTAACGAATAACTTATAATTAATATCAGTCGCGAACGATCATTTTGGTCTTTACTTGTAAACATAAATTTACAGCAAAGATGTCATATATTTTTTGAACATCCTGCAGTCTGCATTATTTTCCATGGCAGACGGTAAAACGACACTGAGGTCGCAGAAATGATAAAGGACCTACATTAACTCCCTGGCGAATACCTTGAATAAAACTTTAATTACTGCATACTTGTTGCGTCAAGCTCTCACTGCAGTGATTGTCACGTTCTGGATGTCAATTTCAGCGATCTCTGTTTCTTTTTCACTTTGCTGTCAAAGGATTGATATCAATTTTGATCAATTTACTTGGGATTTATAACAATATTGTTGATATTGCTATTGATTTTGATATGAAGATAGACTAAAATATTAGTATTAACGACACCTGTTGAGCCGTCTAAGTCCAACTTATTCCTATCAGGCAGATAAGAGAGAAATGTCTTCATTGTTGATTTTGTTTATACTTGACACCTGCAATCTTAATAACCATTCGGTGAAATATAGAATCACCACATAGTATCATTCATTCTTATGGACATTCCAGAAACCTCATAGCGTAGTCCATTCGTGCTTATCAAAAGGAATCTATAACATTGTGTAACTTTGAACTTCTATTGATGGTTGTGCATTATACCTCTTAGATTTGTCACAGGATTAAAGTATGTGGTTGATATGCTTAAAACTGATCCCTGATATCACCCCTGTTGACACTTGGTTCAAGTAAAACAATCGGAATTTTGATATGAGACTAGAAATGAAGTGACAGTTGAAAGGTTCTCAACAAGAACGTGTGAGAAATGCTGATATGAAACTTAAAATGGTGAACAGTTTATACAAGCTATATAGATCCTAATATAAGAGAAGATTTGTATATAGTCAGTAATGCAATTTTTGTAAACTGTTGGTAAATGTATATTTTCGCGAAGTTAATGCGTTTGTTTATAAGATATGAATAGAAAATCTTTTCCAGCAGGTTTTGGCATGCTTGTGATGTTGAGACTGTTTCTATCTCTAATAGATTTACTTGAATACCTTGCAATTGCCCACAATACCATATACCCCAGCTCTCTCTCTCTCTCTCTCTCGCGCGCCTCCTCCTCCCCCACCCGTACAAACACACAGTAATAAATATATAGTGGTTGTGAAAATGTAGACAGCTAGTATTGTAAAAACCCAAACAAGTTGCGATGAAGTGTTACATGTATAAACCATAAAACAATAAACAGCAAAAATTCAGATCTTAAAATTTTCAACCATATGCAAATTTGTCAACGAAAGGTTCATGATTTCAATGCGAGTGTCCCTTTCATCAACATGCTCTCTGGACGAATATTTGTTTGGTGAAAAAGTGGGGAACTTTATGGTGTCACACTCATTGAACCATCTGTGAATCCATCTACAAAATAGTAAGCGACAGGACATGTTCACGGAGCCTTCTCTTCAGAACAAATTATCGTCTTTTCTCAGCCCTAACACATCCTTATCTTATTTCCTATACAAGATAATAACCAGTCTAATAGCGATCAATGTCACTTAGACGCATCATCCTCGTCTTGTGACTTATTCAAGAAGAAACGTAGAAGAGATTTCGCTGTGTCTAAATTGGCTTACGCTAACTTTATTATAAGGTGTACACTTAGGTGCGTCTCTTAGACAAACGATAGGAAATTGATATGACATCTCAATGTTAGACGGTGTCACTGTCTGAATGAGATGGGGAAATTGCTTCATCAAGAGCTCTCGACGACATACGGATGAAATTGGCTTTGTCGTATGTTCATTTCTGTACTATAATTCTGTCAGCAAAATTACATCTCAAAGACTCTCATGTACATTCGGTTGTGCGTTTGGCATACGGCTAACAATGTCGTTGCAATTTTGAAAGAAGGGTAGAGGTTTATAGTCTTGTGTTTGGTAAACGCTTTACCACGGGGTTTAATCGATTCCGCCAATTTTCGCTTCCTGCAGAGACTGTCCGTCATATTTGGCTTCCGCTGAGACTGTCCGCGAACTCTTGCTTCCTGCAGAGACTACTGTCCTCCGAAAATGGCTTCCTGCCGAGACTGTCCGCGTGACTCTGCTTCCTGCCGAGAGCCTCGGCAGGAAGCAGAATCACGCGGACAGTCTCTGCAGGAAGCCATTTATCATTTACAGAAGTCTCGACAGGAAGCAAGAGATCGCGGACAGTCTCGGCGGAAGCCAAATATGATCATACAGTCTCTGCAGGAAGCGAAAATTAGCGGAATCGATTATACCCTGTGTTTACTGCTAGTCCACGGATACAAAGTCCAGACCCCGTTCCGCAATTTTCAGGTTCACGTTTCTGTATGGTTCTAGGATGTTGGGCCTCAAGAGCTTGCGTTTCCAATTTGTTGGTTTGTTGTCTGCACTTTACAAGGCGTTCTTACAAAGGTTCTGATCCTATGTAAAATGTTACCCAGTAGTTTAAAATGGAGTAATTCATAAAAAATTTTTAATTTGGTACTAACCACTTCGGGAATTAGCAAGACTGAAGACGGCAACCCGTCAAGTCATTGAACAAGAGCATGGAGTAAAAAAAAAATTGCATGCACGCTCGTGAGCTAGTGATTTCAAACTTGGCGGTGACGCTGAAACTACTCAAACATGCATAGGATGCTAATGTATAAGTGCAATTCTTGCTTTATTATTATGCGTTTTTTATTTCCATATTAAGGAGGCAATTTTCATGAAATACAAATAACTCAGTTTGAAGTGAAGACGTATCGTCGCAGTGAATACAAACTTCTCCTCTTTAAGAGTTATTTAAACTTGCTCAAACAAAATTGAAAATGAAATTCTTTTTGACTGCTTTAAACAAACTGTAGGTGCCACAAATTATTGACATTGAAGTTGGATTGTGCTAGATTATTTAAATAACCAGCACCTATTCTTTATGAAGTGTTCTTGAAAACTAGTTAGATTTTCTAATTTCTTCGAGATAAAGGATCATTTTAAATATAATCATAGTAGGAATGTGACATAAGATGATACAATTTTCCGTAATGGCTCTGAACATTGGAACCGAAGCTCTTAAGCAAATAGTGTAGACCAAGATCAGACTGCTTCTTTTAGAAGCAGTTTGATCAGGGTTTGCACTATTTGCAATTTTTTATGTATCGCCGAATTGTAAGATTGACCGAATAATTTTGGAATAATTACCATTTACAAAACAGATAACCAACGATATCCTAATTTTTTTGAGAATTACGATGAAATTGAGTATCAAAAACTGAATGATTTGAAACGATATGATTACTTGTATAACTTGTATTGGCATTTCTCTTTTGACATGATATCGTCTCTTCAAAACCCTGACAAGTGTCAGTTTTTTTTATGGAAATACAGACTATTTGTTTGAGTTTTAATAATCACTTTAGCACTGTAAACAAGTGCCTTTGAAAAAATGGTAACTGAAGGATATTCATTTAAACAGTATTATCCACCTAAATGTTTAAATTGTTCATTGTGATAACTTAAAATGTATTTTGGTTTTGAAAAAGTTTATGCGAAACGTTTGGCGTAGCCTTTCGTTAATACCAATTCCATCTAAAGCTAACGTCCTTGAAAGAGGCAGCCTGGTTGATAATTCTCTTGAGCACACCGCTTTTTAAACTTTTAGACCAGTTGCGGTGCTATGACCACAGCTCACAACCCGTCACACCTAGACTATATTTTACTTACGTTGACAAATAATCAACCGTAATCTTTGTAGAGCACACGGCTTTTCGGCAATGCGGCCTGTTGCGGTGCTATTACATCTCCCGAATTCCGTGTCACCTATTTCATTTATGTTGACGAAAATCAACCTCAATCTAAGCAAAACTGAACAGCCTAAATCTTACAGTGAACATTGGAAAGGATTGAACATGACCCAACAGAACACAATGCTGCATACCTTCTTCAGCGTTAAACTCTAGCCGTATCCAGTATGCATGCGTTCAGTTTATCATAGACAAGATTTGAATAATTTGTTTTAACCCGTAACCATAACACTGAAATTGAACCCTGTGTTTAAAGGGTACGGATGCCTACTGATTCTGGTTGTCTTGTTGCCCGAATTTATTTCCGATTATAAAAACCTTCAAAATGTTTCTTCCCACTAGCCTAGATTGATGTACATCATTTTTTATTAAACTTTATTTTCAAAATGCACTTGACATTGTTGTCATATCTGAATTGAAACATTGACAGCTCTTCACCGCATGATATGGCTCCAACAGTGTTAACTGTGGTGGCTATGTCTGAAACTTTTACAATAGTTATAATGGCCTACCATTCACACTTGTTATAACAAATGTAACTATTACAATTTTAACAACCCAAGCCCACATTTGTCTATTTTTGAGATTTAGAGAGTATCAAAAGCTTGATTTCCGATGATAAATTTCTCCATCGCGGAAAATGCAGATGTTGTTCGTACGCGGTAATAAAATGGTACGAAAGTCTACGTGTTTCGCAAATCTACGGGCATAGTCGACTGGCCGTGCGCGTTCCATGCTTCACGATTCTTAGCGTAAACCACTTTGTATATAGAAAAAAGTGCTTTACGCTAAGAATCGTGAAAAACGAAACACACAGTCGAATATACATTATGTTCGGTCTTGTAATGCTGCGTGGAGATACCGTATTGTATATAGTATTGAACCAGTACATACTGTGTAAGATATTCCCAATGGGTTATCAACGTTAACACAAATGTTGAATCAACGCCATGTTCAATGTAACATACACTTTCTACATTTATTCAGCATCATGTTTCAAGGGCGTGTACCTGCTATTAGGCTACCGAGGACCGTATAAGTTTTTTTTCAACCAGTCGAATAAAATTCATGATTAATTAGCATCATTATAATTTGTTTCAAGTCGCTTTGATATTCTTGCAATATATTACGCTACAATTTTAATTTCGATGCCGACAAACAAACAAATACAGTCGAGGAATTACCAGATGTTTTAAACGAACAAGTTTTATGTTTTATATTTGTTGTCGAATAAAAACAAAGCAGACAGACCGAGGGAACTCACGTACGATCGACTATAAACAGACGGGACTGGGGGCTCGCAATGCCTTATATGGTCACGTACCAAGGACCCCCAGCCCCCAGCTGACGACCTGCGACGCAAGGAAACTGGAACACAAACACACACACAATAAAAAAGACTGTTAGGTCAAATTGTACTGACACAAAAACAACTTACAGCGTTGTTTGTATATTGCTGCTTAACCATATTATTAAACTGCTGTTTTAAATAAGCCATATAAGAATGTTTATGCAAGGGATAAGAACATAGGGAACGATTCCTTTCAAGTTTGTTTAAGTTTATCGCTATCTATTTATCTAATATTTTGACACCTGCACCAAGAGATATACTTATTTTCTAAAATATGCCTTATAAAATGCGATTATGATATGGTCTACATTTATTTGTTGTAATAAATAGTCATTTTATATAGATAATACTAGATATCTTAGAACCTTAAATAAACAGTGATATACTAAGTAGTGTATTATAACCCAATATATCATAATCGGCATTAGTTTCGGCAGGGTTTTGTTTATATAGACGATCCAACCGTTTTACTTATTGGAATATATTCAAGTTTATTGCCAGAAGGATTTGACCAATATTTTGTATCATTTCGAGCTTGTAGAATCATTGGGGTCAAGAGACATGAATAGCCCCTTAAAGGCTTGATTACGCCACACCAAGTATTGGAATGATACATTAGATTTTGAAATACGGGATGGCAGACCTAAAAAAGTAAAGGGAAATAAAATAGATAAATAAATAAATGCAACAAGTTAATGAACGTCAATAAATGTATTGCACAAACATGCATTATCTTACCGCCTGTTTTGCTTAAACTTCCTTTAGGCTACATCAACTCTCGTCTGATGATCACTTGGCTACATTCAAACATTTCTCATCCAAACACTCAGAAAACATAAAATTGATGTGCTGTGATGCATTCGTGAATTATGTCCCCCCACCAAAGGTGAGGGAGGGGGGGGGGGGACATATTGGTTTCAGTGCGGATCCCGTCGGCGTCGGCGTCGGCGTGACAGATTTCTTGTATGCGCGATATCTCTTGAACCAATGGATGGTATGTCACCAAACTTGCATGGATATATCATTGGGACAAGTTTAAGAGCTGATTAGATTTTGGTGACCTTGACCTCATTTTCAAGGTCACTGGAGGACTAAGATGACAATTTCTTGTATGCGCACTATCTCTTGAACCAACTGATGGAATATCATCAAACTTGCATGGATACATCATTGGGACAAGTTTAAGAGCTGATTAGATTTTGGTGACCTTGACCTCATTTTCAAGGTCAATGAAAGTTGGTGTGACAGATTCTTGTATGCGCGATATCTCTTGAACCAACAAATGGAATTTCACTAAACTTGCATGGATATATCATTGGGACAAGTTTAAGAGCTGATTAGAATTTGGTGACCTTGACCTCATTTTCAAGGTCACTGGAGGACTTAGATGACAATTTCTTGTATGCACTATATCTCCTTAGCCAGTGGATGGAATTTCACCAAACTTGCATGGGTATATCATTGGGACAAGTTTAAGAGCTGATTAGATTTTGGTGACCTTGACCTCATTTTCAAGGTCACTGGAGGACTAAGATGACGATTTCTTGTATGTGCAATATCTCTTGAACCAACAGATGGAATTTCACCCAACTTGCATGGATATATCACTGGGACAAGTTTAAGAGCTGATTAGATTTTGGTGACCTTGACCTCATTTTCAAGGTCACTGGATTCCTTAGATGACAATTTCTTGTATGCACTATTTCTCCTGAACCAATGGATGGAATGTCATCAAACTTGCTTAGATACATCATTGGGACAAGCTTAAGAGCTGATTAGATTTTGGTGACCTTGACCTCAATTTCAATGTCACTGGAGGACTTAAATGACAATTTCTTGCATGCACTATATCTCCTTAACCAATTGATGGAATTTCACTAAACTTGCATGGATACATCATTGGGACAAGCTTAAGAGCTGATCAAGAGTTTGGTGACCTTGACCTTATTTTCAGGGTCACTGAAGGACTTAGATTACAATTTCTTGTACCTACAATATCTCATGAACCAGTTGATGGAGTTTTACCAAACTTGCATGGATACATCACATGGACTAACGTAAGAGCTGATCAGAGTTTGGTGACCTTGACCTCCTTTTCAAGGCGGTAAGAGGACTTAGATAAGTGAAAATTCACTAAAATTGATAATATATGACTAGCCTTTGGCTTGATTTCCGCTTATATTTCATAGATGTACATTTGGGACAATCTCAAGAGTTTACTTTGACCCTATTTTCACAGTCAAAAGCTAACTTACAAATCCTTTTTTTTCTCTCTTAAAAATGAGTTATATCTTGAACCAGTTGATGGATATTCATCAGACTTGCATGAATATATAGTGACAGGTTTAATACATGTTTGGTACATGCAGTTGGTGACCTTCACCCATTTGTCAAGGACATGTTTTCCATGTAGGATACCTTTAGAATCAGGGGATGGATTTTCTACAAACTTGCATAAATCTTTTATTTGTACAGGCTTTTTATTCATTAGAGAGGATGGGAAATGGGCTGGTGGGGGACATCAGTTTTTCTCTGAAAAACATTTCTAGTTATTTTTTGAATGTCGCTGCAGTAAACGGTTTCATTTCAAACAGAAATAGAAAATAGGCAGTCGTTTTCATCCACTGCGGCCATCGATTGGTTTTGCGAAGTTTTGTTTATAGGACGATACTATTTCCAATTGTATTAATTTTTTTCTGTCTCAGAAGCGATTTTTGCGATTAAAATATTAAACCGTTTCCTCTGAGCGTGCCCACAAAAAGCGTCGTCTTCTCGGCTTTGTTCCTTGTTCTTTTCTTTCTTTTTTTTGTCCTGTCTTTCTACTAATTCTAAATTGCGTTGTTGTTCCCCTCTAAAACATAGTCGTATCTTCCTTTTTGTGGCTTGTGTCTTATCTTCCTTTCTTCTGTAGCTTGTTATTGTTATCATTATTGCTTTCAAGCGAGTGCTCTGAAATTTTCTGAACCTACTTCGTGATATGCCTAGAGCTTTTTAAATCATATCTAAACAGTGCTGTGCTGTTATGTTTTTGCTATGATATGCTTTATAAATTAACACTGTAGAGGAAGGGCCGAAACTAATATTGTGAGAACTTGTGTCCCGACCCCATTGTTGTATTATAAGAAGCAATAAAATACGTTTAAACTAAGCGTCATCAACATTCAAACAGCGTAGATCTAGACGAGGCGGCTCATTCTCTCCTGGATGTAACACTGTTTGCCCTCTGTTCATTGAGTTCTGAATATGATATAGCCTGGACGAAACATTTTTAAAATGTTGCAGACGTAAATTGTGTCGTCTGCTTTTTGCCGCTTTATGGGTCAGAATGAGTACATATATCAGGTCAACCATCTAGAATGTAAAACAAGACTGTTTACAGTAGGAAGGAATAACATACTATCATATTGAGCCATTCGTTAAAAAAATAAAATAAAGTAAGAATGGATTAATATATAAATATATATGAGAAAGTAAACAAATAAAGAAGACATGTTCATGGTAATAATAAAAGCAATATTTTAACAATACGCGCAATCATTCAGGTAGACCCACATGTGTCAAAGATTCATGTAAATAGTAACATGTATATTTAAATAAAAACTAAAAAAAATAAATAAATAAATAAACTGAATAAGGAAAAAAACTTAAATGATAAAAAAAAAAAACTAAACGAAAACAACAACAAAAAACAACAACAAAAGAAACAAAGCCATCAAATGCATTGACTTTTTAAAACCGGTGAACCGATATTTGATAATATAAATAAATTTTTTATGAACAGAGACAAAAAACAGAATTATTAGTACATGTAGCTTTGAAGGAATAAGTGCGAATGAAATTAAGTGTCGAAATGACAAATACAAAATAATATCAGTCGTTTTTGTGAAGTATTGCTTACCGTTTTCAATTTTGTTATTTCAAATTTAAGTTCGAAAGTAACGTGAATATTGGATGTTATGACGTCATAAAAATAATCTATTGGCAAATACGCAATGCCTTATTTCATGGTGTCTATAACCGTTTTTCAACTGACGAAACCTTGATTTTTAATAAGAAAATTGCGAATGAAATGTGATCTGGTCGTATGAAAAAATAGTGCATATGATTACTGAATCTATTAAACTCGTTGGGAAAACGATAAGCTGTTCGTTGAATGACTTCTTTATTATTGTTATAATAAATGAGCACACTGTGTAAGAATCTATCTGTACAGGTCGATTAGCGCATTAATTAAGCTTTTTCATGTTTTTCAGACTACAACAACATCAGCTCCATGGTGACAAGTTAGAACGATATCAAGCATCATCTCCTGATCGCGATTCTTCAACCGATTTTGATGAAATCGATATGGACGACAAGTCATTTGATGATGAAGACGACGATGAAGAAAAGATCGATATCGAGCATGACGATGATCACACAAGTATCGCATCGCCAGTATCGCATGCCAACCCGATAGAACCACAAGCTTCGCCCACCTGACTATATGGACCCAAAAGTCAGGATATTTCACAAACTGTTGGCAATAGTGCGCCACAACCTTGGGCTTTGAACCTCTCTGTTCCTAAAATTAAAACTAGTCCAAGTAATATAAGATCATTTGGAATAGATGATATTCTTCATACGCCATTGGACTATTCACAGACTGGCTTCAATCTCCAGAATTATCAAGCATTTCAAAATCACTTACAATTGACACATCAAAGCCTTCAACAGATTCAGAACACGCTTCAGGCACAAAACGTTTTTCAACAAGTGCATGCGAATCTTAAACAGTTCCATTCTGGGGCCCAGCACATACCAGCTACTGAATCTTCTTGCCAGGAAAAAATTGAAACGGTGACAAGCCCACAGACTGGAAGTGTGGATTAGTTTGGGCGAAAAATATACTTAAACATAGAAAACAAATGTGTACAGATCTGTATAGACATGAAATCCACACAGTGTCAAAGCCGGAAAATGTTGACGCGTGTCAAAACAAAACTGAATCTGTTATTTGTTTACATTTCCTTACTTCAGAGTATAGAGCTGAGAATTTAGAGTGCACAAGGAACTGGTTTGATCCATTGTCAGCCATATATTATAAATTGTACAAAGACTTCCGAAAGGGGCACCTTTCTTACTTGTATAAACTATGGACTTGCTAGTTGTGGGAGTATGTGTGATTAGTGTTCCTGATAAGAAACACATATATGAAGGTGAATATTTCACGTTTTCCCCACGAAGATATGTTCAAGTGTATGTATACACTCTGTTTCCCGCATTTTATCTTTCCAAGCGAAGGTTAAATTTTGTAATATCCTGTTTGATGCTATTTACAAATACGACTCCAAAGATGGGATTTAATGCCAAAGTAAAGAATTTGCTCCTAGGGAGCACATCTTTTTCTTAAAGAGTTGACCCCTTTTGAAATGGGAGACAAAAAAGAGAACATGACAGATTTGCTTCCCCTTGAAGTATACCCATACACCATAATACAAAACATTCAAATCCCATAACATCTGTTTTTGTCCTATTTAGACCACTGAATTGTAATTGACTCGCAACAAAATGCCGGTATGTTTGAAATAGGGAGCCAGATTAGAAGGGGTAACAAAAGTGAGCCAAAATAAGAAGGGCCAGGGGTAGCAAAATAATATAGATTCATTTCATATTTTTCTATAAAACATACGTTGTGACCCTCATAAAAACCGTCTCACCAAGACGGTTCTAGTGAGGGGTAACAATATGTTTTATTTGAGAAATAAGAAAAAATATTTTGAAATACCCTCAATAATCCCTATTATTTGGAGCTCTACAGTTATTTTCTTCCAGCGCAAGATACCAGAAAAAAAATTAATTGGAATTATCATTTCTATTTTAGAGCTATATGTATATTTTCATTTGTCCATTTTCTACAGCATTTATACAGATATATTTGATTTTTGACAGGTTAAGTATTGTTCCCAATTGACGAAAATACAGTCAACTCCCGATATCTCGAACATTGATATCTCAAAATATCTTCTTATATCAAAGAATATAATTCCTATTTTTATTTACATTTCAACTCCTGTTATCTCAAACTACTGATATCTCAAAGTAAATTTTCTGGTACCAGAAAATTTACTTTGAGATATCAGTAGTTTGGGCTAAAATTTGACTTCGAGATATCGAGAGTTGACTGTAGTTATATGGTATGTTGTTGAAAAAGTTTCACAAAAATCATCTGAAAGTAATATGCTATTAAGGCAACCAGTTTGAAGTTAAAACGTTATTTCATAGTTCTGGTCAATTCACCTTCAACAGACCAAAAGAATGTTTGTACATCATATATAGATTAAACTATGTACATCATACGGAACATATACATATATCTTAACCACAGTTCAGAACCGTCGGCCCTTACCAAAGTCACTTTTTAACCATAAAATGAAGCAACACTCACGCCAACAAATGACATGTTCAAAATGACATTTTTAAATTAAAGCCTTTTGATTACATCTTTAGATTTCTGTGTATTTTCTCTAAAGTTTCTTAAAACGCTTCATATAGATAAACTGATCACTGACCACTGGGCTTTTGATTTAGGCCATTTTTTTTTTAAATGAGAACATGCATTTAATCATAATTGTAGTAGAACAAAACTCTGACCTTCAGTTTGTATACATATCGTTATCATGATTCCCCAGATCACCCATACTTGTTTTTTTCATTTCGCTCCATACATCATACGGAATCTCGTTACTTTGAATGTGTCTTTAAGGAAATTCAGACTCATGTTTATATCGAACAACCGAATATCACGAAAACCAGATCAACCAAATCTTTGGCTTCCTAATGCAACTGGCATAAAGACCATTTATCAAAGTTTTATGTATATAAACCAGTGCTCCAGATAAGAAGGGGTAACATGGATAATTTAGGGATAATTTTCCATATTTCTCAATGAAAACATACATTGTGACCCCTCATTAGAACCGTCTCGCCGAGACGGTTCTAATGAGGGGTCACAATGTATGTTTTCATTGAGAAATAAGGAAAATTATCTTTGACTTATCCTCAATACCCACTCTTATCTGGAGCTCTGTATAAACGGCTTCCACTTTTTTTGTATCACTATCAAATTTGTCTGATCAGGTACCAGAAAATTAATTCTTCCGTCATTTCCCATGGGCAATGAGTTCTCTATAAATGGCAGTGGACTTGCAAAGTTTAAAATTAAGAAATGGATCTACTCTAGCAGTGACTTGTTGAATAGTAATTCACTGTCGGAGGTCCTTTATAAAGTAGATCATATAACGAGCACGGAGCGCGAAAGATATATCCACTTACAACTGACCAAAAACTGAATTACTAATCTACAACTCATTGATAATGCTGAATTATTTCGATTCCAACGCAGAAAAACGCAGAAAAATGTATTCATTTTCTTAATACCTCAAGCTCGCGAAATCCCGCAAACAATGATGATTGTAACAAGCGTCTACTGGCATGCCATCAGAAGCGGCCTTTTTTTGTAACACATTTTACACCTTTTATGCCCCGCCCACTACCCGGCCTGGTCCCCAGCAAGTATACAATTTCTTCCGAGAAACAGCCGCGGCATTGTCAGATGTAACGGAAACGCTTTCTGACCATGTTTGTTTTGACGACAACGTTTGCAGTTTTCCACACGGGCCCCGAAACAGTGAATTGTTGCAGGAAACAAGCACTAAAATTTTCCATTGCTTCTATAGGTACGCGGTGTTAGAATTTGGTATAAAAGACCATGCATAAAAATGTTTCTTGCAGCCTAGAATGGTCTACGATTGAAATGCTGCTAGAAGCGCAGTGTTGGGCGTGCAGCTTTATTTAACTTTAGAGAAATCATAAATTTAAGGATACTTCTGTTTCCCCTATTAATTTAATCCTTGGAATCTCAGATTTTATATTTCACTATATATAAATGCGATGCAATTCTGCAAAAGGAGACAGACTAGTCCACTGCGAAGTTATGAGACTAATCTACTGTGCAAAATGTTCTTTATTCAAACGGGGAGCATGCCATTAGACACAATTTTAATCTGATCACTAAGTTCTAACGGTGATAGACTTGCGGTTTTTATATCCTTTTCAAAAGCAATTCAGTCATATCAGGACAAAGGAAGAGTTATAATGGACATGTGCAAAGAAGGCCCGTTTACTGTTGAAAAGATTTCTGCCTCCAGCGGGAATCGAACCCGGCGCTTCTAGATCAGCTGGCCAGCGCTAAACCTACTAAGCTACTGGAGCTCCTTATTTTCAAAGACTTGTTAAAATGGCAACATAATATTTAGTACATTTTTTGCATTTTTTATACTAGTTTCTTACTAGTTTCATATGCATCCAATATGCAAATTTGAGCCGCAACACGACAAAACAAAGAAGCATGTACGCCAAGCACAAGCTCAGATCAGCCTGGGAACCCGCTCAGTTTGATAAGAAGTTTCGCTGTCGGCATGGCGGTAGCAGATCCTCAGCTCTTTAAGCACATAACGAAGACTCTTATTAGACTGGGCGGATGCCAGGCTGATCTGAGTCTTCGCTGAGCGCAAAAGCCACTTTGTTGTGTCGCGGCTCATTTACTGTAGTAAACGTTTGCAACGGGTAGTATTTTGATAGATTTTCCTTGTTTGAGCTATAAAGGAAATAGGAGGAATTGTAAAATACATATCATGTGCAGCTCTCTTACGATTTTAAAAACTGACTCTACTCACATTTTGAGACCATTTTTAAGATCGTTCTACTCGCATTTTGAGAGCCGCACTTGGAGATGTTTTAAAGTGAATTCTTCATAGCTTCTAAAATCGTAAGTCTCTTTATAAACCCATTTTCATCCTCACCCCCTTGTTATGTTACTAAAATGTATTTGACCTCAGGCCCAAGTTAAACAGACAACAGAGAGTAAAGCTCATTTTTTTTTCAGGCCAAATTAATTTAAGACCCATAATGGCATATCGCAAATCAAACTCCGAAATACATCGCAACCTCGACACGATAAAACCAACAAAGTGTCATGCGCGCCAGCGAAAACTCAGAACAGCCTGAGCATACGCCTAGTCTGATCAGACTCTTTGCTTGCGCTGAAAATGTAGCTAAGAGCGCAAGCTACCTCCGTGCCGACAGCGAATACTCTGATCAGACTGGGCGGATGCCAAGGCTACTCTGAGTCTTTGCTTGGTCGACATGACACTTCGTTGGTTTTGTCGTATCACGGCTATATAATTCTAATTCTGTGAGTGCCCCGACTCACCGAAAGTTTGCATAGGCGAAATACGATTTTTATTTGTGATAGACAATATTATTTTTTTTTGCAGGAATAAGAATTCTCACTGCGCAGGCCATATGTCTTTTGCATAAATAAGGAAAAGGTTAAACTTTCGTCCTCAAAATTCATTGATTTATCAAATTGTCTGTCGTTTTTTCCAAGGTTGGCTTCGCCCAAGGACTTTTTCTTTTTTTGGCCGTTTTGACCTTTAGAACAGAAAAATGGCAAATTGACTGGCAGAAAAAAACAACTATTTGTGATATTTGTAACACCTGGCATTTTGTATCTGTATATGAGCCGCGACGCGAGAAAACAAACAAGGTGGTTGTGCGCCAAGCGCAGATTCAGATCAGCCTGGGCAGTCGCCCAGTCTGATCAGAGTCTTCGCTAAGCGCTTAAAGTATAGCTAAGGGTCTAAGCTACCTTCATGCGGACAGCGAAGACTCTGATCAGACTGGGCGGACGCCCAGGCTGATCTGAGTCTGCGCTGGGCGCACAATCACATTGTTGGTTTTGTCATGTCGCGGCTCATATGTACAAAGATGCTTGCGTGGGGATGACAATATACACGTTTTCAGAGTTGTTTTTTTATTATCTTCTTTCAGCTCAGATGTGCTTTAGTTAAATTTTAGTGTGTGACGTTTACAGTTGTTCTTACATGTACTACCGACGTATTTATTCGGCTATAAAACGATGTTTCCCATCTCCAGAATGACATTGTGTTGTTAGATGTGTTGTTTTCTTCCAAAACAATCCCAAAGATCTAGATCCGCCTTGTAAGACGGATCTAGATCTTTAAGATCGTTTGGTAAGACGGATCTAGATCTTTTTGATTGTTTTGTACGACGGATCTAGATCTTTGGATTGTTTTGTAAGACGGATCTTTGGACTGTTTTGTAAGACAGCTCTAGATCTTTGAGATTGTTTCGTAAAAAGGATCTAGATCTTGAAGATCGTTTTGTAAGACGGATCTAGGTCTTTGAGATTGTTTTGTAAGTCGGTTCTAGATCTTTGGGATTGCTTTGTAAGACGGGCCTTTATCTTTGGGGTTGTTATGTAAGACGGATCTAGATCTTTGGGATTGTTTTGTAAGACGGATCTAGATCTTTGGGATTGTTTTGTAATACGGATCTAGATCTTTGGGATTAGTTTTTAAGGGAAACCCCAGTCTTATAACCGAATAATTACGGTCCACAGTTAGGTTTTACAGGGCCGTAGTAGAAATTTATACTGAATTGATAATCGAAATGATTGTCAGATTTCACGAGTCTATAACTGGAATGCATAATGTAATAATGTAATTCTGATTTATATGTATGTGGATGTAGTGCTTGCTTGTTCTTAAATTCTTCTTTTCTGTGTTCACCTGTTTCCTCTCTAACTACCATGTCGCTATCTTATTGCTTTCTCCATTTGAGCCGCGACACGAGAAAACCAACAAAGTGGTTGTGCGGCCAGCGCAGACTCAGATCAGCCTGGGCATCCGCCCAGTCTGATCAGAGTCTTCGCTGTCCGCATGAAGGTAGCTTAGACCCTTAGCTACCCTTTAAGCACCTAACAAAGAGTCTGATCAAACTTGGCGGTTGCCCAGACTGATCTGAGTCTGCGCTGGGCGCACAACCACATTGTTGGTTTTCTCGTGTCGCGGCTCATTTATTTTTTCTTTTTTCTTCATCTTGTTACATCTACTGAGAATACCATTTTTTTAAAAGCTTGACTTCCCTATATGCGGGTACGAGTTTTGATATAAGCTGCGTCGTTATACAGATTGACACCCATCCAGTCTGATCAGAGTCTTCGCTGTCACCATGGAGGTAGCTTAGACCGTTAGCTACCCTTAGAGTACACAGCAAACGTTCTAATCAGACTCGCCGGATGCCCAGGCTGATCTGAGTCTTCGATAGGCGCACATGTCACTTTGTTGGGTTTGTCATGCCACGGCTCATATAACACATTTTACAAAAAAATATGCGGCTGCTTTTACAATTGCACTGTAATAAATGCCTTTTTGTGTGAAAAAGTATTGTCTAATATAGGGTAGTATTTAGCCTGGCTCCAGTCGAATCTGTATGATACTCTGGTGGTCAGACCCTATGTTCCTTTGCAGAGGATATATTGAACATAGGGTATGAAGCCAGACTAGGTAGTATTACACGCTTACGGTTATTAACCCTTTAAGCGCCAAAAATTAAAATTGTTGAATTGGCAAACAGTGTAGATCCAGATGAGGTGGCTCATCATGAGCCACCTCATCTGAATCTTCACTGTTTGCCCTCTAGTGTTCGAATTCTCCATATGATGTCGCTTGGACGAAACATTTTTTGAAATTCTGCAGGCATAGATTTTGTCGTCTGCTTTTTGGCGCATTAAGGGTTAATGATGTGTATATTTACTCTTTGAGCCTGAAATAAACTGAGCTTGTCTCTTTCATCTTTGAATTTTGGACTAGTCCGTGATTCTGAAAGATTTTGACAAAGCTCACAAACTGACTAACAGACACTGAAGACCCAGCGTAGGTAGCTCGTAAAACATTTATATTTTGCGATTACTGAATTTTGGCGATATTGGCGGCAAACGCAAATAGCACTAAAATATAAATCCGCTAATATTTGATTACGAACAGCATAACGAAGGTTCAGATATACAGGAGTACCTGATGATTATTATTTTTTTTTTTTTTTATACCACTCCATTAACTATACTAATCCCCTCGATGAGGCGATTCTAATAGATGCCACAATGTCTAGTTAATGAAAAAGTGAAAAAAAAAACTGTCAGAAATTCACATAAAATTTTCATTATTATCTTGAGCCATGATATATCTTGACCGCCAAAAATGATATGCGCCAGTATGTCATTTTCATTGAACCGCGAAATTTTGAACCGCAAATATTAAGTGTTTTACAGTGAGCCCTGTCATACGGAACTCCACTGTTGCAAAGCCCTCCACTGTTAGAATTTCAAGCTGAAAAGGTGAAAAGCTTTCACCAGGCTAAATATTTTGTTGAACACTTACAGTGGTGTAAATGTAACATTTTGCAAGCATTATTGCCCTCGTTAAATTGTTTTAACAAATGATTTAAGAAATATCATTTTGTGCATTAAATATATTTATTCAAAAATAAAATTCTAAACAAACATAAAGTTGTTTTTGTATCTTACTGGTCCCTTTACAATACAACTCTTGCAGAGTATTGAGAAGAAGTGGAAATGGCCCTGTAACATCCGAATACTGCTATGTACATGCGTGTTTTTATGTATCAAAATAAACTACAACACGCTTAACAATCACTCTTATGCGCAACCGCGACCATCAGCAAAAATCCGTTGAGAGGAGTGTCCGGTGGAGCATTAGAGGAGTCATTAATACATACATTTTCTAGAATTTAGTGATTAATTTTCTATGAAACGTATTTACTAGTATGGAAAATATCAGAATGCTCTGTTGTCAAATACAGACTGGTTCTTTTTCACATACAAGGATTAAACATACGAGCATGTACTTTCCCCGACATTCAGTTGCTTCCGACATGACTGTGTTTTGCCGTCATAATGAAATTTCTTGGAAAGCATATGCCCATGTATTTAATCTTTCCCTGTGCCAAAAGTGACAAAATAGCATTCTTATATTTTACATCAACACGTTTCGGAGAATAGATGGATGGATAGATGACTTGCGATTTTACGTCCTTTTCAACAGTATTTCAGTCATAGGACGATAGGCTTGTGATAATGAAAGGCTGTGTGCAATGGGACCCCGTTTACGATGGAAAGAACTACGCCTCCGGCGGAGCTCGAACACGCGACCGCTAGATCAGTAGGCCAGCGCTAACACACTGAGCTACCGGGGCTCCTCACTAAAGGCAACAGATGAATATTTTTTCTGTGTTCAATAATCCATGACATATAGGTCATGGCCCAATATGCAACGTTGCTTTCAGTAGGCCTTTCCCACTTGTATCTATGGAGGAATTTTGAAGAATCTAGCCCTTGAAGTTACTTAGAAACGAAGCTAAACGCAACAGGTTAATATCTTTTCTATCTTCAATCAACCGTGAAATATAGGCCATGACCCGACATGCATCGCTGCTTTCAGTAGATCTTCCTCAGACGTATCTATGGAGCAGGTTTGAAGACTCTAGCCTTTGCAGTTACTTAAAAATTGAGCTGAACGCAACAGGTGAATATCTTTTTCTATGTCCAACCAACCGTGAAATATCGGTCATGGCCCAATTTGCATCGCTGCTCTCAGTGGAGCTTTCACAAATGTATGTATACAGCAAGTTTGAAGACTGTAACCCTTGTGGTTCCTTGGAGACTGAGCTTAAGGCACCCAATGAATATTTTCCCATGTTCCATCAATCGTGAAATAAAGTCATGGCCCGAAACGCATCGCTGCTTTCAGTAGATCTTCAGTAGTAGTATGGAAAAGCAACACTGTAACGTTTTTTGGACATTCGCCGCCATGTTCAAAATCGAAAAACGAAAACCAAAATAAAAAAAAAAAAAAAAAAAAAAAGAAGCATTCACCATCATATTGACTATCGAATAAAAATGTGATTTTCGCAATCATGGTGAATATCGAAAAGCGAAAAGCACGAAAAACAAACAAACAAACTATCATGATGAATTTCGAAAAGCAAGATGCAAAAGCTGCGAATGTCAACTTTTTATTTCTTTTTTGATTTTGCTTTTCGTTTTCCGATATTTGAATATCGAAAAGCGAAAATCGGAAATCAATTGTTGGTCTCTGTGGGTCGACCCGTAAATGCAAGTAGACTCGTAAAAAGGTGAACTTCACGTGGATAAACGAAGTCAGTTAACTTCGGATTCTTTGAATTATTCAGAGACAGAACGTATCTGTGAACCTGTAATTGTGCAAGGCGTTTGTATCTGATTTCAAGAGCCCTTTTATGAAATCCGTCTGATTCCCGTAAAAATAAGTTGGCAATGAAACTTGCAGAAAAGTTGAACGAAAATACAGACCTGCTTTTTTTTTATCAGAATTTGAATAACGCCTCGCAGTCTCCAGGTTGGTCCAGGATTGTGTTTTGACCCGGAGTTCGGCATAAACACTCGGAGTTCGGACTAAAGACCGAGTCCAACGTGAGTTCGGCAGGCTCGGAGTTCGGACTAAAGATTGGGTCCAACATAAGTTCGGCAGACTCGGAGTTCGGACTAAGGACCGAGTCCAATCTACGTTCGGCAGACTCGGAGTTCAGATTTAAGATTGGGTCCAACATGAGTTCGGCAGACTGGGACTTCGGACTAAGGACCGAGTCCAACCTAAGTTCGGCAGACTCGGAGTTCGGACTAAGGGCCAAGTCCAACTTAGGTTCGGCAGACTCGGAGTTCGGACTAAGGACCGAGTCCAACCTAGGTTCGGCAGACTCGGAGTTCGGACTTAAGATTGGGTCCAACATGAGTTCGGCAGACTCGCAGTTCGGACTAAGGACCGAGTCCAACCTAGGTTCCGCAGACTCGGAGTTCGGACTAAGGACCGAGTCCAACCTAGGTTCGGCAGACTCGGAGTTCGGACTTAAGATTGGGTCCAACATGAGTTCGGCAGACTCGGAGTTCGGACTAAGGACCGAGTCCAACCTATGTTCCGCAGACTCGGAGTTCAGATTTAAGATTGGGACCAACATGAATTGGGCAGACTCGGAGTTCGGACTAAGGATCGAGTCCAACCTAGGTTCGGCAGACTCGGAGTTCGGACTAAGGACCAAGTCCAACCTAGGTTCAGCAGACTCGAAGTTCGGACTAAGGACCGAGTCCAACCTATGTTCAGCAGACCTGGAGTTCGGACTAAAGACTGGAAACAATATTAGTCATATACTTAGACTAGCCCTTGATGGGTTATTAGAATTACCGGAATCTACCTTATTACCGGAATATACCGGAATACATGTACACCGGAATACACCAAAATATACATTTTTATTATCAAAATAAACTTAAATATTGCCAGAATAAATGGAATAAGTACCATTTCCATCTAAGTATTGGCTTTTTTATATTGGTAGTGAGAATTAACAGACTAACGTATGGTTATTGGATAGGTATCACTGTGCAGATTGCAAACTGGTTTGGGTCTTTGTAGGGGTCAGTCACTTGCCAGCATTTACATGCAGCAAATATTAAATGACATATAGGAGAAAACGGGAATCCCCGGAGTGACGTCATCGGATGATCACGTGGGTAGATTGGTTGGCAAAAAGATAGCGACAGACAGTGGTCTTCTATGGAATTTTGCTGAAAATTAACCTCTGAAAAGCGTAAAATATAGTTTAGAAAGCTGCGAATAAATAGAAACCGATAACACCAGTGCAAATAATTGTTTTAATCGCTTGTCGCGCGAAAAAAGAGAGTTATTTAATATTATCTAAAGTTATTTAATTACTCGACATACATGACTCGCTTCGGAACAGGACTTTTTCTCTTAATATCTTTGGCTTAAAAAGAAAAATAAATAAATGAAATAAAAATACAATAAATCGGAGGTACTAAAGATCCGTTTTTTAACCTTTAAACCTTTTCGGCAATCAATGTGATTATTAAATAGAACACGAGTAATAGAAAATGAAAGACAATAAAATATAGAAACTTGTATCCAACGAGAAGTAATGCAAAATTAATGAAACATATTGATATGATTTAGGGATAAGAAAATGTAAAAAATAAATAAGTAAATGAATTTATATTCATGACAGCGATTCAAAAGAGAATGTTATAAAACGGTAAAGGATAATATACACGTATAAGCAGAGAACCTTCTGTTTTGAAATTACTATCAGTAATGCACGTTGTAAGCACATTATTTAGTCCGAGCTCATGACATCTGAACAAACAAACTATTTCTCTCTCTCTCTCTCTCTCTCTCTCTCTCTCTCTCTCTCTCTCTCTCTATTGTTTTGCTCTTTATATTTTATTAGCGGACAAGCATATTAATATTAAAATATCATAGATAATAATAATCGAGTTTTATTTGATATTTAAATTAGCCACACCGCCAAAAACAGTTGGTTATATTATACAAGTTAATATGACATTGTCACTGTAGGAAACCCGCGGCGTTCTTTGAAATATGATAATTAAAGACTTTCCTTATCAAAAGATCCGCTGAATACCGGATACATTCTTTATAAACAATAAACAACCGGTTCAATTTCAAAATGTACACCAGATACAGACACATTATTTTAGACTATCCATGCTAAAACGTACATCTAAAAGTACTTCATGTGGAACAAATTTAAATGAATTAGGAGAGAGAATAGAACAATATTTCACACTAAAATACCTACATTTCTCAGCGTTATCATTTATATAAAAATATGCATCATAATGCGCAAAATACACGGCGTGATTAATTACATAGCTTAATAATACCCAATAAACGTTCAATATAGCGTGATTGATTATCGACTTTTTGCCAACCAGTGTGGGGAATACCTTGGAAATCCTTATC
Organism: Ctena decussata; assembly: GCA_963989385.1. Classification (NCBI taxonomy): domain Eukaryota; kingdom Metazoa; phylum Mollusca; class Bivalvia; order Lucinida; family Lucinidae; genus Ctena; species Ctena decussata. The sequence continues at coordinate 37,655,942 of OZ022499.1, read as the reverse complement.
GATGACGTCACCGCGTTTTCTCCTATAGGAGAAAACGCGGTGACGTCATCGATAAGGATTTCTATGAGAAAACGCGGTGACGTCATCGATAAGGATTTCCAAGGTATTCCCCACACTGGTTGGCAAAAAGTCGATAATCAATCACGCTATATTGAACGTTTATTGGGTGATACTAAACTATGTAATTAATTATGCCGTGTATTTTGTGCATTATGATGCATATTTTTATATAAATGATAACGCTGAGAAATGTAGGTATTTTAGTGTGAAATATTTCCTAATTTAGTTCCACATGAAGTGCTTTTAGATGTACGTTTTAGCATGGATACTCTAAAAATGTGTCTGTATCTGGTGTACATTTTGAAATTAAACCGGTTGTTTATTGTTTATAATGAATTTATCCGGTATTCAGCGGGTCTTTTGATAAGGAATGTCTTTAATTATTATATTTCAAAGAACGCCCGCGAGTTTCCTACAGTGGCAATGTCATATTTAAAACTTGTATAATATAACCAGGGAGTGTGTCTTATACTTCCATGATATAACCACCTGTTTTTGGCGGTGTGGCTTATTTAAATATCTAATAAAACTCGATTATTATAATCTATGATATTTTAAATTTAATAAGCTTATCCGCTAATAAAATGTAATGAGCAAACAATGACAGAGAGAGAGAGAGAGAGAGAGAGAGAGAGAGAGAGAGAGAGAGTTTATTGTTTAGATGTCATGAGCTCGGACTAAATACTATGGTAATGACTGCATTTCAAAACAGAGAAGATTCTCTGTTTATATATTATCCTTTACCGTTTTATCAAACCATTAGAGAGAGCGGGAGACAGAGAGAGAAACAGACAGAGTGAATTTGTTGTTCAGATGTCATGAGCTCGGACTAAATAATGTGGTTATTACTGATAGTAATCTCAAAACAGAAGGTTCTCTGCTTATACGAGTATATTATCCTTTACGGTTTTATAACATTTTCTTTTGAATCGCAGTCATGAATATAAATTCATTTACTTTTTTATTGTTTACATTCTCTTATCCCTAAATCAGATCAATATGTTTTATTAATTTTGCATTACTTCTCGTTGGATACAAGTTTCTATATTTTACTGTCTTTCATTTTCTATCAACCGTGTTATATTTACTAATCACATTGATTGCCGAAAGGGTTTAAAGGTTAAAATACTGATCTTTAGTACCTCCGATTTATTGTATTTTTATTTCATTTATTCATTTTTCTTTTTAAGTCAAATTATTAAGAGAAAAAGTCCTGTTCCGAAGCGAGTCAATGTATGTCGAGTAATTAAATAACTTTAAATAATATTAAATAACTCTTTTTTTTCGCGCGACAAGCGATTAAAACAATATTTGCACTGGTTTTATCGGTTTCTATTTATTCGCAGCTTTCTAAACTATATTTTACGCATTTCAGAGGTTAATTTTCAGCAAAATCCCACAGAAGACCACTGTCTGTCGTTATCTTTTTGCCAACCAATCTACCCACGTGATCATCCGATGACGTCACTCCGGGGATTCCCGTTATCTCCTATTGTAAATAAAATTATTTATATTCTGGTCAAATAAAGTGTATTTCGGTAAACAAATATGTGTATTTTGGTATATTCCGGTAGATTCCGGTATATTCCGGTGTATTTTGGTATATTCCGGTAATTAAGTGTATTCCGGTATTTCTAGTAACCGGCCCGTGATACATAATTTCGCCCATTATATTTTCCGCACTGTGAGATATGATCCGGCCCTGCGCTCCAAACTGCTATGTCAAAAGCCGAGATGGATATCAGTCTCGCCCTTGATAGAGGGCTGAGACAGATATTCGTCTCGCTCTTGATACAACCTGTAGGCAGTGACCTATATATAGAGTGACTCGCATCTCCAGTTAAATATAGGTATTTTTTCTAGTTGACGCTTGTCGCGCCGTTGGACAGGTGAGTGGCTGAAAAAATCGATAATTCTATCGACCGCTTATTTCGCATCAAGACTTATGTTAATATTTTCATTATTTTTTTACCTGTATAAATAATGTGTTCTGACAAACATTTGCGTTAAATTGTGTATTTAATTTCCGAAATTTTGATACCAAACTTGCCGAGCTTAATACGGTAGTTTTACTTTACGTAGAAGGGGAAAAAAAAAAAAAAAAAAAGGCTGGCGGGCTTTTCAATATTAATACGGGAAACTTTTTTTTATTTTGCATTTGGATGAGGATTTTGATCTTGACCCTCTCTTACCTAGGAGAATATGCATGCAGTGAAAATTGAAGTAAGTCAGTGACATAGAATTAAACAAGCTGAGGAAGTTGGAATTTCTGTCAGATGTTATCGACGTGAATAGCCCATTTCATTAATGTTTACGTAATCAAATAATTATTCAACGTTGAGGTAAGCTTTGAATTTTATGATGATATATTAGAATATAAGTTCTGTGATGATTTTGTTTGGTTTTGGAGTTAATTTTATTGAAATGAAATAAGAAACTTTGGTCGCTGACAAATTCTTCATTGCATAACTAAACAACCCTCTGAACTCATCGTTGTATGGCAAAACTGTGAAAAACAAGTTTTATATCATGATAATTTTGACCCATTAAATCTGCACGAAATTGCATAAAATAGCAATCAATCAATTTGTAAGGCATTCAACTTAATGAAAAATATCATTGCGGGGCTCAAAAATAGTTATTTTGGGAGCCTTATTCAAAAACGGGGGAGTGGGGTTTTGAACATCCTGATTTGCCGGTTTTCGCTACTTTCACAAAAAAAGCCTATTTCTATACTGTCATAAATCCATCAAATAGTAAATAATTGTCATGAAAATTATATCATACAATTTTTTGGTCCTTCCCCTTTCGTTTTCTAATGTTTAGATATTACCTCAAACCTTATTAACGACGGAGTACATAAAAAAAGAAGTGATGGTATTCACGGCGTTGTCGCCATTTTGTTTCGAGTGACCAAAGTTTCTCAATTTACATCGTTAGAAATGAACTCCAAAACCAAGCAAAATCATCACAAAACTTATTTTCTAATACATCATTATAAAATTCAAAGCTTACCTTATCGTTGAATAATAATTTCACTAAGAAAACACCGATAACATGGACGATGCACGCCGTTAACTTTTGACAGAAATTCAAGCTTTTTCAGCTTGTTTTAACATTGGCGTTCCGGTAGGAGGCGCTGTAGTCGCATGCGCGACACGCCTCTTTTGACCGAAAGGTGAAGACGCGAGTCACTGTATTTATAGGTCACTGCTGTAGGCCCTCTTGAAAATGCATTTGAAAATTGTCAAAATAAAAGGGTAAATTGCAACTGTCACTACTTTATCACAACAAATGCGTATTGACACCATTGTTCCCCTAAAATCATATATGGAAAGGTTTGAAAACCATCATTCTTGACCCTAAATGCAGTAGATAAAAGCTAGTGTAGTTGAAAAACAAGACCTGTCAGTGGGACAGGATAGCTAGCCTGACAGTGCCTGGCCCATTACACAAAAAACTTTAATGTTTCTCCATCCAGAAAAGATTTCTGTGATGTTTTGTCACAGTCACTCGTGTCGAAACAGTTTTCTGTAAACATCTGCCATGAAAACACTCTCGTTTCTCTAATTTCTATTACTTTCTTGTGAATGTTGTGAAATAAAGACGCTGGGAAGTTAAAGACGACTCTTGCTGTATCAGACTGCTATAACTGCAACTGCAATTCTCACATTACAGGTCTAGCGGAATACCGAAGAGTTTCCCTCGGTGCTAGAACTGAGCATTCATTTTTATGCACATAAGTATATGATAAAAAGATCATAACACGGTTGTTTTGATCTCAGCCCTCGGACCATATCAGCCCTCGCCCTTTGGGCTTGGGCCGATATGGTCAACTCGGGCTGAGATCAGGGTTGGGATCAAAACAACCGTGTAATCATCTCTATGGGTTTGGCAGACTGGAAGTTCGGACCAAAGACCGAGTCAAACCTGGGTTTGGCAAACCTGGAGTTCGGACTTAAGATTGGGTCCAACTTGAGTTTGGCCCACCGGCAGTTTGGACTTAGATTGGGTTCAACCTGAGTTCGGCAGACTATGAGTTCGCACGAAGGACCGAGTCCAACCTGGGATCAGCAAACCTGGAGTTGGGACTAAAGACTGGGAACAATATAGGTCAACTCAGGACTGCGACGCATCCAAAGTATGAAAAGTGCCCCATGCTGACATCATTGTAAGTCCAAAGTCAGAACCTGCCCAACCCAACATGGACCCACAGTTAGTCCGAACTCTGAACCTACCGAACTGACAAACAACCCATTCTTAGTCCAAACTCCGAACATGCCAAACACATAATGGACCAACTTTTTTGTCCGAACTCCGAACCGGCCAAACCCAACATGGACCCACAGTTAGTCCGAACTCCGAACCTACCGAACTGACAAACAACCCATTCTTAGTCCGAACTCCGAACCGGCCGAACTCATGAAAGCCCCGTTTCTTTATTCCGAACACCGAATCTTTATTCCGAACTCCGAACCTACTGAACCGACAAACAACCCATTCTTAGTCCGAACTCCGAACCTGCCGAACTCATGAAAGCCCCGTTTCTTTATTCCGAACTCCGAATCTTTACGCCGAACTCCGAATCTTTATTCTGAACTCCGAACCTACGGAACCGACAAACAACCCATTCTTAGTCCGAACTCCGAACCTGCCGAACTCATGAAAGACCCGTTTCTTTATTCCGAACTCCGAATCTTTACGCCGAACTCTGGGTCAAAACACAATCCTGGACCATTACAGTAATTATTTCAGTGATCCCAATTTTTACAAGAAGTACCCTGACCCTAAAATTTCGGACATCCAAACGTTGGACATTTATTGTTCAAAAATTCTTAGAAAGTGGATTTTACACACATTAATGCATCCAAATGATGTTTATTGAATGTCAAATGTTGCAGACCCGGAGCAATTTGATCTGGGTCTACAATGTTTGCCCAGAACTCTCCGAATATTTAGGGTCATTACGGTAATTGCCGAAAGTAACAAAGCGCTGGGTTCTTTAAATACGCCGGGCCGGGTAGCGCAATCGGTAGGGCACCTGACTCGTAAGTCAGAGGTCCTGGGTTCGAATCCCGGTCTGGCCACATACTTTCGTTTCTCCTTCCGCTGATTCAAGAAGGGCAGTTGTCAGTTACTGGCGAAAGTATGTGCACTTAGTACTGGTTAACCGCTTAGGAGGTCTAAGCCTGCCCAGGAATAGTGTGGTTAGGTTAACTGACCGTCCCGACATGACCTTAGTTGTTTACCGTGGACGTTAAGCATCAAATCAACCAACCAAAAAAAATCTTTAAATACGAAAGTGATATGAGAAATGACTATTAAAAGAACAAGAGGCTGCTCTAGGTAATTGTACACTCAATACCTGTGTGAAGTTTATTGAAATCAGTCCATAAATGAGCCGCGAAATAACAAAAGCAACAAAGTGGCATTTGCCCCCAGCCAAGACGCAGATCAGCCTGGGAACCCACCGAGTATGATCAGAGTCTTCACTGTCCGCATGGAGCTTGCTTAGCATACAATTTTCAATTTTAGTCGAATCTTTGCGGTATCATTCTGGTGTGATTTTGTAGCATACAATTTTCGATTTTTTGTGTGATTGCTGATGTTTTGGTTTGGTGCTAATTGAGTTCGGTGAATAGTGACACCTTTAAGTCAGTGATTAAAATCCGAACGCACCTCGTCGTACGGAAGCACTTATCGACCATAAAAATTATTTTTTCACGTTCGTTTTTGCAGATTTTCTATTAATAAATGAAAGGTTTATCTGTAAGATAATCAGACAAGAAACAAATCGGCGAAGTGAAATTCAAATTCACTCTGATAGCATATCGTCTGAAAACTGTACAGTCAGATTTTGTTATTCAAATTTGATTACATTTTATGTAGTTTTAAATTTGCTTTCATGTAAACGAGACCCGGATCCAGGTAAAATTAAGCTTATAATGCCACTCGGCAAAAATATTTAACGGCAGTGATTTAGTTTCACTATGATGAAATACTATCTCTGGTAACGTGAATTCAACGAAGTCTGTTCGCTTCCAAGGTGACCATTATACTGTATTCCAAAATTAGTTTCTCTTGAAACTTCTAGCTAGACGCAGAGCTAGGATGTGCGGAGGAAACGCAAAAAAGAGAGTACAGACATCAATAAAATAATTACAACTTTTCGAAGGAATCTAGAGGAATCTAGAAGAAGCGTTTTTACATTGTAGGCTGCTATTAAGCTTGCATAAAAGCGTACATTACTTTAATATGAACGCACGACGAAGAATTAATTCGAAGACAGTGGTGACACTATAGTGCATTGCATGATGAATATACCCAAGTTTTAGGAATAATGTTTGCAGGCAAAACATCTGAAAAGCCTTAAGCCTATATAATGTTACACGTACTAATAACAGATAAAGAGAATGTCTTGTTTTTCAGGAAGAGATAAAAATGCAGCTAAAAGGATCGGTGTGGGAACCGAGTTAAGTGCCAATCCCATTTGTATACTTAGAGGCAAAAGAAAGTATACAGGGGGGGAGGGGGGGGGGTTACACGGTCTGGCTTTTTCTACAGATGTCTGCATACATGTATCTGCTTAATACTTGGCACTGGTAATAGATACAATCATTTTTGCACAATTTGCGACAATTTTCAGATCAATCGGTCAAAGTGTAAGGACATTGTTTTAAAAGGACAAGGATTCGTCAACATTGTCTCGTGAGTAGCTCTCCTGTAACCATACACTTTGGACAATGGAGATTAATTTTATGCAATTTTATGCATCACGTAGAAAAAAACGATGAAAGGTTGTAAAGGCAGAGCCGTTTGTGTCCATTGGTTCTAGCATCACAGATAGCGCTAGTATTTCCTTTGTGGATTATCATGAGCAATAAGTTCTGTGAAAAGGTTTATCATTACCTGCTTCTCACTATTTGCATTGTGCCTGATCTTCGACTTTCTCCAGAAACTACTCACAAGCTAAAAGATAAGAGGGGTATTGAGGATCACACAACGATTTTTTTCTTATTTCTCAATGAAACCATCTTGTGCCCCCCATTAAAACCGTTTTGGTGAGACGGTTATAATGAGAGGTCACATTATATCTTTTATGTTGAAATAATAGAAAATTGTCCAAAATTTATTCCGGTTGTCGCTTCTTGTCCAAAGCATTGTAAAATATTCGTGAAATAATGCAAGTTTTGGCTACCTGGGGCCGTATTCATAAAGCCACTTAAGTCGTTGCTATGCGGTTGCTAAGGCTAAATATCTATAAAGGAGATTCCCTACAACTATGAAATTTGGTCTTGAGGAACAGTCTTTGTAAGACTGTTCCTCCAGAGCAAATTTCATAGTTGTAGGGAATCTCCTTCAAAGAAATTTAGCCTTAGCAACAGCATAGCAACGACTTAAGTGGCTTTATGAATACGGCCGCAGCTTTCCACTTTTTGCGTCTTTCTGAAATTCTACTTTTCCGTTAGTCCCAAGGCCATGGTGTATTCAGGAAACTCAAAAGGAAATTAAAAACTTATGAAATAAACAGGAGGAAACTATGTTTATAATACTAGTCATTTTACTGAGCTTTCAGAAATACGTGCAGATACTAAGCGAAGCATCTAATCAAGGACCTCTATGCTTAAGGCGTGATTTTTCCCCATGATTAAAAATTTATACAGATCACTGACTTTTGCTTTGCATTTATGACTATGACATGTACCTTGCATGACAAATGAATTTTCAAGTGTTTCTGTCTATGTAAAGTACGTTAAACATACGTTGACGTTGACGTCATTGTTAGGATAATTGTAAACTATCCTCAAACTGATCGATGAAATAATGATTTATTGTATACATCTCACCAGTTTTTTACTTACATTACTTACATAACAGACAACACTGGATAGTTTTGACAATATGTATGTGACCTTGACCTCATTTCAAGGTCATGGTACACAATATAATCCTTGAGGATCACAGTGCTACTGCTCACCATTCTTCTTCTTTGGCTTACTGAGTATCGTTCCTTCCCCCCCCCCCCCCCCCCCCCCCCCGGGACCCAGCTTCCCACTCATATATATTGCGTACTTGCATCGCATAAGTCTGCTGCATGAAGGAAATGCTGGGTCACGGGGGGAAAGTACTTGTATTTTAGTTATAGTGAAGCGTTCTCTTTTGGCCGCTTTGACCGGAAGTATAACTGTGGTTTTGCATGTTTAAATGCAAGTCAGGCGTAACAAGAAGGAAATCATTGCTTTGTATTGTGATATGCGTGTATTTAGCATGCATTTATGATAAAAATGTATGGAATGAATGACTGATTCCAATATTTTTATTACCTCCAAAAATGAGGTATGCGAAAACCTTGAATTTAGGGTAGGTAAGATTAGACTGGATTATCTCCCCATGTCTGTGGGTCTGAATCACAAATGATCTGATTTCATACGGCTTACATGTTTGTGGAAGCTCTGCTAAGAAAATTTTGCACACTTTATACTTTTGAAAATTTTGACATGTCGCGCCGGTCTAATGGGGAAAATCCTCGCCTTAATCATAGAAGTCCTTTATCACTGTGACCATATGTTTAGAGCAAAGGCATGATTAACGTGCATCATGTGTATTGTCTGATAAAAATATACAAGTATTGGACATTAAAATACGAGAAGTTAGGAGATTTTATTGTTGTTGTTCTTATTCTCGTAACAATGTTCCCATGGATGGTTGGATGACTTGCAATTTTACATCCTTTTTAACAGTATTTCAGTCATATCAGGACGATGACAGGGTGATCATGAAAGGCTTTGTGCAATGGAACCCCGTTTACAATTGATAAGATTCCCGCCTCCAGCGGGTCCCGAATCCGGGACCGCTAGGTAAACAGACCAGCACTTAACCTACTGAACTACAAGGGCTCCTACAATGTTCACAAACCATATACTGCATCTTCCGGCACCGAGTCTGTCCAAGCTACTTTTTCATATCTTTCTCGCCCATATTTAATGGTCAGCCATTACGCGTATTTACTTCAGTTCACCTAACAAAACAGCTGGCGGTGTTTCATACGGCCTTTGCGCACTAAATTTTAAGATTTGGACCAGTCCGTAAATTTAGGGTGCGTTTGGGGCTCTGTCAATGTTACCATTAGCATGCCAATGCCGTTCGGATGTGCACCATCGACATCATTGGCTCTAGCATTGGTACCAATTGTACCAATACTGCCGACCGTTTGCTGCCAATACTGGGCAAAATAACCGACGTGGGAAAATTGCGTCATTCGATATGGCATTTTAGTGAAAAGTAAAAAGATTGGCAATAATCAGGAATGAATACACTGCTCCATTAACGCTTGTGTTGAGACGGGAGAATTTTTTTTCCCACAATGTTGAAAGCAAATTAGCAAAACTAAAAATTTCTTATTACAGAAAAAATATTGGCTTTGCAATGATGCTATTAGCGCCACTGGCTCTACCAATGATACATTGGTGCAACTGGCTCTACAATAGTACCAATAGCACCATTGGCTGCCGACACTGTTCAGGATTCTATGGTTACCAATGGTATCATTGGCAACCGATGGCACTATTGGCAAAATCGCCAATGTCACCATTGGAAGAACCCCGAAGGTAGCCTTATTTAAGCCAAACTGTCCTACATTTTGAAGCCCCACTTTGGGTTATTGTTGAAGAGACATGAGTAATAGAGCGTAAATTTCGGTGCAAATTTGACCTTTATTATGTCCGAGAAACATACTAGTTTTCTGTCAGCTACATGGAAATCTTTACAATCAAATGCACCCGCGCTGCTTTTTCTAATTTATCGGTACTCAATTTTGTCTGTTGTCGCTTAAGTTTCAACCGGTTCCGCGTCAAATATATATACATGTAGTGTGCAATGTGGTGTTTCACCAGCAGAATGATAACATCATGATACTAGAGATTGAGTGGTATTAAAAAATATCTGAATGGATTTATTGTAATGTTGCAATACTGCCTCCGCCAGAAAATGATGCTTAAAATAATTTTAAAACAAATGTAGTTATAAGAGATAAATTTCATTTTTCTGATGTTCACTACGGGCGTCTTTTACTGTGCACTTGACCCATTGTGTTCGTACTTTAATGAACATAGGAAAAATGAAATAAACTGATTTTCATAGGTGCAGAACGTGTTCAATACCTCTTGACGTACTTGATGTCTACTGGCTTGTTTTTTTTTCCGTGCGACAGTTCTTTCTAAAATTAGATTTCCCGGAATATTTTGCAGACGTATGTCCGCACTGATTTGGCGCTGTCATCTAATCGTTCTGTGGATCCGAGAATCAGTGACATTTTAACGCCAGACTTTATGCAAACGTTACTGACGTCATATAAATTAGCAGAGTGTTGGCAACTCCACGCACAATTTTACGTATCGTAATGTCTAATGGCGAAATCAAGCAATACGAAAGTTTGTTGGATTTTATAATAAAACGACTGTTGACCATTGCGTCATAAGACATGATGTCATGTCAACCAGAGAATACCAATATTGACCTCCGCTGTCGGGTCGGTCAATATTGGAATTCTTTGGTTGACATCACATCATGTCTAATGCCTCAACAGTCAATAATTGAGCCGCGACACGACAAAACCATCAATTTGGTAATGCGCCCGGCGAAGACTCAGATCAGCGTGAGCAGCCGTCTAGTTGGATCAGACTCTTTACTAAGCGCTTAAAGGGTAGCTAAGAGTCTAAGCTACCGTCATGCGGACAGCGAAGACTCTGATCAGACTGGGCGGATGCCCAGGCTGATCTGAGTCTGCGCTGTGCGCACAACCACTTTGTTGGTTTTCTCGTGTCGCGGCTCAATTGTATGATGTCAGCACTTGTCATTCTGCTTCTTCAATAAGCAGGAATCAGCAAAACTGGTAGACAGCGTTTGAAGACTCTAACAGCGTTGCATGTAATATTTTTATGTAATTATCTATGGATAATAATATACATTAGTACACGCAGCGATCTTGTTAGACAAGTTTTTTTCTCCATAATCTGCCGTTTCCTGTTTTCAGCCTATTAAATATAAACTGCGAATGCATAATTATAATAAAGCTGGAAGCGAACGGCTGTTTTCGAACAAAAAATGAAATAATTAATGCCAATTATCCTGTTAGTAACTTGGTAGTATTGGAATACTGTAACACTTTAATTACTGGTAGAGTTGATAATAATAACATAAACACATAACATAATTTTATTCAGCATTAAACATTGTACAATGTTTATAGCCTACAAAATGAAATAATGAGAAATACATTTACAGAGAAGCAAAATGTAAATGTGAATGACAAGTACATGTACATTTGAGATTAAAGAACAAAGAGAAGTTATCATGATGAAAATTATAACCTACCTAAGACAAAGTATACTGAATGAAAAGTTGAATACAGGCAACAAATAATATATATCCTAAAAGGGCGGTTTAAAGAATTAGACATAAATAGTTACAAAATTCAGTCTCGAGTATTTCGAAGTTTATCGGCGAAGTAAATATATTTTGCTAAATTTAATATGGTCTTTTTTGAGTCAGATGACATTAAATTATCGAATTTTAATAGACTTGGCCAGCGGCAATAGTATGGTGACAAGAACTTACGTCTTAACTCATGAGATGGGGACATACTAGTAAAAAGTGGTATTCATTATCTAATGCGTTTAAGGTACAAAATGTGCATTTCCTATTTTGGCGAGGGATTTTTTCATATCTTCCTCTTTCGATTCCTAAGTTATGCGCTGATACTCGAAATTTACATAGAGCGATTCTGAATCTTTTATCTGATATAAAGTCGAGGTATTTTTCTTGTGTTAATGAGCTTTTATATCTACAATATGCAGTCAGACGTGGCGAATTATTAATTTCAGTATGCCAGCGTTGTTGATATGCATCAAGAATACGTTGCTTGATAACTGAGAATGGAATCAAGTTTGCGTTCTGACTTAGCCAAATATAAGATAAACCGTGAGTTTCTAAAATCTGCTTTACTTGGAAGGCCCAGTTCGCGCCTCCATATGTGGTATTATTATCAGCATCTGTTTTAATCATTTGATAAACCTTTTTAGGGAGACTGTTGTCATGTGTATTTAAAATCTTATACCAGTATCGAATCATGTTTATCTTTCTATATACCTGTAGTGGCACTCGACCAAGTTCGCCGTATAAGCAATTTAAATTAGTTGATTGCCGTACGTATAAAATTTTTCTGCAAAACTTTGTGTGAGTAAGTTCTACATCCTTCGCTTCATGACCTCCCCATATTTCTGAGCTGTAATTAAGAACAGAGCCGACAAGTGCATCAAACAATTTACACTTCTGATAGGTTGAAATCTCTACTTGTGAGAATAATGAAAATAAGTTGTGTAGAGCAAAAGAAGCGTGGTCATCAATGCATTTTTGTGTACGATACCAGTTGCCATTTTTGAACAAATACACCCCAAGATATTTGAAAGACGTTACAATTTCAAGTTTAGTATTGTTCAAATAAAAATCATAACTTGTGTGTCGTCCTTTTTCAAATATCATACACTTTGTTTTTGTTGTATTTATCTTTAGGCCCCACGTTGTACAGTAATTTTCTATATCTAATAACATCGCTTGTAAAGTTTCAGGAGATTTAGCAAAAACGACTTGATCGTCAGCATAGAGGAGTAAAAACAGTTTTACATCCTCGACTGTAAAAATACCGTCTAAGTTAGCGTTAATGCATTGAGTCAGGTCATTTATAAACATCATAAATATCATTGGCGAACTCGGATCACCCTGTTTTACACCGAGATTGGAGTCTATAAATTCTGAGTATCGATGTCTGTATCTTATACAAGCTTTCACGGCTGAGTACATTGACTGTAATGCTCTAACAAGCTTGCTGCTTACCTTTGCCCGGAGTAGTTTTTGCCATAATGCGATTCGATCAATCTTGTCAAACGCCTTTTCAAAGTCGATGAAAACGCAATACAGTTTTTCTTTTGAATTTAGTACTTTGGTAATAATGGAATGTAAAATGAATATACAGTCAGTAGTAGACTTACCCTTCTGAAACCCAAATTGATTTTCACTCAGACCATCGTATTTATCTGCCCATTTGTTTAGCCTATTAAGTAAAATTTGAGAGTATATTTTAGATAAACAATTACTTATCGTGATACCTCTATAATTTCTTGCTAAATTGGAATCCCCGCTTTTAAAAATTGGAGTTATAATACCACGCCCCCACGATTCCGGGTATTCACCAGAATTAAAAATTTGGTTGACTAATTTTAGCAGAAAAGGGCAAGTTATATCAAATGATGATTTGATTGCTTCCGAACAAATATTGTCGAGGCCATATGACGAATTATTTTTTTGATGGAATGTCGCTTGCTTTAGTTCATCTAAACTAATATCAGAATCCAAATCCGGGTCCTCAGTTTCATTTAGTGGGATCTCATCGTTTATTATTTGCGTATCATTATTGCCGGCGTACATGCTTTGAAAATGCTCAAGTAAGTCCTCTATCTTAAGGTTTTCTCCTGTCGTAGATTTTTGCTTGCGGTATGATTTTATCTTTTTCCAAAATTTTCGGGGTTGTTTTCGCGCCTCATCATTTAATTTTCGTCCTTCGTTTATCTTATGTAATCGTTTTGCTTTATTTTTAATTCTATTGTATATCGTGCGATTTCTGATGAAATTGTGTCTATTAAAATCATTTTTATGTTTAAGAAAAGCATTTCGTGCTTTTGTGAAATCTTTTTTGGCATTTTTGCACTCGGTATTGAACCATGGCGAGCTCTTTGAGTTTTTATATTTCGAGCTATTGTCTTGCGGTTTTATACTTTTACCAAAAATTTTCATCGAATTTTCTGCGAGGTAATTACTAAAAATTTCAACTTTTTCGTTTATTGTACTATTTGTATCATTAATTGAATCTAATCTATCCGCGGTTTCTATCAACAGTTGCTGAAAATCCGGTTCTTTTGCACTGTCCCAATATATTCTGTTTTCACATGCGTTGGTTTCTTCATTAGATCTATTGTTGTTGTGTTTGGGAATTGATTGACTGAAACTAAAATACAGCGCAGCATGATCTGAGAACTCGGTTGGAGTTAAAACTTGAAATTTATAGACGGAGTCTAACTCTGTGTTGTGTAATAAAAAATAGTCAACGGTGCTCATACCTTGAGTAGCATGGTAGGTTATCTCCCCTACACCATAATCATCTCCCAATCGACCGTTTGCGATTATAAAACCAGAGCTCTTGCATAAATCTAACAATTTTCGGCCATGTGAGTCAAAAATATGATCCTTATTTACTCGTATTGGTACATGTGACATATTAGTGAACAAATATTCATCCTCTAGATATTTGTCAAAATCCAGAATATCTGAAAAATTAGACGTGCGACCGTTCATATCACCTGTAACATAAACTTTACCAGAAGTAGAATGCATTTCTATTCCTCTTTCAATTTCATCCCAAAAATTAGAATCAAAGGTGTTAAGCACTTTGGAATCAGATGGGGGGATATAAACGGTACAAATAAACACGTCCTCTTTGAAAATGAACAGGTCTGATGAGAGTTGTATCCATAATATACCCATAGGATTTTTCTCTATAATTTTTATCTTACTTTTTAAATGATTTTTTGCATATATTGAAATGCCGCCACTATAGCGACCCTTATTTGAACCAGGAGTTTTATTTCCGAATAAATGTTCACCGAAATAACCATTAATCTCTAAGTTCATTGTATTTTTACTACTAATCCAAGTTTCTGACAGTAAAAGTATGTCAAAGTCATTCACATATTCAAGAAAATCAGAATCAGTGAGTTTTCTGCACAGTCCGTTTACGTTCCATGAGAGAATATTTAGTTGCTCCCCTTGACCCCCTCAGGGGTCCTCAGTGGTCATTGGTTCATCGGGTTTGTACAACTGACCATTAATATACAATTTGTCCTTTACAAGTTTCACCATATTCCCCTTTGCTTTTTCCTGTGCCATAACTGCAGATAGAGATTTTCTAGCATCGCGCATCTGTTTCGGCCATTGCGCCCCAATACCAATATTTGCCGCTTTCAAAGTATCGGCAAGTTCGAAAGACTTATTGCGCACAAGTTCACGTTCCTTATAATAATGGAATTTGGCCACTATAGGTCGAACTTTTCCCCGAGCTGGAACTCCGACTCTATGGACACGATCAAACGCAAGGTTCCCGGCTTGTTGAATTTGCAGCTTTTCCCCGATTAGACCCTTTATCAGATTTTCACAGTTCTCATTTTCTTGTTCGGGTAACCCATAAAACATGAGATTGTCCCGCATCGACCTGTACTCAAGGTCGTTTATTTTCGATTCCAGGGTAGATTTATCCTTTTCAAGAGACACAGTCTTCTTCTCCAAGGAGTTACATGTGGATTTAAGGGATTTTAATTTTGACTTTGTTTCTTCGAGTTCCTTTTTGTGGTCATCGTGCTGATTACTGATGAAGGAGCAGGAGTTTTCTACTGACGACAGACGACTGTCAATGCTGCTAACATTCGACTCTAACTCTTTGATTTTACCACAAATCTGATTAACAGTTTTCTCAATACTTTCAATTTTTGATACTTGTGTCTTTATGGCTTTTACATCGTTCATTAGAACCGACGCCCATTCCGGGGGCTGATTGTTCACCAAAGCAGGCATTGACGGCATCGTGGGCGACTGTGATGGATTTGGGTAGGCACTCTGAGTACTAAAGGGAAACCCTCCAAAAGGCTGTGAAAATGCCATATTTGGGTTATACGTAGTATTGTCAAAGATATAACCTGTGCTATACTGTTTACTCACAACGTTTCCATTCACAAATTTTTCGCCACAATTGCCATTGTTATTAGGTCGCTCACCGTTACAACTCACGCTGCCCGATTTACCTGGGCGCTCATTATCGTTCAATGGAGAAGTAGCAGGGCGTTTAGTTTTTCGCTTTTTTCTCTGCTTTATGTCAGTTTTTTTTCCAGATTCACCACTCGACATCAAGCCCAAACATTTATAATCCAGAATATCCAAATTTCACGTCAGAAAACCTTATTTTGATACTTTAATCCATAATTTTTTGAGAGCTCCAAAAATGCATTTCTCACTACAAGTCACGTGACAATACATGACAATCAAGACACGCCACTTATTATTCAATAAATAATGATAACAATAAAAAAAATAATAATGACCTTCATTACTTAACAAGTCTTTTATTTTCAAAGATGCGATACAAAGAGAATTCAGCATGTAATACAGTGCAGATCCAGTTCAGACGCCGCAGAACGCTAAACACTTTTCACATGTACTTCGAAGTCATAGATGTAATTATAAAACCAAACGACGAACAATAGACCTGCATCTCTTCTATGTATGTAGCATTCAAAATGATCACCGCGGTTAGTCATTTTATTGATATACTAGGTTTTTCAAATCTGTAGAGAAAAAACTATTTTATCTGAGAAAACCCTGGTTTTTTCACTGAAAACCTATGTATCAATAGAAAAACCTGGTTTATCTCCTCAAAACCAGGGTTTTCTGTGATAAACTAGGGTTTTCTGAAGAAAACGCAGGTTTTAGCTGTAAACCTAGGATATCGAGAGAAAAAACTAAGTTTATCAAAGAAAACCCTGGTTTTACAAAAGCAAAACCTGGTTTTACAAAAGCTAAACCAAGTTTTTCTCTGTTAAATCAGGTTTCTCTGAGAAAAACCTGGTTTATCTCCTGTTATCACAAGTTTCAGAGAAAAACCTAGTTTCTCTGAGGAAAACCTGGTTTATCAAAGAAAAACCTAGTTTAACAAGAGAGAAACCTGGTTTATCAAATCGCAGAACCAGGTTTTTCTCCGAAAAACCAGGTTTTTCTAATTAGTGTGTATTTTGCTTGCCATACTCTTTTCAGGTGACGCATTGACAGGGGTAGCAACCTACGTCATAGCGCGCGTGACAGAACTAATTATTCGCCGGCCATTTTGAAGAAACTCTGATAGATTTTCCGCTTGTAACATATATCGTCGATGTACCAAACTCCGTTATGCACAAAATTTCGGTAGGTTTCGTCTTCTTCCTGTGCCGCACATGAGGTCAAAGTGACCACGTGTGTCTGTTGGTAAACATTGAGCTCGAGACCTGTCAAAGTCGTTCCGCTGTCTTTCTAGTGCAGTATGCATTTCAAGCAAGTAAGTATTGAATAAACAAAATCTACTTGCTTAAAATCACAATTCTTACTAATTCTTTTTTAACCCCATGTTAAAATATATATTTTCCTGGATTTTCATTTTGTTTACCGACTGTATCATTCAGCGGACTTCTAGACAGGGTTAAAAACCATCACCCATCAAAAAAAATTTTTCTAGACCACGCCAATTTTATCTTTAGTTTCCAATTTCATCCTTAGGCTCAAAATTGGAAAATGACTTCCTATTAGACTGCATATAAACTGTGGTATGTTTTCATTGTTGCAGTATCTTAATTCATACGAAAATTAAAAAAAAAAAAAAAAACAACAAAAAAACAAACAAACAGCACAACAAACTTATAGTGCAGACAAAGGTAACATACTGGATGGAAGTAACCAGTCTTTTTCACTGTCGAGAACCTCCCCCTGAAGAGTAATTCTCCTCATTTAGGTTTGTAAACAGTGTGTTAACTTTTTTATGTGAAAGTGTGATGGTGAGTAGAGAAAAAAATTCTTACAGTTTTATTTATTCTCTTGAGTGTATTTCTAAGGCTACTTTACAATAACGTAGTGTAACATTTACTCCTAACAAAGTTATTTCCCTTTTCTACTTGTCCAATCCAACGACTAGGCCAGTGCATAGAAACACAACTTAATTTTACGGGCAACAAAAGCTAAAAGAGCATATCGACGTTCGTTTACAGTGTACTGTCGAAAACAACGTAAAGGGTCAACAAGCTCGTACATGTAAATGACATTAATCTTCACATTGTTATATCTGTGTTAATGTACGACAAAGTAACCAGATGGACCAGTTTCTTTGATAAATTAAGCATCCTAAAAAGTGTCATGATGAATGGAATATGAGGTTGCTAGAGTGACTTTCAATCACCAACAACAATGTAACATCAAATGGTGATCTGTCAGTTCGATAATCAGTTTATACCGATGATCGATAGTTGTAATATTTGAGCCGCGACACGACAAAACCAACAATATGGCTGTGCGCCCAGCGCAGACTCAGATCAGCCTGGACATCCGCCCAGTCTGATCAGAGTCTTCGCTGTCCGCATGGAGGTAGCTTAGACCCTAAGCTACTCTTTGAGCACTTAATGAAGAGTCTGGTCAAATTGGGCGGATGCCCAGGCTGATCTGAGTCTGCGCTGGGCGCACAACCACATTGTTGGTTTCACGTGTCGCGGCTCATTTATCGATACCATACATCAAATCCTAATCATCGACATGTGTTTGGAGTAATGTTGCGAAACAAAATAAAAACAAAAAAGGTATACGTTTTGTCTGTTCAACATGGCCTAAGAGTGATTTGTTATATCGCACAAACTGCTCCATGGTATCCTTTTGGTGATAATTTACCTTGAGGCATTTAAGGTGAATGGGTACACTCCTATCTATCTAACCATACTGCTTCACCCCCTTGGGAGAATAACATACAGGTTTCACGGGAAGCAACTATGCCATTTTCAATTTAGCTTCTCATCTCAGTGAAGGTAGCTCCTGAACGCAAGCATTTCCTCCTCTAGGAGCAAGGGCTAACTCTGAAAAGAAACAATCTACTTGTCAAAACTGACAAAGTTTCAAAAGGCACCTGCATATTTGCAGCTGAGATTTTATAAATTAGACATGATTTCAATACCAACTACCACAGTGGCTGTAAAACTGCCTTTCTCTTCAAGAAGAAGAGCTTAAAACATGATTGTTCGTTTCATGAAAGTGCTCCTTGTTACACACTTACTATGCTTATAGTAACGAGACAATGGTATCACAAAAAACAACAACATTATTTGAATTTGTATAATAGTTACGTTATTCGCAAGCATGTTTCTTACATAACATTTAATTCCGTTTAGCTTAATGTGTATATCATTTTAGACGTAAAATACTTTATGTTCGAGCCAAGTATCTGCGATCCAAACGTTGAAAAACGTATAATATTTTATTGTCCCAGAGGAATGTGTAATGAAAATTGACTAGAAATGATGTACATTTGCTGGCCATCTAGACAATATCGTTTGGGAATTATAATGTATTAAATTCTCATCCATAACTACATATACAGTCAGTATTTATTACAAACGGTGACTTGGACTTTGTTTCAACGTTTGAAGTGTCACATTTTGACGTATAGGAGTAATCAGACGTTTTAGTTTTGATGCGCTTTAAAAACGCTTAATATCCAGATGAAATTGATTACCTCATAAAGCTATGAGAAGTAATAAGTGTAATAAAGTCTTTGATACGCAGCTTTGATTGTTATTACATATGAACATGACAGAGGGTTATACAGAAGTATATGAAACGCTTTAATCATATAGCAATTTCATATTTGGCTAGCGGCAATAACTAATGATGATAGTGATATATCATGCATATGATTTTTTTTGTTTTAATTGAAAAATTGCATGCCTATCTTTGTCATTAAATAATAATTACACTGCCGCGTTATGAAGAGAGTTTGGACATGTCAGGACATGTGCATAGTAAAACTGAATCAGCTATAAACAGATTCACAATGAAGAACTTAAGAAACTAGATTTGGTAGTAAGCGGAGGTTATGATATGAGCCGCGACACGAGAAAACTAACAATGTGGTTGTGCGCCCAGCGCAGACTCAGATCAGCCTGGACATCCGTCCAGTCTGACCAGAGTCTTCACTGTCCGCATGGAGGTAGCTTAGACCCTTAGCTTCCTTTTAAGCGCTTAGCGAAGAGTCTGGTCAGACTGGGAGAATGCCCAGGCTAATCAGAGTCTGCGCTGCCGCGCAACCACGTTGTTGGTTTTCTCGTGTCGCGGCTCATATATTCATTCCTCACAAAAGATGGTTTCTACTTCTAAATATAAACAGACTGGAACCATTGGTTTACACTTTTTGTGTAACAGTAACACCGCCATTATCTACCCCAAATATATATTGACAGATTTTTTTTATGTACTTGCAAAAATCCTACCCATTCTCTGAAACCCATAAAATATATCAGTTATACAGAAACTGCACTATATTCATGTATGCCGGCGAGTCAATAAATACATTCCGGTCGAGATCGACCTCTTTTATGTAATTACTCTCTGGCAATGTTGTTCTAGTGTCATTGTCACAGGGCTGAAGAACTTGGGGCCCCCGCAATTTAACTACTGCCTCAACTGTTTTCATCTGACTGCGAATATTATCCTTTGAAGCCGGGAGCAGAGTAATTACCAGGTGAGAATCCGTGGACTAGGCAGGATGCATTATTTTATTATACCCGTTTTACTTCGAACTTTGCAATGTCTTGCCGAAGATGAACTTTAAAGAGTCTACGACCCCGTTCGTTCACGGACTTCGATTCTCAGTAGGTCAAGTAAGTTTGCATACTACTAGAAGTCAACGTACTACCCTTTGGTAAAAAGTACATAACTCCTTTGGCCCCCTAAATACGGTGGCCATTATCTTGCTAGCCGAGGATTGTGTCTTGAATTTCTTAGGCCTCGGTGAATCATGCCTTACCCACAGGAAACTTTGAGCTATGTTCTCAGCCTCATAATAATAAACCAAGATTTCATCTACAGCTATAGTTATTTCCTTCGACCTGAATCGCTTCAACAGCCCGTTGCTTGTGTTGAACAAGAAAAAGCCTCGCGAAATGTCTACGTTTAAAAAGCTTTAATTTTGTGAAAAAATAAATAAAATGAACTTCTTGACGCAAATGCAGTATGACTGCAGTGCGGTACACCGTTTAGTCTTAATTTTTGGAAAGTCCTAGGAAGTGTTGATAACACAATATGATCACTTTATCCATGTATTTAACGACATAAAGCTTCTGAAATGAGGTTTTTACATTTTTAAACTTTCGGTTTTCAAGAGGAAAAGATCATTTTGCCCCTACATGACTACATCACAAAGTTATACAGCGCTACTGCAAATTTTACTTAAATCCGAAATACGCTCTATATTTATGTTTTTGTGGAAATATATTTAGAGTAAAAATGCGTCTTTATAGTATATCTGCTTCAAATGTAAGTACACAGCCTAAATCCGAGATCTGCAAGTTTGTAGGAGTTACGATTCCAAAAGCAGATCAAACAACAAAGACGACACAAGATACCGATATATAACAGATTAACCAAAAGTTTATACATGAAGCTGAAAAGAAAGAACAATTAGATCTAGGTTAGATAACAGACGGCTATCAGATGAAGAAAAATATCATTTTAAACGACACAAAGAGGCAACATAATTTCTCATAAAATCTAACAGACCTCGGTAAAATAAACTTGGTTGAGCATGAACTACACCTCGACAGCGAGCAGTCTTTCATAGAACCACATTAGACAAACTCGCCTAAACCTGTTCAGGAAATGCCATGCGGAAACGCCTAAGGGAAATGATGGTTTTAGGCGCTCTTCAAATATATGAATATATATATGACTCTTACTGCCCTTTCAGTTTCAATGTAGTGATTGTTATGAAGACATATGGCTCGAATTGTTTCTTTAACGATTACATGAAATTGAATCAACGCACTGTAAAATCTACGTACGCTATTCCACGCGTTGTAGACACACTTCATCCTGTTGCTGGTTCAAAGTATTTATTTTACCTTAATTCGAACCGTGGGTATTAGTGCTTGGAACGCAAAGAGTGCGATGAATACAAGACAGATATAAGTTAGAGCATCTGGCTTGTATGATTGCAACTCGATTCCGTTTTGGTTAAGCAACGCTCCAACACCATTTCAAAGGTTGTTGGAAAGATGAATGGGAGATTTAAACTCCCGAGACTGCTTTATTAGGTCGATATCATTAGCTTGGACAACATCTGGAGCGATGTCATGCCATTTTTTTCAAATTGAGAACACCACAACTTCAAATTTAATTCATCTAAAGTTTTCATTCGTCTGCAAGTTGCCTATCTTGGACAAGTAGTGTCGGAAGAAGGGATCCTTCCTGATCTGGATCGGGATAAGATTGAGTCTGTTTCCCTAGACTACGAAGGACGTTCGGGAGTTCTTGGAATTTAGCAGCAATTGCAGACGCTTTATTGGCGGCCACTGAAGGATTATTAGTGGGACATTCTACTTATCCAATAGCCAGGAATAAATAGTCTGTTAAAGCTACCACTTTCATATAGGTCGAGGAGTAAAAGAACAATTTTAGAACGACAGCCAATCTTCTCAACAGCCCCCCTTGTGCCTGGATTATGCGGACAAACTTGCCGTTTACACTTTACACTGGCGCTTCAGTCTGTGGATTGAGTGCCGTACTGCTTCAGCGTCAAACTGGCGTTTACAGAATAACAGCAAATGCAAGCCGCAGCATGAAGCCATCTGAGAAGAATTATCCAGGACATTAACTCGTTTTTTTTTGCATTGAAGTGTGCTGTTTGTGAAACTTTCCATAAATACATCTGCGGAGCTGAGTTTGAGGACGTTTCCAATGATAACCCTCTTACTTAGGTTTTTACAAGCAAAGATGGGTAGCCGTATTATCAAATTATAACCCCGATATAAGGTATAGGGGTTGGAGATGAAATACTGATGCAGATGGCTTATCTCTGTGCAGAGGGGGTTGATTTGTTTTCATGAAGTTATGACGTCGGTTTCATTTGCTGCTCATGGTGATTCATAAATGTCAAAGATCGGGTTTTGTGCGGTTTTTATATCCCGTTATCTGTTCTTGAAGCCTTTTGTATGCACTCTTTTGTATATGTTATTTGATTTTTCAAAAATGCTTGTTTTTTTCATTTTATTTGCGTGTGGAAGTTAATTAATGAGAGCTGATGGCTTTCATTCACACTGGCTGAAAAAATTCACCAACTGTCTGCCTAGAAATTCTCGGTTCGGCGTTAGAGTGTCCGGTTCGGCATAAAAATCTTCCTGGTTAGCTACAGCTTTTCCCAGAGGTTTGTATTGAAACAGTTTTCAATAATAAAGCAGTTCAATAAAAGGAGACTAGAGCCTGTGGCATTCTAATGACTAATCAAAACATTTCAAATGACAGTTCTGCTAAATGGTTTTCGCTGCCAAATGTACTTTAATAGATATGAACCTGTAATACACAAAAAACATGGAAAAATATTGTGTGCAGACATTGTCCTAATGCATAAACAGAATATGCATAGATACTATACGCCAGAATAGTATGTCATAGTATTTGAGCATAAACTAAAGCGTTTTTTATTGAGACAAATGAAACAAACCACAGACGCTTAAGTATTGGGGATGTTTGCAAGTATGGAATTTAGAAACAGCGGTCTTAAGTTAAAATACGTCCGTTTCGTGTGTCGCTTTTATGATCATTTACATGAAAAAATAAGTATCGCCACATGCCCCACAGACGCATGTTCGGACACGTGTACTGATGAGCTCTTAAATACCGCCGGGTCTTAAATAAATACCTTTTTGCAATGATCACGCTCAGCTTGCTGACTAGGAGCCTGTTTACAAATTTCCTTGTTAACTTCAAATTATGCATTTTTTTGTCACATGTCTCACACTTTAGCTTCAAAGAGTTATGCAAACTTCGAATGCGTCCGTTTAGTTGTATCTTTGACCTAAATGCTTTTGGACAGTGTTTCCAAATGAATATCTTCATGTTTCTGTGCACTACAGAGTCATGTCTATTGAAAGTGAATATAGTTGCGATGTCGGGCCGAACCGAGAATTTTTAGGCAGACAGTTGGTGAAGTTTTGCACACACTGTGTATCAAGGGCTAAAACAATTTTGAGCAATCAAATAACACAAACGAAACTCTTTCCTTTTCCCCTTCTAATGCAATCCTACAAATGTAGATCCGTGTTATAAAACGGGTCTAGGTTTTTGGGAAAGTTTCAGACGGGGGAAAACCCCATCTCAAAGCAGTGTTTCGTATGACTGGTTTAGATATCTGGGGTCGTTCTAGAGATGGAAAAAATCAGTTTCATAGCAGAATAAATTCGGTACTTTCCGAACACAAATTCATTTGTTTTCGAGAAGGGTATTTGTTTACCTTTAAAGAAATTATATGGATCTCATGTTTTTGCTTTTATATACTAGTCGACACTTTTTTTCAACAGCCTTTCCTTGAAAACACACAAACCGAAATCTAACAATATTTCAAAATGCTTTAAAGCTTTGGCTATATATATTTCATACATCATCTTAAGAATTCTTTAAGCGAAACGTACTGAAATTAAGTATGAACATTCCGATTTAATGGTTGATCATAGAAATGAAATTGATTCGGCATATTTATCTTTGTATTATTACTGTCATCCATTATAATGAAACAAGGATCTTAGGACATTAAAGATGAAGAAAAATACCGCTGTTTCACATTTAATTTTGCCACAGGTTCTCGTCTTGAAGATGTATGTATCACATTAGAAAAAAATCTGTATATATGCGCTTTCGAGCTTTGCATGTACGGACTACACGAATTTTCATTTCGTTAGTTACTGCCGGTCTACACGAAAGCATAATCAGAACAAACAGGTTTTAAAGTATATGTTTACATTTTAATGGGAAGCAACTCTACTGTTTTCATTTTAGCCACCCTTTATACGCGAATCGACACTAAAAAGACTTTATCTCGTTGGCAGCAACTTCAAGGAATTTTAGCTGTTAGCTCAGTTCTTGCACGCTTAAGTCTAAAAAATGTCCAGTTTGTCCTAAAGGAAGTCTGTCACAACGGTGTCTCTTTCCTAGGCGCAGAGGCTTGCAAAATTTGTGTAGTGACGACACATTCTGGATATCACCATGAAAGGTCTGTAGGATAGTGCTTATTGCCAAGAGCTAACCTGTTGGTCATAGTTGTTCAGTTCCACCTAAGACAATAACTTGCCCACATCAACCTCATATGCATTTGAAATTTGTAAAATACATTTCCTAGTAAGCAGTCATTTCATCGCCTATAGCTGAATAAGGAGATGGAAGGCCCACTCTGGTAATAATACTGTTCGTTGCGCGGACATAGAAAATACAAATGCACCCAGGTACTGATACAATCAAACTCCACATCACACCAATTGCACTAAATGGGAAACAGACAGAAATAGCACGCAAAAGCACTAAATGTTAGACAACACAAGAGAAAAGCTTCTGGGACAGCTTTTCCCGAGACAGGTGGTCACCAAGCTAGCCTCGGCATAATCACAGTGTCGAAAATTGAAGATAAAGCTTATTCCCAAACCAAGCAGGTAGCCACAAAGGTAGCCTCAGCATAAAAAAACAAAATGTCCAAGACAAACAGAAAACAAAAACATGCATGAAACAAAACAGAAACACCATATTTAGAAGGTCAATAAAAACAACCAGGGAGAGGATTCTGACGCGCCAGCGCGCACCCTAGGATCTACAGAATTCTGCAAAGCTTCATCTAAGTTTTATCGCAGACATTAAAAGACTGATATCCAAATGTAAAGTCAGCTGCCTTGAAACGCCTCTTCGACAGGACTTATAGAAACAAGAATACCGGAACATTAAAAAAAAAAATGATCATGATTCGAAACAAAAAGAAGGGTTACAATTTAATATTGATACTATGTACCAAACTGCATGCATGCTGATTACAGTTGACAAGTTTGCTTCTCGCTAAGTTGTAAGCTGTAATTGGGTTAACCAGCTTCCGTCGTTAATGTAAAACACAACAGAAGTTTAAAATCCTCTTCCACAAAATGTCTTTTGAAGAACTTTGGCCGTATCAAATCACCAAAACACTTACAAAAGTGTAATGATCTTTTCTTTCTACTCCATAGTTACATATACATATGAGCCGCGACACGAGAAAACCAGCAAAGTGGTTGTGCGCCCAGCGCAGACTCAGATCAGCCTGGGCATCCGCCCAGTCTGATCAGAATCGTCGCTAAGCGCTTAAAGGGTAGCTAAGGGTCTAAGCTACCTTCATGCGGACAGCGAAGACACTGATCAGACTGGGCGGATGCCCAGGCTGATCTAAGTCTGCGCTGGGCGCACAACCACATTGTTGGTTTTGTCACGTCGCGGCTCAAATGTCGATATTAACTGGTTACCGAAGTTCAGTAAAGGGTCATGTCTTTTCACTTGTATGGGTTTGCATAGACGTATTCCTAATGTGAGTGTGCATATGTATTGCACAAGTAGTTGACTACTACAGATTGAACTTATAGCCCGGGTATATCTTTGATATACCTGTGTACGTATATAATGCATTATATTCTTGTGTCTTTTTGTCAGAAATAAATATATAAACCATACCAAAAACTTTGCTTCTCGCTCAGCTGCATGACGGAGAGTCGACCTTCTAACAAAATGACGGCACCTTCGCTCTATTACCAAGGATTGGTGCTACCACCAATATCTTTGCATGGGCTCACCGTGGTCCAGATATTGATATTACTCAGGCTTAGATTATATATAGTCATCAGGTTTTGATGTTATTATACACAGTACCTCGCTGGTGGGTTAGGAGGCCCCTACATGGACCGGGTACCTGTTTACTTCCGGAGCTTTATTGGAACTACATGTAAGTGCAAGTTGCATGCAAAAAAAATAATTTACCCCAATTCTCTTCCCAAATACTATAAACTGTTTAAAAGCAGACCTTTGTTGCAGTTCCTCTCTGTTAGACAGGGTGTCTCAGCACGAGAAAACCAAGAAAGTGGTTGTGCACCCATCGTAGACTCAAATCAGCCTGAGCATCCGCCCACAATCTTTGCTACGTGCTAAAAGAATAGCTAACAGTCTAAGCTACCTGCATGCGGTCATTGTTGACTCTGATCAGACTGGGCGGATGTCCAGGCAGATATGAGTCTGCGCTGGGCGCACAACCACTTTATGTACTCATGTACTTGGAGCTGCACCAGTTGAAACCTTAACCCCTGCCTGCCGCCCCCGCCCCTCCCCCTTCCACACACACACACACATACACTAACTTTTGAATGTGATATGAAAAATGTGTTTTCTTCACTTTTTGTGTCATTGAGGGACAGGGATTGTGTTTTATTCCTAGTCACAGCAGTTGAATCCACCACTCCGTTCAGAATCGTTTACGGGAGAATGTAGGAAGTAAAACTACGCGAACGAAAGTAGGGTCTGTAATAACGTAGGCAGGGTAAACATGTAAACATGGCGATTGTGATTTGCCATGCTTATCGGAATGCAAAGTACATTCGGTTGTAGGTTATTTTCATATGAATTCTGTCTCATGGACTTAAACGGCCTGAGCCCTTTATATAGTTTAATTAATTTCAACATGATAGTGTTCAATCTAGCTACATCATAGAGGAGAGTCGGGTAACTTCGGACAGTCGGGTAAATTCGGACATACCATGGCAAACAGTATCAGGATTTTCACTGTTTGCCCGTTTAATTTTGTTTTAATTCCAAAGAACTGACATATAAAGGAAACAATGTCAGTGTCCGAATTTCCCCCCATGTCCGAAGTTATCCGACTCTCCGCTACCACGTTTCTATGAATATTTGTTTCTGGATAAAAATGCAAAACGAAACTGCCTCGGTCTCATATGGTTTCATACTCCGGGATCTCTCAATATTCCGCATGTGTCTTTGACTCCGACAGGTTTTGATCAAGACAAAATGTGAACACACACATCGTCTACAGCTTATATATCAAATTATATTGTTTTATTTTGTATGCATGTTGCATTAATATACTGCACATAAAATGCAACAAGGTACAGCGCCGTCGCAAAATTTTACTTAATATTTATGTGCTACTTTAATTAAGGATATACAATATATATAAACAAAGGGCAATGCGGACAGGTAACCACAGAAAACCTCAAACACACTGTGTGATATTATAACAAGAATCATTTACTTATACATCATTTCTAAGCCTTTTTATGACATCTTCCTGTCTCCAGTGACAAACATATTATTAAAATCAGTGACGCTTTTTTGATCTTTTTGATCCGTTGTCATACGTTAAGTGGGTGGTATTTTCACGTTTATAACATTATACTGAGCGTATGCTTAACTCAGGCAACGTTCTCCGTATGTATATGATCAACCTTATAGGGCACGGCACTGTATACCATTCATCCAACAGGTTAGCCCAATTATTCTAGGTGGACTCTTCCATCAATATAAATGAGCCGCGACACGAGAAAACCAACAATGTGGTCGTGCGTCCAGCGAAGACTCAGATCAGCCTGGGCATCCGCCCAGTCTGATCAGAGTCTTCGCTGTCCGCATGGAGGTAGCTTAGACCCTTAGCTACCCTTTAAGCAGTTAGTGAATACTCTGCTCAGTCTAGGCGGATGTCCAGCCTGATCTGAGTCTGCGATAGGCGCGCAACCACTTTGTTGGTTTTCTCGCGTCGCGGCTCAAATTAGATGAGTTCATTCATCCTTTCATTTGTATTTTTTTCATTAGGTTTATTGAAAAGGAATTGTTTTAAATTTTATGCAAATAGTGTAGACTCTGATCAGACGCCGCACTTTTCTAGTATCCTTTTTACGGCATGAATGGGGTTAATGTAGCGTCTGATAGGGCACAAAAACTTGTTCAAATTTAAAGAGGGGCAAGAAATGTTACAGTATGTAACAAATGTCCCTGAACGCCCATTTAACTGGCCTTTGGGACCTGATCATGACCTTCACCTTGGGCATGGAATCCCAAATCATGCAAGCGAGATACCTTTATATCATGCTATACCTTTCTGTGAAATTCGATGAATTTCAGCAGGTCCGGGTCAGTTTGAAGACATAATCTGATCTCTGACCCCTGATTATGACCATGACCTTGGGAACCATAGTTTTATTTGTGACATAACATCTTATTATGTTTTTACAATTTCAGAAGTTTAATCCAATTTGCTCAAGAAGTTTTTAGTATGGCTGTTCTATCTAGCGGATTTCGACGGTAAACATATGCTTAGCCGGGGATGCTTGTTGTCTGCCGAGATCTGCCCCTCACCTTTATTTAAAAACTTTTTGGGGTTATGGTAAGTGGCACTGAAAAACGAAAAAAATGCAGACGTACACATGTGTTGCACTAAACTGGTATAAGTATGCTTATTGCTACTTAAAGAAGCACAATCTTTGACGTTTTTGCCATTTGTCGCTATAAATGTCATAAATATAGAATTTTCTTTAGAATTTCTTTTGGAATGTAGAATTATCTCAAACTTCTAAAGAAAACGATAATGCGCAGCTAATTGCAAGGGTTACGCGTAGTTTTGTCCTTGATAATTATTAATGACAGAATATGAAGTGATGGATAGAGTTTAATTCATCACCAAATAAAGAGGAACAGATTGGCCATGTTGGCGGAGTTGCTTCTTCTGAAAGCAAGTCCATTCAACTTAAAATCAACTTAGAAATTGTAACACGTAGGGTAATAATTTTCAGAACTGTATAGATCAAGTACAGATACACATTCCTGCATAAAGGTAATCAATATTATCCGATGCATATAGATAAAATATGAGTCGTGACACGAGAAAACCAACAAAGTGGTTATGTGCCCAGCGCAGACTCAGATCAGCCTGGGCATCTACTCAGTCTGATCAGACACTTCACTGTCCGCATGGAGGTAGCTTAGACACTTAGCTACCCTTTAAGCGCTTAGGAAAGGATCTGATCAGACTGGGCGGATGCTCAGGCTGATCTGAGTCTGCGCTGGGCACAAAACCACTTTGTTGGTTTTCTCGTGTCGTGGCTCAATTATGCACATTTCCTTCTGTTATCTGTTACATAAACTGACATTTGAAGTCATTACAGGACCTCCGACACTTTCAATATAAATTTTCTATTTTGTGAAAGATTATTGCGTCTTCTTCGAAAAGCAAATGCCGAAGGTATGGCTATGAATTATAATAGAAATTTAAAGCGCAGTAAAAACGTAATTATTCTATCCATATGATCTGTTTATTTATTTGAGAGGGGTAAGTGACATTTCTAGACGCCCTAAACTTAGCATCTTTTTGTTCAACAGTACGAAGTACATTAAGAGCGACTGTTGTCAACCTAACGTCAGCAACTGCGTTCAAGTTGGAATCAGAGTTTGCATTTTAGATTTTTTATAGATCCATATGTCTTGAACCTGCTGATGGCTCTTTTAGATACCAGTCAAATGTTTGACACACTACTTATAATACACCGTCCGGTAAAATTTAGGCCAAGGTCATGGACTTAGAAAGTTTTGGTTAAAGTTTTCTGTAGGCCTATACAGACAAGACGGCCAAAAGTAATACCACAAAGTAAGTTTTCCTACAGACTTGAGTATATTTTCACGTTTTTTGGATTTATTTTGCACTTCTATGAAACCTGTTTGAAATACTTTGGCACTAGAAGAGAGCTTGAGCTTATTGTAAGCATTACATGTATTTTTATTCATGTATTTTTATTTTATTTATTTATCCTTTCTTTGAACAGCATAAAAATAGTTTTAAGTTTGGATTTTGAGCTACTTATGACAACGCCGCCAATCGCGCCATAGACATTGATTGCTGTCGAAACTTATGACAAGTTTGATAAGATGTACCTTGACATATAGAAGAAAACAAATCAGTTCTGTAGAATGAGCCTACTGCATTGTTTATATCCATACTTTATTGTTTTATGGTCGTTATATAGGTGTTATATACCAGAATCTATTATGGTAAAGTATATATGAGCCGCGACACGACAAAACCAACAATGTGGTTGTGCACGCAGTGCAGACTCAGATCAGCCTGGGTATCCACCCAGTCTGATCAGACTCTTTGCTAATCGCTTAAAGGGTAGCTAAGGGTCTAAGCTACCTCCATGCGGACAGCGAAGACTCTGGTCAGACTGGGCGGATGCCCAGGCTGATCTGAGTCTGCGCTGGGCGCACAACCACATTGTTGGTGTCGTGTCGCGGCTCAATTATGGAATTATACTTACGGTTCTTTTACGATTGCAAATGATGGATGATGCAGGCCTATGGAGTACCAACAATACCTGCTAGGTCACCTTTGGATCAAGTTCAGGAACACAAGATTGTTACAGTTTGGATTAGAGTTTTTGTTTTATGTCTCATAGTTTCACAATGCGCAGTTGGATTCTGTCGATGCTTAGGCTCCTTTACTTTTCTGGCTCAGATTTTAAACAGAATCGTGACGACCCCTTGGTGACCGATGCTTCAGGAATTGTCATAGATCTAAAATTTCATATCAGATCATAATATCTGGATGGCTTGATTTATGCGAAAACTATATTTGATATTGCTCCAGAGTTTTGCTGAAAAATTTTATTATCACTTTGTTTACCTTGCCTGTCAAGGTCAGATAGAACCGTTGATTGTGCCCATGACCAGAAAACATCAGGTTATGCTAGGTACTCTGTCTGTGGTAACGTTTCCACAAGATTCTAAAATTGAATAAGATAATTGTAGATGCTAGTATGTAATAATTTCCAGCTACAATCGAATTAAGCCTTTTCTTCTGACACAGTCTAGTGATCCCACCCCTGAGGCTTACAGTGTGTTTAAAAAAACCGTTGTCCATTTGCGCTTGATGCTGTTTATATTTATATTGCTTGAAAACTAAAGAAAAAAATAGTCATAATCTATCATAATTGTTAATAAATTTAACTGTGGATCAGACAGCCAGTTACCAGATAACCAGGCTGTATCTTCCTCCTTTTGCTTAAGTACATATTACTCATTTTATTTTTTATGTTTTCCGAAAAAAATGTTTCGGACCTTCACACATTTGGCAGACATGTATTAAGGACATTTAACCAAATTAAGAATATATGAGCCGCGACACGACAAAACCAACAATGTGGTTGTGCGCCCAGCGCAGACTCAGATCAGACTGGGCATCCGCCCAGTCTGATCAGAGCCTTCGCTGTCCGCATGGAGGTAGCCTAGACTCTTAGCTACCCTTTGAGCAATTAACGAAGAGTCTAATCGGACTTGGCGGATGCCCTGGCTGAACTGAGTCTGCGCTTGGCGCACAACCACATTGTTGGTTTTCTCGTGTCGCGGCTCATATCTCTGTACAGATTGTTTTTGTTTCTCTTCTAGGCATACTTTA
Source organism: Ctena decussata (assembly GCA_963989385.1). NCBI lineage: Eukaryota > Metazoa > Mollusca > Bivalvia > Lucinida > Lucinidae > Ctena > Ctena decussata. The sequence continues at coordinate 37,623,715 of OZ022499.1, read as the reverse complement.
CAATGACATTTATTAATTTGGTAAGAATTCTGGGCAATATAATGGATTGTTAAACACTGGATATGTATAGATTTGCGGAAAATCTCTGAAAATAGATGAAGTGTAAATCTAAAAGTCAGGGTAGTAATTTTGGCAGTATTATGGTCACTGACATATTGTTCATTGCATCAGTAAAATGTTCAAAGACAGTCATTTTGTGAAACAATTATGGAAGTTTTCCGTAACATAAAGAAACAACCGCATTTTAAAAAAAAGTCCAGGATTTTTAGACAACTGTATAGTTCTAATAAGGATTTAAAAGATTATTCCCGTCCATATTTTTATCTTTCAGTCCGCTCCGGACCTCAGTCTGCTGAGACACGGCTTCCAGTGTGTTACTTGATGGTGCAAATAGGCCTGCAAGAGCACAGGTTGGAGGTAATGACTTTAAAAGCAAGTCGCCTTCTAACTGCTAGAAAAAAAGGAAAATAACCACGATAAAATAAAGTAAATATATTAATTCAACGCCAGTTAAGAAAATGTTGGTGTTCATTGAAAATTTATATCATGTCAGAGATATAAATATCTGTATTGATGTATCCCTACCATAATGACAATAATGTTGATGGCGATGATAACAACAGTGATGGTCTTCAAGCGCAAATAATTTCGATGGCGATGATAACAACAGCGATGGTGTTCAAGAACAGATTATTGTCAATAATTTCGATGGCGATGAAAACAATAGCAAAGGTCTTCAAATACTTATTACTATCAATGATTTCGATGGCGATGATACCAACTGCGATGGTCTTCAAGCGCATAATATTAGCAATGCAGTTGTTTGCGATGAAGCACAGCGAAGGCCTTCAAGTACATATAATTAACAATGATTTCGATGGCGATGGTAACAGCGGCAATGGTGTTTAGGTACATATTATTAACAATTATGTTATTGGCGATGATAACAACGGCGATTGTCTTCAAGTACATAATATTAACACTGACAATGTTGATGACGATGATAACAATAACGATGGTCTTCAAGTGCACATTATTTACTATGATGTTATTGGTGATGAAAACAACAGCAAAGGTCTTCAAGCCCATAGTATAGTCCGTTTGCTCCCTAGTGCAAACGTGGTTTCGCTTATTTTCTCGAAAACGATGAAAGTTTCATCAACTGTTCTAATGTCTTAATGATTCCTATAACTATACATAACAGAATATGAAAACTCAAATTTTTTTGGATGCTTTTGTAAAATATTTCCATTAACAGTAATGCAAAAACTGAGCAGTTTCACTGAGGGGCGTCGTATGCTTGTTAGAACAGCAAAATATTGTTGATAGGCAATAGCGTTAACTCGTTGTTTGCTACAGGTGTGGGCGTATATGAATGAGATAGTAAAATGTATTCACCTGCCCGCACGCGTAACGCATGATATCACTGGTCAGGTGATACTATGTTGTAAATTAACATCGAACTATTATATTATTTTGCGAGTAAAAAGTGAATGTTTGATAATATATGGGTGAAACAAAAAGTAGAAAAAATGGATTCAAAATAAAATTTCAATTAATTATAAAAATTTTGTGCTAGGGATAGCATACATTTGTCACATGCTCTAATACGTAAAACTAAACGGGAATTCCAACAGCCAACTTTTACTCCCTTGTAAATAAGAGGAGAAAATGACATATCTTAGGTCCTTTTTTTTGTATAGAAACTTTTTTATGCAAAGCCTCACATTTCTGCAAAATTATGAATTTGTTATGTATAGGATGAAAATTAAGAATGAGCAATTCGAGAATCTTCTACCTCTCACCAATTTTGAGAAAATACTGGGGATGACGTTTGCAATTGGGAGCAAACAGACTAAATAAACAATGATTTCAATGGCGATGATAACAAAAGCGATGGTATTCAATCGCATATTATTAAAACGATGATGTTATTGGCGATGATAACAACAGCGAAGGTCTTCAGGAGCCTACTATTCACAATGATGTCGATGGCGATATCAACGGCGAAGGTCTTCAAGTACATATTATTAACAATAATGTCGATGGCGATGATAACAACGGCGAAGGTCTTGAAGTACATATTATTAATACGATGATGTTGTTAGCAATGATTACAACAGCGATGGTCTTCAAGCGCATTTTATTATTAACACTATGATGTTGTTAGCGATGAAAACAACGGCGAAGGTCTTCATGTACATATTATTAAAAATGACTTCGATGGCGATGATAACAACAGCGATGGTCTTCAAGCGCATATTATTATCAATAATGTTGTTGAAGATGAAAACAACGGCGATGGTCTTCAAGTACATATTATAAACACTATGATGTTGTTTGCAACGATAACAACTGCGATGGTCTTTAAGGAATAGTGAGCATATTACTAACACTATGATGTCGTTGAAGATAAAAACAATGGCGAAGGTCTTGAAGTACATATTATTAATACTATGATGTTGTTCGCAATAATTGCAACAGCGATGGTCTTCAAGCGCATTTTATTATTGACACTATGATGTTGTTAGCGATAAAAACAAAGGCGAAGGTCTTCAAGTACATATTATAAACAATGACTTCGATGGCGATGATAACACCAGAGACGGTCTTCAAGCGCATATTATTATCAATGATATTGTTGAAGATGAAAACAACGGCAAAGACCTTCAAGTACATATTTTAACACTATGATGTTGTTTGCAATGATTACAACAGCGATGGTCTTCAAGCGCAAATTATTAATACTATGATCTTGTTGGCGATGAAAACAACGGCGAAGGTCTTCAAGTACATATTATTAACAATGGTTTCGATGGCGATGAAAACAACGGCGGAGGTCTTCACATACATATTATTTACCATGATGTTACTTACGATGATAACAACGGCGATGGTCTTCAAGCAATAATTAATAACAATGGCAATGATGTTAATGTCGGTGATAACAACGGCGATGTTTTTCAGGTACATATTATTTACAATGATGTCAATGGCGATGAAGAATACGGCGATGGTTTTCAAGTACATATTATTAACAATGATTTCGATGGCGATGAAATCAACGGCGATGGTCTTCAAATACATACTATTTACAATGATGTCGATGGCGACGAAGAAAACGTCGATGGTCTTCAATTACATATTATTAGCAAAGATTTCGATGGCGATGATATCAACGGCGATGGTCTTCAGATACACATTATTTACAATGGTGTCGATGGCGATGAAAACATCGGCAAAGGCCTTCAAGTACATATTATTAACAATGATGTTGATGGCAATGATAACAACGGGGATGGCCTACAAGGGCGTACTACTGAAAGTGACAATTATGTCGATGGCGATGTAAACAACGTTGAAGTACATATTAATAACAATATCAAAGATGTTGATTGCGATGATAACAACGGCGATGGTCTTCAAGCCGATATTATTAACACTGTTAATAATATTCCCATGAAGACCATCGCCGTTGTCATCATCCACATCAACATCATTGTCCTTGGTCGTGTTCATTGCTGATGCCATTCCCACAATTATCATCATGAATGTCATGATCAATAGCGCCATTGTTTGATATGTGGCAAGTCTTTTGAAAATGTACCTTTAAGCAAATTTGAACAGAAGAGACTCAAATCAGTCTTCGTATCCATTACTAGAACCTTTTCAGTTTGCAAAATTAATCTTTGGATTCCAGGAAATTTATATAGTGAAACACGAGGATCCTGATCTCCCTGTTGACTTGCAGTCTGATCTGAGTTTTCTCGATTCCCACGTGTTTGTTGCAATGATGTCCAATATATTATAGATCTTATAAACAACAATAAATATCCCCTGTTTTAAATGATGGATTAAGGAGGTCACACAAGGAGAACCCACAGGTTGTAAAGCTTTCTGAAATATAGAGGGAATCCATAATTGATGAAATCGCCGTAAATCAAACCGACCTGGACGAAATGTATCTTTAACCACTCGCCACCACTGAACATAGTGATCACTCTGACAATTCTTATAATGTTTATGGGACTGTCGCTGTGCGCAAGTACACTGCTTGTCTCTTGTCATATATAATACAGCTCATGCACAAAGTCAACAGATATGTATTTTGGTTTGGTCCTCCACTGAGTTTGTATCTGTTTACTGTTCAGTTCTTCCGGGAATATATCATAATAATAAGCTGTGGCATGAGAAAGGGCAATATAAGCCTTGTGTGAGTACACCGAAAATTCGGATCACCCGATGCATTCCCTCGGACTTTTCCATGTATTCGCGTTTCGATGTATAGATTCCAGGCTGAGTTGGGTCTTTTATTCTCGCATCGACAGCATACAGAGCCGTCCGCGCAGAGTGGTATAAATCTTCGATTAAGTAGAGGCTATGGTATATTTTGTAATTGTGCCGGGGCTCATATATGTTCGGGCGACCGATATTCCAAATGAACACCTGTTTTTGTACCGTTATTTATTGAGTTATAAAACTTGCTTTAAAGAGTATAATATTCAAAGTTCGCCATGAAAGGTGATCTATAGTTATGATATGACATTCAAGGGAGGCAAAACACTCATTATCAAAGCATTAAAGATGATTTAAAGTCATTTTGGCTAATTAAAATTCATATCCTTGTAATTTTGAATCAAATAATAGAAACAAAACATTTGTGTGGTAGAATTTTTAATTTGTTTGATATGATTAATTACGTTGCATACCGCAATGACGCTAAAATGTGAGCAAATAGTGTAGATCCATAACAGACTGCTCCTCAGGCATGAGGAGCAGTCTGATTAGGATCTACAATGTTTGCTGCTGCGCTAGCAAGCGACGGAGAGGAATCTCAATATGACGAGATTGCAGGCTAAAACAATAAAACAAATGGTTAAAGTGTGCCAAAAGTAAGATAATTACTGCAAACTGTACCACGTGGCTTACTTGACAAGTTAATAGAAACGTTCTGAAGTCAAATTAGAATTTTTTTTGGGAGATAAACCGCGAACTTTAGGAGCGGATTGGCAGATACCCATACGGTTCCTAACAAGCATCAGACCGCTTCTGAAAATATGCAAAAACTCAAACTTATACGAGTATCATAACAGTCAAGCACAGGCTAATTTTATTCAATTTACAAAATCTATACGCGCTTTTCATACATGTATATAATAAAATGATTTCGAATAAGTTTTTTGTTAGAAGACACTAACTGTCGGCACTAGGACAGACAGGGCGTGCAGGAAAGCTCCAGAACAGTCTTCACATTTACTGCATTGTGTATGAAGTGTGCAAGAATTGCATCTGCGTCGAATGGATACATTTACAGGACATTTACATTTGACACCTTTCTACACAGGTGCCAAACTTTTAAAGCAAACGATAATATCCTCCATTTATTTGTATATTAAACAGTATACAATAAACATCAAATACATGTACCTGTACACACACTTCTAAATATTATATTTCATGCAAATGACATTCAGAAGAAAGTCATTGACTTTTCAAATTTGAATTCAAATATTGCAATGTAAGTAATACTAATATAGCAAGTGATTTGAAACTACGACTATACAAAGTTAATATAAACATCAAGAGCAGAATCTTTTAGTTTTAGTATTACAGAGTACCAGTAATATGTATTTCAAAATAAAATCGTTTTTATTCCGCACACATATTCGGCTCCATGGGAATAGGAGAATATATTACCAGAGCCTCAATTGTCAGTCACACTTTCAGAACAATTTGAATTTTCAAGTTCAAGAGACTTTCTTAACTTTGATAGATTTGACGAATTCATTTGGGCCACATCATGTTACTTCCAAAAAATGTGGCAATTTTGTCATGTGATATTCAGATAATCCTTTTTTTATTTATACAGGGTAATCAGCGACCTCACTTTGGCTCTATGGCTTGGTCACTTCTATAGATGCCTGATGTGACAAAGGTTCTGACGAGACTGCACCTAATTTAATGCTAACCATGAAGTTCCAATCTTACTTAAGTTAGAACAATAAAGTTGAATGACACCTTATTCGAGGGTAACGTAACCCACACTTTTTATGAACAGTGATCAGTTAACTCAGAACAGATATGATTTAAAATTCTGAAGTTTATAATGATGAATTCAGCTTTACAGTACATGCTACCTCATTATAAAGACGACTCTTGCGTACTAGTTGATTCAGACTGGCATTTTGAGGCCCTGTCAGGGTTTAACCAATATGCCACTTTGTTTGGCCTATTAAGTTGTCGCATACAATATACCCTACCCTCTCCCGTCACTCTACCGTAAAAAACAAAACAAACAACAATAACAGCAAAAAACGACTATTTCACGTTTGCTCATGGAAATCGCACGATTCCATTCCCATCTAGAAATTAAATATCCAAATTTCTGCAGACAGCTTAGCCATAACATGTCAATAGCATTCGACTCGTATATAGGAAAACCCATTTTTAGCACAAAATGTGCTTTATTAGCATTAAAGTAAAAGCATCGGTGGAGTCACATGTGTCTCAAAATTCCTGCATGGTTAAAAAAAGACAAAACTTCTGGTCTATTATAGAGCTAAAATGTTGAAATAATATGAGCCGCGACATGACAAAACCAACAAAGTGGCAAACCTTTGATTCTGATGTAAGAACGTGGCGAAACACGAGTTAATGTTGTATCATTTTGCAATAGATATGTAAAGTTTATCCATTTAAAGGAAAATATACAATTTGATGGTGAAAACTTTTTAGCTGATTTTAAAAGATAACTAGAAGAATTTTTAGTCGTCAAGTAAGAGAGGTAGATATTTTTTCCCTATATGCCATACTTTTTATCTATGGATTTTTTTTCATACGAGAAATGGATGACCATTCTATTTTGTACACGTAACAAGGAAGCCTCCGTCCTCTCACCCAGCGTGACGCCGTAACCACCACCAGCCTGACAGGGCTTCATCGTTACTATACTCATCCCGTGCATCCTTCTATTCTTGTCATTTCCTAACTGAATAATCGAGCAGCGACACAACAAAACCAACAATGTGGTTGTGCGCCCAGCGCAGACTCAGATCCGCCTGGGCATCCGCCCAGTCTGATCAGAGTCTTCGCAGTCCACATGGAGGTAACTTAGACCCTAAGCTTTTCTTTGAGCTCTTATCAAAGAATCTGATCAAACTGGGCAGATGTCCCGGCTGATCTGAGTCTGCGCTCGGAGCACAACCACATTGTTGGTTTTCTCGTGTCGCGGCTCATATGATAAATACTATTTAATTATGAAAGTTATAGTGATAAATGGAGCATATTAAAATGCAGATCAATCAGTATGCATGCCTCACAAAATGGATACGCTCATAATAGTCTAAATTTTTGCACTTAATGTCTAATGACATTGGTTCTTAAATATTGAAATGATAGTGACATTAATTTTTTATTCATTAAGTTATTACGTAGTATTGAATTTGATTACTAATCCGTTGTTTTGCAGGTATGCAGATTAGCCTCAGATCTGCAATGCTTTGAAACGACTTAGGAATCAATTTTTATTTGAGAAAATCTGAAGTAGCTGTTGAAGGAATTTCAGTTTGTAATGCCATTGAAAAATTGGCGGAGCATGGTAAACACTGTTTGCCATGCTCCGATACCAATGACGTCATAGATCTGTTGCCATAGTAACTTAAAGTTCATAGTGATATCAAAATGACGTCATCGTGAAGTCATTCTGCCAAGATACTAAGCACAACAGTGGCTAATTCCATAGTTGCGATGATACCAGATCTATGGCGTCATCTGACTTACAATTAGAGAGGAGCATGCCTACAGTGTACATGTGTATGCCATGCTCTCCTCGAATTATAAGTGAAATCTACCCGAAATTAATATAATGGAAAAGCTTGATTTTCTCTAACCTATAAACTTTTTCTCTGTTTCTAATTTTAATTCTTCCCGTTCTACCCTGTCAAGTTGCGGTAAATTTCAGACAAGCTGTACAACCTCGCCAATATCAAAGCGATGCCGACATTGGCTGCGTTTACTGACACCTGACAGTAAATGTACAGAAAGATATATAGAAATATTGATAATGGTCTGCTCTCATTAGAAACAGGATTGCAAAGTTTTCCGTAAGATTGGAGACAGATATCAGATTTTCGGATTGCCCCTTGTTAATTTTATCGCATATATACACTCAAGTTCATCACTGAACTTTGCACCTCCACTAGTTTTATTTCAATAGCGAGCATATTAGCTGAAAACGTAGTAAATATCTAGGGATTCATTTTATCTTTTTCCTCAGGTTTGAATTGAAAGTAGTTTAATATCACGTTGCATCATAGATTTTTGAAGCAAAATATAACTCCTTTAGTTCTGAAAGCATGTCAATAAGAAATGCACAAGGCTATATGTGAAAATGATTCAGTAAAAAGCTGTATCATATTTAAAATTTACAATAATCCATTCAAAATTTAAGAAAGTTAAAACTATTTCGTCTATTTTGTTTCCGTCTTTAGAACTATTTTGCTCTGTCTATAACAAACGAGTCAGCTAATCAGCCAACAAAGAACAGTCCTCCAGAGGAACTGCAAATGAGCCGCGACACGACAAAACCCACAAAGTGCCATGTGAGCCCAACCAAGACTCATATCAGCCTGGGCAGCCGCTAAAGGGTAGCTAAGGACGTAAGCTAGCTCCATGCGGACAGCGAACACTCTTATCAAACTGGGCAGATGCCCAGGCTAATCTGAGTCATTGCTGGGCGCACATGCCATTTTGCTGGCTTTGTCGTGTCTCGGCTTAAATATTGATATCAAAGGGTCATCACCAGAATTGACAGTCGAATAACATAAAGCAATACTGCAGCATCGGAAAACAATTGACAACCGTGTAGTGTACCTTTATTGTATCTTCGACAACGTGTTTTCTACACGTTTCTATATATTCTTGATACCATAGAGCAAGTCGAATAACAAAGCAATACTGCAGCATTGGAAAACAAATGCATGATACAGTACATAACTGACAACCTTGAAGTGCATCCTTAATATATCTTCGACAATGTTTGTCCTACATATGTCTATATGTTCTTGATACACATGTTTAAACGCAGTGTCATATTTGTTGGCAAGGAATTGACGCTACCCAAACTGGATGAATCTCTAATACTGAATATGCAAAATATAAGGTAAATGTTAAAATAAAACTTTCATTTATGGAATAAAATGTCTAATTAAATTATCCAGGACAAAAATCCCGCAGTGGTCTCGAACACAAACTGGATCGTTACAAACAACAATCAAGATTGTTACAAATAACCTGATGCTGGTATATTCTGGCCGAATGTAGGACATTTCGGCCACGGACGTTTCGGCAACGGACATTTCGGCTTAGGACAGTTCGGCCACGGACGTTTCGGCCATGGACATTTCGGCCATGGACGTTTCGACCAAAGTTAAAGAAAGGGGGAAATGAAAATGTGTTACATTTAACCATTAAAATGGATTTTATTTTTCTGGCACACATGCCACAAAAATGTGTAGCTGGTCTCAAAATAAATCCAACCATATCTTTTAAGGCAAAAAAAAAAAAAAAAAAAAAAAAAAAAAATAGATGATATTGCATCAGCCATATGTTTAGACATCAAGATACTACAGGCATCAATTGATTAAAAAAGGCCATAAGGGCCCATGGGTGAGGATGGCAAATGTGCCAGACTATGCTCAAAATAACTATATAAGTGTTTATGGGCCATAAATCTAAAAACAAGACTAAACCAAACACAATATAGGACCCTATCTGAAGTAATTGAAACAATTGTTTGCAGTGCTTTTGCCTTAATATGCTCACAATGACCTTAAAAATGCTGAAGACCAATAAAATATCAAAACAACAACAACAAATCATTGGAGTCCATTAAGACTAGCTTAAGTTACTTATATGACCACTTAATTTAATAATAAAAGGTAATTTTTGGATAAAGGCTGAAACGTCCACCATTGACCATTTCTGCGGCCGAAATGTCCATGGCCGAACTGTCCTAGGCCGAAATGTCCTAGGCTGAAACGTCCGTGGCCGATATGTCCGAGCACCATTCTGGCCAGTCAGTCAAATACATGTAAAGGCATAAGGAAAATGTCGTAGAGAAGCAGCGTGAATTACATGAAATGAAAATGTTTACAAGAAGATGTTCATTATACAAAACATAAACCGAATGACAGAAAAAAAACAAAAAACAAAAAAATAATGCAGAAAAAGGAGATGCAAATCTGAATATGATGAAAGGCAACGTAACAGTAGAGACTTTTACTCCAGTACGCCTTGTTGCGCAATGTTTACAAACGGCAGCTTAATAGGATCAGTGATTTTTCATGAAATATTCACCATCTTTGGTTATTAAACTAAGCATGAATCCGAACAATTTGTCGCCGTGTTCGATTTGGCGGATTAATATGCTCGCTTGATCACCTCTTTAAGGAAAGTGTCGGCGAGATTTGTTAGGGTGTTGACGTTGCGAACAAATTAATTTACCTTTCCCTATAGAAGTTTCAATGAAGTCTAATTTTGTTGAGAATCTCTTTTCACCTGCTTCACCATGGGGCCGTGGAGTTTCATTGTGTCCGCTCAATTGCGTGGTCACCATGTTTGTTCTTACGCGGATCCCTGAGTAATGAGGTCTGGTCATTTGGGTAAAGAGCATTACAGGCCATCAGCCAGACATTTCACTTATAAAGATAACAAAGTGATGGAAAATTGGGAATAATGAGCGGAGATAATTAAGTGGAAAACTATCGCGAATTATATCCCGGTGGGATGTCTCGTAAAGGCGAGATTTTGAATTGAACACCATTTGAAAGTAGTTCTATGAGATCTTTTGACTCCGCTGAGAGCGCCGCGACTGTTCACATATGACAATATAGTCCCTGGCAATCAAACACGAACAGGTCGTCTGAAATCGTGAAATTCTTTCCCTACAAAGACAGATCAAATACGTTTCTATGGTGATCAGCCAATACGAGGTGTTTTAGACAGAAAATTACACTATCACATGGTATGATATTCATAAAAAGGAACTGCCTCCCGGGGAGATGGAGCGCAAAGATACTCCATTGCACTGCGTTCGTTCTAAAATCATGACCGACGCGATTGTTCTATGTGAAGCTTCAAAAGTGTCTAAATTGTCTAAAATTCTTCCCTCAGGATGCATGGCGACAATCTGCTGAATGTAAAACATTGAAACCGGTACACCCTTAATTTCATCTCGTGATTATATATTGGGTTTCCTATGAAACGTTGATACGCCTATTCACCGACGTCTCAGTAGCTGAAATTATCCGGCGATTTCATTAAACTAAATCTATGGTAATGAAGACATCAAAACATTGACAATGATGTTGATATTTGCCTCGGGCGAACCATCTGACGAGCACTTTATACAATGTAACGCAACCATCGCCGTATTACCAATTATACTTTATACAAAACAGCCTCAAAGATATCCATGCTCTTTGATCATGATTGCAATATCAGTTATATTTATTGGCCGAAAAGCAGGACAATTAAAACTATATACAGTCAACTCCCGATATCTCGAACATTGATATCTCAAAATATCTTCTTATAAACCAAAGAATATATTTCCTATTTTTATTTACATTTCAACTCCTGTTATCTCAAACTACTGATGTCTCAAAGTAAATTTTCGGGGAAACAGAAAATTTACTTTGAGATAACAGTAGTTTGGGCTGAAATTTGTCTTCGAGATAGCGAGAGTTGACTGTATGTTTTGTGTATTTTTGCGGCGGCTGGTCTGGCTAACTAAGCACCAGTTTTTTGTTAAAAAGAATAGCACGGTTATGCACTCATTCCCACCATAGCGAATGAGAAAAATGTGGGTTTTCTTGAGCGCCGACAAACCCCATTTTTCCTCTTTGTTATTGTGGAATAGGGAACTCTTTCCTTTTATTTTTGACTCTGAAGTCCATCCAGTTCTGTCAATTGAAGTATACGGTGTGGACTCAAGAAAACCCCAATCTGACGGTAAGGCGAGCTATGCCGTGTTAACGCTAAGTGTCGCAAATTCAATTTGCATAACAGAAGTATCTTTAGTGAAGCATGATATTCCCAGCCGTTGAAAACCTTCGCGATTTCTCAAAGGATTTCTTGTTTATTTTATGGCATAATTATACTTGTTGAGTATGTAGTCAGAAAAAACATGCAGGTACGTAGAACTAATAAACGGACCAATGGGTTGTGTGCACGGCAGCTTTAATTGTATGGTCGGTCTGAATAAATAAACATTATACATGTAACTAGTAAATTAACAAAATTTACAAATCTGAACATTTCACCATTTCAGTTTTAATGTCAACATCTTTATTTGAGCCGCGACACGACAAAACCAACAAAGTGGTTGTGCGCCCAGCCCAGACTCAGATCAGCCTGGACATCCGCCCATTCTGATCAGAGTCTTCGCTGTCCGCATAGAGGTAGCATAGACCCTTAGATACCCTTAAAGTTAACGAAAAGTCTAATCGGACTGGGCGGATGCCCAGGCTGATCTGAGTCTGCGCTGAGCGCACAACCACTTTGTTTGTTTTCTCGTGTTGCGGCTCATTTGAAGTCAGGAACACTACACTGTAACTGCCATTCAGCACGGGGTGAATGCCAGTTTGCTTACCTGTGATGTCGACTGATATGGCACTGCATACCAAGGATACTTTTGTAACCGACCATCGACCGAGCTGGTACTGCTGTCGGTTGCGTCGGTCAACAGCCACTTTTGCATATGTGGTAACTGATTGGCCAGGTTAGGAAATTGGTATTAATCCCGTGTTTAGATGTGAACACCACACCATCTCCATCCATGAATTGGCCAACATTATGGGAGTGGGACATCAAGAATGATGTAGAAACATTTGTATGCGTTTAAACGGTATAGTAGCATTTATTAAGGAAAAGCAACATGATACTAAACTCTTTATAAACATATCTTTACACTGTATGCTAAGTGGGCTAGGAGTAGGCAAAAGCAACTTCTGTCGCTTGAGTCCAGCTTAATATTCAAATCAGCTGGCACACCTTTGCATGGTGTCAGACGTTCTGATACTAGTCATAGAGATTCCCCGAAATTGTAAGAATATGCAACAGCAAAGGGCTCTGATCAGACTGCGTGACTGCGCAGTCTGATCTGAGTCTTTGCTATTGTCACCTCTACGAAGCTCCATTTTCCCGGCCCCAAAATAAGATTGTTTGAAGAAATGAGTTGTCACTTAGCCTTACATTTTTATTAAAGCTTTGTTGGTGTCCATTTCATAGACTGTCACATAGCCCGACAAAATGATAATCGGTTAACCTAACAAGTGTGGGGAGTAGACGTCTACTGCTCGTAAAAGAGGAATAAATTTGCGCATAAATAGATTTTATTCGGTACTTTATAGTGGGTGGTATATTCTCCTTAATGAATTCAGAAAACGACGGAAAAAGTGAATCCGACTAAGAAAGAGAACGAAACGACATAATCACACTGGTTTTATTTCCTTGAAACGAAACAGCTTTAAAAAAATAATAATAATTGAATAATTAAAAAAACAACAAAAAAACAACAACAACAAAAAACAAACAAAAAAACTGAGCATTTGTAAAAACAAAATCGAAATATTTCTTTCTTTATACGTTTTCCTTCTTTGTTTCTACGTAGATTGAATGCTAATTAATCACTCTCTAGTAATAATAATATAATAATGACGATAATAATAATAATAATAATAATAATAATGATAAAACAGCATACACAAGTCTTAGTGCAAAAGTTTAAACTTTTTGTTTTTGCTTGTTTAAGCTCCGATGATGTTAGGTTTCTCCATATGGTCGGTCTTATTTACATTTGACAATTCTAGGAAATAAATAAGTAGCGTTGGGAAAAAAAAAAGAGTAAAAATGTTCGATTGGTGCAGTTCACATTTTACATTAAACATTTGTATCATATTTTCGCATGTTTCGAAATGGATATTCATTGATTTTCATTGTTCAACTGAATTATTCATTCTAATAGAATATATTCAGTATTCATTTTGTTTATTTTATTTATTTATTTATTTTGATAAGTCTTGTTTCCTTTTATTATCAATCTTGATCAATATGACTGTCTTTGCTTTTAATTGATAGAAACTTGTTGAGATTTGATTTTTAAGACTGTTTTCGATATGAAATAATGTTGCTACTATCCCTTCACTTTCATAGTATATGAAACCAACACACAAACAGGAAGTGTCATAAAATCCCGCCAGACCACGAAACAAAACCGCGATCTCGTAATCCTTGAACCGGAAGTAAAGCTCAGTATGATCCCTGACAGTTATGTCGCCGCGGAATCATATTGGACTTATCCTAGTGCTAATCTTCACAGTGATTCGGTAATATACCTTTTGTTACGGAGATAATGGTGAAATCTGCCATGATAATAGACGGATAATTAGCAACATTGATACCTATCACGATCTTGTGAAGATATGAAACGGTATTAGATTATCAAAGATACGAGATTGTGCGAGAGGCGAGAGAGAGAAAAAAAGCCGCGACACGACAAAACCAACAAAGAGGCATATGCGCCCAGCGAAGACTCAGATCAGAGACTTTACTGTGCACTTAAAGGGTAGCCAAGGGTCTAAGCTAGGTCCATGCGCTCACTGAACACTCTGTTCAGACTGGGCGGATGCCCAAGCTGATCTGAGTCTTCGCTCGGCGCACATGCCACTTTATTGGTTTACTCGTGTCGCGGCTCAAATGGTGTCTTGTATGCTGCAGCTGAATATTGTATTTTCTTTCTTAAGAAATGGGTTTAAGGTGCATGAGTACACATACATATTTTTCCGCCATTTATACAAAGGGGATGGCCTGTGTAACACTGACGAGGGAGGCAGAACGTAGGATTGTTTTCCCTGGAAGTGTACCGATTCACTTTAATACACATCTTCGAATGCTATGTTTCCACATACATATCAGGGCCAGTATTGTCCCAGTGTAAAAGGGTTTTGACATACAATGGCCACCAGGATTTATTCTACAACCTTCATTCGGCCATACTTATCGCATTACATGGTCTGTGTAAACATTGCATTTATCATTTCATATATTTCTTAACAAAGTATTTATGTACAAAACAGTTACATATGTGCATCCTACTTTGAATTGATCTGCTGGCGTCATATATGTGATTATAGCAAAAAAAAATTCTGGGAATTATTATGGAAAAAAGAAAACGATACGGCTCCCACTCATCCTAACGGGACCTTATAGTTCATCGCAGGGGGAAAAAGTTTTTTGTACCGGGAACAAACAAAGACCCAGTGTTACCAGTAGGTTCCATTGAACAAAGAACAAATGCACACGTATTCACATAAACCATGTTTGTTAAAGCGCTTATTTAGCAACCGTTTTAGTTGATTAACATCATAAGTATTAGAATTAATCGCAGAATCAACGGAGAGCTGTCAAATATAATTTTGTTGTTTGAAAAGCTTAGCTCTTTGATGCTGGTAAGAGGATACCAGTTCTAGGCTCATGCTTCGGATTATTTCCTGTGTCGGCTTTACAAAAGATAATACGTAATGGAAACAAGAGTTTTCACTTCAGCGAGGTCTCACGTAACTGTTAAACTGGTTTCAGTTATGGTCAACATTGCAATTGTGAATCGGAAGGGTAATGAAATAAACAAAAGAAACCTATAGGAGGGGTTAATATATACTGCACACAATACATAGAAGCGAGTACAAGAATTAATAGTTATGGCTGGGTACGATTATTATTGCATATTGATAGAGCACACTATTCAAGTGACACTATTCAGCTAAAACAGAAAAAGTCAAAGCAGGTCACTTTATCTATAGCAGCAAATAAAGAATGATGGTCTACATCTGACCCTCAAGTCCTGTCAGTATTAAAATTTTCATAGTCTTCTTAACTGAGTCCATCCACTTTGGTAGGCTTTATTGCGTTATTTAAGGTGTAGGACCCTTGCAAATGTCACCATCAGTGAGACAACATCAGACAATAGTATCGTTTACGCCTACCGTTTTGTCCTTTGATAAACAGCATATGAATATTCTTTATCCTGTTAACTGGGATATTAGGCGTCTGTCTTAATAAAGTTGGCTAAAAAGGTCAGTCATTGCTGTACTGGATTCGTGCAAAATTTGGGTGTCGATCCTCTTTCTTCTTCCAATTTACTCTAGGTCACGTGACGAGCTTAAACGTATCAATATTTATACTGAATGCCTCTATGAATATTTATGTATGCATTATAACAGTTCAATGTTCATCTACTTATTGTTCTTAATGCTGCTTTCTTAAATGTCGTAATACCCCTTACTTTTGTGAGCTGGCCCCGAGGTTATAAAACTTTTTTCGTGCTCAACTCAGCTGAAAATGGAATTTCCTCTGCTGATAAATATGAAAATGCCAACTAATGTTGGCATTTTCATATTCACAAGCAGAGAAAATATCATACTGAGCTCAACTGAGCAATGAAATAACTGTACTTAACAATAATTTGCTAATTATTAGCAGGTAAAATTTCATGCTCAGCTGAGTTGAGCATGAAAAAAGTTTTATAACCTCTGGCCCAGTATACTTTAGCTTCCCTGAAACGATGGGTCCTGAGGGAGCTTACACTATCTCTGTCCATCAGCACTTCGTAAACATTTTCAAACGCCATCTTCAGACACTTAGTTCAACTTTAAGGTGTGTTATAAACAAATCTTAAATATAGAATCTAGACGATAGGGGAACGGTAGAAACTGTTTGAATGACACTTGGTATAATACTTTCGTTGCTTTGGCCCAAGCAATGCAATGACACATTTTTTTACTTAAATGTTCATTTGACATTCCTCTATCAGATATATGGTTTCTACTCTTCAAGGGGCCATTTTATGTTCATAACTTATTTTCTGTATATTTTCTTAGGTATAAAGCAACAGCCTTTGTCTACAAACAGATTTGCGCGGTCGAGAAATGGGAATCGGATGCGGTAGCAACTAAATTCTTTCTATCCTTTATCTTACTCTGTTTAATAACATATTGCTTTATCATCCTGTGCATTCGGCTGTGGAGCGGCCCTGTCATCGCCGGTCATGGTGGGGCTAGTGAGGTCTTTTGTCTTGGGTGCGGTCCTTTAGCGATCCGATGATCGGACTGCCAGGAACCGTATGAAGGATTGCTCTTGAGCTGGCTGGCGTAGCCTGTGCCATGCATGGCGCTGACGGGATCCTTTTCCAGTCGGAGGTATATGATGATCATTATATTAAGATTCTGAATACCAGCAAGTACAACTTATTTATTCTTCCATATTCTGATTATCTTACTCATTCTTTACTCTACTATATTTGTTTTTTAAATGTACATTTTTCTATGCCTTATGATTCGTTGTCCACTTATAGCAGTAATGTATGTACATGTTACTGGGGCGGACCGTAATTAATGTTGTTAGAACTTGTGCTCCAACCCGTTTGCATGTTAATCATGAGGACAATAAAATATGTTTAGACTATATGGTTTTGGTATTAATTGCTTTATTGGTTTGGCTGCCGCAATAGCAACCTATATGCTTGAAAATCACAATCATAAAAATCATTTCCTCAGTAATGTCATGAAGATATACATGTAAGGCACAAATTTGAAACTTTGCTGAAATGCTCTACAAAGTATTTTTCATGTCTTTTAAACAATAGATGTTTTACAGAAACATTTCATTTAAGATGAGGATTTTTTGCCAGCACCACATTTGGCTTAGTTGCCAATGCAACCAAAAATTCTACAAGCATAAAACAAAAGAAACATCTGACGAATCAGACGTCTAACTCATTTTACATAATGTATGCCATTGGTTTGATTGTATTCCATGCATCCTAATGAAGAGTATTTTGTCTTTTACACTTTGTAGTATGTTTTAGAGTTATACTGTACGACCGAAAAAAAAAGAACATTCCTGATGGCGTACATTTTCGGAAGGTAGCCAGTGCATAATTACTGCCAAATAAACATACTTACTGCAAGCTTATATGCTATCTTCGTTTCATTTGATTGTTCGTTACTTCCAAAGAATTCATCTTCCATTTGATTTGTCGGCGTTATCGCCAAAACAGTTACGTGTACCCAATCAAAGCAAACATTCCGTATACAGACAGACGAAAGCTGCAGTTGGTAGTTTGGTAGTTTTGTATGTTCGTCTTTCACGTTGTTGTGCGTTTGGTTTGGATACGGTAGAGTTCGGATACGAAAGAGGAGGGCGAGGAATGAGAGAGACAGGGCTGGGGTAGGGAGGGGTGGGGCGGGCGGGCGGTAGAACGCGAGGGGAGGAAGGAAATGGAAGTGATGCGGAGATGGAATGGTGGTGTGGGAGAATTACGGGAAAACTCTAGCACTTAATCAGGACATCTGGGGTAGTTTAGCGAGACGAGTTTCAGAATCCGGCGTAGAATCCAAGAACTACTGATCGGGCTCTCGTGCAGCCTAATAGCCTGTCTAGAGCCATTAGTCTCCGTGATCATAATCAGTACGATTGGTGCGGGACAATTATTACTTGAGCCTAACGATACTATTCTTTTCTATTCACCACCAGACGTCGCTGGAGCTGTAGTGTTTATTTAATTTGTTGCTATTCTTTCGAGTTGGAGGGGATGAAATAGGAGAAATGAACCGCGACACGAGAAAACCATTAAAGTGGTTGTGCGCCAAGCACAGACTCAAATAAGCCTGGGCATCCGCCCAGTCTGATCAGACTCTTCGCTAAGCGCCTAAATGGTAGTTAAGGGTCTAAGCTACCTCCATGCGGACAGCGAAGACTCTGATCAGACTGGGCGGATCCCCAGGCTGATCTGAGCCTTCGCTGGGCGCACAACCACTTTGTTGGTTTTCTCGTGTCGCGGCTCAAATCGCGATCGTCCCACTTCTGGAGTCGTTGAAGGGGGCATAACGAGGCACCACGCCATATGGGATAATTTCTGATAATTTTGCTGGCTTTAAGAGTCTTTTAAAGCGAATATGTATTTACACAGAGAATATAATTTGTATTGTTCAGCAGGATCATTTGTGTAAATGATATTTCCTTATTTTGTCTGATGAAACCAAGCCTAAGAATGGAGGCGTATTGCAAACGAACTAGGTTAATGCCAAGCTCAGTGTATCGTCTGATGTCAAACTATAATGTCAGGCAATCCAAACCAGTAAAATATATCTTATCCCAAAAACATTGAGCTAAGATCGGCGAATATTTGATTAAATGTTTGAAACCTTCGTTACTTTACGGTCAAAAATTAATCACAAGAATACAGTTAATACGACGAATTACTTAACATTCTCACGACCAAACGGCTCCAAAACGAGCTTTTCCAAAAATATGTATGAGCCGCGACGTGTGAAAACCAACAATGTGGTTGTGCGCCCTGCACAGATTCAGATCAGCCTGGGCATCCGCCCAGTCTGATCAGTGTCTTCGCTGCCGCAGGGAGGTAGCTGAGACCCTTAGCTACCCTATAAGCGCTTAGCGAAGAGTCTGGTCGGACTTGGCAGATGCCCAGGCTGATCTGAGTCTGCTCTGGGCGCACAACCACATTGTTGGTTTTCTCGTGTCGCGGCTCAATTATGTTCGAGTTACCAGAAGAATTACAACCAGGCCCCGAGGTTATAAAACTTTTTTCATGCTCAACTCTGACAGCTGATCACGAAATTTTCTCTGCTGATAAATATGAAAATGTCAACTTATGTTGGCATTTTTAATGTTGGCATTTTTAATGTTGGCATTTTCAATAGCAGAAAAAAAATCATGCTCAGCTCAACTGAGCAAGAAAATAACTGTACTTATCAGTAATTTGCTATTTATTAGCAGGTACAATTTCATGCTCAGCTGAGTTGAGCACGAAAAAAGTTTTATAATATCGGGCCTGTTTTCATCAGAAATTTCTCAGAACTGCAATTCCTGTTCATGGTTCTACAAATTAATGGCGACTGCCAAATATGTTATTTAATGTTTGTCATATCCTAAGACCATTATATTAGAAATATTCTAACAAGAAGCCTATAATCGCTCAGCTGAGCCTTTCTGCTAAGGAATTTCTGGAACTTTCATTTATATATATCCAGAGAAAATAAAATCTTGCAGTTTTCCATAAAATCATTCAGTTTGTCGTAAAAAAGCGGCGATTCCAATTGATATCTGGTTGGCAACCTTTTCTGTCCACTGAAAAATTCTAATAAATTTCGAATTGCTTATAAATTTTGAAAATACGTCCTTTTCCGCGCTTTTCTTTTTGTTTTCTTTGTTTTGTAGACAAGTATTGCACGTTTTGCCTTACAAAATGAACATTTAATTTCGCGTGATCAAATATCTCAGACAAGATAACAAAGAGGAAACCATTTTCTGATCAAGACCATCCCCTGATTACACTTGTACAGCAAAGATATTAACAGAGAAGGGCTTAAAAATGATCTCTGACCCTCTTCCGGCTGAGAAAGAAATGAGAGTTTCAAGTGTAAGGAACAATCTGCATAATGGTGATTGGATGTCTTCAGTACACAGTAGGTGCTCTTTAAGACTAGCCTGACATTTAAACCGTTGGATCTTTATTTTTTTTGTTTTTGGTTTGTCTATTTCGGCTGTTTCGCATTAAATCGTAGTGGTTTCAAGCAACATCGAAACATCGAAACGACTGCATATTATTGTCGGAGCAATGTCATGACATCAACTTTACTACTGCGCCGTTTCCGACGACGTAAAATTAACTTCGGTCCGACGTCATGACGTTGCACCAACATTATTACGAATTCGTTTCGACGTTATATGCCTGCCGGGCTAGCTTATGAGGGTAAGAAATGTTCTGGCTTCAATTTGCTAACAAACAGCTATTGTGGATATAGATTTTTTTTTTTTGCTCTGATGTTTATCATGCAGAAGGCGTTGATTGAATGACAATGTACGCGAACTTGTTCAGCAAAGTTTATGTATTCATGCAGAATATTAAATTTAGACAGTGCAACTACCGGTGAAAAGGACTAACACAGGGTATAATCGATTCCGCCAATTTTCGCTTCCTGCAGAGACTGTACATCATATTTGGCTTCCGCCGAGACTGTCCGCGAACTCTTGCTTCCTGCCGAGACTTCTGTACATGATAAATGGCTTCCTGCAGAGACTGTCCGCGTGATTCTGCTTCCTGCCGAGGCTCTCGGCAGGAAGCAGAATCACGCGGACAGTCTCGGCAGGAAGCCATTTTTCGAGGACAGTAGTCTCTGCAGGAAGCAAGAGTTCGCGGACAGTCTCGGCGGAAGCCAAATATGATGTACAGTCTCTGCAGGAAGCGAAAATTAGCGGAATCGATTATACCCTGTGACTAATAGAGCTTTGTTTTAGTTTGCAAAACTGGAATAGTTTCCCTAGTTCCTTATTCAGTTCCAAATTACTGAATCAAAAATCAGATATCAACTTTTCAATTTGCCTTATAACAATGTATTCAACTTTGCAAATCGCGTAAGATTGTCTTTTTGAACGGGGCTGGGCAGAGCAAGAAAGTCGGCTGGTTTTTATGGGCCGTGACTTTCTGTTTGTAATGTATTGTCAAATGAACAATTTGTAAATGATGGTCTCGCTACGACATCCTTGATGAAAAGGTAAAGCTCTCTCTCTCTCTCTCTCTCTCTCTCTCTCTAAAATGTAATCTTGGTGTAATAGTCATTGCCTATGCACTGAAAACACTGCAAACATAGAACGGAATTAAAATTCAACACTGACGTAAGAATTATACAAGTGTGTATGTATGATACAACTAGTAACGTGGCCATGCTTTACCGCTCGTTATAACGATTTGAAACGCAACCGATGGGAATTCAAAGATCTAGATAAATGCAAAAGTTGATTGTTGCATGAATCCTATTACATGTAGTAAGAGTTTCAGGATCAGAAGATAAAACGCGCAAAGGATCACATTCAGACCATGGATATCACTTTTCTGAAATGAAATAAGTAAGCATACGATTTTTCTTATTTCTTTTAGTCGGTTATGAATAAAAAATGTACATATTTGGCATTCCATTCTCACAGTACCCTATGAATTATATTTGCCAGTGTATCAGATATCCTCTTTACCGGATTGTGTTTCTTATTATTGTCTAACTACTTTATACGAGCTTCTAAATATTAGATTTGTCATTTGAGAATTAACCAATTTGTTTTGACACTTTCAATGTTTAAATTCTTAAACCTCTGTATTCCGATATTCTCTTCAGGTTCTACTGTGCCAATAGAAAATAGCTTTCCTATGTGTAATATTTGCTTTCTTTGATTAGTCTTATTCCAACAAATTGTTTCTATTAAGTTATAAGTACATACAAACCTCCTTGAGCGTTGGATTTCATTAATAAGTTCCCTCATTATTAGCAGAACATTTTCTGACATGCTAATCTCCCCAAGCGCCGCCCAAGTAATTATACTATTTCATCCCGAGAGAATTAGCGATAATCTGCGAGATTTGCTTTTCTAATCACACATGCGCATGGCGTTTTGTTGATTTAGATCATGAAAAGCGGAGAGGGACTCGTACAGCTTAAATTTCTCAAATTTCATATTTCTTTACATTCTTAATCCTTGATCAATTCATATTCTTGGTAGCTTCCTGCGGCGAGTAATTGTCGACCGTGGCTATTTAGACGTAGGGAACATCTGTATATTGAGTTTTTGACGCGATGGTTATTGGCAAGCACCACGCTTTTGTTTATTCTTCTTAACCAATCAAATTGATTGTATGTGACAGCGGCAGAGTTTCAAGTACCAAGTATCAATGGAAAGGAAAATCGAAGAAATATTTGACACTATGATTTGATTCTTTTTTCTAGTGTTTACATTGCTTATAAATTCGTTAATGCAAAAAAATCGGTGTTTGTTACCGAAATTGACTTAAATAATTGGAGGCCGTAGTTAGTTACGGTACTAGTCTGGTACGCATATCAATAGCAACAGTGCATGTCAGCTAATATAATTGCAAAAAAAATACGCATATACATTGGGGACTGAACGCGCCTGGTAATAGGCACAATTCCATTTTGACCAACAAATTAATATATAATTAAAACTACAAAAGATAATAATAATAATACAAAATATAATAATAATAATAATAATAATAATAATAATAATAATAATACAAAAGATAATGATAATAATAATATTAAATCAAGCTTCTGCAAAAATTTAGCCAGACTTTGATAACGATATGCGATTCATAAGTATATAAAGAGATATTTGTGCACATTTTTCACTATGAAGTAAAGGAACTGATGAAGTGATTACAAAACTCCTGAAAATGACTAAACCCAAATGTCGGTTTGGCTACTTTCAGGAGTTTTGTGAGGACTCAGGACAACAGTTTATATTTTACAAAACTGATATCTAATGATAATTTTATTTAGATATGAGTAAAATGGCATTGTTCTAATTTGGCCATCCGTTTGCATAAGCTTGTAAAGCAAAGCCTCAGATAAGAGGGGGCATAAAGGATAATTCAATGAAAAAAAAAACAGTTCTCAATGAAAACAAATGTTGTGGCCCCTCATTGAAACCGTCTCGATGAAACGGTTCTAATAAAGGGTCACAACAAAATATATCGAGACGGTTCTAATGAGAGGTCACAACATATACTTTTATCGAAAAATAAGGAAACTTATTCCTAAATCATCCTGCTACCCCTTCTTCTGTGGAGGCCGGACAGTTGGAGTTTTAATAGCCAGGTAGGACTGGAACTGCACTTTTACCAGGCATGTTGAACTACTGGATATGAAATTATAGCTACAGTTGCGATGACATCACAACACCCATTCTGACATCACAAATAACACGCTCTTGTTTTGTAATGTGATCATTTCAGCAAAGGTTTGCCTGCAGTGCCACTTAAAACGTGTATATTTTAGTCTCTCTCCCCTCCCCCCCCCCCCACCTTCCCCAACTCTCCCCATCTCCCCCCAAAATCCCTATGTGTGCCATTAACTATTGAAGTAGAATCACCTCAACTGATTTATCTTTTTTTTATGTAAAATTGTAGTTTTCTTAGACGACGCGCTTTCCCTGCGCAGCCATATTGGTACAGTCGTAAAGAAGCCCTCCCAAACTTAACAAGAAGAAGAAGGAATTAAAAGATAATAATAATTTTTATTATAGTAATAATAAACCAGTCTTTTGAAGGTAAAAGCTCATTTGAACAAGGTTTAAGCTGAATTAGCATTTTTTCTTTGATTTAAACATAATCTTTAGAAGAAATACAGCGGCTGAACTTCTTCAACCTGAATAAAGGAGTGATGCGTAACTTTACTCAGTACAATAATTGCAGAAACGCAATTTAACGCCGACTGCAATCTAAACATCCTTTTTCATTCTACATGTCTGGAGCAACCCCTAGGAGAAGGGCAGAAATTATTGACACATCAGAGTGACTCGCTTGTAGGAGTGTCCATATATCTGAAATGTCATTATGGTTGTTTTCATATTTTTTTTTTCATACGGAGGCTGCAGATGCGATATGTTTATACAGAAGTGAAAACCCCGACAGCAGAATGTCACACTGTAAAAACAGTTAAAAGCGAACAAAGAAACGTGATTTTTGTAGAATACGTATAAATGTGTAGCGAAACGAAATCAAATCCAAGTTGAAATAAACACGTATCAGAGGTGAAATGAACACGAATTAGATGTGAAATGAGCACAATTTGTGGTCAAATTACCTTCAATGTCAGGAAGTATGTATTTTTCCCCGCTGTGTGGCTCAGTGCCGAACTTCCACTTAAATGAGGTTTAATCCCTTTTACTGACAAGTGTCACTTCTATCTGTTACCATCTTTAGGGCCACACATGGGTCCGCGTAATAGACCCATCACTCAACCCAATTAATCAATTTGTCATTATTTACCCTCTGTCTATCATTTTTTGAAATTATCTTTTGTAAACAGCACATTAGACCCAGCGGAACATGTGTTTGATATGTTTTTTTTCTGCACGGAAGCGAACTCTTGTACTGAGTGACACGTACAAGACAAGCCTATACGGGGAGATAAGCCATGAGTTCAGGTGATGGATTACCGAAAGTATACGCGGACAAACTGTGGTTAACTTTGTACCACACTCGTCAGTGTTAACCATGCATTTTACGAAATAAAATAAGCTAAACTTGAGGCAAGTAAACTAGTTGCACATCTACAAGTGCAAACAGGGAATATTCACATCAGCCCGCGCATCCAGGCAGACTAATCAGAGTATGTGCGTTTCGCTAACTTACACGTTTCTCGGGATCCATGAAAGGTAAGGTTCTGATCGGACTGCACAGATGTCTGATGTTACCAAGGAGTTGTCTGTTTTGCCTCGCCTGCGATAAGCGGACGCGTGACGGAGGCATTTCTTTTCTGGCGTAGTCGGCGTCGATATGTCCTGTTTGCAACACGTGTTACCATCTTCCCCCTCCCCCCACCCTCCCTCCCCCCCAAAAAAAACAGAAAAAAGTTAATGCAAGTGCGTGTTTTTTTGTTCTTTTTATGTCGTCAAGTTCCCCGCATCAATACACCTATTCTCAGAATAGAGGGTCAAGTGCCTAAATTTGATGTCTTGTAGTCTAAACACTTATAAGAAGTATGACCAGCTGCTAATATATTCTTTTACTCTGTGTAACAGATGTGTTTACCCATTTTCAATAAAAGATTAAAATATCTTAATGACAAGGTTGTTCCATTATAATGGTTAAAGAGGCAGAAATTTGAATAAAGTGCATGTCGTTTTGCATGGTACACATAACTACGTCCTAATTGCCATAAAATATTTGCACTTACACTCAAATCGAAAGTTCCAATTAGAGCCTTATATGTTTTCATTTAAAGCTGATACAGTATTTTATATATCACACTTGTTTGGCAATTTCTGTTTTCTTAGCAGCACTGTCGTGAAAATGCATGTAAGCTACGTTATATGAATCTTAATGAGTCGCAAGCAAACAATAAAACATGTTCCACCTCAATATAAAGTAGTATTTCTTGCATTTATGACTGTTAAAATGAATAAACCACCACATGTACGAATGCATTGCATATCATGTAGAGCATCGCTGCTCTCAGCAACACACCTTTATCAGAATGGATAAGGATGTAAGCTACGTTATCGGGGTTCTGAATAAACTTTCGGTCCCGAGCACTATTCGTACATAACTAATATAGTTGCTTACACAGGAAGTGAAAATGCTAACAAAAATTCTTATCCAGCCAGTTCCTTGCACGAAATATGCTGAGTCACAGTGTATGATGTAAGCTACGTTATGTAAGCTACGTTACTGGTGTTTTTATACTTAATGCTATTGATGCACAACAAAACTAAAGCATGTAAGCAAGGGCTTACGCATACCACTCACCAGCACCACCGCCTAATGAAACCAACCTAATACATACTTTAATGCAAATATTGAAGGACTCATGAATGGACGGACAGACAAACAATCATATATCAAACCCATTAGTCAACCTAGTCCACAACAGAAGTTTTGACGCAATCTGCACGCGTTTTTCTAAGTCTGTGATCTCGAACTTTGGTTAACATGGTCATCCAAATGATGTAAATTAGTATATACATGTATATTTATCCTGCAATAGCACTAAGTACGAAAGAACAAGTTCAGTTTAAGGTCGCGATTCTAGAGCATTTAAAGCAAAACATTTACGCCAAATATTAAAGTCACACATATGGACAGACGGACGAATGGATGGAAAAGGGGAGAAATAGTTACAAATGGCACAGCTTTCAAAGTGTCGAAGTGTTTAGAAGACAAAGTGTCTCTGACGTACGAGATTACAAACGTTATTTATATACATACAGAACCAGTAGTTACATTACTTGACATAATCAGACGCTTTTGGTTTAAACAGATCTGTAAACTGAGTTCAAAAATTGGAAATAAGCAGTGCTTATATTTAAATTCAGTACTTCTTACAGGTTGTTGAAACGTACTTACATGTATTATTGGTTGTTGAAACAGTTGTTGAAATGTTTAATTTCATTCAGGCAAACTTGATATCGAGTTCAAAGATATGCTTTTCTGATTATGATTGTAAGCTACGTTATCCTTTCAGTTTTCACTCAGCAGCTGAAACTGCTTCATTTTTGTAAGTATTTCCTTGATGATAATTCTACATATATAAATATTCATACCATTTTACAATAAAATACTCATAGGTAATGTACTTTCTGCCATTCGACGAAAATTGAAATTAAAAATTAAAAATATTCAGAGACAAAATATATAGTAGTATATGCTTTTCTATAAATTCTAATCGTCTAAAAATCATAGGACATGTTATGTGTCCTTTTCTCCATGTAAAACAATCATTAATACATAAGCATATCACATAAAGTTACATTAATAATGCCAGATGCACAGTGTGACTGCGCAATCCTATTATAGAGTAGTAATTAACGTAGCTTACTTGCTTATGTACCCTTGACCTTTGTAGTGAGATGCAGTTTCCCTAAAAATGCATCCCGAGTGTAGAGATTTTAAGTTATGCTTCACAGTATATATCTTCGTGTATAAAATAAGGAAAAAATGTTTTTCCATAGAAAAAATATTATCATGTTTTTGAAATTTTATTGATTCTCTATTCTGAGAATAGGTGAATAGTCCTGATCGTTTCGATAAACTCTGAAACGTATTGAATACGATGAATGCTTGATGTATGGCTTCCGATTTAACGTCCTTTTCAACAGTATTTCAGCCATATCAGGACAATAGGAGGGAGATTATTAAATGATGTATGCTATAGAATCCCGGAAACGGCTGAAAAGACGTCCGCCTCCAGCAGGGATCGAACCTGGATCGCTAGCTTACCCCCATACGTCGTAAAGTGAGTAAGAAAGAGCGCGATGTACCGTACGGAAGACTCATACCCGGGTGCAATTCCCTCTTTTTTTGCGTGGTACGTGTGGCACATATGTTACCGTAAAATTGTAAGTATTAGGATAAATATGACTCAGTGAGCAAACAGTGAAGACCCAGACCAGACTGGAGCAGGCTCCAGTCTGGTCAAGGTCTACGCTGTTTGCATTTCCATCTGTAGCTTTTTGAGGGATTACAATCAAATTTCCATTTTTAGGACAATTTCGGTCATTTTTTGGTGTCCCAATATCAAGATGTTTTAAGGTAATAGTTTCATAAACTTTATGTTAAAAAGTTTAAAATCGGTTAATTAAAGGGGTAAAAGATAAGGCAATGAGGATGATGATAAAATCTTGTGAAACAATTAGGGAATAAAGCAAATATTATATACATGTATTAGTGTTTTGATTGCTTGAGGACAGAATTATATAAACATGGTATATATTCTGACAAGTAAATAGTCAAATGAAAACAACAATAATTTCGGGCTAAATATTTGTTTTATTGTTTACAGTAGACCTGTCATAAAATGATATCATGTCTTTGACCTACAAGCCGTCTCCCCAGGCTGTGCGAATTTGTGTCAGAAACACGGTTTTTAATACTTGAAT
This sequence comes from Ctena decussata, assembly GCA_963989385.1. Taxonomy (NCBI): domain Eukaryota; kingdom Metazoa; phylum Mollusca; class Bivalvia; order Lucinida; family Lucinidae; genus Ctena; species Ctena decussata. Next base: position 37,595,185 of record OZ022499.1, on the reverse strand, counting down.
TTCTACCATGTCGGTCACGAAGTTTTACTTTCCGTTGAAGTTCTTTTCTAAGCTTCATTACTTCAGGGTTGAGCCCGTTTAGTCTCATCCTCTGTGTACAGAGACAAGATGCCACTTCTCAGAGACTAGGTAGCTCATGTGGTAAAAATAAGAAATGAAACCTTTCCTTGAAACAGGAACTTTTTTTTTTGGTATAGACAACAAGTCAATAAGAACACGATTTCGCTTCCATGAGCTTCCTAGGGAATTTCGTAATGAGAACTGAAAAGACAAGCTGTAATTTTGCAGCTTGCTTTTGGTTAGTTCTTTCAAATCACTTCTAATATCACAACACTGTGTCTGAGAGCGAGACACACAACATGAATCAAAGTTTTTGTCGTTGGGCGCTTAATACTTTGAAACGATGAACCTTTTCTCGGATCACATATTCTGACTGTAATAATTTTTGGCTTTGGAACCTCTGACTGGACTGAGAAGATTATCTCCCGAATGGCACTGAAACCAATACATTACACTCGGCCACAAGTGCTATATTTTCTTTGTTTCAACACAGTGTGCTCGCTGAGTGTATGTTTTTGAGACAAGGAACTTGACTGCAGAATTAGAGTGGCGCATCTAGACTTTCTCTGTCGGAGGATCCTGAACAACCACGTCACCAATGAGGATGTGCCCAGTAAGGTATGCAACGCTATTAGTCTCAGTGGTATCGCTATGCTCAGAAAACGTAAGCTGAGATGGTAGGCCACACTAGCGTTCATCAGGCATAGCCAAGACAACACTGCAGGGAAACGGTAATTCAAAAAAGGGGGCAATGTGGACAAAAGAGCAGTGGAGGACAATGCCGTGGAACGTATAGGCACTGGAATAGATAGAAATGGACTTTGCAGATCCCAAAATGCACAGAGAACAGGGGAAACTAAAAAGGACATTCATAATGTCAGCTGGGAGGACTCTACGCTGAACTAGCAAAATTACCTGCGAAGCCAAACTCATCTCTTTTCTCAAACTGCAATAATTGCTAAAATCATCGCCGATATTTGAAAGTTAGCATCGCGGCAGCCGGACTCAAGAAAACATCCGCTAAAATAGCAAAAGCTCGCTTTTCAATGCGACACGGAAATACACAAAACAACGGAGTGATCTTCGATACTTCTTCCGACTATCAAATTGAATTCTCTAGATTATTAGGGATTCATTATCGATGGAAATTATTGTTTGATCGTTTATCTGATAGTTGTCTCAATTTTGTTCATTAGGCCTACGGATCTTATCAAATTGCAGTAACAATGAATAAATATAATAGAGCCGCGACACGAGAAAACCAACAATGTGGTTTTGCGCCCAGCACACACTCGGATCAGCCTGGGCATCCGCCCAGTCTCATCAGACTCTTTGCTTTGCGCTTAAAGGGTAGCTAAGGGTCTCAGCTACCTCCATGCGGACAGCGAAGACTCTGATCAGACTGGGCGGATGCCCAGACTGATCTGAGTATGCGTTGGGCGCACAACCACTTTGTTGGTTTTCTCGTGTTGCGGCTCAAATATATAATAAAGTAATCACATTTGGCTATATTTGCGTTTAAAATGACCAAACCGTGTATTTCTCTGAGAAATGCCTCGTTTTATTGTTTCCTTTGATAAAGCCGACCGATGGTGTTTTATTACCGAGCTTAATTAAAAGTTATTAAGGATTTTTAATTACGTTCAGAGGTCATCTAAGTATAAGCAACAAGTAGCTCATTGATGGAACCCGTTGTTCTTTTTATATACCAGCCGATATTCTGAGCAGTTTAAAAAATATATTTCACTTTTCTGACGTTCAGGAACTATTGAACAACAGTGACCCTTCAAAGTAGATGACCCCCGAAATGATCATATAAAACTTTGATAGTGAGCCACTATCGTCCATACAGTCAGTAAAAAGCCTCGTACTTAGCCTTTGATCATGGCATAACCTAAGAAATTATTAAGTTATTTTGCTATGTGCTATGTGCAAAATGTTGAGGTAATGGTAAACTGTGCAAACTCGCATCATACTGCTCATTTTAGCAGTCTGATATAGGTCTATACTCTCTGACCAGCTTCTGCTTTATCATATTTCGGGCCGTTATGAGTCAGTAACAAGCAACATTTTTCTTTTTCTTTTTCTGGGCGCAGCCGAGTATAATTTCACTTTTGTTCCACATTTCACATGATTTCATTGGTCAAATAACACGTATTATTATATGACCAAGATGTAACACGCAATTCCATTGGCTGTTTTGACGTCACGTGCCGGTCAATATTTTGTGATATTCACCGGCCTGTCAGTGAATATTACTTTTACGCTGACGTCATTGTATTTTCGTGACGTAACGTCTGATTCACGTTAATGTTAATGGCGTAACGTCGCGAGATAATACCATGTAGTACCATCCTAAATATCTAAAGAAACTGAATTTAAAATTATCATATAATAAAACAATTGTTGACCTTTATTTCGGTGAATATGCAGTTTTATTGATCTGCAAACATAACATATTGACCGCCGCTTCGCGTCGGTCAATATGATGTTTGCAGGTCAATAAAACTGCATATTCACCTCAACAAAGGTCAATAATTGTATAATACTACATGTATGTCAAAATTTAGCCAATAATATCAAATAATATTCCCGGTTGTACTGCACTGCGTGAGTACTAGCACTCTGTCAGGTGTTAATTCCAAATGTTTCTCTTTGTTTGTAAATTTACAATGGAAATTTTATCGAAAACAGACGCAGATATTCAAAACTTTCTTTTTTTTCAGTGTAGGTCTACTTTCGATTTCTACTTTTGATTTTACACACAAACAAACATTGCATCATGTTGTTAACTGTTTTGGAATCAGGTCAATCTCAAGATTGACCCGATCCATTTTGGAATTCCAAATTGGACAGCTCAAACTTGAGATTTATCCTGGTTAAATTAGTATTATATTAAGATAAAAATCAACAGCGAATTCGATTTAAATATGCACTCATTATTTAATCAGAAACCAATGGTGTACACTAAAAAGCATTTCGTACAGCCCCGGATCCAGGGGGTGGGCTTTGGGGCTGCAGCCCCGCCATTTGGCCTCTGTGTTATGTATAATATGTAGGCCTCCAGATAAAAAGAAGTACATGTATCTGATGACAGTTTGAGAAAAATTATCCAATGTGGTTAGATCAAAATATTCAAAATATATGTTGCGATATCTCATTAGAATCGCCTTGGGGAGGCGATTCTAATGAGATGTCACAACATATATTTCAAAAAAAAAATATATAAAAAATTCTCTTGAAATTGAACCATAAATATGTCATATTTTCAAGCCCCCTCCCCCACACACATACATTTCGGCACCTCCCAGCCCCACCAGTTATCCAGAGCCCCACCAGTACGTGATGGTCTGGATCCGGGCCTGTCGTAGACTACATAGAAATGACTGATAGTTCTATGCTTGATGCAAGTTATTTATTATGCCACTCTTTGATACTTTATAATGGTAATGATAAAAATGATAATAACAACAATAAATATTTGCATTAAACATGTTCAAACGTCAGGGTGCATTTGGTCTCTTGTTCTTTTAATCTAAATGGAATGTAATGAATTAATGTAGCTTGTGTAATATTTAATGTTTATCAGAGTTAATATCCATGAGAACAACACTATCTAACATGGTAAGTAAAAATACATGTTATAATGTCTGATTCGCCTTCTACATACAACACAGGGTATAAACTAGAGTCCTAATATTCGCTTTTCAGAGACTGTCCATCATATTTGGCTTCCGCCGAGAATGTCCGCGAGAATGTTGCTTCCTGCTGAGACTTCAGTACATGAAAAATGCTTCCTGACGAGACTGTCCGCGTGACTCTGCATCCTGCCGAGCCTCTGTTGAAGTTAATCCTCCTTATATAGTACCACCCGTGTCTTTAAGGACGTTACAGTATATGAGCCGCGACACGAGAAAACTAACAATGTGGTTGTGCGCTCAGCGCAGACTCAGACCAGCCTGGGCATCCGCCCAGTCTGATCAGAGTCTTCGCTGTCCGCATGGAGGTAGCTTAGACCCTTATTAAGCCGGGGGCATATGTAGTTCCCGTGAACATTCGTGTTAATTTCAACTTCATCAGTGGTGGGTACACAATGGAAAAACACATGTTGCCATTTTTTCTAGTGACTCTTTGGCAGTAGCGATCGATTATATACGTTACCTATGCATATTTTCGTTATAATCATGTAATGTCAAGGTAGATCCCTATGTTTTAATGTCATTCTCAGTATTTTTTTCAATAGAATCATCTGCAAGTATTAGAGAATACAGCTAAGTTTGTTTCTTCATCATTAACTACCACAAGTAGTAACGTAAAGAACTTTAATTTATAACATAGTCCATTATAATACAATTTCCAGAATTGCCTCACTGTCTCTAACAGAACAATTATAAATATAACATCCTGGTAGCTCTTATGGGATACTGTTTACTTGGAGCTACCAGCCTTATCACCAAGTGGTTTTAGGGACTTCATGAGATGGGTTTTATACGTGACGAAACTAAGAATATTTCAAAATTGCAATAAATAAAGACTTGACAAATTCTGAATACGCACACCACGTTTATTGTTTGCTTATTTAATATAGCATAAACCAAAATTTTATTGATGTTATTGCCCAGCTACCCAATTTTATGATTCTAGAGACAGTAACATACGTGACATATTTGTATATAAAGCAAAATCTGCTAAAACTGATTAATAACTTTAAAAAAAATGCAATCATAAACCAGCAACTGATTTGTATAAAGGCGCCAAATACGTGATAAAGTGAGAGTACAAATTAAAAGACTCTAAAATAGAAATATCACCCGACACTTGAAGACTGAAGCCACTCTGTTATGTAACAAAGCTAACACGAGCATTTGCTGACAGAGGATACTTACGTTCGTAAGACTATCACGTATTTTACGTGACCAAGGGGGCATTATTGTTCAGTTAAGGTCGAGAAACGAGCCCAGGGTTAAAAGGTTGCATAGTTGTTTATTACATAGCTACATCTGGTCTACGTATAGAGTTCCTATAGGTTACATACCAGCCGGGACCTTAAGAGCACAGCATCACAGGCAATAACTATACGCAGAAGGAAAAGTAAAAAAGGAAGTCGTGTCATGGGCTATCTTAGCAATATAGAAATACGTGTATACATGTACTTTGTTTAAAGATTACCTTTATATCCATGCTATTTTATTTCCTTTTTTGCTAACTAATATGATTATTTACAACAGCCTCTGAAAAGAAAGGATTCAGCATGGACCCTATGCTTACTTTTGATTTAACGATTGATTAATATTTAAGGGACAGAGTTCAACAGAGTTCTGAGCCACAAAACGAAATAGCAATTGAAGGTGACAGAGCATTTTGATGTAGGATGTTGCTGCTCAGTTATATCTTGGCGAATCCCAGTTCTTCTTAATAATGTATTGAAACATAATTTGTCTTTGCAGCACGATAACAAAACAAGGAAAACGGAACGAGTAACGAATATAACAAGTTTCTGAGTAGTTTATAAATTTCTAAAGTTTTATATGTTCAAACAGTTACATATTAGTTCTGAATAGAAAATAAGCAAATGATACAAATAATGCATACTGTACATATCAAGCACTAACCCCAATACCTGATTTTTAAATGATTTCATTGACTTTGAATATATTACCATTTTGCTTAGCAATAATCACGGCTATTAACTTCTTAAGCATTTAATCTTACTGCTATTCTGAATGATCCTTGCCCAGATATTTTAAATACAGTAAGAAAATGCAGCTTTATGACGCCGGTAATATCAATGCAACAACTGAAGAAATATACGTATTAGAAGTTGAATGATCAAAACTAAATTTGTCTTTCGTGACATTAAGCTGTTTTTGACAATGTATCAGAACACAGACAGCGGGTGTATAGTATTACCTGACCAAATAAATCTTGGTAATGTTACACTGGGCGATACATGTCAGACCGATAAGATGTTCTGTGTCTCATAAAACATAAACGTTAGCTGTTACGTTGTCACAGTGATTATAATATGTTGCAGTTTAACCGATGTGAGCAAGACAAACGGGTAACGATGATTACAATTCAGCATGTAAGTTACAATAATGGGATTAATACAAACTTGCTTATGAGGCAATACTGTGCAAAGGGCTGTTGAATAAGAATGCCATAGACATAGCAATAAGAGTGTAAATAACAGTCGACTCAGCCGGCACTTTTGTCAATTGCCTAAGCTGACATGCTCTCTTTTGCGTGTAGGTTGTCGGATTGGCTCGGTCAACAGCTTAGGCAGGGAAATAGGCACCGCCTCTATGACAGTTCTAAACCTAGACATGAATCACTTACGTCTAATATCAATTTATACATATTTCCTTGTCGCATGCAAGTTTAAATGATGAGTTTTGTGATGTTGCTATGAATCAGATTAAATGTTAAGGGAAATCTACATACTTCAGATGTAAAGATCTATATGTGTCTTGATGACGCTGAGTTCTCATGTGAATTAAATAGCAAACTTTGCCATCTTAGTACTAGTGGTAAGTTAAATGTTCTTTGGCATCTTGGTATTGAGCCTTTGAAAACAGCTTTCTCAATAAAAAACATATCCCTTGATAGATTACAAACATGTAACGTAATGTTACTGTAACATTGCCTTCACCGTTCAGGACAAACCTATAGTATCATAGTTTAAAGACATATCACATTGGTATTTCTTCACGATCAGATGTACATCTGTTAACTTAGGACATAAAAGATTACACCGAAGGGCTACATCATCTACAGTAAGCAGTTGTATTTTTCAATTTTTGGGAAATTCCTAAGAAAAGAAGTTGCATTCTCTCTTTAGCTGGCAATGCCACTGCTAACTGCTACCTAACTAGTTCAAAATAAAGAAGCAGTTCTTTCAAAAATGGGCATGATTCAGTCGGAAGAGACAGAATGTTTTTATTGAAATTGACACATCCTTAATTCATTCCAGCGATTCATTCAGATCATGGTTGTTTATTTTATTATCTATTTTTAGTTGTAGTGATATACGTTACAGATCCTGCATGAGGGATGACTATTCTTTTCAAAATAGTTCACTCTGTTTTTATATATCAAGATATTTAAAAAAAAGTCATATTTCTAAATTTAATTGTTCTCTCCATTTCACATGAAACAGCTGGCTGCTGCAAAAGCTAGTGTTACCCCGCCCACTACTTTGACCAGTTTCTAGGTAAAACACAGAAATATAATGTTGCAACAACAATTTTTGAGCTTTAAAGAGCCTGTCCTTGATGACTATGATAAAGGCATAAACTTAACAGCTATGTCTACAGGGTCTCACTTGTATTACACATATTCCTGGTTTATTTCCCTCGGACAGATTTCAGTTATGTAACGTAATGTTACTAATTGGGTGCCCTTTAGATAAACCACGAATGTTTTTATAGTAGATCGAATGTAAAAATTGCGTTTTCATGCTTACTCGTACACTTTTCATCTTAAAACAAAATAAAGACTTCAACAGCCGTTAGCTCTTCTTACTAGTGTTTTCGGAATTCTAAAGAAATGTTACATTCTGTCTTCAGTTGATATTACCACTGCTAACTGCAACCTAACTGATTCAAAATATATCAAGAAATTATTTCAAAGATGAGAGGAGCATGATTCAAAGACAAGTGATATCTTATTCTCATTTAGTACTACATGTAAGACATTCATTCCACCGATTTGGCATAATTCGCATAGTTCATTCGAATTTTCGGTTACAGTTATATACGTTACGAATATATCATGACAGGTGACCAATATTTTAGGACTACATTTTGCTTTTATGTATTAGAAAATTCAAAAAGACATATTCATGACAAAAAAAATTTTCTACTACTCATTCATTTTAACTGGGTGTTGTGTTGGGTCAATGTTACCCCACCCACTACTTTGTCCATTTTCTCAACAATTGACGAAAGAAAAAATGGCAACAACCATTTTTCAACTTCTAAAAGACTGTCCTATGTGACAATGATAAGGGCATAAAATTAACATTCATGTTCACGGGACCCCTTTTTTGCGACATATGCCCCTGGACTATATCTACCCTTTATGCGTACAGCAAAGACTCTGGTCAGTCTGGGTGTGAACAATTGCGGAGGCGCCGTGCCTGTGTGATTAGAGTTGTTTGTTGTTGTTTTGTCGCTTTACGTCCACAGTAGAAAGCTATGGTCATGTCGGGACGGTCAGTTAACCTAACCACACTATTCCTTGGCAGGCTTAGTGTCAGGGTTGGTGCTTTCGTTGGTCTGTTGTGTGGGTCGTGGTTATTTTTGTTAGGTTGAACAACATAGTATCTGATGAACCAAAGCAGAACCAAGAGCGAGGGTTGGTCGCGACCGTAAACTGGCTAAGCCCCCGCCCTCACCCCTACAGTATTTTCCCAAGGCGGTACTTCTGTGTTTTGGTTCTTCTTGGTTGTCTTTTGAGTTGTTTGTTGCTATGTGTTATTGATATATTGTTTGTGATGTTAAGGCTAGCCCGGTGACAACCTACATGGAAAATGGTTGTTCAAATAGCTGCCGCTGATGATGTCTTTGGTGGTGACTAATTTTGCGTTGTCTTTTCCCACATGGTGTCTTGGTGGGATAAGGGATTAATTGTGTCAGTTTCTGAGAATTTTCCTATTTACTTTTAGGCCTGCTAAGCAGTTAATCAGTACTAAGTGCACCTACTTTCGCCAGTAACCGACAACTGCCCTTCTTGGATCAACGGAAGGAGAAACGGTTGTAAGTGGCCAGATGGGGTATCGAACCCGGGACCGGTGGCTCTTGAGTTACATGGGCTTCCGACTGCGCTACGCGGCTCGGTCGTGTCATTAGAGCACTATGTTTTGGTGCAAAAGGTATCCGCTTCGAATCCCACAGTCCAACGCGTACGGCTGTAAATATTTCTCTACATGGTACGTTATTCGAATCAGGAAAAGTTAAAGGGCAGTTGGGCCTTGCCTTTGATATTCTGTGGCCAACAAGATACTAACTCAAATGTCCACACAGTATGGGAAATCAAACAGTTAGATGTTGTAAGAGAGATAACTGTATAAATATTTTCTTTAACTGATATAAAATGATTAACCAAACGATTAACCTTAACAACAATGCAAATGGCTTTACCCTCGAGATTCAATAAATCAGCGGCGCTTTAACTTCTTTCCGTTTGAAAGTTATAGCTGCTAATTGGTTTAATGGTTAGATAAGGATCAGATGCAAGATAAATATGAATTTTCTCTCAATATTTATCGGGAACCGTTGTTTTACAGTAAATATATATTTCATGTGATATATTGTAGTGACTGACAGTTCCTTGTTCGATAACAATTATTTAGGATGATGACGCTCTCTGAATAATAATAATAATAATAATAATAACAATAATAACAGTTTCCTTTAATATTATTCAAACGTTCTTGAGTAAAGGTAATACATGTATCTATCTACCCGGACAGTTTTCTTTAACATTATTCAAACGTTCTTGGGCAAAGGTAATACATGTATCTATCTACCCGGACAGTTTTCTTTAACATTATTCAAACGTTCTTGGGCAAAGGTAATACATGTATCTATCTACCCGGACAGTTTTCTTTAACATTATTCAAACGTTCTTGGGCAAAGGTAATACATGTATCTATCTACCCGGACAGCTTTCTTTAACATGATTCAAATGTTCTTGGGCAAAGGTAATACATGTATCTATCTATCCGGACAGTGGCAGGAACGTTGAACATTGACTTGACTTGATTTTATGCATACTAGATTGAAGACATATTGAATGATGACTGTGTTAGCTAGCAATGATTCGGACAACTGGGCCCAGGTCGGGGCTGATAAAGACGAAAGCTATTAACTCATATTGAGCTTGAGATGACTTTTTGTCCATTCTCCTTAATACGTATATTGTGATACCTATTAGAGCCTCATGTAGCACTGAGAAGGGCAACAGCATATTAAAGGATGGTAGCCCAAAATTATGCCCAGTATAATTTTATGCTACAGTACATGTGAAACTATATAGTCTGTCCGTATCACGATTTTCATAAAAAATATAGTTTTTATTTTTTATTTTATACTAAGCAGTGAATTCAATGCGTATCTAGAACGAACAAAAGTGATATTGTCTACAGTTAAAAATATCGTATCAGTCCACTAGTGACTGATACGATTTATATTTTTCACTGTAGCATCCCGCGGCTATTTTTGACGATTTTGGGCTTAATTTCTAAGGTCTGAAATGTAGCGATCTTGTCTGACAATATGTTACGGACGTTAGCACGTCAAATCAAGTAACTGACGTCACAATTCGACGTCACTTTTGGGGCTATAGTATCGCTAATTTCCACGCGACGTCAATCCGACGGTGTTGCAAGCGGCTTTCTTAGATCGCCGATATCTATTTATTCATTTATTAAAATGGCATTTTAAAGCATTTTCTAGGTGCAAATTGAGATTACACCCCACTAAACGCGCTGAGCCAAGCAAAATTAACTTGGAAATGACTAGGAAAAAGTTATTTTTTGAGGCTGTCTTTTTTTCGTTATTCTCCTAAACAGAAAAAGATATGAAAAGAAGATTTCTTTTTCTTCGGTAAATACCAAAAATATTTCAGAAAATATGTTGAAAATATATTTGGTATTCACCTAAAAAGCGTAAATATCTTCTTTGTATTTAACGGCATCGCCACACAAAAGCTACGGTAATTATATCTATGCTTGCGGAACACTGAAAAGTTCGCTGTTTTACTGTAACTACTAAGTCTTGTACAAAACTTTGCGATTTAATTACGTAAGCTTAAAACAAGCGAACACAAAGACTTTTTATGAAGGCGTTAAAAGGAAACATCAAAACTGCTAACTGGTCATGAAGAGCCTGACTTAAACCAGTCTGCTATTTTCTTTGCTTTTGGTGTACATGGTGTCCGACGGGAAATTCGAGTTTACCAATCGGCAATCACGTTTCAAATCAGTTTTTTTCTCTCTATCTTTTATATAGAAAACCAAAAGCAACTTTTTATACGCACTAAACAAGTTCTATAAAAGTAAATATAGTTTTAGTTCCTAGCTTCCTTTGAAACATTTTTTGAGTGTGACAAATACCGATGCGAAAGAAACACACCGGTGCGTGTTACAGCTAGATCTTTTGGAAGACTATGTCCAACGTTCCTGCCTGTACCACTAACCGAATAGGGAGATATAATTACGAATCATTTACCTTGGAACGTTTGAATCATTTAAGTTAATGTGTTTAATTTGTTTTGAATTTCATTATTATTATTATTCAGAAAATGGAATCCTAGATCATTGTAATCGAACAAGGAACGTAAGCACACGACACACACATTTCTTGTAAAACAACGGTTCACGATAAAAAAAAGAGTATACCCATATTTCTCTTACACCTGATCCTTATCTAAGCATTAAACCAATTAGCACCAATAACTTTCAAAAAGAAAAAATAAAGCGCCGCTGATTTATTTAACCTCGGGACTAAAACCATATGTGTAAGGTTAATCATTTTATTTTTGTAAAAGAAAATATTTATACAATTAATAACTGAGCCGCGACACGACAAAACCAACAAAGTGGTTGTGCGCCCAGCACAGACTCAGATCAGCCTGGGCATCCGCCCAGTCTGATCAGAGTCTTTGCTGTCCGCATGGAGGTAGCTGATACCCTAAGGTACCCTTTAAGCGAATATCGAAGAGTCTGGTCAGTCTTGGTGGATGCCCAGACTGATCTGAGCCTGCGCTGGGCGCACAACCACGTTGTTGATTTTCTCGTGTCGAGGCTCATTATTCTTTCAACATCTAACTGTTTGGTTTTCTTACTTTGTGGACATATTTGCAGTATGTTGTTGGCTATAGCATATGAAAGGCGAAAACCAACTGCCCTTTACATGTAGCTTTTTCGAATAACGTATGATTAATGTATAGAAATATTTTAAACCGTTGGACTTTGGGGTTCAAAGCTGATACCTTTTCCACCAGAACATAGTGCTCTTATCACACTGACACGGTGCTACGCAATTGTACATGTACTGTAACGACCGAAAATACTGTGGCAGAAGCATGTCTAGGCGGAACCCAACTGACCTTTAATATTTCTTGATTCAGATAAGACTCGAACCTGATACTATCTGGATTCAGACTGAAAAAAAAAGAAACAAACAAACAGAATCAAAAAAAAAAAAAATCAAATAAATAAATGAAATAAAATAGAATAAATAATGTACATAAATAAATAAATAAAAAAAAAAAATGAGTCATGAGTCTTCGTTTTCGGCACATAGCCACAAAAAATATCTTCTCAGAACTCGGTTCATGAAATTATTATTTACACCATAACAACTGAACAAATGGAACTTTATTTTGAACACACAATCGGATTTTAAACGTGTAAAGGCATAAAGTAATTGTGCAGCCGTCATATTCCATTTATTTATACGTTAATGCAATCAAACTTTTCATTTATACATTAGTACAACGAAATAGTTATTGAGCCCGGAATCGCTTTGAAAATATTGTCAATAAGATCACATTAATAAAAACACTTAATAATTTTGCTTAAAACCCTCTAAGTAAAGTTAACAACATATCACTCTCAATACCCCGATATTAAAATATAAAAAATCTATGATCATTGTATACATTCGAAAATGCTATAATCATGTCCACCAGAATTCGTATCAAAAGCTGTTTATTGGTAAATAAGGGGCCTTGGAGCAGTTCGAATATGGAAGAATTAGATAAAGCTGTGTATCAACATAGTCTGAACAAGGGAGTTTCCTTATCATATTGGTATCCTAAGAAATGTATTTTTAAATATAGTGACAACTCCGATCATCCTGCGTCGATCCGCAGGAACTGTTCGCATATGTTATAAGACATCATTAGTCGTGGCACGGCTATTATACCAATAGCAATAACTGAAATAGGAAGATCCTGTCTTCTTCAAATCTTTGACATACATCAATTAGTGTCAGCCCATATGCTAACAAGCAACACAACGGCTCTATTATCGCAGATTAAACACAGCTTAATTCAGTTTTCATTCATTCAAGTCGCTTAAAATTTCAAGCCATTATCGCTATTTTAACCGAATGATTCTGTCCCATTCAGAAACGTTTACTTGCACTAAGATGACGTCAACAAAATGGTTCGCTAATCGACCGCTGTACCAGTATAAGGTATGATATTATACTGGGGGCGTGGCGGCGTTGAATTACCGGTGATATGTATCGACAATTCGGCTTTTATTTGTGCTCAAAAGGGTGAAAAATTATACCCTGGAATTAGATATATAATGGATTATAATATTGTGCTTTCGCCGTGAGAAAGCCTATATTTGGCATAAACAAAGCGCATACATGTACCCATATTAATCTGCAATTGTGCGGTATGGCCAAAAAATGGAGCAGTTCCCTTTTTGGTATCTCCAAGTCAGATTATTATTTGGGCGATTTCTAGTAAATATGTGCATGTGCGAGGCTGATCAGAGCACCCGTCTGAAAACAAGTTTTCCCCAAGTCACTTGGTACCGAGTCAGAATTTGTCAAAAGGAGGAAAACTATTCATATTATACTAGATTGCAAATCCAATGTAATTTTAGGTTTAATTATTAAATGTAAATACTGGGGTTTAACAGCAGCGAGTATTAATGGCAATTTTAAGTATCTTTTCTAATAAATTGTTTGCAATTTGCTTTCCATATTGACACTCCTGTTTTGGCAGTGTTATAAGGTCGCAGAAACTGAATGCAATACCGGCAGCTGTTGGATAATTAAAAAAGCCAAACTCACCTTTTAAGCTACCTTCTCAATATTGAATATGCTCTCTTTTGTAAAGCTTTACCACAACGGTCTCTATTTTTTGTACTTTTTCGTCAACCATTCTTAATTTATTGGAAGAAAGAATCCCAGTTATGGTCACCAGCATATGTATCTTCTGAGCATGAGACTATCAACACGTTTTGACACGATTCTGACAAAAATATGTTTGGTTAGAGTTCTGTCTAAATTTTGTAGGGTAAAGTTCTGTCTGTGTACAGAATAATTGGGCAAAAGTCCGTTTGTATCTCTTTTGAACACTCATCTATCAGCCACACAGTTGATACAATTGTCATAGATATAATATTTCTGAATACAGGGGCCGAGTGCACAAAGGAGGCGTAAAATACAGCATATCTGTGCACCATCACGTCTTCAATACCTTTGAACAGCATTCTGTCCGCACTATTTTTTTATCTATAATACATGAGTATGTCCGAATACGGCAGGACTGTTGAAGATGTGGCAATTAACTGTGCAACAACTACAGTGACAATAATATTCTGCTTGCACTCAGAATGACCTCAGTTAGGTCTGTCTCCGTCTAGTTTAGAAGCAGTTTCAACAAAATGGTTTAAGTACATTTAGAAACAATTCTCTTTACAAAGTCCTGACCAACAATTATTAAAGGTCAGTTATGTCTACATCATTATATGTCGACACAATTCTGTCAGAAGTAGGCTATGCTTGGGTAATATTAGAACACCACTTTACCTAAAATTTATTTTAATACAATTCTACGATAATTATAAGATTCTTAGATGCATTTGTGTAAAACATCTTGAATGAATTATTATGTACGAGTATATTTTATTATAGAAAAGTTTGTCGTTGACAATATTTGAAGATCTAACCATTTTCTTTCTAAGAAAGTTTTGGAAGGGGTTCTCGTGGTCGGGCGTTGGTACTGGGTAACTTTCAGTGCTGGACGTCCTGCTAATTTGCATAATAATAGGAAGGCAGGGGCCTATTGTGCTTGGATTATGTGCGGGTTGGAGCTGTTTGGATATTTTTCTCTCCCCTATCATATCTTTTTCTTTCCCACCCTCTCTGTATAGTCTCTGTACAAAACTATACAACACACAGCTCACCTTCATGTGCCCACTAGACATTCAAAGCCTAAGATTTTCGAAAGTTGGAATCGAAGACGGTTTGTATCCACTCGCTTCGTGACATTTATATAGATTTGATTGTATTAATTCCTGATCATTGCCAATCTTTTTACTTTTTTTTTTTATATAAGTCAGTATATGCAAATCAACCCAAATTTTATCATCAAACGTGAAGGTTGAATCGCTTTTTACAGTGATGTGAGTTTAGACATTTTTACAATTGATAGGACTATGGTCGGAGACTTTAACACGTTAATTAAGAAGATATTTTTGTCTGCAACAATTGTACATATTTCTGTCCACAATAGTCTCAGTTCTGTTACTGTCTGAACGCATTCTGCAGCATTTCATTTATATTTTGCATGCTCCCATGCCTATGAGCTAGAGGTCAAATTTACGAGTTTGACTTTTTCATGTGAAAGTTTTGCGTTAAGTTTTGAAGTTCTCGATATAATTCAAACACTTTTGGATTGGGTTAACTGATGTTATTCATGATGAGAGATGCTGGTCCAAAACTATAATCTCTACCTTTCCCACCTATGCCTGTAACATAGAGGTCAAGGTAACGGAACTGGACCTTTTCATGTTAAAGTGTTGCTTGAAAGTTTTTGAAATCTCGTACCAACAATTTAAACCCTTAGTTGGGTTTAGTTTATATTTGGTATGATAATAATTAGGTATTGGTCTAAAATTCTGTTCCATTCCACATGCATTGACTTAAAGCTCGAAGTTACAGACTTGGAGTTTTCCATTAAAAAGTGCTGTGTTAAATTTATAGTCTTTGCTTATTGTTCCATCTTCTTCAATGGAACTGTCTTTTGATTTGTGACTTGGTTTCATACTTCATCTAAGGTCAAGGTCACATATATAAACATTCTCATTAAAGTTGTGTCATAAGTTTTTAATGTTTCTTATATTTCCGATATCCTTCGATGGAATTTTAATATGTTACTAAGTTTACTTCTACGTCGCAGCAGATAGGTTGAAATCTTCTGTATGCTGCTGCTGACCAAAGAACAATGTGTCACAGACTTCAAAATGTGTATCACATGTGTGTTAAAGCTTTCTGTTTAAGGTTGAGTGCCATTAGTCGGTGGCACTGACCGAAGGTATACATGAGCTCCTGCTCACTTGCTCCAGTTTTTTGCAAGGGCTTCAAGTTATATCGACGGGTTTACCAAATCAGAATAAGCTGTTAGCTGCTAAGTATAGTGACTGGCAATGATCAGGAGTTAATACAATGATCAAATCCCACATCCCGCCTTCAAAACCAAAAGGGACAGAAGCTCACACACAAATTGACAAATGTTCACGAAAAACAAGCACGGTAAACCAAATGAATAGCTCTTTCCCAAACACGTGGTAACTCAGATATCCTAGCTGAAAAGAGCATCAACATATTTTTTCACCTATTTCATATTTTGAATTGAATACAACCAAGCAGTAAATGGGTATTTTTTCGAATAGAGGAAAAGAAAGAAGGGTGGACTCCAGTTTCCTGTGCCGATCATACCATACCACAGCCCTCTTACACTTACTGTCCGTACACAGGGCTTTCGTAGATCTTTACCTTTTCCCTTACAATCTCATTTCTGACAGTTTTGACTGACATGACTCTCTTCAATTTGATCGACTAAGAATTGAAACATTGTCAAAAGAAGAGTAAAATTTCAGACGATGTAATCTTATGTTTTTCTTGTTTATTAGTGTCACTTCTGCGGTGAGCCCGTGGTTTTTGGATTTAATAGTGACTCAATATTTACGAATCTCAAAGTCATCTAGTGCACAGAATGATTTGTACGACTCCCAAAGCAGTACAGTGAAGAGGAAAACGTCGACATTCTTCAGAAATGAACACGCTTTTTCATGTTCTCCACTTCTCGGCTAAATCGTAGTTTGCAACCTCAGGATTGCAAAATCTGTGACAGCTGCTACATGTAGGAATATTGGAACAGAACAGGGGCACGAAATGCAATGGATAGGTACTGTATTCAAGACTTAATGACATGACCTGACCTGACATTCTGACATATACAGTAGAGTCGCAAATGTCAGGGTGGGAAATTAGTGTTGTTTTTTTTTTCATGGAAATCACTGACTGTATTACTTTTGTTTATGTTACGGTACAAGGGTTGGCCCAGAAGTAATGTCATTGAGGCCATTGCGCGCTTATTCATCGTAGCATTATTATAAAAATTATATCAAGCTACATTGTAATTCAATTCTGATTAACAGAATAAATATATACTTGGATTTTTTTCCGTTCCAATTATAAAGACGTTCAAAGGACGCAAACGACGCCATCTTGCCGCACGTTAGAATAACGTTGATTACATGAACATAATTTTCATGGCAATTACAAATCAAACTCAAAGTAACGCGCCAAATCAGATGAAAATTTGATACGATGACGAAATATATTTATGCTACCCACTATTGAAACTTTGATAACGTCATTGCAGTTTGAAGTTCGCCAATTAGTGCTAATGTTTGTTACTGCCGAGTGGAAAAACGTTGATTTCTGATAAAAACGTCAGCGCATATATATGCGGTTTTGCCACAAATTAAGAATATCACCATTCGTTTAATTAAACATGCGGTGATATAACAGTGATTATGAAGTTTGGGTAAAGATGCAATCAGCGCTATTGTGAGGCAGATGATTTGCTAGAGGATCATCTCAAAACCGGGAGACCTTTGTGTGCAGCGTCAGACAATAACGTCGCTCTTTTTAGACCCCATATATGAAGATCGGTGTTCTGCAATTTGAATATTGTATATTCTTGAACACGAGCTTCGAGGCTGTCAAATAATATTGAAACATGAGATAAACATTGGTGAACAGACATTAGTACTGTGCTGGAACAACGAATATGCTACCGTGGACATGACACAATATCGAAACTTCGTCCGGAACGCCAAACATCTCACGCCTAAACGACATTGACGTGCGGCGCGTGTCGTTACCGCGCCTTCCGTCTATCTCGATATCTCCATAATTGTGAAGTATATTTTTATGACATTTTCAGACCATAATGTAAATAGATTTAGGTACTTGAATCTGAATTTGTGTTGCTTTCTTTTTTATTCTACCCAATTTTATAGCTGCAGTGACATTACTTCTGGATCAGCCCTCGTAACTACATGTAGCACTGTCTTTCCGCTTTGAATATTATACCCGATGCTTTTTTAATTCATATATGATCAGTTTAAACAACACACGCGACAGTCGTTGGTTTGATCGATGCAAATGGTGTTTCAGTGCCAAACAGATTCAATCTTTGGGCAAAGACTATGTCGCAAAATTGAAATGGCGACGCAAACAATGAACTGATTGTTCGTGGTGCACTTACTGTTTGTTAGAACCGGGTAAATATGGTTTGCAGTAGTGCAGCGAATAAAAAGCATTTAGAGCGGGGAGAAGAAAGTTATTAAATTTCACATACAGCGCCAATGAATCGACGTTTTCCCGTTTTCTCGCGCACCGTATCGAAGTTAAAACCACGTGATCTCCCACCCAGCGGTATTATCGCGATCGAAGAACATATTCTGCGAATTTATTGTCGCAGAATTCCATTGTTCTTTAAAGCTGTGTAGAATTGTTTCATGATATTTTACACCGTATAAAAGGTGCAAAATTAATATAACTGCTATCTCTGCCTTAAAAACATTTCAAGACTTAGTCAACTTGACTAAAATAACATTTTAGTAGCCCAATTCACTAAGCCATCAAAAACTCTATTAAAACAGAACTTATGAGATTAAGGCAAACATATCTCTTTCTGTTTATACACTGAGTCGGAAATTAGCCGAGGACTCTTAAATCGAACAAACTTTAGTCTTAAAACCATATAATACTTGCTTGTGTCAATATAACGAATATTTGCGGACAGAAATGTTGATTATTTATACAGTTTATCATTTTACAAATGGGCGGAGATTATGAACCCAATTGCCCAAGGCAAAAGCACGAGGTCACCTGCGATTACAGGTAATGCTTTTAAATTTGGCACTAAGTAATAGAAATGGTGTTGGATATTCACTAAACCGGAGTCTTATTAGTGATACCTGATTGTCAATGTCTGATATTTTAAACAAGACGCTATTCATAATTCGAGAACCGAGAACACCCTTAATTATCTTCTAGTTGGGTGGAGCCGAAAACCGTTTAACTATTTTTGACTGTTTCATACTTTTTAGCTATGAACGAAGTTTAGCTAATCGGGACATTACAATCATGATCTATATTCAAAATAATGTTTGATTATGATTCAAGTGCCGTAAACGCGATAATTTTCGCTATGTTCCATTTTCCGCGGTTTTTCGCGGTCACTTAGAAACCGCGAATATTAAAATCGGGAAATAATTTCCTGTTTCTTACAAAGTATCATCAGTAGACACAGCGTCCATACATTTTGTTTCTGTTTGCTTCGGTAAAGTCTGGTACTTTTCATTTAAGCCAGTTATTTCATTAACCTGCAGCCGCAGATTAATGAAAGGACTAGCTCAAATGAAAATAAAGCAGTTTTGCTTTTTGCGCATGTTGCTAACCGCCAAAATAAAAAATTGCGAAAATTAATGTTAATGTTTTTGCCCGTAAACCGCGAAAATTTGAACCCGCGAAAATTACCGCTTATACGGTATACCTCAGCAAATGCAAGCAACGGAAGACTCGTGTTGACGCCCTAACGGTCAGGCGCGCTGTAAAATACTTCCTATAAGTCTACAAGATTCTGATTAGAATGCATGGCTGTCAACAGTTATAAGACACATCATTGATTGTTTGACTTACAAGTATCAGGTGGAAGTGAAGTTTTAACACAGCGTGAAAAAACCAAAAAAACAAGAGCTTCGCAAGCGGCGCATAATACGCCCGTTTCAGTGTGTCATGAAGGAGTTAAAATGAACAAGATTTTTTATAGAAGGATGGATAGGCAGACAAAGAGGGGAACAACTCTGTAATTAATTACTGCAATGTTATTAAAACATCTAACACATCAAATACTTTTAGTATACCAAAAATCAGCTTCCGGGATGAAGCAGCTCAGAGGTTGAGAAATGCCAAAGTCAAACAAGGGAGATAATTCATAAACTAGGTATACAAGAGTATCATTCCTGGTCATAATACATTCCCTTGACAATATACACATCACCATAAAGTTTTGTTAAAATATTTCAAACGGTTAAGTAGTTACAGAGTAAAACGGAAATTGCTGCAAGGGCAGATAATTCAGAAGTAAGTAAGCCAGAGTTGTGGTTCATACTCATGATATATTGCCTTACTATTATACACATTCCTCCAAAGTTTCATTTAAATATTTCAAGGGGTTAAGGAGTTATGGAGTGAATGGGGGAATGGGGCTAGCCTAAAAAAATAATCAAAGGGAGGTTACTTAAAAATCAAGGAAGGGGGAACAAACATTCTTATATGTGACACACCGTCTTGTGATCATGCAGACTGCTATAAAGTTTCATCAAGATATTCCAAATGGTTACTAAGTTATTGAATGCACAAGATTAGTATACACGAAAATAGCCTACACAATCTAATCAAAGGAATGCAACTCCAAAACAAAGAAAGGGAGAGCAACCATTCTCATACGCGACACATTGTCAGACCCTCATACACATTGCTATGAAGTTTCATCAAGATATCCCAAACGGTTATCTAGCTATGGCGCGCACAAGACTAGTAGGGTAAAAATAATCAAAGGGGCATAACTTGGAAACTAAGAAAGGGGGAACAACCATTACGCGACACTTTGCCCTATCCTCATATACAGGGTGTTAAGAAAGTTCGAAGACATCACAATATTGCTTATAACTTCAGAAGTTACGTTCATTTAATCTTAAAACTTTACAAGTTTCAAGAACTATTCAATATTAAAGGATCCACAATGTAACAACTTTTACAACCGTACTTTACCGTTACAACATAAGCAGTTCTTACCCAAGGTGTCCAAGTGGCCCGCTAGTTATTATGGATTTAACGTATAAAGATTAGGTATATTAGACTGTCATTTACTTCTATCTCTTATTGAATCATCATTCTTGAACTAACTGAAATGATAGAGACTAAGCCAAACAGTATTTTATTAGTTACAGTTTGTAAGGGATCATAGACAAGATGCACGTTTTGACAGATGAATCAATGACATGAAAAAGCAGATGAGGCATTAATTTTGCAAAGGGGGTGGGGGTAATGAATTAACATCTGAAACGAAACTTGAAATCAAAACTTGACATAAAATTATTTATATCATGGAGTGGATCATAGAGATATCGGAGACAAGAATAAAATTTTGAAATATTTGTGATGTATCTGAAAATTATTATATATGTGAAATTTTACCACCAAAAAGTCAAATTATGCAAATGTGTTGGTAAAATAGCATTTCTACGACAATAAAGCATCTAAATGAAAAGAAAATTTGTTAATTACAGGAGCTTTTATCCCAGTATAAAATATTTTAAGCGTTTCCTAAACTATTTCATATTCTTACGTAAGATGTTTAAAAACAACAAGGTTTTAGTGGAAAATTCAATGAAAAATGAATTTGAACTTAAACCTTAACAGTAATTTGTTAAGACTGATTTTGCAAAACAATATGAAAGGAAAAGTCAGATCAGATGTTTATGCTTGATGTAGAACATATCTTATAACTAGGGACTAAAAGAAATCTGCAAAATGCCTCTGTGTTTACAAATACTGATAGAAATTCTATCCCTACCCCTAAAAATTAAAGTTTCAATTGAGAATGGGGGTACCCTTCGATTTAGTCAGAAATTCCGTAGGAACCCGTCGAAAAATATTAAAATCTAAATAAAAAATCACGACTATATTCCCTGCAATATCAGTATTCTAAAATCTTATATATTTCTATCAGTTTTGAAAAACCAAGCGCTTAAGATGTCAAACTCCAATGCAAATAAAATTTTTGCCTTCACAATTTTCAGCCTCGTACAGGGTGTGTCCATGGCAATTCAGATTTACTTGTCATTTTGAAATTCAAAAATGAATTTGTGTGTTGTGTATTTTCGGTAGTGCGTCCTCTATCACATTTACAAAGTTTTGCGAAAATCATAGCATTTTAAGGCTTTCAGTCTAAGTTTAAATAATGTCTACGAACTTTCTTAACACCCTGTATATGTCTACAAAATTTGATGAAGATATCTCAAACCGTTAGTGAGATATGGTGCGCACAAGAATGTTGACGGACAGACGGACAGACAGACGGACGGACAGCGCCATGCCATAATACGTTCGTTTTTTTTTTCAAAACGGGCGTATAATAAAAAAAATAAATAAAGAGAAAACAACTTATTTTGTTTACCAAGACTGGACAACAACATAATGGTAACCAGTGACTCCAGAAGTATATGATGAACTGTCATATGTCTTTGGTCGGGTCCATCCGTGTCCTCTGGTTTCAAGTGGCCTGAGTCCTCAACTGTGTTTCATTATAGTTTTTGTTGAGTTAAACTGCCTCCCTGATGACCTAGCAGGCCGCCAAGCAGACCGAATACCTAATTTTGTGGAGCTGCATCAACGAAGTATGTGGTGGCACCATATACGAGGGTCATCCAAAAAGTTCCGTCACTAGCTTATATCTCGAAAACGAAAAGTGCTATTCATCTAAAATAAAAACCATTCAAAAACCCTGTTTTTTATCACATAGCTGTAAAAAACTGATTCTTGTATCAATGACATAACATTCACAATCTGCTTCAAAAGAAGGGTACCCTCACCCTACTGGCAAATTAGTAGATGCAACTCCGGCTATAATCAATGAAGGGATGTCTATTATCGCTGCCCGGTGCCTACGATATCTCAGGAGCTAATAAACACAACGAAAAAATCTCCAAGTGATTCTGTCCATTTTAAAGAGTTTACAGCATTTCGTTACCTCAACTTTATGCAAACAACGCCATAGGAAAATCGACTAGGTCATGTTCTAAGTTCAAAAGCTTCATAAACGTATAATATTTCAAATTCTGAAGCATATCTTTCCTGCAGTAGATCATGACAATGTGTTCTCAATCAAAATTTCAGAAAAGATCCCTAAATGAAGGCACAGTGGGTCCTTGAAAATCACGTGACTGTGTATTTCACCATATTTCATTTATCAGTATTTTGCATCGCATATAATTAACAGAAGTCGCTGATTTTTATGTAGTGTCTCAAAAAATGCAACGGACAGCAACCCTGAAAATTTCAGAATCCTGCAATATGTAATTGACGAGATATGCAGCATGAAGCAAGCCAGAACAAAAACAAAAATCGTGAAAATAGGCCAGTGTCAAATATAAGGTCTGTATCTGAGCTTATAACTAAACCAGATGGCATGTTTTCACCATTTACCTGATATCAGTATAAAGATAAAAGATTGTTCTTTTGATTGTTGCAAACCGTGGTAAGCTATCACGTCTGTGAGCAAAGTTATGAGTCCAGTGACAGAACTTTTTGGACGATCCTCGTAACTAAATAAGCTAGAAGCACCACAATATATACACATGGAAAAAAGTTTAGCACCCCCAGTAAAAATTCATTCTTTTCCAGCGAGCATCAGAGACAGAAAAAACAGATATTGAAATTGATTTTGAATGCAGTTCCAAAACCGGTGCATCTAACATGATCTGACTAAATTTGGAGCCATCATTTGTCAAAATGATGATACTTTTTCTCTGGAATAGCAAGGCGGTCCTATTTTATGTAGGGGTTGAATCTGACACTCGTATTCACGGACGCATTGAGTTACATAACTTTTACAAGCTTTAGACTTCATATGCTTGTCAAATCAGTCGCTGCTGGATATAAACAACCAATGAAACACGGAGTTCCTTGACTAAAGCCCCAAAGTTATACAGGCCACTTTTTATGCCCCCGTGACGATAGTCAGGGGGCATTAAGATTTGCCCCTGTCTGTCTGTCTGTCTGTCCGTCTGTCTGTTCGTCACGCTTTATAGTATAGAGTTTGTGTAATCAACTCCTCCCACAGTTTTCAATGGAACTTTTTCAAACTTTGCATACATGTTGTGGACATATTGAAGATGTGCATGTGGATTTTTGATGGGGCTAAAATTAATTTAGACAGATTTACGGCCTTTTGAATTTAGTCATTTTAGGCAAATTTTTGTATAGTAGGGTATAGAGTTTGTGTAATCAACTCCTCCCACAGTTTTCTATGGCTCTTTCTCAAACTTTGCTTACATGTTGTGGACATATTGAAGATGTGCATGTGGGTTTTTGTTGGACCTAAAATAAATTTTGACAAAATTACGGCCTTTTGAACTTAGTCATTTTAGGCAAATTTTTGCATTCTATGGTATAGAGTTTGTGTAATCAACTCCTCTCACAGTTTTTAATGGATATTTTTCAAACCTTGCATACATGCTGTGATTGTATTGAAAATGTGCATGTGGGTTTTTATTGGACCTAGAATTAATTTTGACAGAATTACGGCCTTTAGAACTTAGTCATTTTAGGCAAATTTTTGCATTCTAGGGTATAGAGTTTGTGAAATCAACTTCTCTCACAGTTTTCAATGGATCTTTTTACACCTTACATACATGTTGTGAATGTATTGAAGATGTGCATGTGGGTTTTTGTTGGGCCTAAAATTAATTTTGACAGAATATCGGCCTTTTTATTAACTTTGTCATTCTAGGGAAATTTTTGCATTGTAGAGTATGGAGTTTCTGTTATCAGCTTGCTCCACAGTTTTCAGTGGATCTTTTTCAAACCTTGTCTACATATTGTGGACATATTTGAAGATATGCATAAGGCATTTTGATAGAACTAGAATTAATTTTGACAGAATCACAGCCTTTTTAACTTAGTCATTTTGGGCAATTTTTACATGGTAGGGTATGTTTTCAATGGATTCTTTGTAGGAGCTTTATGGATATACACGTCATGTGACAGGCACTGCACGGGGGCATCATTACTGTCTTACAGACACAATTTTCTAGTTTCGATCAAAACGTAGCCCGCGCTTTCAATAAATTTTTTTGACTGATTTACTTCCAACTGATGCCCTTTTACTCGGATATCAAGAAGTAATATATCAAGGCTTAATAATTACGAAAAAAATGGTTTGGACTACTATCAGTGAAAAGTTGTGAAAAGTTTAGATTAAACTTCTGCAACAATCATTGGGGATGCTTAACTTTTTTCCAGGTGCATATATTCATGTAGAAATCATTATCCTAAAATCATCATAAAAACCTCTTCATAACTGAGCTTTTCTGATTTTTTTTAAATTTGACTTTGGAATATTAAAATTGTATGTTTTTTAGTTTTTGTTTGTAGTCCTTAGTTGAGCCGCGACAGGAGAAAACAAAGTAGTTGTGCGCCCAGCGCAGACTTAGATCAGCCTGGGCATCCGCCCAGTCTGATCAGAGTCTTCGCTGTCCGCATGGAGATAGCTTAGACCCTTAGCTTCCCTTTAAGTGCCTAGCAAAGAGTCTGATCAAACATGTCGCATGCCAGGCGGATCTGAGTCTGCGCTAGGCGCACATGCCACTTTATTGGTTTAGTCGTGTCGCGGCTCATTTGTTGTCCTGCCAGAAAATTGGACTGGTCTATGTGGTTTTGCAAGGTATCCGTACACAGACAAAATATTTCCAAAGATATTGTTGCTTATTTGGGGACCTAACACATAATCCCTAAACAGGGGTCTTATTGCATACTCCCGGACAATGAAGTTATTAAGATATAATACGTGTCATAAGTCAATAATATTTTGTCTTCAATGATATGTTAGAAATGCTTGCCAGGGACTCTAAATTGGAATGTTTGTTCAGCAGATAATTCTTTGCGGGCTACGTTGATAGTAAGTATGAGTCATACCTCTGAAGACTTAAAATAATGCTTACTTACCAGCTGTTAATTCGAAAATATAGGTAGAATAAAAATCAAGGGTCTCTGGCCTGCTCCAGACATCGATCCTGATACTCCAGCTACTATTTTACGTAATCAGCTTGTAACAAAATGTTTAAGAGAAGCTGACTGTAAGGATCGAGCATTGGATGGAAACTCAAAATTTTGTATTTTGCTAAAAATGTCATGGTTTAAAGCTCTCGACGAAAGATGAAGATTAGTGAAAAAATTAGTGAAATATGTCAAGCGGTTCTCGAGATATCTAAGCAATTACTGTTGCCATGGCAACCATTTTTAGGCCGCTCAAATTTTACATATTTTCATGACTTTTAAAGGGAAAACGTGTCTGTCCTGAAGCAAGTATCAAATAGTTAACTGGTATGGTGTTTAGGACTCAATGTAATTGTCAGTCTCTGCACCTTCAGAGCACTTACTACTGCACGTTGTTGAAACCATGGCAACTGGAAGTACATATAGTCGGAGAAAAAATAAAATTTGTGAAAATAGCTCTTTTTCAAATCGATGTTATTGAAAATGGCAGCCTGACCTGAATATATCATTAACATGTCTTCAAACAGCAACATAAGTACGGTACATAGCAAAAGCAATTAGTTGTAAACTTTCACTGACTACAGAATAAATGCACGTGCAAAGGGTGTCCCTGTCGCATTTACAATTTTACAGAAACGACAGTTTTTTAGATTTCTTTACCCTAATTTCCACACTTTCAGTTTGAATTTGCTTATTAAACAAATAAAGAGTCGCATTTTTATCCCATCTTTGCAAATAACGGCGTAGAAATGTAGTGTTTGATATTGTTTCTATGGTTACGATGCATAAAAATGTGTTACATAAGTTCAAAACGACCCTAAACCCATGTAACTAATATACAACTCTTAATTTGCAGTAGAATCGATATGGTTTTAATGTAGTTCAGTACTTGGTTTCCGTATCTCTAATGGTTTTCATTTTTTTTCCTAATAAACAGATTTAAAGTTGCTGCTTAGATACCCCACCCACTGTATATGCAATAGCAATATCGTCGTTTTGTGAAGAGAAAGTGTGTACAAATGTGAAAAAATACGTGATATAGAACTACACGATTAAGAACTTTTTTTTTCTTACCAGTGAATTGTCGCTGATGTATACATGGTGTTGAGCGCGAATTGTAGTTTATATCTCGGCGGCGAAGCCGGAGTGAGTTAAGAAAAGCTAAATGTAAGAAACAAGCCGAAAAATCACTCGCTCAACCAACAATAATTTCATACCAAAATGGACATTTTAAACATTTTTATGGCACCACAAATTAACATTTAAATGGCAGACTGGAAAACGAAGAGTTAATGACAGGTTTGTAGTTTTATGGCCCTTTCAACAGTACTTAGGTCATGCAACAAGGCATGGGTGATTTTTAAAGACTGTGTGCAATGGCACCCCGTGACTGAAAAAAAGAGATTCGAACAAGGACTGCTAGCTTAGCACGCAGGCGCTTCCCTCGCTAAGCTACAAAAAAGTGGATGAAATTAGATGGGATGAATAAATCACTCATGAGTACTCGTATACTTAAGATGGCACCCCTATCAGGATTACCTAAATTACACGACTTTCTTGGCTATTCTAGAAGCCCCAGGTAGCACAGTAGGTAAAGGCCAGGCCTGCTGATCAAGTGGTTCGAGTTCGAGATCTGCTTGATGCATTAATCTTTCCAACCGCAAATTTGGCTCCACTGCACAGCTTTTCATACTCATCCCCCCCCTCCCCCCCCCCCACACACACACACACACTTCCCACCATCCCCCAACCACATTCCCCAATCGTTCTGATATGACTGAAATACTGTTAAAAAGGACATAAAATCCAAATTCATTCATCCATCCATTTTTAGCTGTTCTATGTAGTATGACGATCATAGGTAACAGAACATTGCTTAAAATTTCAGTATCCCTCGGTGAATAGACGCTGTAGGCCTTAGTCTGCACCACTTTCTGTCCTGAAAACTGCCTCTCCTTGCGTATTACCTGCTTCACAGAAGCAATTCATTCAAAAAACATTAGTAAATCTATTTATTTCAACATAAAATAAAGATAAGGCAAAAATATTGCTGCAAATAAAACGGTTTTACTCCGTTCTTCTATTCCGTGATTTCTGCAGACGTTTTGCTCGGGACAACTCTTGTCATCAAATGTACCGAATACAACTGCAACTGCAGTCTTGGTAAATGGACCTATTTCATAGATAAAAAAAGGTCATGGTGAGCATTGTTGACAGTAATCTTATTCTTTCAAAGATACTATCTTTTATTATTAAAGATCATGGATACTACCTGTAGTGTTCGCAGATTTGTAATCGTCAAGGGAGGTAGATAATGCCAGTTAAAATTATCTCCCTTCCTACTATTTTACAGTATTGACACATTTCAAAGATGGATAACTTTTAAAGTTTTGCGAGTTTACACCTAATTTTTTGACTTTCTTTAACTTCAAACCTTACTCTATCATGCATATATTGCCTCATTGTCAAACGTGACTGCCATTTTTAGTTATCAGGCGAATAAAACACAAATTTTTCACTCAAAATTGGGTCGATTTTTTTCCAGTAAAAGCTCCCCCGTTGATAATAAGGGACAGAAAACATTCATATCATGTTATCTTATTACATACGTATGTATTTTCAAACTATACAAGCTAATAGGAATGGGATAATATTTGTTGTTTGATTTTTATCGAGGAAATATTACATACATGTCTAAATATTGATGTTTTCAAAATGGATTCTTGGTTACCATGGAAACGGCCGAACGTTGACCTCTAAAAACTTGTGAACTACAAACAAGCATGGTATATATCAATTTCCCAAAATTTGAGCCAAATCCGTAATTTTCGACTTTCCACGTTATTATGGGCCAATGCTCGATGTTTACAGTCAGCCTCTCTTAAATAATTAAAAATCGACCAATATACCCTTTAAAGTATAAATGTACCTTTACCAAATAGAGTGCGACAGCTGCAAATTTCTGTATTTACCTTCTTCAGTATCGCTCATCGCGAAAAAGGAGATGGGCAGATCTCAGCAGCCAAGGACATTCCTCTCCGAGCCACACTTACTGACGTATTCTGCGAGACAGAGCAGTTGCAGACATCAGTTAAAGAGACGCCTACGTACATGTATTAATTCGCAAAGGCATATGGCGTACCCCATCGAGGCACCTCAACCCCGTTGCTCCGAGAAAGGCGATATACAAGGAGTTAAGATGGCATATTCATGCGATTCTATGGCAGCGAAAAGGAAACAAACGATAATAACTGCTTCGGCTATAGACTTGATGACTGGTCTACGGGTAAAAGTCAGTCCATTGCAAAATACGAACACAAACATTTGTTCCAAGAGGAATGGTCTTCAAAATTACCTCACTCCGGTGGCAATATTGAATATTCATACTTGCCGCTGACAATTCTCGAATGAACCTATAAATTTGTAGCAGCTACCCTCATCTGCCGTTGAAGACTAGTTGTCCTTGTGTTGTGGCGTCCAACTGACATTGTGATAGCGATCGAATGACGTTGAGCCGTGGCTGTTTGACGTACATCTAGGTATTTAATCATGATTTATGTGTTTGCCGTTTTGATCGACTGATGGGTTTGAAGTCTTGCACACGGACCGAATATTTTTTATGTTCATGAAACAACACTCAATCCAGGGTGAGGGTTATGGTCGGGTAAAACCGGGTTGACCACCCTGGAATAGTTTATCAAATGCATTGTTTTTAGTTGTTGGGTCCGCGTGAGGCGTTCTTGCCCATCAGTTAACCATCACAGAAAACCTATGTATCCAACATAGACATTCTGATGACCGACACCGGAATACTGGAGTAAAGGTCCACCAGTGGTACCCTGGTGGGCCCGACTACAGACGGGAGATGATCAGGCGCCATTCAACTTAATTAGGTTTAAGTTTTAGGTCGGAGCTGTCAATCGAACCAAGATCACTGATACAGGTAACTCATTGCGTTCAGCACTGGCCTGCTAAGCTAGCGGCCGGTTTCGCATCCCACTGGGATTTTTTATAACCGTTCATAGGACTCCATTTCACACAACCTTCCATAATCATCTTTCTATCATCTTCGACGGTACCTTTAAAACTATGTCATCCATCCATCCATCTATCGTCATTAACCCATGAATGCATAGCGTCCCATAAATGGAACATTGCAAAAAGTGCAGACCTAGATCAGACGACGCTAAAATGCGGCGTCTGTTCGGAGTCTTCACAGTTGTATAAGACAAATGGATATTTCTCCTTAAAATGAAATTAAAAGGATAAAAATAAACTCAGCTAGTCATCCCTCTATTGACAAATGGGCTGATTCATTTGATAAGCATTGAATAGTCCACTGGCCATAAATGGGGTAAGCCTTAGGTCCCACCCATATGCATGAAATTAAACTATATATAGCAGACAGGCAGTCTGTCGCATGGCATCCAAGTTGCATACGAACAGTTATTTTTCTGAACTGATCATTAGATAAATATCATAAAATTTAGGTTCCGACAGGCCAAGCACAGGAAGAGATTTCTGTCCGCTGGTTGATGTAGACACCAAGTCGAAATGCTGCCGAAAAAAAGAAAAGAGAAAAAAGAACCCCAAAAATCAGTCTGGTACATGCACATGATGCATGTCGTCAATATCCTTACGGACATGCATGAGCTGCATATACACATACATGCCCAAGCTTGCTTATTTTGCATATACTTGTACATGTACTTGTTCGAAGCATCGTCAACTTAGGAAGTCGTTAGTCATTGATCCAGAACAAATGAGCAAATGAATAAAGTGTGCTGAGAACACTGCAGAAGCTCCTCAGATTTTTCAACAAGAGGTGGTAGTGTTCTTGTGTACTTTTTGGAAATATAACATTTCATTAACAAACGACATCATTAGTTTTGAACAATCGGGCCCAGAACACAGGTTTTCATCATGATTCAACCCATATACATTTACAAAATAAGCTCAAGGTATTTCTCTTTATTTGTTTTGCTTTAAGTTGTCAACTTAAGAATATCTTAAAACTTGCATAAGATGTTCGATCTGTGCCAATATTTTGATAAGAGGGCTAAAACAAAAGATAGTGCTATCAAATAATACTGCTAATAGGTATATTAGTATAAACTTATGACGTAATGAATAAACATACGTGAAAGTCATTGAAAACCAGTTTTATAAATTGATCGCAATGGTTTGATTTGTAAATAGATGGGCTATACTTATCACGTTGCAATGGTGAATTGCTACATTAGAAAAGTCCAATCTTTATTTTTGTTTTATTCATGTACATGCAATGCATGTATATGAATAAAACAAAATGT
Organism: Ctena decussata; assembly: GCA_963989385.1. Lineage (NCBI taxonomy): Eukaryota > Metazoa > Mollusca > Bivalvia > Lucinida > Lucinidae > Ctena > Ctena decussata. The sequence continues at coordinate 37,563,921 of OZ022499.1, read as the reverse complement.
AAAGATATCGTTACAGCTTGAGATATAAAGACTTCTCTTCTGTTAGCATCAAATAAATGAAAACATTCCAATCTAAAATCTGAGATAACTTTATAAATATCAGAAAGGGCAGTGGTGAAGCGAATAATCTTTTGCCATTAGTTCCAGGCATGCTCAAATACCAAAATGAAACACTTACAAATGGTGTGGGCGGCAAAGACGGCTAGCATGTAGAACATACGAAGCTCTCCTGGCGACTATTATTTTAGTGACATGAGTCTTATCAGAGTTAGGTTTCCATTCTTTTAGATTGCCGTAGGTTTTCGCAACGTCGAGCATTTCCCTCGTCATGCCCTTGTCTGTTGCCTTTCTCTGGACACAGAGGTTAAGGTGGCTTTGTGGGGAACGTCTGCGCTAGAAAGTTAATACATTGGCCTCATTCCGCGAGACACAGCAGACCTGCAGACATCAGGGTTCGAGGTTATAAAACTTGAGTACATTCTCAAACTCAAAATAAAGCACACTGATTGGCTGCAGCAGCCAATCAGTGTGATTTATTTTGAGTTTGATATTATTCTCAAGTTTTATAACCTCGAACCCTGATGTCTGCAGGTCTGCTGTGTCTCGCGAAATGCTTGAGTAAGTGTGGCTCGGATAGGAGGGATGTCCATTGGTTGCTGAGACCTGTCCATCTCATGCTCTTTCAAACGTTTGGAGTTTAGCGACACTGAAGAAGTTAATAGAGAAACGCGCGTCTGGCGTACTAGATTTGATAAAGGCACGTTTATTGTGGTGAAATGTTAAAAAAGGCAGAAAAAACAATCTCGCCTCCAGAATTTCCCGATCATATTTTCTATATACTACAGTACTATAATTTTTATTACTTCCACCACCAATTCCAAAACTACAGCTACTATTACTAATGAAGATATCAATAACATGCATTTTTGGTGATGATCTTGGTGTCCTTACCATATAAATTCGGTTATAAGACGGGACTTTACCCTTCCAAAATTACCGCAAATATATAAATCAGTCGTGTATTTCATCTATTAAATGGGGGTTTCTCTTCCGAAACAATTCCAAAGATCTAGATCCATCTTACAAGACGGATTGTTTTAGATTGTTTTGGAAGGGAGATCCCCGCCTTATACTCAAAGAAAAACGGCTACTTTATTTTAAGCAGCACTAAAAGTTTGTATAGATATGTGTATGCCCGTTATTAGGATATGCAGAGTCGATAAAAAAACATCGTAACAGAAGTCCCAGGAAAGTCTCCAAACTTTCGTTAGTGATAAATGTACTTCTCCATAAAATATGACAACCTCAACTTTTGTACGCAAAAAAAAAAAAAAAAAAAACATTAATAAAAAAAAACAACAAAAGAATAAAAATCACTTTTCGATTGTGCCAAATGGATTACGTCATATTGGATGCACCCTTACAGGGTCTTTGAAAAGCAAACAAACGAACAAAAACAACAACAACCCCCCCTCCCCCAAAAAACAACAACAAAAAAAACAACAACAACAACAAAAGAAAAAAATAAAACAAAAACAACAACAGCAGAAAAAATAGACAACAGACATATATGAGAGAGTTTTAGCATTTGCACGTTGTACCAGAAAGGAAAAAAATATTTATTCAGTAAAAATTGATGTTTATTACCACGACCATTATTGGTATAAACGTGTTTATATCTTGGATTTGGAATCCATTTCTCCGCTTCGCACCAGGTATTTAGATAGCGTCTCAGTAATATGTGATCTGCTCTTCTAATAAGTGGCTTATGGTTTCGAAACCAAAGATAATGAGTAAAGGATCACAGATAAATGGTTTTAATTGCAAGAAAAACTGAATACTGACACTCGTTATCAATGTATGTGTAAACAGACCCAGGTTTTAATCTGTTTGATGATCTTCTTAAGAAAACGATAGGAATCCTTAAGTAGGTTTGTTATAAACTTATATGAAGAAATATTGCTGATAAGAAGTAGCCTTATTTTACATAATAATCCACAAGCAATAACCGTAAGTTAATACATACAGTTGGGTAACTTGGAATCGGCTGTTCGCAGCTATAAGGCCAAAAGCAAAATCTTCCTTGGAATCTTTTGGTAGCAACCCAGCGGGCATATGACGTCGAAATGACGTTGGACTGACGTCGGTGCGACGTGAAGACGTCGCATCGACATCAGCCCGATGTTATTTCGACGTCATGTGCCTGCTGGGAAAAGGTGTTATATCTAAATGGTTTATCTATTTAATCATGTTTGTAAAGCCTCCTTGTTAGATATTTCAATGATCTGCACATGACAGAGGAAGTCAGACTGGTCCGATTTAAGTCGCATAACTTTAATTTCAGAATTTATTTTACGAAAAAGTGAAAGACAGGTTAACACAGAAAGCATAGTACACTATAGTCCGTTTGCTCCCAAATGCAAACGGCATTCCCAATATTTTCTCAAAATTGATTAGAGGTAAAAGATTTTCAAATCGCTCGTTCTTAATTTTCTGCCTATACATAACAAAATCATAATTTTGCAGAAATGTGAGGTTTTGCATAAAAAAGTTTCTATACAAAACAAGGACCTAAAAGATGTCATTTTCACCTCTTCATTACAAGGGAGTAAAAGTTGGCTGTTGGAATTCCCGTTTAGTTTACGCACTGGTTGGGAGCGTACAGTACAAGTGACCGGTTGTCCCGATCTGTATAGTGGACACATCTTTGTCCCAATATGTCGGGTAAGTTTCAAAATTGTTTATTTTTGTGTCTTAAAATCATTAAGTGTAGGTAGAACAGCTTGCTCGACAAGCCTTCATACAGATCTTTTCAACATGTTACCTTAATTTTCTGTAAATTGTTATGATATGCTTTATTTTCACATTTAATTTGAGAAAATCACTACTCTACTTTCGATTTCGAAATCTGCGCCATTTCTTCAAATTTTGCCATCAATTGTATATGAAACAACCGTGTTTTCTTTAGAAATATTTTATGGTGTATTTAGGTTCAGGATTAATTAATCTTGTTAGATATCATGCTAGGTAAGGGCAATTATTTTCAAAGAAAACAAAAGAGGGGTCAAACACTATTCTGTATCGTGGGTCGTAAAACTGATTGTCACTGAGACATCCCATACAGTCAGAAAAATTTGGGGATGCTCAGCTTTGATTGTCTTGTGGATTCGTCCCGTACTTAAAGGATACTTATCATGGGTAAATCTCTTAATAGATCATTAATCTATCTTAAAAAGGGACTAACTAACATTTTTTTCGAATCAAAACGCTAACTCGGCCGATCTTCTGGTTACACGTGTCGTGATCTGATTACAAACACCAGTGATTTGCAGATGAAAATACGAATTTAGAGCAAAGAAAGCAACATCTAGCCATCTCCAAAGATGACCATAATGGAAAACATAAATAGAGAAAACACTCTTACCAAGTGGTTTACATCCAAACAATAAAAGAAAACACATTTCACACAAACACACCCTGAAGGTCATAACAACGGACAAAGATTTGCCCACTATACACATCGGACAACGGTTCACATGTACTGTACGCTCCCAACCAGTGTTACGTGTTAGAGCATGTGACCATTGTATGCTATCCCTTGAACGAAATTTGCATAATATTCTAAATCCATTTTTTTTCTAATTTTTGTTTCACCCATATATTATCAAGTTTTAAAAGATCGATTTTTACTCGCAATATAATATAATAGTTCAATATTTATTTACAACATAGTATCACCTGACCAGTGATACCATGCATTACGCGTGCGGACAGGTGAATACATTTTACTATTTCATTCATATGCGCCCACATCTGTAGTAAACAACGAGTTTACGCTTTTGCCCATCAACAATATTTTGGCTGTTCTAACAAGCATACAACGCCCTTTAGTGAACTTGCTCAGTTTTTGCATTGAGGTCAATGTAAAATATTTTACAAAAGCATCCAAAAATTTGGACTTTACGTATTCTGTTATGTATAGTTATAGGAATCATTAGGACATTTGAACATTTGATGGAACTTTCATCGTTTTCGAGAAAAGAAGCAAAACCCTGTTTGCACTTGGGAGCAAACGGACTGTACATGCGTTTAACATTACCATTCACTTAATTTCCAAGATATCTATTATAATTTAAAAGAAAAAAGGCATCAAAGTATCAAAATCTGAAAACTAAAAAATGTTGCCTTGATAGTGTATAGTACCACAAGGATTTTAAAACTGAACAACAGCAAAAATCTATTTTGAAAAAAAAAGAAGAAGAATGAGCTAAAGAACCAAATGAACCTAAGATATTGCACTTTTATATAGTACAGAAATACTTTTTGCGGCGGCCAAATGACTCGTCACCAAATTGATGTATTGTAGCTTTCAAGCTAATAAAAAGACATTGGAATACAAACAACAAATTATGCATGCTTTGACAAGCCGTCATACGAAGTGATGACCATTACTTTCTTAATCGTTTACAAGTCATGTTTTACGAGTTTTCAATACAAAATATATCGAAAGGTGGAGTGCTTAGGGTGCTAGGCTTCTCTTTAGAAAGTCGCAGGTCCGCAATCCACAAAACCAGTGGCTGAAAAATGTCTTTGACAACACATCGCAGTGAAAGGGTAGCTCAGTCGAATCAGGGAATTTAAGAAAAAAAAAGCCAAAGGACAGGAATGGCTCCCGCCTTTAATCTATGTCTAATATACAGTGGGCCTCCAACTACCTCCTGCTACTAAGGGCCACAACGCTACGTGAAGCCGTTCGTTTCTACATATTACTTAACACTACTAAAACAAAACAGCTCATTCCAAAGATGGCTGTACTGACATGTTTCCTTACTATTTCTGGGAATGCATCGTACTTCTCTCTCAGTGCAGACTAGGTTCTTATTACCTCATGCATCAAGTTTCTTTCCGTCTGAAACATAAGATAAAACAGCTCATCTAATCATTTTAAACACAAATTATCCTTATTTAAATATGTTACAGTTTTAAAAGCATGCTGCGCCCTCTCCCTCTTCTGTTACATTCGTAACAAGCTATTAATTACAACAATTCCTAGATATCAACAAGTATTAACAGAATACATAATCCCCCACTGTTTTATCCAATTATATGACATCAAAATATGATTCTATGATTGGTTATAATTGATCAATACGCGGCATATAATAGACTTAGACAACCTAGGAATTGTCTCGGCAAAATTAGTCGCGCTATGATACCGACGGTATGTAGAAATATTGACTACTGTCACGCACAGACGAGCGTCTCTCACATCGAAAACAAATGCTTTCAGACAGAACTGACGTCTTTATTAAAGGTAAGCACGTATGCAAATATGATCATATGACATGTAACAGCCAATTAATATTTAGTTCTTTGTATATAAGGTGGATTCCCAAATACGAGCACAACATTTTTCCTAAGTTTCTAGCGACTTATTCGAAGTCAGGATGCCAGATTTCAAAGTGTCTCTAACCGCCGGCTGTCATCGTGCATTTTCAGCTTCATTTTCTTATACGGAGACCGCTCTTTGGTTCAGGGAGCTGCTTGAAGATCTAGTGGCTTTGAATTAGGTGATTTATTATTTTGCTGTCCTTTTTGCAATGTTTCAGTCATTTCAGACTGATGATGGTGATGATTATTGGAAAATCGTAGGAGAATCACAACCCAGATCGCAAACTCGCGGCTTCTGGATAACGAGGCCCGACCGATAACCTTAGACGGTCCAGCACACAAGATGCAGAGTCCACACATATCGCAGCAGATTCTGTTTGACCTCATCAATCATTCTAGACTGTGATTGTACAAGTACATTAAGTGCCGGTGTCAGATAATATTTTGACCCAGGGTCATTATATTATGACCCGCGGGTCAAAATATTATTATAAGATTTTGACCCCCTCCCCCCTATAATATTTTGACCCGCCCCCATGAAAAAAAGTGGAAATAGAGGAAAGTATATGTAAGACCTACAGTAACCAAGCAAATATCAAATACAATATTAATTCGCTGCTCCTCCTCATTTTGAAAAAAATCTGCAGGGGGGGGGGGGGGGGGGGGGGGCAAAATATTATAGCTATAATATTATGACCCGCCCCACTTGAAATTTCAAGTTTTAAAGTTACCATGGTACTATTCATTGATGATATCTGTTTGATAAAATTTAAATTCAAACACCATCAGATTCTTAATACTTAAAATACTAACGATGGGCGTGAGGGGTGGGGGTCAAAATATTATAGCTATAATATTTCGACCCACCCCCATGAATTAATTGGAAAAATTGGGGATTATATGTAAGACAACCATAATCAAGCATGAACTACAATTACAGTTTACAGCTCCTCCTCATAAACAGTCCATTGTTGGTTGATATGATGCTTAACGTCCACGGTAAACAGCTAAGGTCATGTCGGGACGGTCAGTTAGCCTAACCACACTATTCCTGGGCAGGCTTAGAGCTCCTTAGCGGTTAACCAGTACTAAGTGCACATACTTCCGCCAGTAACTGACAACTACCCTTCTTGAATCAGCGGAAGGAGAAACGAAAGTATGTGGCCAGACCGGGTTTCGAACCCAGGACCTCTGACTTATGAGTCAGGTGCCCTACCGATTGCGCTACGTGGCCCGGCCATAAACAGTCCAGCGAAGTTGTCTGGGTGAGTGTGTGTTGTGGTGGGGGGGGGGGGGGGCTTTTATAGCTATAATATTTTGACCCGCCCCTATTAAGAATAAAATAGGCCATTTTTAAAACATACTTCTATTGTTCTCTTTATATCTGTTGTGACAGAATTTAAATTAAAAACACTATGTGATTGTCATTTTTAGAGCTATAAGCCTTAATATGCAAAGGATGGGTCTAGGTGGGGGCGGGTCAAAATATTATATCTATAATAGTTTGACCCCCCTCAGAGTTACATATGTCTTCTACCATACTGGCATTCGTTGCTTTACATCTATTGTGATAGTATATGAGATTTAAATACCACCTGATTGCATTTCCTATTGCTATTAGTACTTCATATAGTAAAGATGGCTCTGAGACAGGGCGGGTCAAAATATTATAGCTATAATATTTTGACCCACCCCGCTTCAGAGTTGCATAGGCCTTTAACCATAGCTCCATTGGTGTCTTAAGGTCTGCTGTAATAATATGTAAATAAAAAGCACTATCTGATTGTCAGTCCCAAAGTTATAAGGCTTTATATGCAAAGAACAAGTCTGGGTGTGTGTGTGTGTGTGGGGGGGTGTCAAAATATTATAGCTAAAATATTTTTGACCCGCCCCTCATAAAAATTAAATAGGTCTTTATTTGTTGTTTCACTGGTATCTTTATAACTATTCTGCTAGAATCAAAAATTAAATATCATGTGAGTGTCAATCTACAGCTATAAGTACCTCATAGGCTAGAGATGGATCTGAAAGAGGGTGGTTCGAAATATTATAGCTATAATATTTTGACCCGCCCCTTTTCAGAGTACAATAGGCCATTTAACATACTTCTATTGGTCTTTTTATATCTGTTGTGTCAGAACTTGAATGAAAAGCACTATGTGATTGTCCTTTCCAGAGCTAAAAGCCTTAATCTGCAAAGGATGGGTCTAGGAGGGGGGCGGGTCAAAATATTATAGCTATAATATTTTGACCCGCCCCTGTTGAGACTAAAATAGGCCATTTAACATACTTCTATAGGTTTCTTTACATCTGTCGTGACAGAATTTAGATTAAAAACACTTTGTGTTTGTCATTTCCAGAGCTATAAGCCTTAATATGCAAAGGATGGGTCTAGGAGGGTATTATAGCTATAAGATTTTGACCCCCCCCCTCTCTGAGTTACATATGTCTTTTACCGTACTTGCATTGGTTTGTTTACAACTATTGTGATAGAATTTGAGATTTAAATACCATATGATTGCATTTCCTATTGCTATAAGTACTTCATATAGTAAAGATGGCTCTGAGACAGGGCGGGTCAAAATATTATAGCTATAATATTTTGACTCACCCCGCTTCGGAGTTACATAGGCCTTTCACCATAGTTTCATTGGTGTCTTATGATCTGCTGTAATAATATTCAAATAAAAACACTATCTGATTGTGAGTCCGAAAGTTATAAGGCTTTATATGTAACGGACGAATCTCTGTGTGTGTGTGTAGGGAGGGGGGGGGGTCAAAATATTATAGCTATAATATTTTGACCACTGGTATCTTTATAAGTATTCTGCTAAATTAAAAATTAAATATCATCTGAGTGTCATTCCTACAGCTATAAGTACCTCATAGGGTAGAGATTGATCTGACAGAGGGGGGTCAAAATATTATAGATATAGTATTTTGACACGCCCATGTTGAGAGTAAAATAGGCCATTTAACTACTTCTATTGGTCTCTTTATATCTGTTGTGACAGAATTTGAATCAAAAACACTATGTGATTGCCATTTCCAGAGTTATAATCCTTAATATGCAAAGGGTGTGTCTTGGAGTGGGGCGGGTCAAAATATTATAGCTATAACATTTTGACCCACCCCTGTTGAGAGTAAAATAGGCCTTTTAACATACTTCTATTGGTCTCTTTATATCTGTTGTGACAGAATTTAAACTAAAAACACTATGTGATTGCCAGTTATAAGCCTTAATATGCAAAGGATGGGTCTAGGAGGGGGCGGGTCTAAATATTATAGCTTTAATATTTTGACCCCCAACTCTCTGAGTTACATATGTCTTCTACCGTACTGGCATTGGTTTGTTTACATCTATTGTGATAGAATTTGAGATTTGAATAACATCTGATTGCATTTCCTATTGTTATTAGTACTTCATATAGTAAAGATGGCTCTGAGACAGGGCGGGCAAAGTATTATAGCTGTAATATTTTGTCCCGCCCGTCTTCAGAGTTACACAGCCTTTCACCATAGCTCCATTGGTGTCTTAAGATTTGCTGTAATAATATTTAAATAAAAACACTATCTGATTGTCAGTCCCAAAGTTATAAGGCTTTATATGTGTAGGACGAGTCTGTGTGTGTGTGTAGGGGTGGGGGAGAGGTGGGGTGGGGTCAAAATATTATAGCTATAATATTTTGACCCGCCCTCATTCAAGTTAAATAGGTCTTTTTTTTGTTGTTTCACTGGTATCTTTATAACTATTCTGCTAGAATTAAAAATAAAAAATCATCCGAGTGTCATTCCTACAGCTATAAGTACCTCATAGGCTAGAGATGGATCTGACAGAGGTGGGCCAAAATATTATAGCTATAATATATTGACCCTCCCCGTTGTGGAGCAAAATACTTCTATTGGTCTCTTTATATCTGTTGTGACAGAATTAAAATTAAAAACACTATGTGATTGTCATTTCTAGAGCTATAAGCCTTAATATGTAAAGGATGGGTCTAGAAGGGGGATGGTCAATATATTGTAGCTATAATATTTTGACCCCCCCACCTCTCAGAGTTACATATGTCTTCTATCGTACTGGCATTGGTTTGTTTACATCTATTGTGATAGAATATCAAATGAGACTATACAATTATCAAACAATGAAAAACTCTTAGGTGTTAATATTGACAACACACTTTCCTGGACCTTTCATGTTGAAAATACAGTGAAAAAGTGCAACTCATTGCTTTATTTGCTTAACAGAATAAAATGCTACCTAACCATACCTGTCAAAAAATTATTCTATAATGCATATATTCTTCCGCATTTAGATTATTGCTGCACAGTCTGGGGTAATATTAACAATAACCTCACAGACACACTGGTCAAGTTTCAAAAAAGGGCAGCAAGAATTATTTTAGATCAGAGCATTGACACGCCATCTGCTGAGCTGGTTGCAGAGTTGAAATGGATGATTTTCCCAGAAAGAGTGAAGTATCAGAAGGCTGTTTTGATGTTTAAAATAATGAACAACTTTACCCCATCCTACCTTAATAATCTTTACAGCTATACATCAGATATTCATCAAAGATCATTGAGATCAACAACTGACAATTTACTATATGTACCCAGACCCAATATTGAAATCTTCCGAAATTCATATGCCTACTATGGATCTATGATATGGAATGCCATCCCTGAGTATGTGAAACAAAGTTCTTCTGTGGCTATGTTTAAAGCAAAATATCTGCAGTGGGCAAATGCTCAAACTTAACCATACATATTAAGGGCTAGTACTTTATGTATTTATTCTCTTTCTTTAAATTTGTACACCTCCATATTTTCTGCCATTTTGCAGGGGAGTGCAGCCTTTGTGATTTTCTGTTTTGCTTGTTTTGCTTGTTTCAATGACATATCCCAAATGGGGTTTGTTCTTGGAGGAAAGAATTTGCACCTAGAGGTGCAAATTCTGTACTTTAGAAGTTGGCCCTCTTTGGAAGGCAACAACGGGAAAAATGGTAAAGCTACTTCCCCCGAGGTGTGCCCATATTCATTAATTTACAGTTGACTGTTTCTATATACTACTGAATTGCTTGTAAATAACTGATGTTTTGAGACGTTTGTGTGCACGTCCATGTTTTATGCCATTTTTTCTGGGGGTAGCAACTTTTGTGACTTTCCCTTTTTGCTTGTTTGGATGGCATAAACCTTCGAAAATAGGGTTTGTTCTGGGAGGAAGGAATTTGCACCTAGAGGAGCGAATTCTGTCCTTTAGAAGCAGGCCCCCTTTGGAAGGAGAAAATGGAATTATGGTAAAGCTACTCCTCTGAGATGTGTCCATATTCTTTAATTTGCTGTATCTGTATATATTGCATTGCTTGTAAATAACTGTTTGTGTTTTGACATGTTTGGGTACACCTCCATGTTTTCTCCCATTTTGCAGGTGAGTCCAGCTTTTTTGACTTCCTGTCTGCTTGTTGAGATGACATAGTCCCTCCAAAATGGGCTTTGTTCAGTCAGGAAGGAATTTGCAGTCCCTCCAAAATGGGCTTTGTTCAGTCAGGAAGGAATTTGCTCCTAGAGAAGCAAATTCTGTCCTTTAGAAGTTGGCCCTCTTTGGAAGGGAAACAAAGAATTGTGATGCTAACTCCCCTGAGGTGTGCCCATATCCTTTAATTTGCTGTTCCTATATAGTATTGTATTGCTTCTAAATGTCTGTCTACATATGATTCAAAGAGTACCCCAGGGAAAATTGGATGTACATCCAACTGGGCTTCCTCTATAAATAAAGTCATTATTATAATATTAGATTTAAATACCATCTGATTGCATTTCCTATTGCTATTAGTTCTTCATATAGTAAAGATGGCTCTGAGATACTTGATGATGGTAGGGCTTATATTTCCATTTTATTCATAGGGGCAGGTCAAAATATTATAGCTATAATATTTTGACCCCCCACTCGCCATCAAGCCCATCGTCAGTATTTTAAGTGTTTTAGTGATAGAACAGAGAATCTGATGGTGTTTTAATATAAATTTTATCATAGCAGATATTAACAAATGAAAAGAACCATGAAAACATTAAAAACTTTTAATTTTAAGTGGGGTGGGTCATAATATTATAGCTATAATATTAAGTACTAATAGCAATAGGAAATGCAATCAGATGTTATTCAAATCTCAAATTCTATCACAATAGATGTAAACAAGCCAATGCCAGTACGGCAGAAGACATATGTAACTCAAAGAGGTGGGGGGGGGGGGGGTCAAATTATTATAGCTATAATATTTTGACCCGCCCCCTCCTAGACCCATCCTTTGCATATTAAGGCTTATAGCTCTGGAAATGGCAATCACATAGTGTTTTTAATTTAAATTCTGTCACAACAGATATAAAGAGACCAATAGAAGTATGTTAAAAGGCATATTTTACTCTCAACAGGGTTGGGTCAAAATATTATAGCTATAATATTCTGCCCCCCCCCCCCCCAACACACACTCACCCAAACAACTCTGCTGGACTGTTTATGAGGAGGAGCGGTAAACTGTAATTGTATTTCATGCTTGATTATGGTAGTCTTACATATAATCTCCAATATTTTCATTTAATTCATGGGGGCGGGTCAAAATATTATAGCTATAATATTTCAACCCCCCCCCTTCCCTCACGCCCATCGTTAGTATTTCAAGTATTATAATGATGAAACAGAGAATCTGATGGATTTCAAGTGGGGCGGGTCATAATATTCTAGCTATAATATTTTGACCCACCCTACAGATTTTTCAAAATGAGGAGGAGAAGCGAATTAATATTGTATTTGATATTTGCTTGGTTACTGTAGGTCTTACATATACTTTCCTCTATTTACATTTTTTTTCATGGGGGCGGGTCAAAATATTATAGGGAGGGGGGGGGGGGGGGGGTCAAAATATTATGATAATATTTTGACCCACGGGTCATAATATAATGACGCGCGGGTCACTTTTTAGGCGGGTCAAAATATAATATGACACCGGTGCTTATTTAGCCCCATAATATGTTTGCAGTTTAGAAGTACATGTATTTGTTGATACAAGAAGTTTGAAAACTTTATCTGATCATCAAAACATTTAGGGAGACTGGCATATGGTAGTGATGATGGATACAGAGATAACTTGAAGAGGTAACTGTGAAAAATCTTCACACTTTCTAGACCATGTAAGCCGCACTGTAGAGTAGAGGTCAGTTACGGCCAGTTAAAAAGGCTAAATGAAGGAATGAATACCGTTACGTACCGGAAATACCTAAGATAAACAGTGCAAGTTCTCAAACCTATATAAAACACAGTACTTTGAATGGTGGTTGTTCCTGTAGTGATTGCACCCTTGCTGCCTTATGCAACATTTGCAAGCTACTGATTGGCGTTAAAGTTGCATTACACTGATATGGATTCCATTTTCCCTTTCATATAATGTGTTGTGATTCGGCCTCGAATCAGTCTCTCCACTAAGTGACCTATGGTTGCAAAACCAAAGATAATGAGTAAGATCCATTGATAACGTGTTTTAATTTGCACGGAAAACTGAATCTTGATACATACTTATCAATGCATGTGTAAACAGAATTTGTCTTCATCTGTTTAGTGATCTTCCTAAGAAGGAGATATTAATCCTTAAGTAGGTTTATTATAAACTTATCTGGAGGAATTGGATAGCTTAGACGATGTCTAGGTATATGGAACTCGACATAAACTAACCCTTATTTTGCTAAGCAGTATCAGTACATGTATTTAGAAAGACTAAGCTTGAAAGCCAAAACCGAGAACGAATTTCTTTTAAACCTTTGTTCTAGGTACTTGAGGCGCCATATTTTTAAATGTTGACCAAAAATGAACAAACGCTAATAAATTCTTTACGGATATGGAAAACAAAGTGGATACAAATGTATCTCAGGAAAAGTCATAGTCTCAAAAACATAACTCATCCAGGCCACCGATTGAAGAAGGCAAAAAATGCAAACGATTCAACTTAAGTATACATTCTTGATAACAGACACGCCAGTCAAACACGGAGAAACTGTACGTAAATTCAACAATAACAAAAAGAAAGAATGAAAACAAATGAAATGAAAACACGAAACATCCACAGCTATACAGATGAAGCTCAACCGTGATTAGGTTAATCACCAAGCATGCAGTTTGTCGCATAAGATAAATAGAGTAACCTTTATGTTTTGTATTGAACTTCTTTTAATCTTTTTAATTGTTCCGAATAATCAGGTTTACAAGAAACCTTTCTGAACTTTAACAGTAAGTTTCCATAAAATTCCGGCTCCGATTGGCCTTGTCGAAGACGTGTTTCTTGCCATAGTTATATGCATATTTGGATAAAAAAAACCAAGTGTCGGCGATAAAATTTAAATAAAAAAAAATAATAAATAAATAAAAAAGCCTCCAATTAGAAATTTAGATAAAACGAAGCCGTTGGAAATAGATAAATGTAAATCCAAAACCAAAATGGGGCTATGTCTCAGAAAGCTCAACGTAAATGGTAGACAAGACTAGAGGACATATCACATTTACCACAACATTTCTGAATTCATGAGCTGTTTAATAAAGTCGGTCTAATCTAGACTCTGTTGGAGTAGTTTAGGGATTGTTGCTATGAATAATATAGCTAAGAGAATTAACATCCTCAGACGTCTCCCGTGGTTATGTGGCTGTTGTGTCAGTGGTTGCTAGAGGCCACCTATCTTAGGCACAACATATGAAAGACGGGTCTGTTCTTCTTTTGCTGCTTTAATCTTCCTTGATTTGATGTAGGTACTACTGGACTGCTGGGTTGAGAGAGAAGTTTTCAGGTTTTTGGCCTTTGGGACTCGAATCTTCGACCTTCTGCGCTACAACCTGGCCCCGACGTTATAAAACTTTTTTCATGCTCAACTCAGCTGAGCCTGAAATTTTATCTGCTGATAAATATGAAAATGCTAACTAATGTTGGCATTTTCATATTCATAAGCAGTAAAAATTTCATACTTAGCTAAACTGAGCAAGATAACAACTGTACTTATCAATAATTTGCTATTTATTAGCAGCTAAAATTTCATTCTCAGCTGAGTTGAGCATGGAGAAAGTTTTATAACCTCGGGGCCAGGATCTCTTACCACCATTCCGAATATCTCTGCATAATGTGTACTGTTAAATATATGCTTGCACAACGTAAATGTACTTCTAATGCGCCATGTACATTGTCTACTCTTAGCTACAGTTTTCGTAAGACAGTGTACAAGGGCCTTTTTCTGATAACGAGGTGTGTATCATTAAAACGTACCTACTCGTATCCAAGATTCCCCATGTGGTAAGAGGTGCATGCGTGTCTTATAGATTGCCATATGTTATAATTCCTTTGCTAAATGAAGCATTTTCAGATTATGTTTCTTAAGAAACTATAGTCTAAACACTGTGTAAATGAATACCAAGGATAAGCTGAGGATTACTACGCTCCCAATACGCTCCCGTAGGAATTTAAACATAAAAGTGTGTGGCAGGAATTAGATACTGAACACATATGAGCCGCGACACGAGAAAACCAACAATGTGGTTGTGCGCCCATCGCAGACTCAGATCAGCCTGGGCATCCGCCCAGTCTGATCAGAGTCTTCGCTGTCCGCGTGGAGGTAGCTTAGACCCTTAGCTACCCTTTAAGCGCTTAGCGAAGAATCTGATCAGCCTGCTCGGATGCCCAGGCTGATCTGAGTCTGCGCTGGGCTCACAACCACATTGTTGGTTTTCTTGTGTCGCGGCTCATATCAGAAACATTAGCAAGATCAACAAAGGCTGATGGCTCTATGAAACTCAACTGTCAAATAATGATACCACATTTTGCCTCATTAGATCAGGAAATCTCGAAAGTTGTTTATGTTTCTTAGACACTAATATCTTTTCTGGCAATATAACAAGTTCTGCTATTATAGGAATATTATAAAAATATATGTTTTTCTGTAGATTGTACTTGCTTGTGTTTATTTAACCACCATGAACATTCGATTCATGTGTTCGTCTTTTGCTCCATTTCTTAATCCACTTAGTATGTACCGCCCTGTTGAACATTATCACATGAAAGGAAGCGAAAGATTTATTTACTTCATCTCCCGAACAAACCGACAATTGTTGTGTGATCTTTGAAGATGCCCGACCCTACCCTACCCTACCTGAAAATATGTTAAGCCCATGAGACACGGTAAACCAAGTAATATATTCCTTGAAACATGTTACAAGGTTTATCGTCTATACAGTGCTTATTCTCTGTATCATGCTACTTTTTGGAGTAATATACTGCACATTTTGGGATAGAACTTGTTCTATTCCATACGACTTGTAATATGTTCCTTTTTCCATACAGCCAATCAGAAGTCAGGTCACAGGGTCACAAAGCAACAGTAATATGAAGTTAATAAAAACAAAAAGGGTATTATGAAACCACCATGATCAGCATTTACATTAAATATGATAGGTCTGATTCTTTTTTATTTTGTTTTTCCAAAGTGTTTGACCCTTCCAAGAATTATTCAAATCCCTGTATAATTCACGTGACATCATATATCATGCAGTCCAGTCACCTTTAATTGATTAGCAAATGAAAAGGCATGTAAAAGGGTCTTTTGCCGAGGCATTACCTGGGAAGGAATATGTTTCAAGCTGTACCGTGTATCAGCACAAGAAATAAGAAACAAAAGTTTCATACTACAAGGAACATGTTACTTGGTTTACCGTGTATCATGGGCTTTACAGTTGACAACATAAACTGTTTAGCTACTACATAATATAGGGTTTGATCAAAGTTTTAGATCATAACATATATATCTTCATTTTATAAAAATGGTGGGGTGGGGTGGGGGTGGGGACATTGTGATTTCCTGTTTACTTGCTAGATAACAAATCCCTTTCCGAAATGTATGTATCAACCCTTAAAAGGGAAGAATCCACTCATAGGGGAGCAGCTTCTATTTTAAAAGAGTTGATCCCCATTGAGAAGGGAGGCAAACTATAAATGGCAGAGTTGCTTCCCTGAAAGTATAAAGACTCACCTGTAGTCTCTATGAAGGACCTAATATATTGGTTGCAACAGGTCAATCAAATCATGGTCTTTTGCTACACCAAAACAAACAAGTACAGGAACACTTATACACGAGTGTGCCAGTCAGGTTCAGGAGCTATGCATGTACGCACAATTGAGATAAGCTATTTACTGCAAGTCCAGATGATGCATCCAAACTTTTACAGATGCAGTCATCTATCTATGATGGCATTTTATGAATAAGAATATGACATTTCTTGCAGTTTTGAATTCGCATTATCTGCCTCAGGTAAATTCGGCATCTGAAAAATTAATCATAAAAAACTAAGTTCATGGTTACTTGTAATTTTGCGAAAACAAAAATACTAGTAGCTAAAACGTGATACATATAGAATTTGACGTGAATTGGGCATTGGTGTCTCAGGGATGTATTTCCGGTGCTTATTTGTTAAGGAGGAGCAAAAGAACATTATTTCATGGAGTTACTATTCTGACATTAGTATTTTTTCTGTTTGTTTAAAGGAATGAGGCATGTTGCTTACTTTGTGATAAATGTTCTGTTTTGGTGCAGCATTCCCTGATCCTGTATAAGCATTCTGCTTATATTATGTCAGTTCAGACTAATATACTGATGATATCAGATTTCATGTTTCTTAACATTTAAAACAAAAAAGATTGTGTGCCTTGCTTCTACAGAATATAAGTATTTTACGTGGGTTTTAGATGCGAATAGAAAAGTCTGCCCTGTGGGTCACTGTAGGTCATCACGAGGTTTGCCGAATGCTGTCGAATAGTGATCTCGAAGGAGGGATTATTTTTCCTATACGCATCTCAAGCCCATGATTCCAGTCACTTGATTTTAAACATTTGGTTTAAACTATCCTTAATTTTAGCGTTTGAGAGATTTCTATCTAATTATGAACGAAATCAACGTCACGAACGACCGACGTTCAGATTTTACGTTGACTTTCGGCGTAGCATAAAGTGAGGTCATTCTGCTGTCTTCATGACGTCGCCTTAACGAAGCTGATACCTGGCATCCTATACAGCCAAAGTATTGATTACACGTTATATAATTTTCCTCTTTAGCCTCTTTGACACGAAACATCCAGGGAACCTATAGTATAGGCAGTGGTTTGGCGTCCGCCGTCCTTCCGTCCGTCGTCTGTCCGTCGCAACGACATCTGTACTGAAACTATAAAGCCAAGTCATTTGTAAGTAAATTTCATATATAACGTCTACAGGATGTTTAAACAATGCTAAATTGTCCAGCACTTTGGCTCTGTGGGATTATAACATTATGTCTTTAATTCATAATTTGCCTACCGTGAGCCCAATCGTAGCGAAAATCCTGAAACTGCACACATACCGTTTACAAGGTAATTTTCGCGGTGTTCCATTTTTCGCGTTATTTCGCGGTCACTTAGAAACCGCGAATATTAAAATCGCGAATTATTTTCAATTTCTTACAAAGTGTCTTCTGTAGACACAGTATTCATATATTTTGTTTCTGTTTGCTTCGGTAGCTGCTGGTATTTTTCACTTAAGCCAGTTCTTTCATTAACCTGCGGCGGCCCTGCCGCTGGTTAATGGACGAACTGACTCAAGTGAAAAAGAAAAAGTTTTGCTTTTTGCGCATGTTGCTAACCGCGAAAATTTTTGTTTATGTTTTCGACCCTTAACCGCGAAAATTTGAACCCGCAAAAATTACCGTGTATACGTTATTCTTCCTGAGACACATGTCATAAAACTTAAAACTATTTTATGTTGATCTGTTTTGATTTTCCCATTCAACCATAACTTACGATTTTGGAGATTTGGAGATATCGTCCTTTTTTGGCAAAGTTTAGACCACAGCATAATCAGTCTTCGTCTACGTATACATGTATACTTCTGAGTCACTGTCCACACAACTAGATTACTGCAATCTGTATTGATTAAACAATACATTTTCAAATGTGGTCGACCTACATGTTGGCCGCGGCCATCTGGAATCTATAATTATTCATCTCGTGCAAAGGCATACCAACGTGTACTAGTGTGCTATGCTTGCACATATTTATAGATTCGTTTGCTTATTAAACATATGTACAAAAAATGATCTTATTTGTGGAATTTTATGTATGCAAACATTATGACAAAGGACTAATCGTTGTTGCGATGAACGTGAAAAACGTCGACATATTGATGCAAAACTAACATTTCCATATTGCTGTATTTTCCAAAGGATGCCGTAACTTCATCTTTTTGATTTCTCTTCAACTGTAACTTCAAACGATAGAAGTTTCTGATAATTTCTCTGGTGCCAAGAAAAATCAAGCTTGTATTCAAAAGCATATTTTACGCCACATGGTTCCACGAATTCAGATATTCTAGAAAAACAACAAACAATCCTGAAGATTAGATTGATACAACATTTGAGGTAATTTGGTGTAAATTAAAGAAGAAACTTACTAAACCCTCGCTAATCATGTTGTTATAAGGTTATTATGGAAGCATATGAAAACTATCTAACCCACTTATCACTTCCCGTACTGGTAGTTTAAGTAATTCTTCATGGAAATCATACCCAGATTGATCTGGTGTGGTCTGATAAACTGCTGATTCATACCGATGAACAGAATGTAGAAAACACAGTTCTTGGTGTAAAATATACTGTCCACAAAAAGTAGGGATATTAAGCTATCAAACATTGTATAAATTAGGAATCAAATACCAGATCCATTTGAAGTGGCAAGTATCCACTAGACAAATATTCGAGAAGACAATTTGCATCACAATCTGGATGGTATATCCTGTCACGTGATATCCATGCAATCCGTTTCAGACAGCGGGGTCGACACCAAAATTTCACACGAATCTGGTATGGCAACGGATCCTTTTTAGGTTACAAAATTTATACAAAAACACTCGCCATGTTTCCATCAACAAGCTGAAAACTGGTTTTACACTATATTTCCTCATAATAAAGAGTGCATGCCGTAAACGTCTACATTTTTCGGTGACTCGATGTACCTGTGTGCTTTTTGTTTTCTGGATTCTTCTCAATAATTTCAGTTTTGAAGAAGAGAAAATATTTTGGCATACAAAATTTGAAAATCTATTCAAATGTAAGCTTAGTCGAAAAATCAGAAAGAATTTTTGTTCCAATTTGCTCGACTTTGGTTCAGACCCCTTGTCTGAAAAAATGTATACAAATCACGTGACAGGATATACCGTCTTAACTTTCATGAAAAGTGTCTTAACGGATACTTATTACTTCTCGTATCAACACTTCCCATTTCATATGGATATTACTTTTGTTGAAGATCCTACAATTATTCATAGCTTAATATCCCGTACTTTTTTGTGAATAGTATATATGACTTTATGGCCGCTTTCACGATAATTAGATATGTTGCTGAGCTGAAATGGTAACATCTAAATAAATTACTGATGTTGTATATAAAAGCAACCACGCACATGTCCCTCATTGCTCTGTTTTCAGCCACAATTCAAATATTACCTTCAATATAGTATCTAGCTCTAACAACTCAGTTAGTTATTCTGCTTTACGAGGTCTATGTCATCATCCGGGTCCAGTAGCTTCCTTCTACCCTGGCGCCAGATCAACATATTTTATCATTTCTTTGATGGTTTTATATGTCACATTGTGATTTAACTGATGAAGAAACACGTAATATTTAAAGAATTGACTGTACGAGTAATTGATATAGCCTTCGAGGGGCGGAGCCCCCGAGATCGTAATATCAATTACAAGTACAGTCAATTATCTAAATGTTTGTATCATAGTCTAATCAGCAACCAGATTTTTCTTCAGTAGTTGTCTCTTCCAGAATGTTTATTGCTGCAGGTGACGTTGTTTAAATTAGTTTTTATAATTAAGTCTGGCATGTTTTATGCTTTTGTAGCCCACTTCTTAACTTCGCTGATAAGCTTATTACTTGAGCCAAAAACTCTAGGAAATTCTGAACTTCAAATTTGATGGTTTTGCCCATTACAGTCTTAGTTTGTTTGAAAATGTGTATTGAATGACGAATTCTAAGTCGCAGAGCTTTGACACTGTACATCATAATGTCTGATTGTGCATTGTGTAAATGGTAAATTGAACTCTAGTTACCCAACTAAGTTCCCTTTTTGTAGCAATGCAACAACAGGTGTCTTGATAAAAATAAAGTTGACAGCCTAAGTATTGTCCCAGAAAGAGTGCACTGTATGAACTGTGCTGTATATATATACAGTCCGACATAAGTTAAGCATCACCCCAATTAATTGAAAGTTAAATTTCATATTCGACAAATCAAAGATATTCCTGTGATAACGTAACTTGGAACATCCCTCCTTCAGTAGCGCAACTTATTCAGGTGATGCTTGACTTATGTCTGACTGTATATATTGCACTGCAGTAAGAACACAGTTTTGGATTGACCTCAGTGTAACTGAATAGGAATCTGAAGCTCCGACTTCTGAATAAGATGCTGGTGTTTGATAGTTATTCAAATACTGCACAAAAAGATCAAAGGAAATAAATGTAGGCCATGATAAAATTTTGCCTACCAAACACCTACAGCCAGGTGTCAAAAGTCTTTCCCCAAACGTTTGCATTTTCCACAGACTTCAATCCATTTCCAAATTTGTTGGGAATTATGTTGCAGCTATCGTATGATATTATTTTTATATGGTTAGAAAGAACAATAATTTTGGCAACATCTAATACTTTTGATTCCAATTCTAATTAAATGTTCTTTTAGAAATATGCTTTTAAAGACAACACCAATTCTTTTTTTAGCAAATTTTGGACGACTTTACCATTGACGTTAACAGGAAACTTCATTTGTGAAAACTTATTTGAACTCTAAACAGTTATTGTCTGTTTAGAGCAAGCTAACAGTTAATTTACATTGCAGAAATCCTTTTAGGTTGAAAGCATACAAACATTTTTTATGAATATTTAAATTCAAGACTCACAGTAAATTTCTTGTTCACTTGGTAATGCACTAACGTCAATGGAAAATAAATTCTGGGGAAACACTTTGGACACTTGTTTTTCTTAAATTTGGAGCTGCATCAGGGTCCGAGGTTATAAAACTTGAGTACAATCTCAAACTCAAAATAAAGCACACTGATTGGCTGCTTAAATTTGGAGCTGCATCAGGTCCGAGGTTATAAAACTTGAGTACAATCTCAAACTCAAAATAAGCACACTGATTGGCTGCTTCTGAGCATGTGCTCGGAAACGGCCGATGAGTGTGCTTTATTTTGAGTTTGAAAAAAATGTACTCAAGTTTTATAACCTCGGGGCCAGGACTACCATATTTATTTGGCTATATGACGGAGTTTTCTCTCTGTAAAAGTGTCCCGAATATGTAAACCATTTTGTGTTAATCGACTATTAGGTATGTTTTTTTTCTTCCAAAACAATCCGAAAGACCTAGATGCATCTTTTCAGAATGATCAAGATTTTTGGGATTGATTTTGAAAGGGAAAAAGCAGTACTGACTGTTTCAAGGCATTGCTTTTGTTGCATTTCCATTTATTTATGGAAAATATATCATTTGTGTTTCTTTCTTGTATTTTAGCTTGATATTTGCGGTTGTAGCCTTTACTCAAGGTAGATCGATGTGATGTAGTAAAAGTACTGACTGAAACGCTTGACTAGCGACACTATTCGAACATGTCAGTTTTGCACGTTTTCCACGTGCAGCAAAATGGACAAAACGATTTCGCTGCGAATCTGCATTTGAGATTTCGGGTGTTTGTCCAACTAAACCACAACGTCTGCGTTTCATTTGCACGATGAAAACACTGCCTGTGGTAAGCACGATTCATACACGCAGAGGCAAAAGAAAGGTCCGAATTTTTCTTATTATTCCCTGCTCATGTCTAAAACGCTACACGATGTACCTTTCCTCAAGGTACTACAATATGGTGTTTAAAGATTACTAAAGAACTCGCTTGACTAGCGACACTATACTTACATATTGGTGTTGCCCTTTTTGCACGTGCATTATATTTAACAATACAATTTTACTGCAAAGTTAGTATTTGCACTTTCGGTTGTTTTTCTAAACAAACAACGGTGCATGCGTTTCATTTACAGGACGGCAATGTTTTTGGTGCTTACAGAAGTTGTTACAGGCTGACCGCTCAAAGCGGTTTGCGACTGGCTTAATAAAATACACCAGAAGCACGAATGATTGGTGATGAAGTGTATTTTTTTTGTGCCTCTGACTAGTTTTTCCTCTGCGTGTATAATTTCTGTTTACCATAGAGGGCCGTTTCATCGTGCAAATGAAACATAAACGTTGTGGTTAGTTTACGAAGACAATCAAAATTTCAAATACAGATTTACAGCAAACCTCGTATTGTCCAATTTGCTGCTCGTTGAAAAGTGCAAAACGATAGGGTTTGGGATCTGATTCAGTCAGTTCCTGAAGTGTAGTTACTCTTTAAATGTACGTTCATTGCCACTAGTTTAGACTTTATCAAAACCCTATATTTATTTAAATTTCACTTTATACAGGAAAGTCCCTTTTCTGAAATAAAATATGAAAGTCCCTTTAGGGGTTATCTGAATTTTGAACAGGAACATTTTCTTTCCTTCTTTTTTTCCAAAATGTTAAAAATATAATCAAATGGAATATCAGTTTACAGAGTTGTGCAAATCTACCACTAGTTTAGCGTTTCAATAAGTAATTTTACAATGCCACATTGATGTACCTTGAGTAGAAATGACTCATGCAAACTTTCAGGCCAGATCAAGAGAAATGAATTAAAATCATGCATTACAAAAGTGTATACTTTCATTTGCCTCTCAGTATATATATAAATATTGCTGCACCTTTTGGCACAAAATGGACAGTTCTTAATGTGAAGACAGGTCATGAAGTTTTAGGTTTTCCTTTTGGTTTTGAGAGCAAAATATGTGACCTGATCGTACATGTATTAGTTCCTGATCATTTCCTATCTTTTTGTTTTTATGTCTTAGTTTTTGGTGTCAATCATATCACAGGGACCAACCGTAACGCCGGAAAAGCGGTCGAAACGCAGGGTTTGCGGTGTTTTCACGCCGGATTGCGGTAGTTTTCGTAGGATTCGCAGCCATTTTTGTTGATAGTTTCCGAGGTGGGTTGAAAAAAACTATTAATTTATATTATAAGGAGATTTTATACGAGCATTAGTACTAGCTTATCCGGATCTACATACATGCCTTTAATCGCCAAATCTTCTTTTGGTCCATAAATATTGTTGAAATATGCTATCACGCAAGGAGAAAATTTGTTTTGCATGTTCGGCCATACGCTCAAACAGCATTTGACGCAAGAGGGTTCGTACTTTTTTCAGTTTTCTTAAATTCTTGACCAACTGGTGGATGAATTTGCATTTTTAAATATAACTACATCGTAAACAGCCGATTGATTATGCTGTTTGGTCCGAGGAAGGACAGACTAAAACACAAAATGCGAAAATCAAAGTAACGCCGGATAAAATGGCAACTTCTGGTTTCTCATTTCGCCAGTATTTTCACAAATAAATACATTTAAAGGGTAGAACACAGGTAAATTCTTATGTTAGTATTTTAGATAATCTGATTAACTTCTGAGGAATTTTCAGGAAAAAAAATAACAGAACTGTGCCCCTTTTCAGGCTTAGACATTGTAAAGCTTTGCTCCTATAGTGGCAAGCTTAAGGTTGAAGGCATAGTATTTCACAAACACAGTCTTTAGTGAAACAAGACATGCCAGAGATTATAAACTGCTGCATTAAACTTTTTGCTAATGTTGTTAACCCTTTTTTGCAGAGTTAGCAGTGTCTTTTAGCTGGCAAGTACCTCTCTCGGTTTCATGTCAGATGAAGCGCACAAACCCTGTTGAAGAGATGCCAGGTTTATTGTTTATCATCTCATCATGGTACATAAAATATATATACATATACATAAAATAATGATACAAGATCATGAACAGTACCATGCCATTCTTAGATAGAATTATAAGAGACTATTTCAGCTGTACAACATGCAATGATTAAAATATAATTCTAGAAATAAAAACATATAGTATACAGGTGGTCCAGATAGGTGAGAGCAATTGACAACAATAAGGAATAATCTTCCCCATTTCCGGCAGAAAGTTGTGACCCTCATCTGAACAGTCTCATTGAGACAGCCAAGATGAGGGGCCACAATATATGCCTCCCCACAGATCTAACACAAACATTCCCCAATCATCACCAAGCAGTCCCTCTCATATAGAGCCCCTATATATACGGTATGCCTTTTTCCCAATTTAAAACTGTTCAGAATCAAAAATAATATCACCACGCAATACAGGTCTTCCTTTTCCTCTCAAGACCAGCACCGTCCCACCATCCAGACCAAGCAGAAGGTTAGAAAGTCACAGTATGCACAGGATAACAGTATAAATACCCACCTCCTCAGTTGTACGGACAGTCCACACTCACTGTAGAAATGCGATATCCACACTATCACACTGTGTCAAAACCTTAACGTGTAGAGTATGGGACTATGGGACACTGCAGCTAGGAATCAACATAAGGAATATTTTATATGTAGCAGTCTCAACTGAAACTCTGGATCTATTTTCATAATCTATCATCATATCATGACCGATAACACAAGGGAGACAGCATTGTCTCATGGGCATAGCCAGGAGGCCTGGAAGCCCAGCCTCAAATTTAGATTTCCGTTTGTTCTTAAAATGAACTGATAGACTCTCAAGGGAAGCAACTCAGCCACTCTTTGCCTCCCCCTCCAACAAGGTTCAACTTCGAAGGAGAAGAATTTGCTCCTATAGGAGCAAACCCTTCTCCCCAAGAGCCGACTCCCAACAAAAGGGATTCTCGTTCCAGGGAAGAAGAAAGGAAACCACAAAAATTGTTCCCTCTAGTAAAAATGGTGGAAGGACGGGGGTAGCTTCCATATTAGAGTGGTTTGCCACCGAGGTACACACTCAGCTATATAAATAGGTCTGGCTTTGCCCCTGTGTCTAAGCCCAAGTCCACATAAAATTGCTCCATTTGAGCTCTTGAGACACAAAAAACAGTCACTTTCTGAATTGTGCACCTGAAGCGCCCATACTCTGCAAATGAGGACCAACTCTGGTGCGAACTTAAGCGTCTTGCTCTTTGTTTTTACTTGTGTTTTTTTGTTTTTTATGTACTTACTTTTGTCCTATATTTACATGGAGACCCATCTACTTAAAATACAAGTCAATAAAAATGTAATGTTATATGCATGAAACAATCAATGTACAGAGCTAAAGATAAGAGGGGATATCGAGGATGATTTGAAGACAATTCCTCCCACCACCAAAGCAAACACATGTTGTAACCCCTCATCAGAATGGTCACCGCAAGACGGCTTAACGAAGGGTCACAAGATATATCCCTATAGATAAATATGAAAACCATCCCCATCACCCCTCCCATCTGCAGCACATATATAATTATTTTATTTATATAAAAAAGTAGCCCTTCTATGCAATATTTGATAACAGGTTTTTTGCTACTGAGGAGAACAAAAATACTAACTGTTCATTTACCGAAATATTACCAAAACTAGCACTCACTTCACATGCTTTTCTAAATAGAATAGTTCTAATATCCGCATAAAATGGCCAATACAATAAAACATGTTTTTCATCTTCAAATGAGCTATGGCACGTTGGACAAATTCTCTGATCTACTTCTAAACCTTCAAACCTTCCAGTTTCCAGGCGTAGCGGAGCTACCCCACATCGAAATTTTGACAGTGCACTTATATGTTTAAATGGCATAAACAACTGGCAATATGGCTCAGCACCATAGTTGGTTTTAAACAAACTATATGTTCTAAGTTTATTGCCACCTTGCCCCCGTCTACCAGTTTCATTTTGGATTACATTTAACCACTCAACCTGGTGTTTATGTTCTAGCTTATTTATTACATGTAATAGAAAATAGTTTTTACTACACTCAAATGAGCCAGTGGTAAATATGTCTAGGTTCAAACTAAAAAGCATTTTTAACGTCAAAATACCAATTTTTACAAGATCGATTTGCTTTTGATTTACTCTATAGGAATATACGCTTATTCAATCTTGACTCATTCATGACTGACATCCTGTACCAGTAAGTACATTCCGCCTTCCACTGTCTAATATTTGGAGGCTGCCAACCCATGTCTCCAGAAACAGCGGCGTTGGGTGTATACTTACCTGTGCCAAGGTAGAAGCGCATTGCTCTGTTCTGCACTGCATTAATGCATGAATATGTTTTATTACCCCACAATGCTGCTCCATACGAAACAACGGGCCATACCATAGCATCATACAACTTTGTGAAAACCTTATATGGCATACCACCAAGGGCCTTTGATTTGGCAATAAGTAAACCTAGTGCCCTGCTGGCACTCTGAGCGACAGTCCTAGCAGTTATGTTATAATCAAGAAATTCATGCAATAATAATCCCAAATACATGTTACTATCAACTATCTTTAAATTTTCAGTACAGCAAGTGAATACATATGCAGTTCTTCTCTGAGAGTGTGGGGGGGGGGGGGGGGGGAGGGGGCGGGGGCGAAAATGGACAATATAGCTTTTTGTACATTTCATACTCATATCATTTTGACCACACCATACTGATAAAACATTTAACATGCACTGCAGATCATTTTCATTCTCAGCCAATAAAACTATGTCATCGGCATATAAAAGAATGCTGACTTTCTCATTGTTGCCATCTATACCTTTACCTATAGCCTAAATTTTACATATGCCAAATCATTAATAAATATGTTGAAGAGGATTGGTGACAGCGGACAGCCCGGTCTTAGGCCTGTACTCTGTGTAAACCAGTCAGTGAACATACCATTAACTCGGACACAAGAAATAACGTTCATGTATAAAGACTGAATAGCTGAGAGCATACGCCCACTGACACCAACCATCTGCAACCTCTCCCACAAAACACTTCGATTAATATAATCATAAGCCTTCTTAAAATCAATGCCAAGAAGAACCATAAGGATAATCCATATCCTTCTAGTGGCACCTCTGCGCAAATTACGCACCCCCCTGCTCGGGAGGCCGCGCCGTTTAGCAAGATTCAGTCAACCAACCAATAAATCAATCCACATTGCATCAACAGGAAACATAACATTTAAAATGAAGTACGAGTCACTAAACATAAGAATGCAAACCAATCAGCTCTTTCTTTGCCATATAAGGTCATTACAGTGTTTAAACATTAATTCAGCAATCAGTAAAACTAGACAGCATATAGATACCAATAAAATATAGCTACAGAGCCTTCTTTCCTGCTTGGTGTCTGACCAGTTCCTGTCCTTCTACTGACTGTGACCCAAATAGTTTGCTTATACGTTTTTGAGGTTACTTCTCAGTCGACAGATCAGGTCATGTTGAGCCGGCCAGTCATACGTCGAAACCGTTCCTGGTCAGGCTTCCTTGACTGCCCAATTAAAATTAAGAAATGACAGTATGCTTTTTTCTGGTTTCGTCACCAGATATTGTCAGGGTCACTGACGAAGCTTTATTAGCCTAGGTAATCTGGCCCATGTTCCTACTTCTGTATGTATTCTCCGCTCTTGAAGGAACTTTTTAAGATTTTAATTAAACCTTTTAAGCGGTTAACCAGTATCAAGCAAGCTCGCGCCAATAGAATCTGACAACTACCGTACATTGTATTTCGGTCAAGACTAGTCGTCACCCAAGAGAGTATGCATTAGAAAAGGAAATATAGGATAGACGAGAAGAAAAAAAGACACACATACAAAAACTGGCCCATCCTTCCCGCATCTGCTGCAAGTACAACAGGCCCTTGTCCTACTATATTTCAAGGCAGTAGCACGCCCCTGCGCTAGAAGCTGTGCAGCACCATCGTGCCACCCTACCTCCCACGACCCCCAACCACCCACGACCCAAAATATAACTTCAGAGAACATGTTGACAAAAATGCTATTACGAAGACACAATTTTAATAAAGCTGCAAAAGGAATATTTGGCTTTTGAGTTTATAATTATCGTAAATTATAACACATTTCTGTGTAAAAACTCGAAAATGATACAGAAATATGCTTGCACATGAAGGACATAGTTTCTATCAAAATGATCACAAGTGTGCAACTCGATTGTCAAATCAGAGATATTGATCACTTGAATTATCCAGACGCACAATGCTACCGCGATCGTGGGAGCCATCAGCTAACAGAGAAGTCTCCAAATAATTTTAGAAGGAGTTTTGGAGCAAAGATATTTTAGAGAATCACAGGACATCAACTTGGTACATGTATATGAGACATGGGCATTTTTGGACAACAACGGACATCAGAAATTGAGATATTTAATTTGGTGAAACCGAAGGTAATACTGTCTTAGTTTAACAGGAAACTAGGGAAACAGGCACCCTCTGCGAAGCACACAACAGTATACCAAAGTTTATGCTAGCCTATTTTCCAGTTGATAACTAAGTGAAGTGAAATGACCTTTGTCACCGACATAATTATCTTTCAAACCTATCTTACAGCGCTCAGAAAAGAACACAAAATGACACCAAACGCCTCACAACAAATGTGGCGTGTAAGTGAACAACTTTTTATTAAACAGAAAATCACTTAGCTGACCTCACTGGAACTTACAACAATATATGGCGGCCTCACTGGCCGAGTGATAAAATGGTAATTTCACCGCCAGCTTGGGTCATTTGTGGGACAAGTCACGTTCTGCTTGTGAGTGATCAGGAGCGGTCTTAAGCTTAAACTGCATTAACATAAGAATTTACCAGTGTTTTACCCTTTTAAATGTGTTTATCTGTAAACGTAATGGCCAAATGAGAAACCAGAAGTTGCCATTTTATCCGGCGTTACTTTGATTTTCGCATATTCTGTTTCAATCTGTGCTCCATCGGACATAAAATCATGAGCAATCAGGTGTTTACTATGTAGTAATATCTAAACATGCAAATTCATCCACCATTTGGTCAAGAATTTAAGAAAACTGAAGAAAGTACGAACCCTCTTGCTTCAAATGCTGTCTGCGCGCATGGCCGAACATGCAAAACAATTTTCTCCTTGCGTGGTAGCATATTTCAACAATATTTATGGACCAAAAGAAGATTTGGCGATTAAAGGCATGTATGTAGATCCGGATAAGCTAGTACTTATGCTCAAATAAAATCTCCTTATATTATAAATAAATCATTTTTTCAACCCACCTCCGAAACCGTCAACAAAAATGGCTGCGGATCCTACGAAAACTACCGCAATCCGGCGTGAAAACACCGCAAATCCGGCGTTTCGACCGCTTTTTCGGCGTTACGGTTGGTCCCTGTGCATATGCCGAGGAGTCATCATGCAACCAATGCTTTTGGGAAGCCTTTCTTTTAATGAAACAAAGTTGCCGGTGTTTTGATGAAGAGGGTCAGTAGTGTAGCGTCTTTTTTCGTTTCTTCTGATTGTTCCAGAGTGCACCGGTCTTTACTGAAACTGGTGTTAACTTCACATGGCAGCTATTTATTGTTATATCATACTTCACCTTATATTAGTGTAGTGTGGTCCGTCGGACTCTCAACGATAATAAAATCAGATTCGGGCCGATGTAAAAGCAGCGTTGCACTTAGGTGAATGAGTGCACTTGGAGTTGAAGCAACTATTTTTCGTTTTGCATCCCTTCGCAACGAGGACAAGCTCCATATCGAAAGAATTAACCCCTCTTCGGGCGTTTTTTCCTCTTAAGAGTTGATCCTAATTTGGAAGGGCTCAGAAAAAGCACGGAAGCAAACAGGAATTCACAAAAGTTTTCCCTTTTGTAAAAAACAAAAACAAAACAAAACAAAAAAAAACACAAACAAACGAGAAACACTATGTACCCTCATACCTGAACATTTTGGAACTTTCTCAAAACCCTATATATATCTAAATTTCACTTTCAGACAGTAAAGTCCCTTTTATGAAATAATATATGAAGGTCCCTTTAGGGGTTATCTCTGAATTTTGAACAGGAACATTTTCTTTCCTTCTTTTTTTCCAAAATGTTCAAAAAAATAAAATAAAAAAAAATGGAATATCAATTTACTGACTTGTGCAAATCTACCACTAGTTTAGCGTTTCAATAAGTAATATTACTATGCCACATTGATGTACCTTGAGTAGAAATGACTCATGCAAATTTTCAGGACTGATCCAAGAGAAATGAATTAAATGCATGCATTAAAAGAGTGTATACTTTCATTTGCCTCTCAGTAAAAATATAAATATTGCTGCACCTTTTTGCAAAAAAGTGATAGTTCTTAATGTGAAGACAGGACATGAAGTTTTAGGTTTTCCTTTTGGTTTTGAGAGCAAAATATGTGACCTGATCGTACATGTATTAGTTCCTTATCATTTCCTATCTTTTTGTTTTTATTTCTTAGTTTTGGTGTCAATCATATACCGAGAAGTTATCATGCAACCAATGCTTTTGGGAAGCCTTTCTTTTAATGAAACAAAGTTGCCGGTGTCTTGATGAAGAGGATCAGTAGTGTAACGTCTTTTTTCGTTTCTTCTGATTGTTCCAGAGTGTACCGGTCTTTACTGAAACTGGTGTTAACTTCACATGGCAGCTATTTATTGTTATATCATACTTCACCTTATATTAGTGTAGTGTGGTCCGTCGGACTCTCAACGATAATAAAATCAGATTCGGGCCGATGTAAAAGCAGCGTTGCACTTAGGTGAATGAGTGCACTTGGAGTTGAAGCAACTATTTTTCGTTTTGCATCCCTTCGCAACGAGGACAAGCTCCATATCGAAAGAATTAACCCCTCTTCCGGCGTTTTTTCCTTTTAAGAGTTGACCCTAATTTGGAAGGGCTCAGAAAAAGCACGGAAGCAAACAGGAATTCACAAAAGTTTTCCCTTTTATAAAAAAAATCCCGAGAGACACGATGTACCCTCATACCTGAACATTTTTGTGCATGAACAGAATCTGCTATGATATGTTCTTTGTAAAAGTGTGTTTCATGCACATAAAGGCTCCTTCCTTACAGCCTTATGCGACATATTGCAGTATTACAACACTACTAGAGTAAGAGCTACTTTTATCCCAGAACGGATCTCGGTTAGATATCTAAGCTACAAACCAATATAAGATCTCTGTGCAATGCTTCTTGTCATATTATATTTATTGAATGTGTTTACCTTTAATTCCGCCACCATTTATGTCTAATATTTCTTATTTTCGAAGTGAGAAACACTCTTCGTATCGTGCGAACTGCCCGTATTTCTGTATATGTCGGTATCATAGCGAGTCTAATGACGCCTAGACATTTCTGAAACGGTATAAGTCTATCATATGCCGAGTTTTGGTCAATTATGCCCAATCATGAAATCATATTTGATATCATGTAATTGTTTAAAGCAGCGGGAGCTAGTATATTTCATAAAAACTTGTTGATATCTAAGAATTATTGTTATAAATATCTTGGTGCGTCTGTAACTGGAGACGTTCAAGACTCAGCGTGCTTTTAAGATGATTATACAATGGAATCAAGGCTTGTTATAATTTGTGGTATAATATGAAAAAAAAAATATCCGCTGCAGCTCGCCTCCTTAGATTTTTGCAAACAGGATCGATTCAGCTAAGACTGCGGGTAGATTCTACAAGAAAATTAGCCGCGACACGAAATACAAACTAAATGGCATGTGCGCCCAGCGATCCCTTCAGAGCCATCTGGGCATCCGTTCAGTCTGAGCAGTCTTCGCTGTTGGCATAGAGGATATTAGACCCTTAAATACTCTGTCAGCGCAAGCGAAGACTCTTCTCAGACTGTGCGGATGTCCAGGCTGACCTGAGTCTTCGCTAGGCGCACATGCCACTTTGTTGGTTTTTGTCGTGTCGCGGCTCAATTTAATGGAAATGCACGAATATTCTACGGATTCTGAGAAATATATATCATAGCGAAGAACTAATCAGCATGTATATAATTATGTATGAGCAGATTTCACGAATGATTTAGAATCTGGCTGTGTGCATAAGCCGTAAGACATTTTAGTCTTGCAATGCAGATTATGCATGTTTCATTGGTGTGAGATGCGGATCGAAAAATCCGTCAAGAGGGTTACTGTTTGGCATCACGAGGCTTGCCGAGTAATGCCGAACAGTAATCCAAAGAGACGGACTTTTCTATCCGCAACTCTCACCCATGACAGATACTTTTTCTTGCATATCTTTTGATTACCAAGAGTTGATCTCCAAGAAGCACATAATTTAGCATTAAAGTTTGTGGGGTTTCTATCAACGTTTGAAAGTAGCTGTCGCAACAAACGACAGACATTCGGTTCTTTACGTTAACGTCCCGTGTGGCATAAGCTGACATCATTTTGCACTTTACATGACATCATCGTCTGAAATACCAACTTCACTTGACGACGCAGCTATGTGAGCTCCTATTATATCGATACATAAACTACACGTGATTTTATCCGGTCCTGATTGAGGTAACATGTGAAAAATCAGGTGAAACACGCGGAGAATAGATTTACTTGCATACCAAACAGAATGCTGAATTTTTGAAAATTCAACTTGGCTGGCGTTATTAGTGCCAGATATGAAAGGACATATACGTATAGGTACGGGACAAGGAAATTTCGCCCTCGGAATCGGAATATTAACCTTAGAAACGAGGCTGCTTCGTTTTTGACAAAATAAACTAATCCCCGGGAGGGCTTTAATAAGTATGAAGATATACTTAGTGACACAACAGTAGTTATGCCTGTTGTTGTTGTTGTTGTTGTTGTGTTGTTGCTTCACGTTCACGGTAAACAGCTGTGCTCATATCGGGACGGCCAGTTTACCAAACCACACTATTCCTTGGCAGGTTTATACCTTCTTTGCGGTTTACCAGTACTAAGTGCACATACTTTTCGCCAGTAACTGGCAACTGCCTATCTTGAATAAGTGAAGGGGAAAACGAAAGTAAGTGGCCGGACCGGGTATCAAACCCGGGAATACTGGCTCTTGAGTCAGACGCGCTACCGACTGCGCTACGCGGCCCGGTGTAGTTATGCTTGATGATAATAGGAGGTTCTCCTTTTCTCTCCATTTATGCACAATAATAATAATAATAATAATAATAATAATAATAATAATAATAATAATAATAATTATACTAAAATAATTGTAAAATCATTAACTGATTGTTTTATTATTATTATCATTAGTGGAAGTTTTGGTCGGTCTATTTGGAGTTTAGCTGACGGTTTTCTTTGTCCCAGAGTTCCAATGTCTGTAAATCTGCTAGGTCCTCATATTTGTTACATCATATCTTTTCATTTGAGCCGCGACAGGACAAAACTAACAAAGTTGCATGTGTGCCCAGCGAAGACTAAGATCAGCCTAGGCAGCCGCCCAGTCTAATCAGTATAAAGTATATCAGCATAAAGGGTAGCTTAGGGGCTCAGTTACCACCATGCCGACAACGAAGACTGATCTAACTTGGCGGATGCATAGGCTGATATGAGTCTTCGCTGTGTTTACATGCCACGTTGTTCTTTGTTTTGTTGTGTCTCTGCTCACTGCATGAACCAGGCACGAGCCCGGCGTACTATTTGTAATCCAGTTTGTGGAGTGTAGCTGTATTTGGAAGAGTTCGTCGCTTTTTTCAGTTTTTTAGGTTAGCAGTGGGTGCAACTTGTATCGTTATTTTTCTTATTTTTTTCTGTTTGCAGCTAAAAACAAAGAAAGAATTTATCATATACAGTCGATAACGTCGTGTCATAAAAATCGTATGACCACACGTGAAATAACACTTTGACCCGTACACGTAACGTCACTGACAATCTCCGTGTCGACAATGCGTTTTCTTATTTGAATAATGTTCAGTTTGAAGGCGTTATAATCCCATATTACAGGGTCATATGATAAACAGAATCTTACACTCGTGGTTATTTCATATGAAATTTATGAAACTCGCCGAAGGCACCCTCAGTTCAGTTCAGTTCAGTTCAATTCTCCTAACGACGTTCCCCAAGTGGCTCAGCGGTACGCACCCTCCCCGTTTCTCGAATTAGTAATTATTGATTATTATAATAAAATTAGTTGCTTTATTTGCATAATAAAGCACAATGATTAGCTCCCTTGTCAATCTTATAAATTAACAATGCCATATATTCTGTAGAATTTCTCTGTTCCGTTCCGCAAAATTTTAATATACTTAAAAAAAGAATCATGATAATAAGATGACAAATTCCCCCCTTATGGGCTGAAATTGTCAAGCACTCGGTCTTTGATGAGTTCCTTACACTGGATATTCGCAAACAATTCACCATTGGTGTGAATAAAAAGGTCACTATCGCCTCAGCTAAGATTGAAATTTTACGTTTCACCAGAGGTGATTTTTTAAGGTTTTCTGAGTGACTGAATTCTCTTATTTCTGAAATCTACAAATGTAGCAGTTTCAGAAAATGTAAATGTTACCTAATAGTATAAAATTTTATATCCTGGTATTAATTTGTGTTAAACAGTCTGTATTTGATTCATAAAAAGAACACAGAGCCCATTCTTTAGTGTTTTTTCAACTTTAAAAAAGAATAAATTTTTATAATTTATTATAAATGACAGCAACATTTTAACACTAAATATTCTATGTGGAAATATATCTAGAATACTATTTTTTGTTTTATGTTAAGTTTCATTAAATGAAAATGTTTTCATTATTAGGGGATATACCTTGCATTGTTTTGTCCAGTTTCTCTGTGGGCCACCTGATTATCAAATCATTTACAATTTTGAAAACTTAAGTCAATGGGCTATTAGGTGGTATGCCATTTATATATGTTTTTAATATGAAATGCAAGATAAATGCCAAGAAACAAATGTGTCCAAATTGATTTAAAAATCTTCGGACAAGACACTTTTGACTTGTATCTGAAACACATTTAATGCAGTTTGAAGATGAAGATAATAGTGATATCCAAAGCATCGTTAATTACTTAAGTACTCACAAAATCAATTGTGGTAACATTTTCCGAAAAAATATAAGGAGCTTTCGCGTTGCTTCATACTGAACTTGCCTCCCTTTGAATTAATACATAAGTAAATAGGCCTATTAGTCAAGTCTTAAAGCCTTATCTCCGATAACATTTGAAACCTTGTTTGGAGCTACTGCAGAGAGTGGATGACGAGCTTATAAAAATGTACATGTTTTCAAAAGAAAAATAGCTAACAATTCATTCGATATTGATATACCCTGTAAAGTAACTTTTGGCTAAAAGTATGTAAGGTACATCCGTTTTGATATCTAAAGGGGTGAGACTAATAGGTGTTTATACAAACTGAATGCGTTAAGAATAAGTTTGCTATCCAGTAACAGAACGGAAAAGAGAGACACGTTTACAAGTAAACAATTGAGCCGCGACACGAGAAAACCAACAATCTGGTTGTGCGCCCCGCGCAGACTAATATCAGCCGATCTGAGTCTGCGCTGGGCGCACGACCAGATAGTTGGTTTTCTCGTGTTGCGGCTCATTTATGTTTTTGAATATTTATTATTATTTTTTGCCTATATGCCGTAGAACAAAGGACACCATAAGAAGTTATGATACAGGCCTAAACATCCTTAAACCGAAAAGATAATTACATGTATATGTGAGATCGGAAGGTACAATCACGAGGTTGCATGTTCAATCTTCTCCGTCAGATCTAATACTTGTTAGAGCTAGATTAAGCGAAATATAATATCTTTGGAATCAACAAGGATTTTTGTGCTACCAATATTTGCGACACGACCACAAAGACTGTTGAACCTTATTTGGCAATTCTGTCACAGAAACACATAGTTTGTATAAATCAGGAGTAAATAAGATAGTACGCGCGCCATTAAGGTGAACGTGTAAAATATCAAATGA
This sequence comes from Ctena decussata, assembly GCA_963989385.1. NCBI lineage: Eukaryota > Metazoa > Mollusca > Bivalvia > Lucinida > Lucinidae > Ctena > Ctena decussata. Next base: position 37,527,591 of record OZ022499.1, on the reverse strand, counting down.
AGCATATCTGCCATCTTTATTTTACCTACCGTTCTAATAGGGTCAACTCTAACGGAAAAGAATCTACTCCTGGGTGCAAATTCTTTCCTGTTAGAGTTGACCCCATTTTGGAATGGAAACGCCATCAGGAAGTCTGAAAGATTGTATGCCTTTGAAAAATGACAGTAAATAACATCGAGATGTACCCTGATACACTAGTTTCCATTACGTTTCTTTCTGTCAGATTTTGAGTACTTATCGTTGAAGTATTGTATTTTAGCTCACCTGTCAAGTTGAGCTTATAGTATAGCCTTGGTCCGTCGTCCGTCGTCGTCGGCGTCGGCGTCGTCGGCGTCCACACTTTTAAACATCTTCTTCTCAGAAACAACTGGGTGGATTGAAGCCAAATTTCATATGGAGCCTTAACAGGATGGGGGAACGAAAGTTTATATATTTGGCCCAGGTCAAATGACCAAGATGGCCACCATGCCCATATATGGTAAAAACCCTTCAAAAATCTTCTACTCCAGAACCAAAACGCCTATAACCTTGAAACTTGGTATGTAGCATCGGGCATGCCGGCCCATCATAACTTATACAAATCATGACCTTGCGTTGACCTTGACCTAATTTACGGCATGGTCAACTTTGGTACGTTAACCTTTTATATGGGAAAACGCTTAAACAGTGGATTTCTCAGAAACTATTTAAGTCTAAGGTACAATACTTGGTATACATGGTCGACTAAAAAACCAGATGAAGATATTATGTCACTAAAGGTCAAGGTCATTCCGTCGGACCATCCGTCGTCAAGATTTTCAAACATCTTCTCCTCTGAAACCACTAGGCCGATTGAAGCCAAATTTCATATGGAGTCTCAGTGGGATAAGAAACTAAATTTTATACCCGGGGTCTGGGTCACATGATCAAGATGGCCGCCATGCCCATATATGGTAAAAACCCCTAAAAATCTTCTTCTCCAGAACCAAAAGGCCTATGATCTTGAAACTTGGTGTGTAGCATAGGGCATGCCGGCCCATCATAGTTTATACAAATCATGACCTTGCGTTGACCTTGACCTAATTTACGGCATGGTCAACTTTAGTACGTTAGGCTTTTATATTGGAAAACGCTTAAACAGTGGATTTCTCAGAAACTATCTAAGTCTAAGGTACAATACTTGGTATACATGGTCGACTAAATGACCAGATGAAGATATTATGTCACTTAAGATCAAGGTCATTCTGTCGGACCATCCGTCGTCAAGATTTTCAAACATCTTCTCCTCTGAAACCACTAAGCCGATTGAAGCCAAATTTCATATGGAGTCTCAGTGGGATGGGGGAACGAAAGTTTATACCCGGGGTCCGGGTCACATGACCAAGCTGGCCGCCATGCCCATATATGGTAAAACCCTTCAAAAATCGTCTTCTCCAGAACCAAAAGGCCTATGACCTTGAAACTTGGTATGTAGCATCGGGCATGCCGGCTTATTATAATTTATACAAATCATGACCTTGCGTTGACCTTGACCTAATTTACGGCATGGTCAACTTTGGTACGTTAGGCTTTTATATGGGAAAACGCTTAAACAGTGGATTTCTCAGAAACTATTTAAGTCTAAGGTACAATACTTGGTATACATGGTCGACTAAATGACCAGATGAAGATATTATGTCACTAAAGGTCAAGGTCATTCCGTCAGACCATCCGTCGTCAAGATTTTCAAACATCTTCTCCTCTGAAACCACTCGTTCTGTTTCTGTTGTGCTTTGTGATATGGAAATGTAGTCAATTTCAACAGCTATGGATATGAGAGGTCAAGGTCATTTAGTGACCTTGACCAAAGGTCATTTGTCCATTGGGTGTCATCATTTTCAAAAATCTTCTCCTCAGAAACCATTGGGCCGATTAAAGCCGAATTGCTTATAGAGTCTTAACAGGATAGGGGAACGATAGTTTATTTATTTGGCCCAGGTCACATGACCAAGATGGCCGCCATGCCCATATATGGTAAAAACCTTTAAAATCTTCTTCTCCAGAACCACAGGGCCGATTGCCTTGAAACCTTGTATGTATGATTTTAGACTCTAGTACTGCAAAATTTCTATAAATGATGACCTTGGGTTGACCTTGACCTATTTTATGACAAGGTCAAATTTGGTCCCTTAAGCTTTTGAATGGGAAAATCTGAAAAAGTGCATTTTTCTGTTGCTTTTGTGCTCTGTGATATGGAAATGTAGTCAATTTACACACCTATGGATATGAGAGGTCAAGGTCATTTTCATCTTCTCCTCAGAAAGCATTGGTCCGATTGAATCCAAATATCATATAAAGACTTAACAGGATGTGGGAACGATAGTTTATATAATTGGCCTAGGTCACATGAATATGAGCTATGGATATGAGAGGTCAAGGTCATTTAGTGACCTTGACCAAAGGTCATTTGTCCATTGGGTGTCATCATTTTCAAACATCTTCTCCTCAGAAACCATTAAGCCGATTGGAGCCAAATTGCTTATAGAGTCTTAACAGGATAGGGGAACGATAGTTTATATATTTGGCCCAGGTCACATGACCAAGATGGCCGCCATGCTCATATATGGTAAAAACCTTAAAAAATCTTCTACTCCAGAACCACTGGCCTGATTGCCTTGAAACTTAATATGTAGCGTCTTTGACTCCAGTACTACAAAGCTTACATAAATGATGATCTTAGGTTGACCTTGGCCTGTTTTATGGCAAGGACAAATTTGGTCCCTTGAGCTTTTGAATTGGAAAAGCAGAAAAAGTGCATTTTTCTGTTACTATTGTCCTTTGTGATACGGACATTCAGTCATCGTCAACCCCTACGAATACTAGAGGTCAAGGTTATTGTCGTCGTCATCCGTCGTCAACATTTACAAAGGACTTCTCCTCAGAAATCACTGGGCTGATTGAAGCCAAATTTCATATAGAGCCTTAACAGTATAAAGAAACAAAAGATTATATATTTATCCCAGATCACATGACCAAGATGGCCACCATGCCCATTTATGGTAAAAACCTTAAAAATTCTTCTTCTCAAGAACCACTAGGCCGATTGCCTTGAAACTTGGTATGTGGCATTATGGACTCTAGTACTACAAAGTTTATATAAATGATGACCTTAGGTTGACCTTGACCTATTTTATGGCAAGGTCAAATTTGGTCCCTTAAGCTTTTGAATGGGAAAATCTGAAAAAGTGCATTTTTCTGTTGCTGTTGAGCTCTGTGATATGGAAATGCAGTCAACTTCAACTTCTATAAATACTAGAGGTCAAGGTCATTTGAAGTGGCAATGATGGAACAGTTTACACACTCACTATCCAATCCTATAGAATTGCAGCCCGTTTATTAGCCTGCCTGAGCCGAAAGCTTGCATTCTGGCCACTTGACCTGAGCATATACTGGCAGGTGAGCGATCGTTGCCCTTGGGCGACTTGTTTCAAGATACACTGCTCAACATATGTAAACGAGCACTTAATATTTTCCCATAGACGACAGTGGTTCAACGCATCCCCGCTTTAAGAGTCATTTACTTTCGATCGACAACCTCACGGAGTATTCAGTTAATTGCCATATTTTCAAAGAGGGTCGAAATTACTACATGTTAATGCACAAGTTTTGATCCCAAATTAATTCTGCCGACGTCAATGGCTTTTGTGTGTGTGTGTGTGTGTGTGTGTGTGTGTGTGTGTGTGTGTGTGTGTGAAAATGTAATTTAGCTAAAAAAGTGCATGTTTTCAGGGCAGGTTAAAAGCATGAAGATTTCAACCCAAATCAAAACAAAACTATTTTGTTTACTAAAACCTGAGTGTCTTACAAGGTGACTCGGTTGAAAGAATCGCTTTGAAGTCACGTCTATGAAATTTTATAACTGCAAAACTGCATTGCACCCATTTTTTTGAATTTCTTGATATCTCAAGGGATGAGTCAAATACATGTAGGTGTTTATACAAATTGAAAACGGAATACAAATTGAAATGGATGGAAAAGAGAGACACGTTTACAAGTAAACAAGTTACTGTTTTTGAATAGTCGTTACCATTTCTTTTCAATGTATGCCGTAGAACAAAGGTGCATCATAAGAAATTATGTTCAAGGCCTATTATCATTAAATCGAAATGATAATTATATGTGAGATCGGAAGGTACAATCACGAGGTTGCATGTTCAATCTTCTCCGTCCGATCTATTACTTGTTAGAGCTAGATTAAGCGAAATATTATATCTTTGAAATCAACAAGGTTTTTAGCGCCATCAGTATTTGCGACACACCTTATTGTAGCAATTCTGTAACACCAACCGTATCAGCAAATAAGATAGTACGTGCACCATCAAGATGAACGAGTAAACTACCAGAGAAAGCAACTCGGTAATTTATATTTTGCCGCCCTTTCTAAGGGGTTTAATTTAAACTGGCAAGAATTTGCTCCCTGAGAGCAAATTTATTCCTGTTAGAGTTGACCCCATTTTGGAATGGTAACGCCGTCAGGAAGTCTGAAAGATTGTATCCCTTTGTAAAAATGACAGTAAACAACATCGAGATGTACCCATGCACCTTGATATCTCTAGTTTCCATTACGTTCCCTATTGTCAGATTTTGAGTTCTGATGCTTGAATTATTGTTTTTAAAGACACGCTGCTCAACATATGTAAACGAACATTTAATATTTTCCCATAGACGACAGTGGTGCAACGCATCCCCACTTTGAGAGTCATTTACTTTCGATCGACAACCACACGGAATTTTCAGTTAATTGCCATATTTTTTAAAAAGGGTCGAAATTACTACATGTAACTGCACAAATTTTGATCCCAAATTAATTCTACCCACGTCTATGGCTTGTGTGTGTGTGTGTGTGTGTGTGTGTGTGTGTGTGTGTGTGTGTGAAAATGTAATTTAGGTAAAAAAGTGCATATTTTTCAGGGCAGGTTAAAAGCATAAAGATTTCAACTCAAATCAAAACAACCATTTTGTTTACTAAAAACTGAATGTCTTACAAGGTGACTCGGTTGAAAGGATCGCTTTGAAGTCAAGTTTATGAAATTTTATAGTCTTCCAGAGAAATGCCTCAATTGCAGAAAGGTTCGAAAATTTCGTTCTATGGAAATGAGCAGGGAATCAGTTGCATTAAAACTCTTGTTGTCTTAGACTTCGACCCTTCTTCAAAATGTTGCAACATAATTGGACATTCTGGGCAACTGACTATTGAAAGTATTGCCGTTCAACTGAATATATTTTGTAGTAATGTCTACGAGAAAACATCAGTTGTTCCTTGAAATATTTTAGCAATTTATGAAATTGGTGAAATGCATAGTCAGCACAAACTTGAAATTGCACGATGAGATTGTGAAGACCGTGTCATGTTTGTGGCTTCTTTTTTTGAGCTGAGGTCTAATAATCAAATATTTAAAATTGTTACTTAAGTGTTCTCATCGATATACTTTTGTTTCTATAAGCTTTTGTATAACACGTTAAGCATACACATATTGGCTACGAGACAAAAAGAAAGTTATCTGCATGCGCTTGCCTTACTAAACTTTCAAACTGATTCTGAATAAATGGACCTCTTTGGTGGATAGATGTATGAATGGCTGGACGATTGCGGTTTTACGTCCTTTTCAACAGTATTTCAGTCACTGAGCTACCGGGGCTCCTTGACCACATGGAAGCCAAGGACAAGTAAAGGAAATCAGTTTGCGTTAGCAGTAATAAAGCTTGTGCACCACCAGATTAAACTCTCGAATGAATTCAAAACTCACCAATCAGCTATACAGCAATCAAAGAAAAATAGCAATCTATTCTCAAACATAACCACAGAAGATAATATACAGAAACCCGTTATTAGAGAAGCCGATCTCCCAGTAGACTCACTAAAGTCACCACACACTAAATTCATATTAACTTTGATACCGCTATCAATTATTAGTCTTTTGGTAGTATTAAAATCGTGACTGATTTGGGAATAAGATGATATGGCCTTTCATTATGGCTTCCTTTTTGTTATCTGAAGCAAGAGTGAAAAGAGATAAGGATTATATGAAATAGTTAATAGATTCCATAGAGATATGGTTAAATAGAATTCTATGATCAGACGGATTAGTGTTATGCATACGGGGAGATCTAAGACGATCGTTAAAGCTACTTCTTCTCATTACCAAAGAAACTCGTGCGTAATTGCCTTCATATCTAGACATTATGATATCTTGTTTACAACAGACCCGCGCCGGGATAAAATATGACGTGAGACAAGAGAAGTTTGTCGTGGTCTAAACAGTTAGCATAGGAAATGATTGGGTGATGTAGGCTTTAAAAATGGAAATTGCGTAAGTCATTACCATAACGGCTCGACTGTGCAAACATTAAGGCAGTTTTAACATCATGCTAAAGTTGTATATGCCACGAAAAGCCAATTTTATCAAGGGGCTGCCTCATATCTTGTTAATGATGATTCAAGGGACTTGTGAAATATGTTGTCACGCAAGGATTAATTGTGTCACATACAAAAATGGGTATGCCTTTATCACGTGTACAAATTCAAAACTAAGTCGGTGCCAATTGGAATACCGTATACAAGATAATTTTCGCGGTGTTCCTGTTTTCGCGGTCACTTCGAAGCCGCGAATATTAAAATCACGAAATAATTTCCTGTTTCTTAAAAAGTATCTTCTGTAGACACAGTGTTCATACATTTTGTTTCTGTTTGCTTCGGCAATTGCTGGTAATTTTCACTTGAGCTAGTTCTTTCATTAACCTGCGGCGGCCCTGCCGCAGGTTAATGAATGAACTGGCTCAAGTGAAAAAAAAAGTAGTTTTGCTTTTCGCGCATGTTGCTTATCGCGAAAATTGAAAATCGCGAAAATTTATATTTATATTTTTAACCCTTACCCGCAAAAATTCGAACCCGCGAAAATTACCGCGTATACGGTAGATTGAAGTAAAAGTCGCCAAATTCCAGTATCATAAGTCCAGTCTTGAAAACCATAGAAGCCATATGTAGATACACAGCCAGGGACCCTTATACAGTGTGTGATCAGGTGCTGTCACCTACTTGTTATGTCATACAATACTTGTCTACGTATCTGAGAAGCTAGTCAGTGAACTTGAAGTCGGCAAATGAGAGCCCGACTATGTCTCGGCTTCGGTCATCAAATCGGAAATATTTAAGTTCAGAAACGGCTATCGTGTTTGAATCGACGAATCAATCCGTGTGACTCTGCTCCCTGCCGAGAGCCTTCCTGCAGAGACGGACAGTCTCGGCAGGAAGCCATATTTCGAGGATGGTAGTCCCTGCAGGAAGCAAGAGATCGCGTACAGTCTCGGCGGAAGCCAAATATGATGGACAGTCTCTGCAGGAAGCGAAAGACGGGGGACTGGTTTATACCCTGTGGTACTCATTTGCCTGTATCGAAGCCAGGTAGCTCAGAAACACTTAACAGATGTTCTACTTGCCTGCCACACGACAACACGAAATGCAAAGAAAACATCTAGAACGGTATAATAAAGCGATATATTAAATACTACAAAGATGACAAAAACACTGAATGATAACTTGACAATTGTAAATAATTACCGGAAAAATTATCGCTTTTGGATCACGCACGCACATAAGTAAACGAATGCGCGTGAATATTCCAGAGCACGAATCTTACAAAATTATAGTTTACTTCTTCTTGTATTCCGGTAATTACTCGCACTTTCCTAGTTATTATATGTTTTTTCAGTATTAGTTCGATATTTTAAAATACAGAGTAACTATACCAGTATAGATGTTTTGCTTCGCATTTTGCGTTTTCATATTGAAAAACAGAGATTCATGTCTGAAAGCAGCAAAACATCGCCGTGTATCAGCAGAGTGGGCAATAATTAATGATTGAGCCGCGACACGACAAAATCAACAAAATGGCATGTGAGTTCAGCGAGGACTAAAATCAGGCTGGACATCCGCCCAGTCTGATCAGAGTCTTCTTTTTGCGCTGAAGGGGTAGCAAAGGGTCTAAGTTAGCTACATGCGGACATCGAAGACTCTGGTCAGACTGGGTGAATGCCCAGGCTGATCTGAGTCTACGTTAGGCGCACATGCCACTTTGTTGGTTTTGTCGTTCCGCGGCTCAATTTATTAGTATAATAGAAAAAACAAAAAGCAGCAGGCAAAGAATCAGCATACATGCGTTTTCGGTTAACTAGAGAATATTATGTTAGCGTCTTTTGATATCAAATTTATCAGGCGAAGCCAGAAACAGCGTAGGAAGGGCGAGGCTTGCCGAACCAGTCCGACTTATTTCTGGTCGAGCCTTATGAATTTGATATTAAAAGACACTTCGAGGTTTTCAATTTGTCAAGCATCATTACAAGATTTTAACGCGTAAAGAGCGTCAAGCAATTGAAAGGCAAGTGCAGTTTGGTTCGTTCGAACTTTCTGACGTCGCGAATGTTTCTGACGTAAGTCGGTGACGTCATCTAACCAACCGCACATTGTGGTACGGCCAACATCCATATGTAATCACTCATATTGTAATATCGCTTCTGAAAGAACTGCATGATATCATTCGCACAAGTGGAGTTTTAAAGTGACATGATCTTACATTATGTTATTATATACTTGTTATCAGGTGGAATTTGCAGCAGAGGCATAATACAAGAGGACCAATGGTCCTGTAGCTCACCTGACACTTGGTCCTGGTATATATTTTAATGCTTTTATACATGTATATAGCACCAGGGCAGGGGCAGATAACCCCCCTCCCTTGGGGATTAATGTTGAGTCCCAATTCTATATACCAAGCCACAAGGTCACTGGGCCTTTGTTTCTGGACAAAGATTTCTGAAGGGTTTTTATCATAAATGGGTGTGGCGGCCACCATGTTCATACGACCATGACCATCTGAACAAACTTTGATTCCTTTGACCCAGTATTAAAGCTCCATAATATATGAAACACAGTAATCATTTCTATAAACTATGATGGGCCTGAGTGCCCAATGCTACATACCGGTACCAAGTTTCAAGGTTATAGGCCTTTCGGTTCTTGAGAAAAAGACGTTTGAAGAATTTTTACCATATATGGGCATGGTGGCCATCTTGGTCAAGTGACCAAGACCATCTGAACAAACTATGGTTCCTTTAAGCCGGTGAAGCTCCATATGAAATATGGCTTCAATTGACCCTAGTGGCCTCTGAGAAGATGTTTGAAAATGTTGACGGGTGACAGAATCTCAATGACCTTGTACAAAAGTCAAAGAATGACCTTGACCTTTAACGACAAAATATCTTCATCTGGTCATTTAGTCAACCATATATACCAAATATTGTACCTTAGACTTAAATAGTTTCTGAAAAATCCACTGTTTAAGCATTTTCCCATATAAAAGCCTACATAATGTACCAAAGTTGACAGTGTCATAAATTAGGTCAAGGTCAACGCACGATCATTTGTATAAACTATAATAGGCTTGAGTGCCCAAAGCTACATACCAAGTTTCAAGGTCATACACCTTTTGGTTCTGGAGAAGAAGATTTTGAAGGGTTTTTACCATATACGGGCATGGCGGCCATCTTGGTCAAGACCCTGAGAACAAACTTTTATTCCCGGATCACACTTAGACTCCATATGAAATTTCGCTTCAATCAGACCAGTGGTTTCAGAGGAGTAGATGTTTTGAAAATCTTGATGACGGACAGACCGACAAAATGACCTTGACCTTTCAGTGACATAATATCTTCATCTGGTCATTCAGTTGACCATATATACCATGTATTGTACCTAAGACTTAAATAGTTTCTGAGAAATCCACTGTATAAGCGTTTTCCCATATAAAAGCCTAACATACCAAAGTTGACCATGTCGTAAATTAATTCAAGGTCAACTGATGGTCATCATTTGTATAAACTATGATGGGCCAGCATGCCCAATGCTACATACCAAGTTTCAAGGTCATAGGCCTTTTGGTTCTGGAGAAGAAGATTTTTGAAGGGTTTTTACCATATATGGGCATGGCGGCCATCTTGGTCATGTGAACCAGACCCCGGGTATAAAATTTCGTTCCCCTATCCCACTGAGACTCCATATGAAATTTGGCTTAAATCGGCCCAGTGGTTTCAGAGGAGAAGATGTTTGAAAATCTTGACGACGGATGGACTGACGGAATGACCTTGACCTTTAGTGACATAATATCTTCATCTGGTCATTTAGTCGAGCATGTATACCAAGTATTGTACCTTAGACTTAAATAGTTTCTGAGAAATCAACTGTTTAAGCGTTTTCCCATATAAAAGCCTAACATACCAAAGTTGACCATGCCGTAAATTAGGTCAAGGTCAACGCAAGGTCATGATTTGTATAAACTATGATGGGCCCGCATGCTCGATGCTACATACTATGTTTCAAGGTCATAGGCCTTTTGGTTCTGGAGAAGAAGATTTTTGAAGGGTTTTTACCATATATGGGTATGGCGGCCATCTTGGTCATGTGACCCAGATCCCGGGTATAAACTTTCGTTCCCCTATCCGACTGAGACTCCATATGAAATTTTGCTTCAATCGGCCCAGTGGTTTCAGAGGAGAAGATGTTTGAAAATCTTGACGACGGATGGTCCGACAGAATGACCTTGACCCTTAGTGACGCAATATCTTCATCTGGTCACTTAGTCGACCATGTATACCAAGTATTGTACCTTAGACTTAAATAGTTTCTGAGAAATCCACTGTTTAAGCGTTTTCCCATATAAAAGCCTAACGTACCAAAGTTGACCATGCCGTAAATTAGGTCAAGGTCAACGCAAGGTCATGATTTGTATAAATTATGATGGGTCGGCATGCCCGATGCTACATACCAAGTTTCAAGGTCATAGGCCTTTTGGTTCTGGAGAAGAAGATTTTTGAAGGGGTTTTTACCATATATGGGCATGGCGGCCATCTTGGTCATGTGACCTAAACCAAATATATAAACTTTCGTTCCCCCATCCTGTTAAGGCTCCATATGAAATTTGGCTTCAATCCACCCAGCGGTTTCTGAGAAGAAGATGTTTAAAAGTGTGGACGCCGACGCCGACGACGACGGACGACGGACCAAGGCTATACTATAAGCTTACCTTCACAGGTGAGCTAAAAATACGAACTTTATGCCGACATGTGCCTGCCTAAGTGTCGGGTTCAATCGCATGTTTTTACGACACATTTTTTCAAATTGGAAAACGTAAAATAACTTTGTGACTTCCTGTTCGCCTCCATGGAGGACACGCTCTTCCAAAATGGGGTCTTCTCTCAAGAAAAGAATTTCTGTCCTGTTGGAGCAAATTATTTTCTTAACGATTCAGGCAGGTCACTCATCTATACTTAAAACTTGTATTCTAACAATCGTTTCTCTTTAGTGTGTTGGCATCTTAAGAGGGACATAAATTAACAGAACAGTCCAAAATTCTAGTTTACACGTACGCCCTGGATATAAATTGGAGTATAGAGCTGATAAAGTCTAGCTATATGGCTACAGGGTATTCAAGTGATGCAAAGGAACATAGGACTCTGACCAGCAGAGTAATATACAGATTCAATTGGAGCCAGGCTAGACCTGATACCCAGGTGTGAAGGAAAAACAGCTGAGGAAATCAGACCAGACAGAACGAAATGAACGCATCAACATTATGGAAGGTCAAAACCCTGGTGTCGTATAGTAACTACAGATTTCTATTTGAAAAAGTATGCCTTTGAATGCCGAACACGCAGGTAGTGGCAATTGTCAGAGAGTACTTTTCCCTTCTCCCCCCCCCCCCTCTCCCCCGCGAGGAAAAATGGCTATTAGAAAGACAACCTTATAGTCTTTAATCCCCACCTAATAGAGCCACTTTTTCCCACAGTCCCTTTTCCCCACACCAGAAAAAATTATAAGAGTACTTGGTATATGATGGTATTTTAGTTACATGTATTATAGCTGACTACATACAGACACACACGAAAACTCACACACATATACGCGCATTGGCATGTATATAAGAACATATCCGCGCCCACATGTGCACAAAGGCAATGACATCATTGCCTTTGTACACATGTGGGCGTGGATTCCTTGCTTTGCAATATCTGCAGCAGAAGAGAACATGAAAACACTTTTGTTAATTCCTGCATCATCATTTGTATCCAGATGGCAGACGGACAAGAATACAAACAAACACACAAACATGTGCACTATAGTCCATCTTTGCATTAGAAAATATTTTTTGTGGTTTCTCGCCATCGCTATTTATGCTTTTACAAACTCATATACATGTACATATGCGTCCAGGCACAGACAGATGCATGCAAGCTTGGAGGAATGTGTACAATCACGCAGATGAACTCTTGTATAAACATTTATATACACACATACTTATGCACACAATCACGTACACACATTTCCTTGAGTGGCAGACGTGGAAAGACACAATGTCTATTTCAATGGTAGTAGCCGTTTCTTTCAAAAATAAAACTAAGAAAGACTGATCAATAACCACATCCTTGTGGTTCTATCTTCTTTTATATGACGGTATTTTCCGGACAGATACTCGCATTTCTTTTTTCCTTTTTGTATCTCACTGTTATGTGAGAGGAAGGAGCAAATTCCATCATACAGCGTGTTTTATTGCAACCGTATTTCTGGCGGAAATTCAACTAAAGTAGGGAAAACGGCTATGAAAAACTGCGTTAAGTCGTATAGTAGATTTTCCCATATTAAATTCATTAAGATTGTAAGGCAAATCTAAATATACACATTTTATTTAAGCAATAAAAATAATAAAGGGAAAACTGAATAAAGAAAGAAAATGCTACATGTAACAATATATAAAAACTCATGATAAACATATCAATAGATTTTTTAAATAAGAGCGGCTTTACAGTAAAGTTCACTAAGTTATTTAATTGATTTTATACAAACTATGCGGTAACATATCATTTCAACCAGATAAGGTTTCTATCTGTAGGACATCACATAGGCCCAGACTCTTCAAAATGTTTTAATCATATCAACTATCAACCACAACTGCATGGACTTAAATTGATTTCGTTTCGGTACAAAGCCATGGATAGTGAAAAAATTCAGCCGCGACACGATAAAACCAACATAGTGGCATGTGCACCCAGCGATGACTCAGATCAGCCTGGGTATCCGCCCAGTCTGATCAGAGTCTTTGCTGTCCGTATGGAGGTTGCTTACATTCTTAGCGACCCTTTAAGTGCATAGCAAAGACGCTGATCAGACTTGGCGGCTGTCGAGGCTGCTGTGAGTCTTTTCTTACATTTCCACTTTGTTGGTTTTGTCGTTTTGCTGCTCATTTCATGGTTTCGTTTAATGATCCACCTTAGGCAACGCTTAGATCAGTACGAATTTGGCTATATGAGTTAGATTTAAGAAAATATCAATAACTCACATGAATTCATACTTCTCCTTGGGGTACAAGATACCAGATATTTTTTTTTATCCAACTTCCAATTTCAAAGTCGCCCTATACGAGTACATGTACCTATATTTGGGCAGTAAACCCACACGCAGGCACATCTAATTTTCTGTACATTTAAGTTCTGCAATAGTTAAAACAAATAAAAAAATAACAAGTAAATTAAAAAGGCAGTTCCGACATTTTTCTTGTCAATTTTAGTTTTGTATGATAGAAATGCAGACTTTATCAATTTTGGCAATATGCACAAATTCTGGCATTATTTCTTTTCCCTAGAGAATTGCTTCTTTCGTCTGAAGATCGATGTTAATGAAACGTGGACCTAGAATAAATTAGTTATGACTGTGGGCAGACTTCCAATATCATTATTTTGAACCACGACGCGAGAAAACCAACAAAGTGGTTGTGCGCCCAGCGCAGACTCAGATAAGCCCGGGCATCCACCCAGTCTGATCAGAGTCTTTGCTGTCCACATGAAGGTAGCGCGCCACGTTAGACCCTTAGCTACCGTTAAAGCGCTTAGAAAAGACTGTGATCATACTAGGCGGATGCCCAGGCTGATCTGAGTCTGCGATGGGCGCACTTCCACTTTGTTGCTTTCTCGTGTCGCGGCTCATTTTTTTCTGATTCAGATAAACGGATACCTAATTGGAAGCTCAAGGAGACGGATCAGATCTTCACATTGATACATACTACCTAGCAGGCACACAACGTTATAATGACGTCGCATTGACGTCGACGCAAACATTACATTTCATCGACGTCATTCTGACGTCATGTGCCCGCTGGGAAATACTTTACTGCCCAGCAGGCACATGACGTCGAAATGACGTCGTATTGACGTCGATGCGGCATGGTGGCGTCGCATCGACCCCATTTTGACATCATTACGACGTCATGTGCCTGCTGGGTGTCTTGCAATGCTGTTCAAACAATTTCCATCGTTTTAATTTAGTCTCTCTATTGGGACACCATTAAATTACCAGATTATTCTAAAATTTAAACAAATGCTAAAAGTAGCTGACAGTGTGTCAAAAATACTGATAGGATATGACGCATTGCACATCTTGATCTGATTCTAAAGTGATTTCTCAGATACATCTATCCCAAAATTTAGGATCACTGCGGTTATTTTTATTTATTTTTTTTGTTAATCTTGCAGCTCTTGGATTACATCATTGATAATCAAGGGTCGGTTATATTTGCACGTGCATTTTATGCTCATCTCTTTAAACGATATGAGCCTTGTCCGGGCAAAATATGTTTGACACTATACGCAAACAGTGGGTACCAAGATAAGTCTATGCAACAGCCTAGTCTGTCAGAGTTAGTGCAGTTCACCGTTTGATTTCCAGAAGGCATACTTATTGCGCCTAACCTGTTCTGATTGTGCTAGTGCACAGACTAGTCTGGACATAGGTGTTTTGCATACGCCACAAGGCTGACTTTATCACGACACGACTCAAATGGCCTGCGCAAGGAAAAAATGTGCTTCAACCCATAATATTTTCAGTGAAATATGTATGTATACGCAACCAGGAGGTACCAAGATATGTCTACGCTCATGTGTAGTCTATCCTGTTCTGATTGCGCATGCGTCTAGTCAAGACACGCGCGTTTTGCTTATGAAATAAGACTGGTTTTATCATGACACGAGGTATGCGCAAGGAAAAATGTATTTCACCCCATCTTGGGAAAAGCGAATGCAGTCCCATTAGTGTCTCTTCTTTTCGCACTCTTTACGGCGCCACAGTGTATGATGCTCAAGATTGCTTATACATGTTGTGAACGCATACATGTTACCACAGACTGGGCTGATTCTTCTCGTCGCATGTGGCGATTTTCCGAGGGTGCGGCTCTTGGGTTACATCATTGGCAATCAGGATAATCAAGTGTCGATCTTATTTTCACGTGCATTTTATGCTCATCTCTTGTTTTGAATGTTATTAGCCCTGTCCGGGTAAAATATGTTTGACGCTATACACAAACAGTGGGTACCAGGATAAGTCCATGTAACTGCGTTGTCTGTCAGAGTAAGTGCAGTGCATCGTTTACGAGAGAGCCTGCACTGCTTAGACTAGTCAGAAAAAGTGTATTACGTACTGGAATTAGTAAGATGTTGCTTGTTTGACTTTCCATGCACTTACTGAGCAGACTGTGCATATGCTCATCTGAAGACTTTCTTCGCGTGGCGCAACACTAAATATTCCAGCCACATTCAATGATAACAGATTTATTCCTCATGTTCAGCTGACACACAACGCTGACACAACGTCGTGTCATTAACGTTGGTTAAACGTCAGTATGCCGTTGAATTAACGTTGATATTGACGGTTACTTTTTACTTTAGACAAAAGCTGATCATATGAGGCGCGAATTAGTACTCCGAAATAAAGAGGCTTATCGAAGATGTTTTGCCATAGTTTAATCGACGATCACAAAACCAATGAATCACGTTGAATCAACGTTGATTCGATGATGATTCAACTTTTTTGTCTGCTGGCATGATGAGACTGAAATGCAAACAGCGCAGATCCTGATACGACTGCTCTACTAGGCCTGCAATGTGTGTCCCAGTAGTAAGAACTGCAGGATAGGCTATTACTGATCGCAAACTCTCAAAAGTACACTTTGTAAATGTTGAAAATCGGTACTTTGTTGTCTACAGCCATAATACATTAAAAACATCGGTTCTCGTCCGATCACGGAAATTAAGCAACGTCGGGCCCGGTTAGTACTTGGCTGGGTGACCGCCTGGGAATACCGGATGCTGCAGACTTTTGTCTGCTTTTCTTTATTTTCTATTTTTATTTCTTTTTTCTTTGATAGTTTTCTTCCCCCAATTTCACGATCACTGTATATGTATCTCAAAGCTGTGCGAAGGAAAATACTTTTCCCTCAACGTTATAGACCGTTTACCGCCTGCTGCGCACTGCCCACTCGCCCTTCGCTTTGGAGCATGCTGAAAAGTAGTGCATGTTGTTCACGGTTTTCTGTATACTATTTACTGTCCAGTGAAATGTCTACTGTCTGTCTACTGCGTCCTGGATACTGTTTACTGCGGCCTGTCTGCTACAACATGGATGTGGTGCAAGCACAGGGGCATGGGTACAAGGTCGCAGCATGTGCGCCTGTTTCAGCGCATCTGGACTCTAAAATGATGTACCTTCAACCAAAGTGGCGTCGCACAAACAGATGAAACCAACATAAGCATCATAGTAACCTGCACTTTCTGGGAGATGAACCCTGGTGGCCCGTAAGAATAATAAAGGATTGCAAAAATTCCTATGTAGCACATACATGTACCATGCGTACATGTAATTATATCGGGGTGAAACTATTACATTTGAAACAGTTAAGATTCAAGCTAAGCATTATTCAGGACAAGACGAAATGATGCAAAAAAGGTTAATACATTCCTCTCTATCTGTCGACACAGTTGAGTAAATGATTCAAGTGATGCTGAAGTTAAATCTACATAGAAAGAATTATAAGGTCGCACCGATATATAGACAGCCATATAACATTTTAGTCTCACAACGCCAAAATATGAAGTCACAAACAGCATAGATCCAGATTAGGCGGCTCATGAACCGCCTAATCTTTATCTACGCTGTTTGCCTTCTCGTATTTCTCAGTATGATATAGCTTGGAAAAAAATAGTGAAATTTTGCAGACGTAAATTTTGTCGACTGCTGTTTTGGCGCTTTAAGAGTTAACAGCGCATGCTCGGACTTTACCTAATCGCGGTTCCGTCTGCAGGAAATATTAGAGAGATGAAAAGAAATGAAAATAAAACCAAAAATGAAATAAAAGAAAACCAAAACATAATGTGTACACTGAAAAAAATGAAAGCTTAGGAAATACTCTGAAAGAAAAAACTGAATGAGTTGTCATGTTCATGGGGCTCATACATGTAGATGCCAAACTGCAGGAATGCCTCTTTCGCCTGGAACACCTGTAAAGTAGTCAGTAGGTTATAATCTAAAGATTTTATGTTGCTTCCTGAAAGGGAACGGTCATTACTTATCAGCTGCTGGGGGTGGGGTGGAGGAATTTAGGGGGGGGGGGTGCAATTTGAAATCCTGCTATGCTAGGGGGGGGGTCAGAATCTTTTGTAGACTGATGCTGGGGGTGGGGGGTCATGAACTAATATGCTCTCTTGTACTTTTGAGTTTCCAATATCGTTTGGCTTCTGGGGGGCTGTGCCCCCCCCCCCCAGACAATTATTTCCATATTCCTTCTCCAATATAGCTTTCAAATAGACAAAAAATCACAGCGCACATGCACACACACTGCTGTGTGTGATGTTAAAGGTCACAGTAACCTGGTGGGATTCAATCTTGGGATCCTTTGATCATGAGTCTGCTGCACTACCACTTTGTAGGTAACTCTACCGCGCAGAATGGTCTTTGGAAAATCATGGGGAAGCATACTTTGACTGTAATAGTTATTACAGTCTGCATGTTCATATTAAAACACTGAGTAATGATACCATGTCTGTATGTTTGAGTATTTCTGTTGAAAGGATCATTTTTCCTATGCATGTGTGTGTGTGTGTGTGTGTGTGTGTGTGTTGGGGGTATATATTTTTGCTGAATGTTATTGTTTTTTATTTTGGTAGGGGGTGGGGGGTTCAGAATTTCATTTTCCATGTTGGCGGGGGGGGGGGGGGGGGGGGGAGGGTCGGACAAAGAAAACCAAAGTCATTGGGTGGGTCATGGAAAAACATGTGGATCTCCTGAAAATTCCTCAATTCCTCCACCCCCACCCCCACCAGCTGATAAATAATGACCGTTCCCTAAGGTTACTTCTAATTCGAAACATGCAAAGCATATGACCAAGAAAAAAATTGTGAAGGGACGATATTCATTTTGATATCGATAATATTTTGTTCTTAGATAGCGATGTCCCGCAATTTTTATTTTGCGGGCTAACTAAGATAGTTTATCAAAGGAAGCAACCAAGCATCCATCTTCCCACTTCACATAATATAATAGGATGAGAAGCCTGCTGCTCTCTTCTCGTGTATTTTTAAAACCAGGTAAAATACATTCCAGAAAAGAATTTTTCCTTTCTGTATAATAATTATCAAACGCCTGTTTGGTAAAAAATCTTATCACTTTTTATCAGCCTTTGTCTGTGGCAAGATATTTTAACAGAGCGGATATTCACTACCCCATAAATTCGTCGATTTTTTTTTTCATTCAGAAAACAACGTGGCATATATGAAATGAAACTCTTCATATTGCGCAAAACATACATGCTTTGCTATAAAATTAGTACCTTCAATGGTGTTCAGTGGTATCTTTCTTGTCTCTTATCTCTCATTAACTGTCATAATTGAGCCGCGACACGAGAAAACCAACAAATGGGATGTGCGCCCAGCGCAGACTCAGATCAGCCTGGGCATCCGCCCAGTCTGATCAGAGTCTTCACTGTCCTCATAGATGTAGCTTAGGTCCTTAGCTACCCTTTAAGCGCTTAGCAAAGACTCTGCTCTAACTGGGCAGATACCCAGGCTGATCTGAGTCTGCGCTGGGCGCACAACAACTTTGTTGGCTTTCTCTTGTCTCGGCTCAATTGTTTTTCCTTTTGTTTCAGCATTTTTGTCTTGTGAGAAGCATATCTTGTCCACATGTGTTCTGTGTAATTATCTCCTAATGTTGGCCACTTATTGTATAGTCATGACAAACCTACTCTATGCAGAGTTATAAGATAGTTTTGATTATTACCCAACCTAGTATATAGGAAGTGATTAAGCATTTTTGCCTGTCTTTGCGCGCGTCTTTGTTTTGCCTGGTTTGCGCGTGATGATTAGACAGCCCTCGCTCGCGGAACTATTGACCAAACAATACATTAGGCGTGCTCCTGCGAAAAAATAATACCATCTAGAAAAGCGCCTACTTGTCCTCTACTTTACTGGTTCTCATTATTTACTGCGCCTGCTTGTATTCTTTTTTTTTATCGAGGCGCAGCCTCGTGTAATTTCGATATTGTTCCATATTTCACAAGATTTCATTGGTCAAATAATGCGTATGTCAAAATTTAGCCAATAATATCAAAGGTCAATAAATAACACATATGTCAAAATTTAGCCAGTAATACGTATCATAGGTCAATGACTATTTAATCTTCGTTTTTTCCCGTCGTACTGCACTGTGAATACTAGCACTCTGTCTTACATTAATTCAAATTATTTCTCTTGTTTGTAATTTTACAGTTGATATGTTATCGAAACGCAGATGTTCAAAACTTTCTTTTTTTTTTCGTCGTAGATCTACTTTCGATTTCTACGTTCGGTTTAATACACACAAACAAACAAACAGTGCAACGTTTTGATAGCGGTCCATTTTGGAATTCCAAATTGGACAGCTCAGTCTTGAGGTCGCTACCCGGTGTCAAAATCACGGTTGTAGGTGCCTACCGACATAGTTTACTTATTCATGAAAGTTATTGTCAAATCTTCATCTAGAGACATATATCAAAACACACTTCCATTTAATCTGCGCCGATTATCTTTTTTTTAAAGATTTTTCTCGTTACATGTATAACAATAATTAACTTGGTCAAAAGTTAAACTGTTTATAAACCTGCTTTCTAATTTCTTGCTTTCAGAACCCTGCAAATTCTCATTTATAAGTATGTAGTTTGGTAAGAAAACAACTATTACATACCACTTTGGAAAACTGTCAGCACTATCGCACTTCGGAGCTGTGGATTACCTGGGGCCGTATTTATAAAAGAATTTAAGTCGTTGCTATGTTGTTGCTAAGGCTGAATTTCTATGAAGGAGATTCCCTACAACTATGAAATTTGCTTCGGAGGAACGGTCTGTGTGCTATTTTGCTTTCTAGGTAAACGAGTCCTGGTTCAAGAAAGTTGCTCTTAAGGGAAAAAACATACTACCCGCATTTTGTTTTTGCTTTCGTTTGTCTTTGTTTTCTACTTGCGACGCCTTTATGCCAGAAAAAGCACAATGTCGGTAGATCTCAGAATAGGAGGCTCTTTCAAGGCAAATTCGCAATTGGTGCATGTACATGCTTAGGTTTTGCATTCAACGTGGACTATTAGAGGCTCTCACTTTAAAAAAATGACGTTTTCTGAGGTTTATGGATAAACAGGATCGCCATTTAAAACTCTTCATATCGCGCAAAACATACATCCTTTGTTATAAAACAACTACATTCAATGGTGTTCAGTGGGGTCATATTTGTCTCCTATCTCCTTCTAACTTCCATAATTGTTTTTCCTTCTGTTTCAGCATTTTGTCTTCTGAGAAACATGTCTAATACAAATAGAATCTATCATTGGTCTCCGATGCAAACAGGGAAATCCCAACCCGAGGGCACACGGGGTGTGTCGGAAACTCGGCTGATGCGGACAGGGCAATCCCAACCCGAGGACACAAGGGGTGTGTCGGAAACGAGGCTAGCCGAGTTTCCGACACACCCCTTGTGCCCGAGGGTTGGGATTTCCCTGTCCGCATCGGAGACCAATCTTACCTATGATAATGATTATTTTAAACTGAACGGGAAACTATTATTCCATGCGAACGTAAACAAGCGTAAGTAGTGTTGTGACGTAACGTCAACGTTATGTCAAACGTCAGTTGGTAACGTCTTCAAAATGGCGGCATCCTTTACAGTGCTTGTGTGAAACATTGAATATTTCGTTTTTTTTTTGTTTTTTTTTTTTGATTTTAAGACATAGAAACAGATAATGACGGACTTAAAAAGAATGAGTTTCTTTTAGGAAAGTCATTGCTATGAAAAATATTGCGTAAATTATATAGAATCGCCGAGCCGGGTTTATCGCGTTTCATCAAGCGAGTAGTGATACACAGAATTCAAGCTCGTGTGAGCTGTCCCAGCCCATGGGAAAGACAGAATTTTCCAGCACCGCAAAAAATAGAACAAACTCTGTCTCATAGGTAAGAAAAACCTGTTCTGTGTGATTATTTGTTAATGTGGGCCACTTATTGTTTTTTTTTCATGATAAATCTTATAACAAAACCTATTATATGCGTAGTAATAACAAAGTTCTGACTGTCTACTGTCGCACGTGGCCGGTCAATATTTTTATGTACCGCAGAACTACCGGGCGATAGTTTTGGCTGCCGTCAAGTCATGCGGTATGTAACGTCAGACGTTACTGGAGCTTCCTGGCAAATAACGGAAACATAAATTTGCTTTGGTTGTATAATAACATGAAAATTCATGGCTTTTATGGGTAACAGTAAAAAAATAAAAGTCTTCCCTCCATGCTGTGGACGGCCCGATGCCCTTTCGCTCGATGCCTAGCGGCCTCGTGTGATACTTAAATGGGTCGGTAGCTCACTTTGGGATTCGGCTGCTTCTCACAAAGGCATTCGTAAGATATTAATATTTATAGACACACATTTAGTCTGTACGCTTTTGTATGAGGAAAGAACTTACCACAATTTTACTGTTTGCTTTGCAGGTAAACGAGCCTTTCTACAAGGGAGTTGTTCTTAAAGGGAACAACATACTACCCGCATTTTGTTATTTCTTTCGTTTTTCTCGCAGATCTTTTCTCCGAATTGCGACGCCTTTTTTGCCGCAAAAATACAATGTCAGTAGAAGTTTAAGAATAAATGGCTCCTAGTAGAAGTTTAAGAATAGATGGTTCCTCCTGGATAAAATTAGCAATGTGTGCCTGTACACCTATATGTTCTGGACGCAATGCGGACAAAAAGACGCCAAATATTGACATACTATATTTTATGATTTGTGGACAAACAGAATCGCCATTCAAAATAATATCTACAGTAAAAATGAAAAAAAAAAAAAAAAAAAAAAGGAGAGAGAGAATAAAAAATAAAGAACAAACGTAAATCAAACAAAAAAAATGTTGAATTTGCAAACAGTGTGGAGCCAAATGAGGCGGCTCATCATGAGCCGCCTCATCTGGAACCACACTGCTTTCCAAAAAGTCTTTGAATTCTCAATATACTTAAGTTTTGGCAAACTATGTTTTTGAAAGTTTGCAGACATAAATTGGATCGTCACGTTTTTGGTTCTGAAAGAGATAACACCGTCAAAGTTTGTATTATGTAGTTGCAAATTTATACCGGAGATTCGTTTTCTGACGTTGCAAACAGATCGCTGCAAACCTCGTTCAACACTGGCAACGATGTGGGCAACGGAAAAATACGAAGTTTTTCGAAGTTTATCGATCTTTGACGGTATTACATGTAACTAATTTGACAATATTTGCTAAAATGGCGACGTAAATGCTTTTTAAAAAGCGATGTTTTCTGTTTGCTTCAAATTACAGTGTCGTTCAATATATGCAAGTTAGGTGTTTTTCGTCGGTTATTTTCCCACTTAGGTTTTTTTATTATTTGTGCTGTCTATTGATAATTTCTTCACAACGAAATTTGCGTCAAAATTGTAAGCAGTGCTGTTGTGTGTTATTTTCGTTTATGAGCATAATATCAAAACAATATCAATTCTTTCTGCAGAAGATGTTTTATACATGTATGCGATGAACACTCATACACATGTGTTGTAGTGTAAAAATGATGCAAAAATAACTTATTTTTCATGCTGACAAAAGTGTGGTCTTTATTGATATTTTGTATGAAATTACAAATGTGACATAATAATCAAGGAGAAATGCTCATATCAGTTTCTGCTCTCAAAGAATCATATAAACATAAGGTAACTTTGTTATATCTCACCACGCTACCCAATGGATCAGTTTGCAAAACTATAAGAAGCAAATATCTAAAATACATATTTGAAATCTTCACACCATAGTGTCAGGAAAATAGTTACCAAAATATGGGTTGTCGAAAGTCTATACATTTCTGAAATTATACCTTTGCTGCATTGAAGTTTGAAAAGATTTGAAAAGGCAATTACTATGTGGTAAAGTTTATTGAACAGCACTAAATATGTATTTGTATAATTGTCCATATCACATTGATAGGTTTCTGTAAGTTGTTTGTTTTGACAAGACACTAACCGCCCCATTAGCACAATAACATCTTTATGATACCGTGAGAAAATACTGACACAGTCAACTTTCAATGTACCATAAGGTTTGGTAAAGAAAATCCGGTACTGACGAAGTTAGTACATTTAAACTTATCTGAAATACATGTATACAGCTGCATACATGGATGCATTACAGACACACTTCTGTTGTAGAATCATCGTGAAACTACAAGTACAGTACCGCTTCCGCTTAACAGCACTACCTGAATGATCTAAAGTTGTTAACTGATCTGAGAGGGAGCGGCGCTATAACGGAACCGGAATTACTGGTGATCGGTAAGACTGGAGTGAGTGAACTCAGTTCCATCCATTCACTCCGTTCAGTCCGGTTCGTTCAGTGGTTTGGGTAAAACCTTGTACCGGACTCCTCTTTATCAAATACACAAATGAAAATTGGGATGAGTGCTTAGATAATCGTTTCAGGTTGTAAATACATACGATTTATTCTCTGAACAATTGGCTTGCATTCAGATAAAATGACAATGAGAAATATCAACTTATTTCGTTAGTTATGCTATTGATATGAGCAGTGTTGGGTTTTACCAACACCGAATCGAAGTGAGCGGTTAGTGTAAAATCAAGGAAGCATTTAGTTGACGAAATTGACGGACTCTTGGTATTTCGTGCGCATAATTCGAAGCCAAAGAATACAAGAGAATTTATCCACTTCATTTTTCCCCATATATCAATAACAACTATTCCTTTCTCAGCTCGACAGAGCGGCTGCTCGTCGGCTGCCTAAAGCGTAGCAGTGATACCGCGGAAGAACAGTACAGAATGGAAATTTTGTGAAACTTTAAGCCATACTTGAGCCTATCCATCGAGATTACCAGAAATTGTATTCTAGTTACTCTGAAAACAAGTATTCCTATAATGAATTGGTGAGATTCGTCGAGACAAATATTTGCTTGGGTATATTTTGGTTTATTTCAACTTTAAGGTTGGAAAGACGATAATATCTGTAGGGTGTGTACATTCGGGCTGGCCTTTATTCGATATCTTCACATGTGAGAAAGCACCTAGAGTTCGCATAAGAGTAATTTCAGTAGTCTTATCATATATGACCTACAAGATTTGAGCGTAAATATTAGCGTAGGTTTAGGGGAGGTAACTACCACACTATAATTTCAGCACATAGAGAACATCGCCAGTGTGATGTTGGCTTAGAGAATCTACAACAACTACAACAACATATTCTATGCTCAACTTTTTGTTGGTACATACATTTATAGCTTTAACTTCACTTGCTATCAAATGGTTAGTAACATTTTAGTTTCTGACCCTAACTGAAACTACAAGATCCCTGGTTCACCTCCCAAAGGAGGATTGATTGGGAATAACAGAAAAATGTTACCTAGTCGACGTAGAAGGAAGTTGTAGACTGTCCACAAACTGACCCAGCTGGCTTGATCAGAAGCGATTTTTAGAATATTTTAGACAAAGCCCTCTATGTATATATGGTGCTGGACTTTTAATGCTTTTTAAAAACTGTTTATAAACTGTAATATACGACTGGTGGTGGAGTTCATCATTTTAAAAGTGACAATTTTTACATTGTGAAGAGGTGTTCCATTATTGGAAGAAACTATAGAACAGAACAGAACAGAATCACTGGTTGGGAGCGTACAGTACATGTGCACCGTTGTCCGATGTGTATAGTGGGCAAATCTTTGTCCGTTGTTATGACCTTCAGGTTGTGTTTGTGTGAAATGTGTTTTCTTTTATTGTTTGGATGTAAACCACTTGGTAAGAGTGTTTTCTCTATTTATGTTTTCCACTATGGTCATCTTTGGAGATGGCAAGATGTTGCTTTCTTTGCTCTAAATTCGTATTTTCATCTGCAAATCACTGGTGTTTGTAATCAGATCACGTCACGTGTAACCAGAAAATCGGCCGAGTTAGCGTTTTAATTCGAAAAAAATGTTAGTTAGTCCCTTTTTAAGATAGATTAATGATCTATTAAGAGATTTACCCATGATAAGTATCCTTTAAGTACGGGACGAATCCATAAGACAAGCAAAGCTGAGCATCCCCAAATTTTTCTGACTGTATGGGATGTCTCACTGACAATCGGTTTTACGACCCACGATACAGAATAGTGTTTGACCCCTCTTTTGTTTTCTTTGAAAATAATTGCCCTTACCTAGCATGATATCTAACAAGATTAATTAATCCTGAACCTAAATACACCATAAAATATATCTAAAGAAAACACGGTTGTTTCATATACAATTGTTGGTCAATTTTGAAGAAATGGTACCGGCGCAGATTTCGAAATCGAAAGTAGAGTAGTGATTTTCTCAAATTAAATGTGAAAATAAAGCATATCATAACAATTTACAGAAAATTAAGGTGACATGTCGAAAAGATCTGTATTAAGGCTTGTCGAGCAAGCTGTTCTACCTACACTCAATGATTTTAAAACACAAAAATAAACAATTTTGAAACTTACCCGACATATTGGGACAAAGATGCGTCCACTATACAGATCGGGACAACCGGTCACTTGTACTGTACGCTCCCACCCAGTGAGAATGGAGGACTTGTCAACGGACGATCGCGATTCCATACAGAACAGTCTCATGATTACGCAAAAGGTGCGCCTAAAATATGTAAGTATAATTTTCTTATATTCCACAGTATCTCAAATAAATATTGAGCTAGTATCTTTATATGATACAAGTTTATTTATTTGTGTACTTGTTTATATTCATATTATAGGATGAATAAAGTAAGAACATCAGTTTTCGACAGGCTCTAGTTGGTTATCTTTCTTTCTTTCTTTCTTTCTTCCATTTACGCCTTAACCCCCGAAGGGGACACAGACGGTGTACTTATGTACACTCCGCTGTTGCAGGATGAAAGCCTACGTATAGCCATATAGCTATAGTAGGGATCTTTAACCTGCACAGGGGATGACTCTCCCTGCACAGGGGGCCTCCAGTTAACGTACTGATCGGAAGGACGGCACACTTGTTAGCATCATCCCTGCAAATGATGCTATAAAAACGCGTTTGGACAAAGGAAGATTTCACCAAGGACTCCTGTGATATTTTAAAGGGAGGCTTCTGTTTGGATATGGTGTAGGGCCTGTTCAGCATAACACACCTGGTTGTTGGTTGGTTGATTTGATGCTTAACGTCCACGGTAAACAACTAAGGTCATGTCGGGACGGTCAGTTAACCTAACCACACTATTCCTGGGCAGGCTCAGACCTTCTAAGCGGTTAACCAGTACTAAGTGCACATACTTTCGCCAGTAACTGACAACTGCCCTTCTTGAATCAGCGGTTGGTTGGTTGATTTGATGCTTAACGTCCACGGTAAACAACTAAGGTCATGTCGGGACGGTCAGTTAACCTAACCACACTATTCCTGGGCAGGCTTAGACCTCCTAAGTGGTTAACCAGTACTAAGTGCTCATACTTTCGCCAGTAACTGACAACTGCCCTTCTTGAATCAGCGGAAGGAGAAACGAAAGTATGTGGCCAGACCGGGATTCGAACCCAGGACCTCTGACTTACGAGTCAGGTGCCCTACCGATTGCGCTACCCGGCCCGGCTTAACACACCTGAGGAAGAGCAACTTAGTAGCAATGTGGGAGAACTTTTTTGAAGCTCTCAACTGTCTCTGACGCTCTCAACTGTCTCTGATACGGTCACGGGTCAACTCGGCCTGTACTCGGCATCCATTTCTGTGATTAGATACAGAATGTTATCACATATCACAGTCATGACACCCCCCTCTCCAATCCCCCCCCCCCCCCCCCCCCCAACTTCTCTTGATCCAAGAAGCACAATACATCTGCCCAAGGAAAACAATAAAACATGTAGCACGGTACAAGTGCCATTGCCTTAAACAAGGCACCATCTTACTTAGGGCACTAGGCGGGGGCATCCGTGTCCGATGGACACATTTCTAGTCTTGTATCTACATGATTGTTGCATAATTTGGGTAAATTCGTATTTATTTAGATCCCTGATCTTGAGCTTGTAAAGGTAGACGCCATTTGTCATTCTATGCCTACGTATGTCTCATTCTCATTAGCTGGTCAGGTTGATGAGAGACCACTTTGGTTTTGCTTTGGAAGATGGAAAATCGAGCAGTCAATTGGATTCAAAAGCTGTAACGCATGAAGATTTCAACATCTCTCAATATCGATATTTCATATTGATATATCGGTACACCAAATGTCCAGTCAAAGACAGCTCTAACTAAGTCCACTTTGTTTCTTACTTACAATGGCCAAAGGCCTGTTCCCAAATCAGATTTTCAGCAGCGCCATCTTTTGGCTGCACCGAGTTGCTCACCTTGGCGCATGTTATTCATTTTAGACCAGTAAGAAGACCTGTTGCAAAACACAGCATAAAAGTGGATAATTGTTTAAAACTTGACCTTTTACTCTATTTTTAGCTCTCCTGAGCCGTAGGGGAGCTTATTGGATAGGTAGGCTCTATCTTCTGTCCGTCGGTCAACAATTTCAAATGACTTCTTCTCTGAAACCACTGGGCCGATTGTAACCGAATTTCATGGTCTTAGGAATGAAAGATTTTTCAAATGTTCCTGGTCACATGACCAACATGGCCACCATGCCCAAATATGGTAAAAACCTTAAAAAATCTTCTCCAGAACCAATAGGCCGGTGTATTACCAAGATTGTTCAAATTACAAATTCTTTTTTTTACGGTAAGTTCAAACTTGCTTCCTTGTGCTTTTATATGGCAAAATGGTAGAACATAAAATATCTTGTAAACTGTTGAAGATTTTGGGCTAAACAGTAAACTGGTATCTACAGTCATCTTAATGAGCACTTGGAAGATGTATGAGTACTAGAAGTCAAGGTTATTCTTTGAGCTTTGACCCAGACCTCTTATTTTGACAATTTCAAATGATCACCTCAAAAGCCACTGGGGCCAAATGAAACCAAATTTCATATAGAGCCTCCAGGGGTTGAGCTAACAAAAATTAATTAGTACAGTCCAGGTCACATGACCAACTTGGCCGCCATGCCCATATATGGTAAAAACCTTTAAAAACCTTCTCCAGAACCAATCGACCGATGGCCTTGAAACTTGATATGTAGCACTGGGTTCTCGAGAACTATCAAGAATGTTCAAAGTATGACCTTGGTTTGACCTTGACCATTTTACGGCAAGGTCAAATATGGGAAAATGAGAGAACATAAGATTTCATGGAAAGTTTTGAAGACTTTTTTACGGCAAGGTCAGTATGGGAAATGCTAGAACATAAGATTTCTTGGAAAGTTTTGAAGTTTAAGGCCTGAAATTTGGTATATGCAGTCATCGTAATGAGTACATGAAGATTTATGAGTACAAGAGGTCAAGGTCACTCTTTGACCCAGAACTCTCAAATTTTGACAATTTTGAACAATCTCCTCAAAAACAACAGGGCCAATTGTAACCATATTTCATACAGAGCCTCCAGGGGTCAAGAGGTCAAGGTCGTTCTTTGACCTTTGACCCTGAGTGCTGAATAAAGAAGCATAATGACAAAAAGTGTAAATTGCATTTTGCATTTGCAGTGTGTGTGTCAGCCTGTGGGTGGGGAGTATTGTGGGTGATCTGTACGTGATGCTTATAAAATACAAAATTGTACATGTCACTTGGATATCATATGGTAACTTGGAAATATTTTCTTACATAAATTGTAACATGGTGGTTTATGTTTTCTTACAGATGAGAAAAGAAGATCAGCATTTGAAGACTGTAGGCTACGACCTTTACTCTCAGAACCACTCAGTTTACGTGAAGACTATTTGGCTGATAAATTATGCATCAGGAAGTTCAGATAGTATGAGATTGGACTTAGATTGGACTTCGAAAGAAAGTAATGCTGGTGAGTACTGGTTTTACTCATCAAAGTTTTTCAAGCTTCAGTTCAGTTGACATTATGAAGCAAAAAAGGTCACCCTGAGACAGTGCTAGCTTGGTTGGTGTAAAATTTCTGTAGGTTATGACACTGTAGAAAACAATCTGTCATAAGCATTGACCTGCTCTGGAAAAATGTGCCAAATGTTTGCAAGTTGTACAGTCCAACCTCTCCTAATGGTCACCTCCCACCTACTGTAACCTCTTAACAACACTCACTATCAAATTCCTCCCGTTTTATTTCCTATATTTTTCACCTCTGACCTAGGGTCACCTCCTTTTCCCGGTCAGCTGTCGCAGTTTCCGACGAAAAACGGTCAGAATTACCTCTGTAACAGCCATTTTTTTTTATACTGGAGTATGGCATTTTTAGCTCACCTGAGCCTTTAGGCTCATAGGTGAGCTTATAGTATAGCCAGGCATCCGTCGTCTGTCCGTCCGTCTGTTGTCCGTCCGTCCGTCATCAACATTTTCAAACATCTTCTCCTCTGAAACCACTGGGCCGATTGAAGCTAGTGGATTTCTCAGAAACTGTTTAAGTCTAAGGTACAATACTTGGTATACATGGTCAACTAAATGAGCAAATGAAGATATTATGTCACTTAAGGTCAAGGTCATTCCGTCGGTCCATCCGTTGTCAAGATTTTCAAACATCTTCTTCTCTGAAACCACTTGGCCAATTGAATCCATATTTCATTTGGAGCCTACCTAGGTCGGGGGAATGAAAGTTTGATCCGGGTATCTAGGTCAAATGACCAAGATGGCCGCCATGCCCATATATGGTAAAAACCCTTCAAAAATCTTCTCCAGAACCAAAAGGCCTATGACCTTGAAACTTGGTATGTAGCATTGGGCATGCGGGCCCATAATATAGTGATTCCCCTACAGAGGTTTAGAAGGGTGCTGCACCCTTCTGCCTTTTGGTCTTACCCTTCTGCCTTTTGGCCTTACCCTTCTGCCCTCCATTAGTGGAAGGTAATTTCATTCATATTAATGTTATATTTTCACAATATATAGCTTCCTGAGTAAAACAGGCTCTTTATCACGCAAATATTTGTATCTCCCTGCTTAAAAGAAGGTGATTTTCCTGTTAGAAAGTGTTAATGCCCTTAGTTAAATTGTCTCTGAAAATAATAGCTTCAGAAAAGTGCCCTTTAGGGAGCGTGCCACGCGCTAAAAGTGCCCTTTTCTGGCCAGCACCCTGCCTTTTTTTCAGGCTGGGGGAAACACTATAATAGTTTATACAAATCATGACCTTGCAGTGACCTTGACCTAATTTATGACATGGTCAACTTTGGTACGTTAGCCTTTTATATGGGAAAATGCTTAATTAGTGGATTTCTCAGAAACTGTTTAATAAGTCTAAGGTCCAATACTTGGTATACATGGTCAACTAAATGAGCAAATGAAGATATTATGTCACTAAAGGTCAAGGTCATTCCGTCAGTCCATCCGTCGCCAAGATTTACAAACATCTTCTCTGAAACCACTTGGCAGATTGAAGCCAAAATTTCATATGGAGTCTCAGTGGGATGGGGGGAATGAAAGTTTATACCCCGGGTCTGGGTATCATGACCAAGATGGCTGCCACGCCCATATATGGTAAAAACCCTTCAAAAATCTTCTTCTCCAGAACCAAAAGGCCTATGACCTTGAAACTTGATATGTAGCATTGGGAATTTGGGCCCATTATAGTTTGTACAAATGATGACCTTGCAGTGACTTTGATCTAATTAATGACCCAGTCCACTTCGGTATCTTAGGCTTTTATATGGTAAAACGCCTAAACAGTGGATTTCTCAGAAATTATTTAAGTCTAAGGTACACTGTTTGGTATATATGGTCAGCTAAATGAACAGCTGAAAATATTATGTCACTAAAGGTCAAGGTCATTCTGTCAGCCCTTCCGTCGTCAAGATTTTCAAACATCTTCTCCTCTGAAACTACTGGGCTGAGTGAAGTCAAATTTCATATGGAGCTTACCTAGGTTGGGGGAACGAAAGATTGCTGGGGGTATCTGGGTCACATGACCAAGATGGTCTCCACGCCCATATATAGTAAAAACCTTTCAAAAATTTTCTTCTCCAGAACCAAAAGGCCTATGACCTTGAAACTTGGTATGTAGCATCGGGCATTCGGGTCCATTTAGTTTGTACAAACGATGACCTTGCAGTGACCTTGACCTAATTTATAACACTGTCAGCTTCGGTACCTTAGGCTTTTATATGGGTAAACGCTTAAACAGTTGATTTCTCAGAAACTATTTAAGTCTAAGGTACAATATTTGGTAAATATGGTCAACTAAATGAACAGCTGAAGATATATGTCAGTTAAGGTCAAGGTCATTCTGTCAGCCCGTCCGTCGTCAAGATTTTCAAACATCTTCTCCTCAGAAACCACTGGGCTGATTGAAGCCAAATTTCATATGGAATTTCAGTGGGATGGGGGAACGAAAGTTTGTTACCAGGGTCTGGGTCACATGACAAAGATGGCCACCACGCCCATATATAGTAAAAACCTTTCAAAAATCTTCTTTCTTCAGAACCAGAAGGCCTTTGACCTTGAAACTTGGTACGTAGCATTGGGCACTTGGGCCCATCATAGTTTATACAAATGATGACTGTGCATTGACCTTGACCTAATTTATGACACTGTCAACTTTGATATGTTAGGCTTGTATATGGAAAAATGCTTAAACAGTGGATTTTTCAGAAACTGTTCAAGTCTAAGGTACAATATTTAGAATATATGGTTAACTGAATGACCAGATGAAGATATTGTCACTAAAGGTCAAGGTCATTCTGTCAGCCCGTCCATCTGTTGTCAAGATTTTCAAACATCTTCTCCTCTGAAATGACTTCCTCGATTGAAGCCAAATTTCATACGTAGTCTTAGTGGGATGGGGGAACATAAGATTGTTACCAGGATCTGGGTCACATGACCAAGATGGCCGCCATGTCCATATCTGGTAAAACCCTTTCAAAAATCTTCATCTCCAGAACTAAAATGCCTATGACCTTGAAACTTGGTAGCATTTGGAAGTTGGGCCCATCATAATTTATACAAATAAGGACTGAGCATTGACTGTGACCTAATTTATGGCAAGGTCGATTTTGATGCATTGGAAAATGCTTTAGCAGTGGATTTCTCAGAAACCATTCAAGTCTATGACAGGCCCATATATGGTAAAACTCCTTCAAAAATCTACTTCTCCAGAACCAAAGGCACAATGACCTCATGGCATGGTATGTAGCATTGAGGACCCAGGCCCATCATAGTTTGTACAAATTATGATGACGCATTGACCTTGACCTAATTTATGGCATGGTCAACTTTGGTATGTTATGCTTTTTTTGTGGGAAAATGCTTAGACAGTTGATGTTACGGAATTTTTTTAAGCCTAGATATAATAATTGGAAAATATGGTTAACTAAATGAATACTTGAAGACAAGGTCATCAAAGGTCAAGGTCATTTTTTTCACTTTGTTCAAGGTCACTGAGATTTTAAAATTAGAATATGCACAACTTTTAAGCTACTGGTTTCAAATTTGTAACAAATGAGCAAAATGACAAACTGTGTCTGTTGACAGAAGGTGTCAGGTGAGCTACAGGACCATTGGTCCTCTGGTTTAATATCAAGGACTGTTTATTTACAGTGTCTTCTTTGTTAGGTATAAGATTAGGAGGTCTAAGCCTGCCCAGGAATAGTGTGGTTGGGTTAACTGACAGTTCTGGCATGCTCATAGCTGTTTACCGAGGATGTTAAGCATCAAATCAATCAATAAAAGCTAACAGGAATAAGTTATGTGCCTTACTCTCAGCAGTGTAATATGTAATAGCTACAGTTCAGTATTATTCAGTGATGCCCAGTCCACTGCAACATTGCTTTCAGTAATTAAAAAACAGCTGATCTCACCCCCCTCCCCCGCGGCGCAGCTAACCTCACCCGCTGACATCAGCTCAAAAAAAAATTCGTTTATATGTACTTTACTTTTCTTAATCTCCGATTCTGACTGATGCTTAATAATGCCGAAATTGAGTTTGATTTACTCTTGAATGAATGCATATCGTCGTTAAATCTTCCTTTGTTTACTGAATTATGCATTAACAGCTAATATCTGCGTCTATACAAGTTCCTATATCGTGTGGTGAAAAGTCTGTGTAGAACTCGCGGATTTCCCAAAGTGCTATTTATAGAGCTATACTGGTACTCGTTCTGCGCATGGCGCGCGAGTTATGGAGGGAAACAGACAAAAAACATGGGAAAGAATTTTAAACTGCATGAACCGAAGATCTCAAAAGTCATCGGTTTCCGGGAATTACAACGACTGGTCTTGCTAAAATATAATATAATACCAGGTCAGGGTCACAAATGATATTTTTGACAGATTTTGATATAACTTCACAAAAATGTCTTAACACATTGCTCGTCTAGAGAGGCATATGGCGGGGGCATTCATCACCTTTAATGATTGTCTAATTGTTTTAAAACTTTTTATCCGGTGTATTTTGAAACTTAAAAGATTAGAGGGTTTTTTTCCCACCTACCTGTACACAAGACAAACTTCATAAAAATCAAACAGTAAGATAGCGTATGAGGGAAACCCAGCCAAATTTAAAATTGTTCAATGTCCAAACAGCTTTTTCATATTGAAAGCTAGACTTGAAAGAAAATTCAAGTTAATCAAATGCTTAGTAAGGTTATGAAATGTTTAATAGAATAAAATGTAGCTGTCTGTCATAATGCCATGCAAAATGCAATTTCCCCATCAGTATTCCAGTAGCAGGCTGGCAGGAGACTTTTAGGTCAAGTGACAGCCGGCTGGCAAGAGACCAAAAAGTCTCCTGCTGGCAGGAGACCAAAAAGTCTCTTATCAGCCGGCTGGCAGGAGCTAGACACTTCCTATTTGATATACTGGGATAATATGCAGAGTAGAATTACCTGATGGCTCTTAGGAGAATTCCATAAAATTTTGATGGGGTTATGGCCCTTGTTTGAATTTGGCATTTTTTCCAACTTTTTATTTTGCAATATTTCCAATTTTTTTAAGCTGATCTTTAGTATAATAGTATTCATTGATGAGTGATATACTTAAGCAAAAATTTTTCCTCATGTTTATGAGGCAAATCCCCATAATCAACAATGCACAAGTCTCCATTATACATACATCTCAGTTGACTGAGGGTGATGTATGTGGGCTTAGATTGACCTGCATACACTGCATTCGTCTGTCTTGCATATACACTGCTCAAAAAACTTTAAGAAGCACTGTTGACATTTAAGTCAGTCTCTGAATTAACTTTTTATCATTGATACTAAATATTAATTGAGGCAGCAATATTAACAAAAAGACATTTAATCCTAGCCTATTTTTATTGTTGAAAAACAGTGTTTTTGGGGGTACTGTATTTTACAGAACATTAATTTGCTTGTTTTTATTTATGTATTATTATTGTGACATTATTTTTTACATTTTGTAACATTTTTATTTCCTATCATACAGTTTAATGAAAAAATTAATGTTGGGCTTCCTGGCTATCATTTTTTCTTACCACGACTTATAATGTATATATTTCATTTTTTTTCTATGACACCTACTATTACATAATATGATAGCAAAAAGAATGCCCTGACAGGAAAGGAACTGATTTTATGACAGGATATGTCTATTCCCTTCTTTGGTGAATTTGCAAGATGTTTATTCAGTATTGGGGTATTGCACATCTTTTCACACATAATGGGGGTCCTACAGGTTCCATGACACTTGAAACTCAATATACAATAGTTTCAGCTGCATGCCATTTGATTGGATACTTAGTATCTGAAATATAATTGGCTGATACTGAATAAGTCACTTCACTTGATTTCTCCATAATTCACTTGATGTGTTTGATAATTCAGTGACAGAGTGTTCCTTGAAGAATCCAATGTGAGTAAAGATCTTTTTAAGTTAAAGCTCCAAATTAACCTCATAAAATTACTCTGCTGAAAGATAGTTGGAACATTTTTTTTTTTTTCAAGAGTATTTCTGCCATGATATCAGATAATGGGTGGGTGATTTAGTAGGGATATATATGTAATGAGATGTCATTTTGGTACAGAATTTACCTTCTGTTGGATGAGAATGTTAATGCTCATGGTCATGTTGATGCTTCTATTCTTTTACTATGGTAAGAACAGGTGATTTTTGATGTAGAATAATGATTTAATTTTGCATTGTTTTCAGTTTTTGAAGCTTATTGTTATAGTTGATAGGTGTATGAATTGCAATTTTACATCCTTATTAACAGTATTTCAGTCATATCAGGACGAATAGTGAGTGATAATGAAAGGCTGTGTGCAAAGGAACCCCATTTTATGATTGAAAGCAGGGCTTGAACCTGGGACCGCTAGATTAGAAGGCCAGCTTTTAACCTACTAAGCTGCCGGGGCTCCTTTGAAGCTTATGGTAACTTTTACTTAAAATGTGATAAAAATTCCAAGGCAACCATTGTAGACCCATATCACACTTCTGTCAGTGAAATATGACAAATACGACTATGGAGTACAAAATCTTAGAACGGTATCCGTATAGTAAATATTGGAACACTTTTCCAAAAACTGAATAAGAACAAGCAGATTTTAACACTTCAGTGATTTATATCAAAGTGCTATACAAATGGCAATGTAGTGCTGTCTGATCTAAATCGATACTAATTTTTGGTAACCGTACCAGTATTTGTAGTTGTTTACCATATGCCCCTACTCTAATAAATGTCCCCTGCTTTTTTACTTCTAAAATCTAATGTTAAATTAATTTGCATTAATTCCTACTTGCTTCTCTTTGGATGCTGTAGCTCTTTGAAATGGGGTCTGCTCTTAAAGGAAAGAATTTGCTCCATAAAGGGCTTCTGCACTGTTTTTAAACATGCACTGAAATCACTGGAAACAACTAGTATTGTTTTACTTAAAAGAAAGTGGAAAACTGGAAAGAAAAATTCCAAAGTGTTAGAAAGTAATTGGAATTTAAGTTTTAATAAGCTGAAAATATGCAAGGACTCTTACAGTGTCATTTTAGTAATTCATCTTATTAAAATTTAAAAAAAAAAAATCTACATTTCATATTTTTATTCCAAGAATTAATCAAGTGTGACAAGTTTGATCATCTCATGAAAAAAAAAAATCAAATATTTTGCACAGGATATGGTGATAAAAACTGGAATTCAAAAATTTCATTATGTGAGTAAAGCTGTACAAAAGAATTGCAGTTCAAAGGGTGAAAAATTACAGTTTGGGTTTTAAGTTTTGGATGGGAGTTTTTTTTTTCTATATATATATAGATGGGAGTTTCAGGGATCTGTTTCTCTCACAAATACCTGGTTAAACTAGGAATATTTCTGGAAAATGTGAAGAAAACAGTGTAGTAGCCCTTTAAGAGTTGATCTCCGACCCCTAGGGGGAGGGAAGGGGGTGGGAGCTTATTACCTATTTTGCATAACTTTTAATTGTCAATAATTACAGTTTGGGTTTGAATTTATGGAGAAGAGTTTCAGCGATCTGTTTCTCTCACAAATACCGGGTTAAAACTAGGAATATTTCTGGAAAATGTGAGGAGAACAGTGTAGTAGCTCGACCCTACTGATAAGGAAAGTAAAATTAATAGAGTTATTTCCACTGTGAAAATATACCCAGGAGCACTGGTAGCTCAGTGGGTTAAGCGCTGGCCTGCTGATCTGGCAGTCTCGTTAGATTCCTGGAGGCGAAAATCTTTTAATTCATAGACGGGGTTCCATTGCACATGTCCTTTCTTTATCGCCCTTCCATCATCCTGATATAACTGAAATACTGTTGAAGGGGATGTAAAAGTGCAAGTCATCCATTCCTGTTCACCAGAATTCTTTTAATTAGAGGTATTTTGGCAGTTACAACAATTTAGGCTCTATTGCTCCCCCACCCCACCCCCCTTCATACTTAATAAAATGCAATGCCTCTGGGGCATTTTACCAGATTAATATGGTACATACATTTTGGGTAAGAATATAAGAGCATGTTAGTCAGGCTGTTCATATTTCCTGATGTAGGTTATGCTCTGTATAAGTACCAGTTTAGCGAAGGATCAGGCAGCTGGTGGCATTTCGAGGTCGGCAGCTGGTGGCATTTCAAGGTCTTCAGATTTTGACCAAAACTTTTGTATTAATACGATAGACCGAAATATACTGAAATCACCGAGAATTTACTGAAATCGCCATTGAATTGATTAAAAATCACTTTATTGTTTATATATACAGTAGAACTTCAATGGCTCGAACCTTATGGCTCGTTCACCCTGCCTGGCTAGAACTCTTTTCTTGGTCCCTAGATGCCACTTTATATGGAAACTAACCCTGGATGGCTAGAACTACCCTTGGCTGGAACTAATTTTCATGGTCCCAAGTCTGTTTGAGCCAATGAAGTTCTACTGTATATCGAAAATTATTTGTTAAAAGAATTTTTGAGCATTTCCTCGAATATGGGCACAAAAAGTACTCTTGCTTAGACAGAAATCAGCAACTGATTTACAGGGATAATTCCATGCCATTAAATTATCAATATCAGAATAATAAATGTATGTCTTGTTTGCTGTTTGGCAGATATTTCAAAGTTGCTTCGAAATCAACTAATTTATGTATATACAGATAAAGTTTTTCTCTCTCAAAGTAGAATCAGTGTTGGTATCGAAATCTCCGATCTCTATTTACGATTAAATTAAAGGGGAGGTCTGCTGACAACCGGTTGTCATTGGACTTTTTGGACCAAAAGAAATAAGAATTCGTTTTTTTTCAGAGGCCAGTGAAAAAAAAAAAAAAAAAACCTGTCTCCATCAAGAATACCAGGCCCCCCCCCCCCCTCCTAATCTTATATGGTTACCCGCTCCGAATCTCAATGGTCGGTCTGTCAAGATCAAAATTTGATTTTCACACCTTAATTCTAGGATGTAATTATAATAGGAGAGATACCATACAGGTATCATAATCAGGCACAAGGAGACTATGTTAGTTAGATAATATATCTCAAACAACAACAGGCAATAATCAAGGACTAAACTCAACATTATTTGTTTCCATACAACAATGTACAAACAGTCTTCATATATATGTAACAACATAATGCCAAAAAGTGCAAGCATGCAAGTAAAAATAATCATTTGCCTTTAAAATTACGATGAGAAACTAGTGTTATATAAACATTTCTTATATGTTATATATCTTATATGTTATATTAGATATCTTAACTGGCATATTAGATATCTAATATACTATATAAGATATCTACTATGCATTATGATTAGTAAAATGGCTTGCCATAGATATCACTATACAGATTTGAATATATATCAAAAGTAAAGTGGATATGATTTTTCGATATCACAAATTTGATTTTTGTTTGATATTACTTATTTGATTTGGCGATATCAGTAATCTGAGTTTGTGATATCACTAATTCGTACAAAATCGAATTTGTGATATCACAATGTCGATTTAGTGATACCACTATTTCAGGTATGTGATATCACATGTGGTATCACATTATTTTCTGATTTCACTAACTATTATGTGCTATCACTGACTCACCTGAGTGTCATAAACCATGGGTTATATTATGTTTACTAAATCGATTTAGTGAAATCACAAAATCGTTTTTGTAATATCGATTTCTTGATATCACTAGTTAGGAATGAATTACTGATCACAAACTCGATAGATATAGTGATATCATAAAATCGATTAAGTGATATCACAAAATCGAATGTGACATCACTAAATAGATGTTGTGATATACAAAATCGAATTAGTTATATCACAAAGTAGCTGTGATCTCGTGTCATCACAAAATCAATTTTGTGATATCACTTATTCTATTTTGTGGTATCACTAATTGGATTTTGTGATATCACTCAATCGTACATATTTTGTGATATCACTTTTTCGATTTTATGGTATCTAGAAACATGTCAATGAACATCAGTCTGATTTTTATTGGTTTAAATACATTCACTGCACTACCTAGAACCATTTGGTTGAACATTTGTCTAATAACTACCCACTCAGACACATTCATCTCACCACCTGGAAACACATCGATGAAAACCAGTCAAATAACTATACCGCACTCCCTCTAAACATGTCAATTAATAATTAATATATGTCTGATACGTACTTGCTCAGATACACTAACCGCACTGCTAGCCACAATGCCTACAAACATTTTGAAGAATCCTTGTCTGATAGCAGCATGCTCAAACACAATCACCCCACTACCTAGAAACATATTGATGAACACCGGTCTGATTTCTACTTGGTTAGACATAATCACTTCACTACCAAGAAAAATTTTGATGTACACCGGTCTGAATTTTACCTCTTTAGACAATTCACTGCACTACTTAAAAACATGTCAATGACTGGTGTTCATCAACATGTTTCTAGGTAGTACACTGAGTTTGTCAAAGCAGGTAGGAATCAGTCAATTAATATATGTCTGATACGTACTTGCTCAGATACACCCACCGCACTTCCTTGAAACATTTTGAAGAACACTTGTCCGATACCAACCTGCTCCAACACAATCACTCCGCTATCTTAAAACATGTCGAAGAAGAATGGTTTGATTCCTACTTGCTTAGACATGATCACTTCACTACCAAACAAGAGGCCCAAATGGGCCTGATATCGCTCACCTGGCTATTTTGCCACGGACCATTCTGACACAAAATAGGTCCAATTACTTTGAGATTTGCAAGAATCATTTTGCCATAAATTTCATCAAAATCTATTCAGTGGTCACTGAGATATTGCCATTTCATGTTTTGCGCTATTTTTAGAAATGGCAGATGGAGGCCATCTTGGAATGCCAAAATGCAAAAAATCAAAAGCCTTCATGCAAGGACCATTCTGACATAAACTGGTCCAGTTCCATTGTAATTTTTCAATTTTCACATTTTTCTATTTTAAGTACAAGAGACCAATTTGACGGGTCTATATTTATTAATTTTTGAAACATCTCAATGCCAGAATCATTTTGCCACAAATTTTGTCAAAATCCATTCAGGGGTTACTGAAATATTATCATTTTCATGTTTTGTGCTATTTTTAGTAACGGCAGATGGCAGCCATCTTGGAATGCCAAAATGCAAGAAATCGCAAAGGCTTCATGAACGGACTATTCTGACACAAAATTAGTCCAATTCCATTGAGATTTTCTGATTTTCACATTTTGCTATTCTTAGTAACAGAGGCCAACATGACTGGTCTATATTAAGTTATGCTTGAAACATCTCAATGCAAGAATCATTTTGCCACAAATTTCGTCAAAATCCATTCAGGGGTTACGGAGATATTGTCAGTTTCATGTTATGTGCTATTTTTAGTAACGGCAGATGGCAGCCATCTTGGAATGCCAAAATGCAAGAAATCGCAAAGGCTTCATGAACGGACCATTCTGACACAAAATTAGTCCAATTCTATTGACATTTTCAAATTTTCACGTTTTGCTATTTTTAGAAACATAGGCCAACATGACTGGTCTACATTTATTTACGCTTGAAACACCTCAATGCAAGAATCATTTTGCCACAAATTTCGTCAAAATCCATTCAGTGGTTACTGAGATATTGTCATTTTCATGTTTTATGCTATTTTTAGTAACGGCAGATGGCGGCCATCTTGGATTGCCAAATTGCAATTAATCAAA
Source organism: Ctena decussata (assembly GCA_963989385.1). Classification (NCBI taxonomy): domain Eukaryota; kingdom Metazoa; phylum Mollusca; class Bivalvia; order Lucinida; family Lucinidae; genus Ctena; species Ctena decussata. The sequence continues at coordinate 37,486,538 of OZ022499.1, read as the reverse complement.
ACGTCTTCAGGCAAGGAACATTCTGAAACAAAATAAGTCAAATTCCATTCAAGGGTTCTTGAGAAATTGTCATTTTTTATGTTTGTGCTATTTTTAGTAATGCCCCCTCTGGTGGCCATATTGGATAGTCAGTTGGCACAAATTTGAAATAATTCAATTCAAGGACCATTTCTGACCAAACCTTATCAGAATCCATTTGTGTTTTCTTGAGATATTGACATTTGAGCGAATTTGGTCTTGTAAATGCTAAGTAGGTCACTGTGACCTAATTCCTCTACAGATTTTTTTGATTTTTATAGAATTTAATTGCAAGGTCCCACTTATGTTCCATGCAGACTTTCAACCAAATATACCCAGTGGTTCTAGTAAAGATGTTGATTTTGTTGTTTTTGCTATTTTTAGAAATGGCGGCCATCTTGGATTCTCAACCTGACCCACTTTTACAAATTTGAAACCCTGCAGTCTGGTCATGCTCCATGTGAAATTTGAGACCCATGGGTTCAGTGGTTTTAGAGAAGAAGTTGTTTGAAGTTGTTTAAATAAGTTGTTTTTCGACATTGGCATTTGAACAAAATTACCCTCGTAAACAGAAAGTAGGTCACTGCGACAAAACTACGCTACAGATTTTTTTCATTTTTACAATTCTGAATACCAATGTTCCACTGATGTTTCATGCAAAAATTCAAACAAATATACCCAGTGGTTCTGGAGAAGAAGATGATTTTGTTATTTTTGCTATTTTTAGTAACGGCGGCCATCTTGGATATTCAACCTGACCCAATTTTACAATTCTGAGACCCTGGAGTCAGGTCATGCTCCATGTGAAATTTGAGAACCATGGGTACAGTAGTTTTACAGAAGAAGATGTTCGAATATTTCTTTTCAAGTGTTGACGGACGACGCACGACGCACACCGGACGCTTTGGTATGACAATAGCTCACTATGGCCCTTCGGGCCAGGTGAGCTAAAAACATGTCGAACACCAGTTTTATTTTACCTCTTTAGACAGTTCATTGCATTACTTAGAAACATGTCGATGACTGGAGTTCATCAACATGTTACTAGGTAGTGCGCTGAGTTTGTCAAAGCAGGTAGGAATCTGTCAGTTAATATATGTCTGATATGTACTTGCTCAGATACACTCACAGCACTACCTAGAAACATTCTGAAGAACACTTATCTGATCCTGACATGCTCGGACACAATCAGCCCACTACCTAGAAACATGTCAATGAACACCGGTCTGATTCCTACCTGCTTATACATAATCACCGCATTACCTAGAAACATGTCAATGAACACCAGTCTGATTTTACCCTCTTTAGACAATTCACTGCACTACCTAAAAACATGTCGATGACTGGTGTTCATCGACATGTTTCTAGGTAATGCGGTGAATTTGTCTAAGCAGGTAGGAAACAGACCGATGTTCATCAACATGTTTTAAGGTAGGATGGTGAAGTTATTAGACCGGTGTTCATCAGATTGTTTCTAAGTAGTGGGGTCCGTGTGTCTGAGAAGATAGGTTTCAGACAAGTGTTCATCCAAATAGTTCTAGTTAATGCAATGAGTGTGTCAAAGCAGTTAAGATAAGGAATCAGACTGGTGTTCATTGACATGTTTCTAGGTAGTGCGGTGAGTGTGTCTGAGCAGACCAGTATTCATTGATAAGTTTCTGGGTAATACAGGATGCATCTCTAAGCAGGTAGGAATCAGACCGGTGTTCATAGGTGTTATGCCGGTGTTAAGTGAGTGTGTCTCTGAACTCACCAATATACCCCAAAACAACTCTTTCAACATCAGGATGAGTCAAAAGTGTAGCTAGTTTGGCCAGATGAGACCTTTATATAATATTTACCTTGTACCCCATCCTGTTAATAATGAAGTTTTGAACCAAGTGTGGATGGATTGCAACTTAATAGTTTCATACTGAAAGAGCTTTTACTCTTGTTTCAAACGGTACAATATAGTAACTATGCCTGTAAATATGAATACAATATTAGGTATACTTTTCTAATAATATATTAAACAAAAGAAAAACTAATGTAACTGTCTGGATTATCGTGAAGGACTTAGCTCAAACCGCAGTATTGGTGACATTTACTTCTGCTTACACTGACAAATCCTTGCGTTTCGTTTTTTTAGGCTGAGAAATCTGTTTGAATTTCAATAAATTCACGAACTAAACATTAAAGTTAAAGCCAGTGAGAATCACGAGTGTACAGTCTTATGTATCGGATTTTGTATTCAGATTCGTTCTTGCATTTTGATACGGTGATCTCTCGATGAAATCTAAATGAATATGGGTCGAAACGTCCTGAGACGAATCGTCCCGGGTTTTTGGTCTGTTTGGGACGAAACGTCCTGGGACGAAACGTCCCTGGCGCGAAAAGTCCCGATACGGTCTCGGCTTAAATTTTGTTATGCGAGCTCAAATTCAACAATTAAATTCATCTGTCATGGACTGAATTATTATTTTTGACCATTAATAATTTAGCGGTATCAAGGTCGATTGAATATTGAGATAACGTTGTTCAAATCTCGTAACGATGTTCACTAGGAAAATACGGAGATATTTCATCAGCTAGGTGGTCGACCGAAGTACTCTTCCAATCGGAATTCACATACGCTCAAATAATCATCGTTTACTTTCCTTCCACTGTTCATATTAGTCTAGAAATATCTGTTATTGTGTCTTATATAAATTTATGTATTACATGGAGATACTCAGGTCTTAAACTTCTTATATACGTTGACAAAATACCTAACTACTTTGTACATAATCATTTCGCGATGTAAACAGGCCAGAAGAATTATTGGTTCCAAGTCTACTTACATTTAAATGAAGAGGGGAACCTAACATTAACTGGGTCAATATTGACGTAACAACTCGTAACGTCGATTTCTGAATTCAATGGGACTCATTAACTACTAGTTAGACTAACTCTATAATAGAACTTCTAGGCTTAGAAACTATACATGACTTCTGTTTTTCTTAACTTCTACGCCCAGAAAACAAGTAAGATATCATTCATCACATATAAAGTCTGATATGCGTAAAGTATATTGGCCCATCTCTGTAAAGTCTCACCAATTATCGGGACATAACGTGTTACAGGATCAGTATGCGCATGCACAGAAACAATGCGAAAAAGATCTATTAAGTCATAACTAAGTATCCAGTGAATTGAATTTCATGAAACTTAAAACAATAGTGTATTGGCTTAAAACGGCAGTGCACATCAAGGTCTGTCTTAAGGGCATCAGTAGTGCATGAGTTATTGCCCTTTTATTGTGTTAAAGTACCACAAATTAGCCATAAGTAAGGTACCAATGAATGAAGTTTCTTGAATCTGAATATAAATATGTTTTATTCATAATGGGGTGCTGATGTTGAGGCATTTTGTTTTTATTTTTTTTTTTTTTTTTTTTTGCCCAAATGCATTAAAAGGTGAAGTTTGGCCTAGATCTGGGTCTCAATTATATGAAAGCAAATTTTAAACTATATAGACTGTAAACAAATTTAAACAAGAAAATCTGCCTGCATTCATGTGCTAGAGATATGAATTTAAATTGAAAATGTGTAAAGAAAGTATTTAGAAATACAAAGTACTGTTTTTTTAGGAAAACAAAGCGGTGATTTTTTCTTATCTAATTATGTTATAGATCTTTGGGTTAGATGCTATAATTGATTGAATGCCCAGCCAGTTTTTCTATTCAGCTACCTTAATTGGATATGTCCAAACCTTAAGTGGAAATATTTATGTCCAAGTTTATGTGGAATCCACTTTGGACACTGTATTTTACAAACACATTTCTGGTTTATTTATTTGTCATCAATTATTTTCATAATTAGATATATATATTTTTTTATCCTAAGGCTATTTTATTTCTCCATCACGTACAATTTTATTTTAAAAACTGTTGGGCTTCCTGGCTATCATTTTTTCTTACCACGACTTATAATGTATATATTTCATTTTTTTTCTATGACACCTACTATTACATAATATGATAGCAAAAAGAATGCCCTGACAGGAAAGGAACTGATTTTATGACAGGATATGTCTATTCCCTTCTTTGGTGAATTTGCAAGATGTTTATTCAGTATTGGGGTATTGCACATCTTTTCACACATAATGGGGGTCCTACAGGTTCCATGACACTTGAAACTCAATATACAATAGTTTCAACTGCAGGCCATTTGATTGGATACTTAGTATCTGAAATATAATTGGCTGATACTGAATGTTTTATATCAAATAAGTCACTTCACTTGATTTCTCCATAATTCACTTGATGTGTTTGATAATTCAGTGACAGAGTGTTCCTTGAAGAATCCAATGTGAGTAAAGATCTTTTTAAGTTAAAGCTCCAAATTAACCTCTTAAAATTACTCTGCTGAAAGATGGTTGGAACATTTTTTTTTCCAGATTATTTCTGCCATATCAGATAATGGGTGGGTGATTTAGTAGAGATATATGTAATGAGATGACATTTTGGTATGAGAATGTTAATGCTCATGGTCATGTTGATGCTTCTATTCTTTTACTATGGTAAGAACAGGTAATTTTTGATGTAGAATAATGATTTAATTTTGCATTGTTTTCAGTTTTTGAAGCTTATTGTTATTGTTGATAGGTGTATGACTTGCAATTTTACATCCTTATTAACAGTATTTCAGTCATATCAGGACGATGAGCGATTGATAATGAAAGGCTGTGTGCAAAGGAACCCCATTCTATGATGAAAGCAAGGCTTGAACCTGGGACCGCTAGATCAGTAGGCCAGCTTTTAACCTACTAAGCTTCCAGGGCTCCTTTGAAGCTTATGGTAACTTTTACTTAAAATGTGATAAAAATTCCAAGGCAACCATTGTAGACCCATATCACACTTCTGTCAGTAAAATATGAATATGGAGTACAAAATCTTAGAACAGTTTCCGTATAGTAAATATTGGAACACCTTTTCCAAAAATTGTCAGTTTTTAGTTAGAACAAGCAGATTTTAACACTTCAGTGATTTATATAAAAGTGCTATTCTTGTTTTAACTAATAGAAAGGAAAAAACTGGAAAGAAAATTCCAAAATGTTAAATAGTATATAATTGGCAATTTAAGTTTTAATTAGCTGAAAATATGCAAGGACTCTTACGGTGTCATTTTAGTAATTCATCTTATTAAAATTTAAAAAAAAATCTACATTTCATTTTTTTTTATACTTTTTTTCCAAGAATACATCAAGTGTGACAAGTTTAATCATCTCAGGAAAAAAAATTGAATATTTTGCACTCATGACAAAAAATGAATATTTTGCACAGGATATGGTGATAAAAACTGGAATTCAAATTACATTATGCAAGTAAAGCTGGGCATGTTCAAAGAAAATGTGACCAAAGTGTGACATTGGAGGTCAAAATTAAACACTCTGCCATAGGTTTAATTTTTATTCCAGACTTATCTACAGTGCTTACAGTTTACAAAACTGTATAAATTTTAATAATAGCATTACTAATAAAAATTTGTAACAGTTTTTGTGAAGAGATTTTACACCCAAAATCTGTTAAAATGACCAAATTTTATGAAAGCTTTGGAAGCTAAAATCATGAACATATCACTCTAAGTTTCTATTATTTGATGCAGGGCACTTCCAAATTATGTAAATAAATGCTGTTTTCTATCAGAAACCCCTGAATGAAATAAAAACTTAAATTTTAACTTCATTTTGATACACTTTTTCAGAAGTAGAGTTTAAAAAACTTCCATATCTTCTCTTTACTTGGCTGTGCCTCAGTAAAATGTGCATTGGGATAATGGCATATGAGTAGGGAACTAATCTAGAGAATGACTGTTGACATAAAAACATACTGGTAGTGGTGATGCTATGTCAAAAATGTGCTAAAAGTTTCAAGGAATGTGTTACACTCCTGAAAATTATTTTCAAACTGCTCGAATTAGCATCAGGAGAACTTAAATCATTGATTAAGTCTTCTTTGCAATAAAGTAACAATGACTGCATGTTGTAAACATCAGTTTTTCCAAATTTATTGGCCTCTTTAACAAGAAAACTTGGTCTCTTGCTCAGGAGTGTAACACTTTTCAGCCATTTGTTGGTACTGTAAAAAAAAAGTTGAATATTCTGCCTTTAGGTTTCATTATGATGTTGTCTTGACTATAAATGCAACTTGCACTCATTGCTATAGCAAAAGCCAAAATCATATCTTTCAACTCAATGCTTGGGTGTGCCACAATATATTTGCTAATCGGCTGTCTAAATGCACACAAATCAAACAAATACTGAATTTAATTGATTTCTTCTTCACTCTTTCTTTTGGAAATTGAACAGTTTTCTTTACCTGAATATCATTACCTGTTTACAAAAGACATTACAGAAATATACTTCCGTACAAGTTTCAGAAGCTGATTGTCACATTATAAATCAGTAAAAAATGTTCCTTCCTAAAATATCATTAACCTCAAAATCTTATCAAAACAGATGGCACTGCATCAAAAAACATTTTCAGATGTTGGAAACATTATATTTAGCCTAAAGTAATCCAAATATGTTGATGTAGGAGAAGAAAAAGTGTCCAAAATGGCATTAAACTGAAAATGCTCAGGAGTGTAACACCTTGCACAATACACGTCATAGCAAAACCCAAATTAAATCACATAATATCATTATCTTGGTCACTTTTATCTTATTATTTTTCACAAAACACTTGATAGCTATGTAAGGATATTATTTGGAATGCCTCATAGTGATAGATACGAAGAAAATGGAATCTCAAAATCTTCAACTTTCAGACATTTTCATGGCAGTACAGCTTTATTTACGTTTAGAAGTTAAATTTATGTTCCAAAATTGTTTGAGGGTGACTTGGTCTTCATGTATGTGCCTAATAAATGAAAATAACACTACTTGTGGTGAAGAAATTAGCTATTTTTGTCTTTTTTCAAAAAAGTGTTACACTGCTGAGTGGCTTAAATGGTGCGTATGAAGAAAACAAGAGCCAAGATGAAGACTTCCGGTGTGCCAATTATCATGATGGGTCAAAGACTTTTCATACATGGCATTAAAGTTGACTAAATCTACCCCTGGAAAAAATTATGGGGTTTCAAATCACAAATGTTACACTCCTGAGTTCAAGGGGTACTTGAGAAGAAGTTGTTTACATTCTGAGATGGATGCCGGTAAAGCAACTGGAAAATTTGTAATACAATATACCATCTTTATTCAATGTTTCAGACCATATTATAGAGATTAGAAGCATCAAATATAAAAATGACATCCATTTACATGAGAACCTCTTCTTTTTTGGTGCATCAGAAATTCAGCATAGTGCTGTTGCGCTTAGCCTTTCTTATTTCATGAGTGATGACGAAAGGAGATAAATCTTACATTTTCATGCAGCCCAAAGGACTGGAAAGTCAAGCAGATGGCTAATAGGTATGGTAACCGGCAGAGTTTTGTAAAAATGCAGGCAGAAAGTTCAGTAATAAAAAAAATGTCACACAAAAAGCGTTACACTCCTGAGTTTTTTGGCTATATTTTTGACCGTTACTTTTTCATTACTCAAACTATTTTAATGAATTTTGGCAAGTATCTTCAAGGCTACATGATACATCTTCAGCAACAAAAATAATGTACTATTAAAGCCCTGTTTCCTTTAAAATGCTCTGAAATGCTTCGGTCACATTTTTTTTGAACATGCCCAGCTGTGCAAAAGAAAAGAAAAAGTTATGGTGGGTGGGTGGGGGGAGGGGCTTAAAATCTAATTTGCATAAACTTTAATTGTCAGTAATAACAGTTTGGGTTTGAATTTTTGGATGGGAGTTTCAGGGATCTGTTTCTCCCACAAATATCTGGTTAAACTAGGAATATTTCTGGAAAATGTGAAGTAAACTGTAGTAGCCCTTTAAGAGTTGATCCCCAACCCCTGGGGGTGGGGAGGCTCAAAATCTTATTTGCATAAAATTTAATTGTCAATAATTACAGGTTGTGTTCGAATTCTTGGAAGGGAGTGTCAGTGATCTGTTTTTCTCACAAATACCTGGTTAAACTAGTAATATTTCATATTTCTGGGAAAATTTGAAGAAAACAGTGTATGATTGAAAGCAGGGCTTGAACCCGGGACCGCTAGATCAGTAGGCCAGCTTTTAACCTACTAAGCTACCGGGTTCCTTTGAAGCTTATGGTATTTTTTACTTAAAATGTGATAGAAATTCCAAGGCAACCATTGTAGACCCATATCACACTTCTGTCAGTGAAATATGAATATGGAGTACAAAACCTTTGAACAGTTTCCGTATATAGTAAATATTGGAACACCTTTTCCAAAAACTGTCAGTTTTCATATGTGCGTCGAAGACGGGTCCTATTATGTCGTTGCCTCTGTCCGTCTCCCGTCTGTCCATCCTCCGTTTCCGTGTCCACCTGAAAGATGTTTGTAAAACTTAGGTCAAATATTTGCCTTATGGAGACAATGTGCAGAACTCATATTTCAATGTTGTCTGACAAAGGTCAAGGTCACACTTAGAGGTCAAAGGTCAAAAGGTAATGTTTGGTGCCCGCTCCAGGTCTCGAAAAGTGTTTAAGATTTCTTCATGAAAGTTTGTATAAATATATAGCACATCAGACGATGTGCAGAGAAAAAGACCCATAACCCTATTTTCAGTTTTGACAGAATTATGTCCCTTTGTATGTTTATATAGTAATTTCATATAAGCTTTGTGTCTGTTCCACATCTTGAAAACCTATCAAGAGTTCTTATGAAAGTGTGTATAAATATAAAGCATCACCAGTCTATGTGCAGAGAAAAAGAATCATAATCCTACTTTCAGTTTAGACGGAATTATGTCCCTTTGAATTTTTCGTATATAATTTCATATTAGCTTTGTGTCAGCTCCATATCTAGAAAACCCTTTAAGATTTCTTCATGAAAGTATGTTGAAATACAAAACACCATCAGAGGATGTGCTCAGAAAAAGAATCATAGCCATGTCCCTTTGAATTTTTCCTATGGACATTTCATATAAGGTTCTTTTCCTCTCCATATCTCTAAAAAACATTTAAGATTTCTTCATGAAAATTTGTAGAAATATATAACACCATCAGACGATGTTCGAAGAAAAAGAATCATAACTATACTTTCACTTATAACAAGATTATGCATCTTTGTAATTTTTTTGTATTAATTTGTGTCACAGCCTCTGTTTGTGTCTTTCATATCTCCTTAACTCTTTGAAAGATTTTTTTGAAACTTTAGTCAAATGTTCATCTTATCAAGGCAATGTGCAGAACTTGTATTTTAACATTTTCCAACAAAGGTCAAGGTCACACTTTGAGGTCAGAGTTCATAAAGTAAAATTATTTGTCTGCTCCATATCTCGAAAACGTATGAGATTTTGTCATGAAATTTTCTACCAATGTGAAGCATCTAAAGGCATTGTGCAAGGAAAAAGAACCATAACCCTACTTTCAGTCTTGATGGAATTATGCACCTTTGTTATTTTGTTATAGTAATTTCATATTAGCTTTGTGTCTGCTCAATATCTTAAAAACAGTTTAGATTTTTTCATGAAACATGGAAAGTTAAATCTGACAATATGCAGAGAAAAAGAACCATAACCCTACTTTCAGTTCTGATGGAATTTGCCCTTTTGTAATTTTTGTCTAGGAATTTCATATTGGCTTTGTTTGTTTTGTAATTTAATATAGATCTGCCTTATTATTGAAGATTTTAGCTACTGACAAAATTCTGTCATCATTTGTTTTCTTTCCAGCTTCAACCTCTACTGACGTATATTGCCCCGCTCGGAGGAGCTCTTGTTAATTAGAACAAGCAGATTTTAACACCTCAGTGATTTATATAAAAGTGCCATTAGAATGGCAAGTAGTGCAGATCTGCATTAGTTTGCAGTCTGATCTAAATCGATACCAATTTCTGTCCTCAGATATACAAAGTTTATAGGGGTTTATAGGGTTTATAGGGTTTACTCTTGGGCTTTTTATGCTCCCGTGACGATAGTCAGGGGGCATTAAGATTTGCTTCTGTGTGTCCGTCCGACCGTCTGTTAGTCCATCCGTCCGTTCATCACACTTAATGGTATAGAGTTTGTGTAATTAACTCCTCCGACAGTTTTTGATGGATCTTTTTCAAACTTTGCATACATATTGTGGACATATTGAAGATCTGCATGTGGATTTTTGATGGACCTAGAGTTAATTTTGACAGAATTACAGCCTTTTGAACTTAGTCATTTTAGTCAAATTTTTGCATTGTAGGGTATGGAGTTTGTGTAATCAACTCATCTCACAGTTTTCAGTGGATCATTCTCAAACCTTGCATACATGCTGTGGACATATTGAAGATGTGCATGTGGGTTTTTGTTGGAGCTAGAATTAATTTTGACAGAAGTATGGCCTTTTGAACTTGGTCATTTTAGGCAATTTTTTTTGCATTGTAGGGTATTGAGTTTGTGTAATCAACTCCTCCCCCAGTTTTCAATGGATAGTTTTCAAACCTTGCAAACATGCTATTGACATTTTGAATTTAGGGTTTCTATTATTTTTGCAACTTGAAATTTTATGCGAGGACTTAATATCTTTCTTTTTATTGACTGTGGCCTAAGTTATTTTGACCAGTTTATATGCCATTAAAAGTGGGGAAAAATGTGCTAGAGGAATGAGATGATGCTAGGCAAGTGAATGAGAAGATGTGAATCTTCTTTATTTTCCGTTTTTTTTCAGATGACATTAGCACTTCTCCTTTTTGACATAGATGGATGCACAGCTGTGGTGCCGACAGCCAAGCTCAGTCAGGAAGCTAGGTCTTCAGTTCAATGTGAGGCTTCTGTTGCAGGCAAGAAATTCATGGTGGAAGTTTTGGCAGTGGCAGGTAAGGTTTTATGGTAGAGATTAATTTGTGATTCATCCAGCTCTGGATTACCGTAAAAATTCTATATATTGGGACACTTGGTTCTGAGCAAATGGTTCAAACCCAGATCAGACTGCAGTCTGATCAGGGTTTACACTATTTGCTTTCCCATTTGCTTTCCCATTTGCATTTTTTGGACACATTACTGTACTGTAACCCAAACTGTCCCAATTTTAGAACAATTATTGTTATTATTGTTATTATTTTTGGTGTCCCAATATTTAGAATTTTTTTGGTATGTCTGTTTTAGTTTTTTACAGAGCCAGGGAATTTTCGTTTTGGCCAGAGGTACATCTTGCTTGTAATTGTTTCGGTTAAAACACCGGTTTTAGTTACAACCCCCCCCCCCCCCACAAACACACCCCACAAGGTCGGTAGGCAGGAAACTTATTATACGCCCATTTTGATGTTGCAAAATGATTCTTGCATTGAGGTGTTACAAAAATAGCTGAATATAGACCAGTCAAGTTGGCCACTGTTACTAAAAAAGACCAATTTTGTATCAGAATGGTCTCGTGTCAAAAAAGCCAGGTGAGCGATATCAGGCCCATTTGGCCCCCTTGTTCCCTGATGAAATGGCAGTGTCACTGGACTGTTGCATAATAGGATTAAAGGAAGGATTTCTGAACCCCCCCCCCCGGTAGAAGATTAGCTACCTGTATGAGGCAGTAAGTGGGCGTGGCTTACCTACTGTGCAAATTAGACCACTGTCCTGTTTAGCCAATAAGAGCTGTCAATACTTTCACAGGTAAATACCCCAGCAAATCAACAGCCAATCAAATTAGATATGAGCCAGTCTCTGTGAAAACCGGGCTTAATGACATAAGAACAAAAAATCAACTAACTGCCCCACTGAAAAGTATTAACTTTTCTTAACATTTCCTGAAAATTTGAGATGGTTACCATTATTTATTACTGAGATATAGACTTTAGAAGCTAACAGGAAGTGCAGTTTCTTTACATGACGTTATTAACGTCATTCATGTATGTTTTGACGTCAACGTCACTACGTTTGCTTGAACGCGCTTTTTGTGCTTGTTACACAAAATAACTAGGACAAAAAGTGTATTTGCTCATTTTCAATGTGTATATCATTATACACATATGACAATTTGCATGAATAAACATTCTTTCTCAAATAATAGGTCTTTATGATGGTATACCATATGTTTTCAAGGCTTTGTGGTTACCGTGGAATAAGCTTTTTGTCATGGCAACATATGTCATATTTACGACTGGACTTTGTCTGAATCCATGAGCTTTCTGTTATATCTCAACACCTAAGGTATTTTCATGGAAATAAATAGAGGTCCGAAAAGTCATTAATTTTGATGTTTTACACCCGTTCACAACGTAATTATTACGTATTGTCATTAAGCCCGGTTTTCACAGAGAACGGCTCATATAAATCTACAGGAGCTACTGTAGATGTTTACCCTTCGGTGGCTATTGGAAAACTGAGAAAAGGTAGCTAATTTTGCCTTTTATAGTCCACTCCTGCCTTTAAGACTCCCAATAAACAAGAATATTTGTCTTTATTTTTTTTTCTCCGAACCCCCTGACTGATGGCCTTGGGTACTACCAAGATTGTTTAGATGATGACCTTGGATTGACCTATTTTTATAGCAAGGTCAAATATGGGAAAAAGCCAGAACATAAGATTTCTTGGAAAGTTATGAAGATTTTGGCCTAAAAATTGATATAATTATACAGTCATCTTAATAAGTACATGAAGATCTATATTAGTACATGGGGTATTGGTCATTCTTGGACCTTTGACCGAGAACTCTCATATTTTGACAACTCAACAAAAGCCTCTGAGACATTTGTTAATCTGAGCCATTTGTTACCCTATAAACTGCAAGGGGTGGAGAGAAATAAACTTTGTTCAACTGGTCGAAGTAACATTACCAACATTGAAGAAATCTTTTCCAGATCCATTTAACTTTTGACCTAGAAATCTCATATTCTGACAATCTTCACAAAAGCCTCTGATCCATTTGTTACCAGATTAAGTGCAAGGGGCGGAGAGAAATAAAATTTGTTCAACTGGTCCAGGTAACATAACCAACATGGCCACCATGCCCATTTATGGTAAAAGCTCTCATAGATCTTGTTTTTCGATACCAAATTTGACCAGTGTTCTTTAATTTTGGTATCTAGCATATAGAACTCCAGTAATACCAAGATTGTTCAAATGATGACCTTGGGTTAACCTTAACCTTGTTCAAATGATGACCTTGGGTTAACCTCAACCTTTTTTTACAGCAGTGCACTTCAGAGTTACAGTCCTTAAAAATCTGTAGACTTCCAATAGCAAAAGCTTGTCTCATGCTTATATTTACCTATATTTTCTAATGGTGTTGACTTTGTGGTATATCTTAATGTAACATGCTTTTCTCAAATGTATTGTATATACATGTAACTGCCTTTATTTAGGGCAAAAAAATGATTTTGTATTAGCCCAAGTAAATGAATAGAATTGAATTGCTTATATGTATTAAGCAGGATTTTTATGCCCCCATGAAGATAGTCAGGGGGCATTAAGAGTTTTTCCTGTCTGTCCATCCGTCTGTCCATCCGTTCGTCACTCTTTAGGGTACAGAGTTTGTGTAATCAACTCCTCCCAGTTTTCAGTGGATCTTTTTCAAACTTTGCAGCCATGTTGTGGACATATTGAAGATGTGAATGTGGATTTTTGATATGGCTACAGATAATTTTGACAAACTTACGGTCTTTTGAACTTAGTCATTTTAGGCAAATTTTTGCATTGTAGTGTATGGAGTTTGTGTAATCAACTCCTCCCACAGTTTTCAATGGATCTTTTCCAAATCATGTTTACATGCTGTGGACATATTGTAGATGTGCATGTGGGTTTTTGTTGGAGCTAGAATGTATTTTGACAGAATTAAGGCTTTTTGAACTTAGTCATTTTAGGCAAATTTTTTGCATTGTAGGGTATGGAGTTTGTGTAATCAACTGCTCTCCCAGTTTTCAAGGGATCTTTTTCAAACTTTGCATACATGTTGTAGTCATATTGAAGATGTGCATATGGATTTTTGTTGGAGCTAAAATTAATTTTGATAGAATTGCAGCCTTTGAACTTAGTCATTTTAGACAATTTTTGCATTGTAGGGTATGGAGTTTGTGTAATCAACTTCTCCAACAATTGTCAAGGGATCTTTTTCAAACTGTGCATACATGTTGTGGACATAATGAAGATGGGCATGTGAGTGAATGTTGGAGCTAAAATTAATTTTGACAGAATTACGGCCTTTTGAACTTAGTCATTTTATCAACTCCTCCAACAATTGTCAAGCAAGGTTGGGCGGTAAATTCCAACCCCGGTATTTACCAGTGGAATTTACCGGTATTTACTGGTCTGGAAAATACTCCCAAAGTGGCAAATACTGGTTATGAACTTATTCACCTTTAAATCTTGCTAAAACCAAAACCAAGTTAATTTAAGATAATATATATTCAAACTAAATGACTTTATGATGTTTTAGTTCATTTTTATATTAAATATTAAGTTTATCATCATAAAGAATAAATTGTTTCACAAATTAAGCAGGTTGAAACAGCCAAAACATGGATTTAAGACAAACATTTTGACAAATTCACAAGTATGAATAGTATCTTGATTCCACTTTTTTATTTGTCTTTAAACTCAAGAGCATAAAAATACAGGTGAGAAATTACAGGTAAATTCACCTGTGCACCTGGCCAGTCACCTGTGACACCCAATTTGCAAGACAATGTCCAAATTATTAAAACAACAAGTTTCCAGACAGTGTTTATTTAAGGGGGCAGAGTACTGCTTGGGGCAGTGATGGAAACAATAAGTTGTCAGATTATACAAAAGTTAGACATTTTGGACGGACACACGGCACCAAGTGTGTGCAACTATGGTTACGTACCGTTGAGCCACTTGGGTAACGTCGATACGAGAATTGAACAGAACAGAACAAAGTTAGACATTTAGTCAAGGTGAAGTACATAGAGGTGTTATAGGTATGGCTTGAGCTATAGTACGGCTTCAACTCTTGAATACATTTATCATGTTTATAGCAGTCAGATAATAATTTGTCATAATCATTTCTAAAGCTGAACCATCACACATCATTACAAAACTACCATTCACCATGAAGCCAAAAGATCGTATGCTGTTGTTGACCAAGACAACAAGACCAAGGCCAGATGTATTGACTGCAAAACAGTAGTGAGTGCCAAAGCTCCATGGCTCTGTGCCCACAGAGAGAATTGTCCAGCTATGAAACAGGCTATTTTTCCCCTCAAACAAAGTTCAAAATTTCACGGACTTGATAAACTATTAAATAGATAAGTTGATACAATTGTTTAACTTCAGTATAAATATTTAGTCAGTTGACCAGTATAACTGAAATACCCCTATGGATTTTGAGTGTAGGTTATTCTATAAATTCCAGGCTGGTCAATTCAGTTAACCAGTATTTGCCGGTATTTTCCAGTATTTGCCGGTATTTACCGGTAAATACCGCTGGCATGGAAAATACTCATATTTGCCGGCATTTTGCCAACCTTGTTGTCAAGGGATCTTTTTCAAACTGTGCATACATGTTGTGGACATTATGAAGATGTGCATGTGAGTTTATGTTGGAGCTAAAATTAATTTTGACAGAATTACGGTCTTTTGAACTTAGTCATTTTAGGCATATGTCTGCATTGAAGGTTAAGTTTTTTGTATGATCAGCACCTCCTAGTTTTAAGTTGCTGCTTTTCAGACATGGTATACTTGTTGCGGACATAATGAAGACGTGCATGTGGGTTTTCATTGGAGAAATATTCTATTTTGATGGAATTGGGGCCTTTTAAACTCAGTCATTTTGAGCGGCATTTTTGCACTGTAGGGTTTGAACTTTGTGTAATGTTTTTCTTGGCTTCTTGGCAGACAGAGTTTGTGCTCAAAAGGTGCATTAGGGATGTACACATGTCTGGTGACAGGGGCTGCACGGGGGCATCATTAGTGTCTTACAGACACAATTTTTTAGTTCAAGTGGAAAGGCAGTGTCATTAAATTCTTTTTCCTATGGTCATTTAGTATAACTGAACTGTTTATTGCAGATGACATGCAGACCTTGAACAAATTCGAAGAGAGTTGGAGCTTAAGCCACAGAGCAAAGCACCTCACATGTGTGAAGCAGAAAGTTGGTCAGAGAAAAGGAGGTTTCCTTACAGAATGGCCTGAAGATGCAGACAGTTTTCAAGTGAGTACAGTGCAGTACATTGTATTATCTGTCAATAGATTTGAGCAGTCAGTTTAAAATCAGTATGACCTGTTGGTTTGTAATTAGGTGATACAAACCAGTTAGCCATTGAATATAAACAATCAAACGAAATACAGTCCTTTGCATCCTGAATTTTAGAACTGCATTTCAAATATATGAAGAATAAAGTAAATTGACTGACATGGGCATTTGTCCTTGGAAAGTTTCAACAAGCAGCAATTTTAAGTTACCATATTAATCCTATTGAACATTGCATTGTACCAATAGGTAGCTTTATTTAAAGCCTGAAATGTGGAAAGTCGGAGTAAAATGATTCCAAAAACAGATAAAAGTGTTTTTTTTTTAATGTTGAAGATTAAAGATAAGCTTTGTCATTACCAAAATAGCTGACAGTTGTGTCACTGTGCAAGAGGAGATTAACATACATAGTACAATACGTCAGTGCAGATCCTTGGCATAGCCTCGTTGACTCATATAGATTTGAATTATGTGCTGAAACTCTTTAATTTTGCTACAAATTTAATGTGACAGGATAAAAGCAGCGGGGGATGGGGTGGGGGGTCCTCATTAGAGCAGGTGCATCTGTTAGGATTAATATGGTTTTTTTTGTCGCACCTGCTTTATTGTCGCACCTGCTTTAGCGAGGTGCGATATAGGCGTCCGGTTTTCCGTCTGTCCGTCCGTCAACCCGTTCGTCCGTCCGTCCGTTCACATTTACGTCGACCCTAAATGATCAAGGAAACAAAGGGATAAACCAGTAGAAATATGTACTTTATTGTCAAATCTCTCAAGATTTACCATGAATTAGGTCAAATATGGTGGTATGCTGTGTCTGCCAGTTGTTTGGCCAGAACTCTAGATAATGAATGATGATAACTCTGAATCAATTGCAGCTTGTTGTCTATAAAAACATCATGCCCATAAATGGTGAAAAAAAAAGAGAGAAAAATATTCAAGCAACTTAACCAAATTTAGCAGTGATATTACAATGATGTCATTATGATGTCACCTGCAGTTGCAAGGGTACTTTTTTTAAAAAACAATTATAGTGCAAATAACTAGTGATATTCACACGAACAGAAGAAAAAATTCTCAAATCATTTATTCTCAGATTATTGTAATATCCCCTTTCCTTTCCTTTTATCTTTCAGTTGGATGGTACTGGCCCTGCTATAAACCTGCCTACAAAGCCAAATACAATGGGATCATTGCAGGTGAGTTCACACTTTACAGTTCTAAAAAAAACAGGCTACTGCTAAACATTTGATTGTATGGAAGTAATTGTATATCTGGTAGTTGATTGAAGATACATCGACTATTTGCCATTTAAAACTCAACTGTCTTTAAGTTTTTCCAAAATTACTTCTACCGAAGATCTACTGAAAGCAGCAATGCATATTGGGCCATTACCTTTATTTCACAATAAAAAACATTGTAAAAAAAATTCATCTGTTTCGTTTGGCTCAGTTTTTAAGGAACTTCAAGGGATAGAGTATTCAAACTTGCTCCATTGAGACATCTGGGAAAAATTTACTGAGATCAGTGATGCGTATTGAGCCAGAACCTATAACTTATATATATGTTATATATGTTGGTGGAACATAGAAAAATTTTCACCTGTTCAGTTCAGCTTAGTTGCTAAGTAACACAAATGATAGTCTTCCAACTTGGTTCAGTGATACATCTGTGGAACACCTGCTGAAAGCAGCAATGCATATTGGGCCATGACCTATATTTAACGGATGATTGATCATGGGAAAAGTTTTCTCCTGTTGTGTTTAGCTCAAGTTCTAAGTAACTATAAGGGATAGTTTGAAGTCGCTACCTTGGAACATCTTGGGAAGATCTACTGAAGGAGTGGTGCATAACAGGCCATGAGCTCTATTTCGTGGTCCAGAGATTTCGTGGTCCAGAGATTTTACCTTATATCTCCAAGACTTTGCTGTATGTACATGACAGCTGGGGAAAATAGGTTAAAATGACTCGATGTTTAACCTCAAATTGAAAGTGGATCACAGTTACATATATTTCATTGTCCAGTGATTTTGATGTAGCTTGATATATGTACATGAAAGCTTGAAATAATAAGTCAGTGTGACCAGCTGTTTGACCCCAAACTAAAAGTAAGTCACAGTGACATATATTTCATGGTCCAGTGATTTTGCCTACCAGCTTGAAGACTTTTTGATTTATATACATGACCATTCAAGATAATGACTCGGTATGACCTGATGATTGACCTAAAACTAAGAGTGGGTAACAGTGACCTTTATTTTATGGTCTGGTGGTTTTTATCTTGAAGACCCTTTGGTGTACAAAGATAATTACTTGGGACAATGAAGAAGAATAACCCGATATTCAATCTCAAATTAAAAGTAGGTCACAATGACCTATATTTCATGGTCCATTGATTTTTCCTAACATCTTGAAGACTTTTTGATTTATGAAAATGATTGTTTTGGATGATGACTATATGGCCTGATGTTTACCTCAAACTAAGAGTAAGTCATAATGACCTATATTTCATGGTACATTTGGTTTTGCCTTATTATATCTTGAAGACTATTCGATGTAAGAACATGATTGTTTTAGATTATGAAGAAGAATGATCCAATGTTTGACCTCAAACTAAGAGTAGGTCACAGAGACTTATATTACATGGTTAATTGATTTTGCCTTACATCTTGAAGACTATTTGATTTTCGAACATGATTCTTGGGAAGATGACTCAGTATGACCCTATGTTTGACCGCAAACTAAGAGTAAGTCATAGTAACCTATATTTCTTGGTCCAGTGGTTTGTTATATCTTGAAAACAATTTAAAGTATAAACATGTTTTCTTGCGATAATGACACAATATGACATGTTATTTGACCTCAAACTAACAGTCAGTCACAGTGACATATATATTATGGTCCAGTGATTTTGCCTCATAAATCTATTGCTTATATATCAGAGGAACAGATAAGCTGAGTATCTGCCTATTTTACGCATGCAAAATTGCTAGATACTGAATTTATTTCATAAGTTGCGTATCAATATGCAAAATGTGTTTTTAGCAGTTTTTTTTTTTTTTTTTGACAAGAATTACAGTAGTAGGTCTGTTGCCACTGAAGCACATTCAGTCTTATCTATGATATGGTGTTGCTTTACTGAATTTCTTTGATTAAAGTCACCAGTCCAATCTCACACTCAATCCTAACATGCCACAAGTTACGCAAACTGGTTTACCCGGGGCCTGCTGAAGATTGGTTATTCGTGGTACTGATAGACTGCTGTATTATGACGGTTAAGCTAATTGCTGTTTCACTCGATCATTTGAGCTAGGTGCTTTTATAATGTTCGTGTTCATCTCAATTTGTACCAAGTAAGCGTTTTATGACTGATTTAATCATAAGGGTCTACCAAACGGCAGAATGAGCAGCGAAATAATGCCAATTTAGATTTTACAGAAATTACCAAAAATAAAATCAGAATTACCCAATTAATTTTATTGTGGTGCTTAAAATACCCATTTACCAGAAAAATCATAATGTTGCTGTGTGTATATTGGGTTAATGGTTTGGGCTGTCATAATGAATGATCTGATTTAAGTTGATGGTAAGTGTTACCTATATTTCATGGTGCAGCGATTTTACCTCATATTTCTGATAGCAGGTTGAAGAGCCTGTTGGGGCATTTTATACAATTTGTAATGTTTCTTGTTTCTCTTTTTTTTCCAGAAACAGTGTAACGGCCAAAACTCTAAGAGAATTCCTGTAAGAATAAATGCTAAAAAGGAATCAACTATGAGAGCGAGGAAAGTAATGATCAGAACAGTTTTGCCAGAAACACAGGTATGTTCCAAATCAACTCCCTAGTTGAAATATGCAGCTGCTTTGCACTCAGCTCCACCCAAATTTTTTTATGTTCCCAACTTTGAAAAAGTTTGAGGAGCATATTTCTTTCGGCTTGTCTGTCCATTGGTCTGTTTGTCTGTTCATCCATTCATCTGTCACACTTTTAATGCCACAAATTACTTAAGAACCATGCACATTAGGGTCTTGCAATTTTATATTTGGGTTCCTCATGAAAAAATAGCTTACGCATATTTTTTTATTTTCCAAGTTTCAACCATTTTTTGAGTTATGCCCTGTTCGAATAAATGAAATGAATATCTTGTTAGCAATATATCTCAAAAAGTATTTGAGCTATTGTCTTGATATTTGGTATACTGAATAGATATGAGGGGTAGATTACCTGATTAACTTTTGGGAGAATTTCGTAAAAATCTGATTTATCGCCCTTGTTTGAATTTGGCATTTTTCCAACTTTTGAACCGCTTCACCTAGGAAGCTGATTTTTGGTATAGTAGTACTCCTAGATGAGTCGAATAAATATGGTTAAGGTAAGGTTACTCTGCATAAAATAATCATTTGAGTTATTTCCCCTGATCATTAACACTTTTACAGCTGCCGCGCTCAAGAATCTCTGGGTGTATGGTTTTGAAATTTCATATTTTGGTTCCTCATGGAAAAATAGCTGACCCATATTTTTATCTTTTTCAAGTTACCTCTCTTTTTGGAATTATGCCCCTTTTTAGCTCTATGCATTCTGATAATTGGTTAACCAAATTACAGCCTTTTGAACTAAGTAATTTTGGGTAGTCTTCTGCAAAATATAGACATAGTGTTATCGTCAATTGATTCTTTGTAGAAAGTTTTGTGCTTAAATTGTGCTTTAGGGAGGTACACTGTCTTGTGACAGGCACTGCATAGGGGCATCATTTGTGTCTTACAGGCACAATTTTCTAGTTTTCTTTTCACAAATTATCAGGTAGAGTAGATGAAAAAGATGCCTACAATCTAATTTTCGAAATGGCGGAAGGGCATATAGATTTCACCCTGTCCGTTTGTGCGTATGTATGTGTGTTTGTTTGTTTGTGTGTTACCGAAATCGTCTCCGATCCATATCTTTGGATTGCATGGTGGGATTTAAAAATTATTTGGCAAAAATGATCATTATGACAAGACGGTGTGTTCGCATGCAAGAACCATGTCGCTGTCTCAAAGGTCAAGGTCACAGTCCGCACTTAAACTTCGTACAAAGGCTATAATGAAATATGTTCCTGTCTGACCCATAAGTTTAGACTGCATGGTGGGATTTAAAAATTATATGGCACAAATGATCATCATGACAAGCTGGTGTACCGCGGGCAAGAACCATGTGGCTATCTCAGAGGTCAAGGTCACAGTCCATACTTAAACTTTGTACATAGGGTATAATGAAATATGTTCACGTCTGACCCATAACTTTGGACTGCATGGTTGGATTTAAAAATTATTTGGCACAAATGATCATCATGACCAGACAATTTGTCCCATGTAAGAACCATGTCACAATCTTAAAGGTCAAGGTCACAGTCTAGGTTAACTGACTGTCCTGACATGACCATAGCTGTTTACCATGGACGTTAAGCACCAAATCAATAAAAACCTAGCTTGAAAGTGAGGTCACACCCCGCATGTAAACTTCATGTATAGGCTTTAGTGAAAACAGTTTTGTGCCTGGTCAATAACTTAGTCCTGCATATGTCGTTTAGATATTTCATGTCTCTTATGTCTCTTAATTTGCCAGTTATATTGTACAAGTCTGCCTCTATGAACATAGTTATCCTACAAGTGCCAGTAACTTAATCAAGGTGCCATCTTACTCAAGGCACTAGGCGGGGGCATCCTTGTCCTTTGGACATATTTCTAGTTTTAGATTGTTTCTGGGGCAAAAGTTATTCTTAACGTCATCTATGCATTGCAAAGGGCAATAACACAAGCACTACTTAAGGTAATCTGATAAAAACGATCAGATTACCTTCATTAATGAATGTGTTATTGCCCTTGAATCTGTGTGAAATTTACAAATTGAGCCATAACTAAGTAACCAGTGAACAGAATGTCATGAATTTTAAAATGTGTATCATCATGGTATGGTGGTGCACATCAAATGTTGTCAGAATAGCATAATTAATGCATGATTTATTGCCCTTGAATTGATTTAAACATCTGTAAATTGGCCACAACTAAGGAATCAGTGAACCAAATTTTATGAAGCTAAATTTAAATATGTATCACCATGTTGCGTTGATGCACATGCAGGTCTATCAGATAACCTCACTTATCAGTAATGAATGAGTTAAGGCCCTTGAATTTATTTAAAAGCCACAAGTTTAGCTGTAACAAAATTGTATTAAATGTAAAATAAACTGTAAACAAATCATTCACTGGCTGGGAGATATAAATTTAAAGTATTTGCTTTTTTCTTATGTTGATTTCATGTCTGCTTTCCAGCTTTAACAGTGTAAAGATTTTGATTTGAAACTTTGTACAAATATATAACTTTAGGAACAGGACTTGTTGTTTTATAGTGTTCATCCAACTGTCCATCCATAAATTCATTGATCTGTTTAGTCACTTTTTGTGTCCATGAACCATCAGGTAATGTGCAGAACAATAATACCAACTTCTGGTTTTGACAGAATTATGCTTCTTAGTGTGCTTCTTATATTGGTTTCATGTCCTGTCCCAAACTTTCAAAGTGTGAGTGAGTTTGCTGTGAAAATTTGTACAAATACAAGGCACAATTAGATGATGTCCATAGACACAACTTGCAGCTTTGTCAGAATTATGACCTTTTATGTAACTTTTATACTGATTTCATATCTGCCTCATTACTGAAGATTTCAGTAACTGACCAACTTCTAATTATCTGTTGCATTGTTTCGCTTTATAAATTGCCCTGCCGAGTGGAGCTCTTTATTACGACCGCTTTATAGGGATCCTGCAAGAACCACTCTGATTCCACTTGTAATGGATCAGTGTGATGGATTATTTTAGGATTGGAATGATATTTACAGCAGCTTTTGACCTGATACCCACTTTTCTATTTTAACATTGCTCTGGTCAAGCTACATTTTAGAATTTGTGCTAAATTAATTTATCTAATATGGACAGCCCTTTATCAGGGCCTGACAAATCCATTGTCCCGTTGCCCCAAACAAGTGAAAATCGTTGTCGGGCAAGTAAATTATTTTCTTACTTGCCCAGAAAAATGTATAAATTATATAGGGAAAACAGATATATTTCAGCATTTTCTTGCAGAAGCTATTTAACGGACAAGTGGATAAATTTTTGCCTTTATTCTCTTGTTATACATGTACCCCCGGTATACGAAGTATATAGGGGGTATATAGTTTTTGGTTTTTCTGTTTATATGTTTGTGTGTGTGTGTGTGTGTGTGTGTGTATGTGTATGCTTTTAAAAGCTATTGTGTTAAAGGGAGTGGCACTAGTTTTATAGGCCTACAATAATCACTTGCAACATTATTACTGAAAGTTATTTGTGTGTGAACTCATTTACCATTATTATTGTTTTGCAGTCAGCCAGCTTGCCAAAAATGCCACAGTCAAGAAAATCACTGCAGGTAAGTTAAGTTTGAAAAAATGCATGAGACTTATTAGACCAGTGTTTTTGCTTGTATCATTGATTATTTAGGAGTGTTTCGGGCTTTTCAGGCAAAGAAACAGGTTTAAAATGGAAACAAAAGACAAAGCTGTTTTTGATAGAATAAGTTATTTCAAAGGGAATTCAGAATGGTAAAATACACCCTTTCCAAGAATTGAAGATGGCCACCATTACTGAAAAATAGCAAAAACCGAAAAGAAAATCAACCTTTTCTTCAAAATGCTGGACAGATTTTGATTAAATTTAATCAGAATGATCCATAATGGAGTTCTTTTTTTGAATTTATTTAAATGGACCATCCAAGATGGTCATCTGCTGCAGTTACTAAAAGTACCAAAAATTTGACACTGACACTGTCTCAAGAATCTGTGAATAAAGTTGGACCAACTTAATGTAAGAATGCTTCTTGCCTGAAGCTATTTCATTTTTTTTCTTTGCAAATTGATGATCCAAGATGGCCACCTTCCACAGTTACTAAAAATAGTGAAAATATGAAACAGACAGTATCTCATGAACTACCAAATGACCAGTTTGACCAGATATATACCATGGTGCCAATGAATTCTTATTGTGAAGGCACAAAGCAGGTCTGACAAAACATTCTGCAGAATTCTTGTTTTTACAGCTGTTGTTGTGATTTACTGATATCCAAATAATATAAAACCAATTACAGAACATGTGCCATTTTATATTTCAGTCACTGGAAAGACTGAAGGTGCAGGTTGCCAAAATGAGAAAAAATCCACAGGAGGTAGGTTCTATCCATCTGTATTTTTGCATTTGTTCTTGTTTTATTCTGGCACCGAAGGGATCAGAGTAATTTTAATTGATTCAAATATTGTTCTGTGTAATAAAATTTGTGTCATTGCTTAATGTCAAAAAAGAATTAAGGCCAAGTGGTAATAGTGACTACTGAAATTAGCCCTGCACATTTATGCAGACTGATCAGAGATTTTGCAATTAAGATTCCTTCAGGATCCATAAAGTCTACACCAGAAAAGGAAAAAGTATGTCTGCACAAATTAGATGTGCAGGCTAATCTGAACCTATTGCTTATTTTCAAAGGTACCTTTTCAGGTGACACCAACCGTATATAGCAAATGGTTAAGAACCTCATAGCCTTGCTGCAGGTTGGACTGTAAAGATGATTATCATTCATTAGTTACATTAATATTAATTCTGTCTTGGAGCTTCACCCACTCCATAAACAGGCCTAGGGATTTCTCATGATGATGTTTTTCTTTCATTTACAACAACAGAAGGCAATTTCCTTACCATTATTTTGAAGCTTGAAAAATTATGGCAGCTAATTTAAGTTATGGACCAATTTCAATATAATTTCACACAAATGTTTAACATGAAAATACCTGTGTCATATTCAGAAACAAATGATTATCCATCCAAGTTTGAAATCAGTAGAGTGATCAGTCAGGTGCAAGGGGATTATATTACCTGTGATGTCTTGTTATTTGAGTTACTGATTCAGAATGCAACAACAGCTGCTGCACAAAATAATAAAATCTGTCAGCCTTTTTTAGCTCACCTGAGCCAGCGGCTCCGGGGGAGCTTATAGGATGGTAAGGCTCCGTTGTCCGTCGTCCGTCCGTCCGTCGTCCGTCCACACTTTCAAACAACTTCTCCTCTGAAACCGCTGGGCCGATTGTAACCAAATTTCATATAGAGCCTCCTGGGACCTTAGGAACAAAAAGTTGTTCAAACGGTCCTGGTCACATGACCAACATGGCCGCCATGCCCATATATAGTAAAAACCTGAAAAAATCTTCTTCTCCAGAACCAATAGGGCGATGGCCTTGAAACTTGGTATGTAGCATTGGGTACACGAGTACTACCAAAATTGTTCAAATTATGACCTTGAGTTGACCTTGACCTTTTTTACGGTAAGGTCAAATTTGCTTCCTTATGCTTTTATATGACAAAATGCTGCAACATAAGATATCTTTGAAACTGTTGAATATTTTGGCCTAAAAATTGGTACATACAGTCATCTTAATGACTACATGAAGATTTATGAGTTCAAGAGGTCAAGGTCATTCTTTGACCTTTGACCCAGAACTCTCATATTTTGACAATATCAAACAATCTCCTCATAAACAACAGGGACAATTGTGATTAAATTGCATATAGATCCTCCAGGGGTTGAGGGAATGAAAATTTGTTCATACGGTCCAGGTCACATGACCAACATGGCCACCACGCCCATATATGGTAAAAACCTTTAAAAATCTTCTTCTCCAGAACTAGTAGACCGATGGCCTTGAAACTTAGTATGTAGCATTGGGTACTCAAGTACTATCAACATTGTTCAAATTATGACCCTGGGTTGACCTTGCCCTTTTTTACGGCAAGGTCAAATATCGGAAAATGCTAGCACATGAGATTTCATGGTAAGTTTTGAAGATTTTGGCCTAAAAATTGGTATATACAATCATCTTAATGAGTACATGAAGATATGTGAGTACAAGAGGTCAAGGTCATTCTTTGACCTTTGATCCAGAAATCTCAAATTTTGACAATTTCAAAGAATCTGCTCTAAAACCACTGGGCCAATTGAAACCAAATTTCATATAGAGCCTCGAGGGGTTAAGGGAATGAAAAAATTTTCTAACGCTCCTGGACACATGACCTACATGGCCGCCATGCCCATATATGGTAAATACCTTTATAAATCTTGTTCTCCAGGACCAATTGACCGATGGCCTTGAGACTTTGTATGTAGCATTGGGTACTTGAGTACTATCAAGATTGTTCAAATTATGACCTTGTGATGACCTTGACCTTTTACAGCAAGGTCAAGTATGGGAAAATGGTAGAACATAAGATTTCATGGAAAGTTTTGAAGATTTTGGCCTAAAAAATTGGTATATACAGTTGTCTTAATGAGTTCATGAAGAATTATGAGTACAAGAGGTCAAGGTCATTTTTTTACCTTTGATCCATATCGCTCATATTTTGACATTTTCAACCATTTCCTCAAAAGCCAAAGGGCCAATTGTGAACACATTTCATATAGAGCCTCCAGGGGTTGATTGAATGAAAAATTTGTTCAAACGGTGCAGGTCACATGACCAACTTGGCCGCCATTACCACTTATGGTATAAATCTTTAATATTTTTCTTCTCCAGAACCAATACACCTATGGCCTTGAAACTTGGTAAATAGCATGGAGTACTAGAGCACCACCAAGACTGTTCAAATGGTGGCCTTGGGTTTACCTTGACCTTTTTTGCGGCATGGCCAAATATGGGAAAATGCTAGAACATAAGATTTCATGGAAAGTTTTGAAGATTTTGGCCTAAAAATGGTATATATGGTTGTCTTAATGAGTAAATGAAGATTTATGAGTACAAGTGGTCATGGTCATTCTTTGACTTTTGACCCAAAACTCATATTTTGACAATTTCAGACATGATAAGTAAAAGCCACCTTGCCAATTGTTCAGGTGAGCCATTCAGGGCCTCATGGCCCTCTTGTTTTTATGCCCCCGCCAAGAAGTGGGGAGGGGCATATAGTTTTGCCCTTGTCCGTACATATGTCAGTACATCCATCCGTCTGTACGTCCATCACACTTTGCAGTGCTGTACTTGTCTTCGCAAGTCCTACAGTATTTGATGCAGGGAGTTGAAACTGGCAACACAGTTCAGACATGCATTGAGCATGTGCATAAAGGAAACAGAACTTTGATTCAGGTCTTTATTGCAGAATTTGTCCCCTTGAATAACATATTTTGACCTTATTTCATATATGTAGTACTGTTTGTCTCTCCGCAACCCCTTCTACAGTATTTGATACAGGGAGTTGAAACTTGTAACGCAGTTCAGACATGCATCGAACATGTGCATAAAGGAAATGGAACTTTGATCCAGTTCATAATGGCAGAATTATATCCCCTTGAATGACATACATATTTTGACTGTAATTCAGACTTTATAGTACTGTTCTTGTCTCAGCAACTCCTCCAATAGTATTTGGTGTTGGGATTTGGAACTTGCAAAGCAGTTCAGACATGCATTGAACCTTTGTATAAAGGAAACAGAACTTTCAGTCAGGTCTTTATTGCAGAGTTATGTCACCTTGAATGACAAACATATTTTTACCATATTTCCATGGCTCATATACAAGGTCACCTTTTGTCATCGCTCTAATGGCCTCATTTATCAACCGATTTTGGTATTACACCACAACTATATTAAGTATGACAATACCTCGAACATGTTTGCGTTTCAGGTTGATAGGATCAAGGTCAAGGTCAAGGTCTCAGTTGCTATTTTCAGAATAACTTGGGCATCGCTCTAGTGCTTTTATTTGTGGATCGATTTTGATATAACTTCACATTAATGTTAAGTATATTCAATAAATAACTGTTTCAGCTCAGAGATCCAAGGTCAAGGTCACAGGTGCTATTTATAGAAAAAAACTTTATCATCCCTCTAGCCCCTTTATTTATTGACAATTTTGATGTTACTTCATCCAAATGTTTAGTGTGACAATATCTTGAACAAGTTCGCGATCCAGAAATTTAGGGTCAAGGTCAAGGTCACATTTGCTATTTTTATATGCCTGTTTCAGGACGTATATTGTTATGGCGCTGGTATCCGCCTGTCTGTCGGTCTGTCCGTCCGTCCAGCATAAACTTTTCATTTCCGGATAACTCCTCCTACAGTTTACATCCGATCGAGCTTAAACTTGGTATATAGTAAGATCATGTGGTGGACCAGCGCATATGGTTTCGAGGTTACGCTCCAATGAGTTTTAACGGAGTTATAGCCCTTTACTTAGAATTTTTGGGGTGTTCGTTTCCGGATAAATCCTCCTATAGTTTTCATCCAATTAAGCTGAAACTTTGTAAATAGTAAGACTACGATGTGGAGTAGTACATATTATACGGAAATTTTGTTCCAATCATTTTTAGCGGAGTTACAGTCCTTTGAAAAAACTCTATGGCAGCTTGTATGGCAATTCTTTAGCATTCCATAACTTGGTTACTCTTTGGAATATCATGATGAAACTTTATAACAATGTATATGAGGTTAAGACAATGTGTCTCATACAAGAATGGTTAGTCCCCTTTACTTAGTTTTTGAGTTACCTCCCATTGATTATTTTGTTAGACTATATTTGTACACCTCATATCCAACTAACCCTTTGGACTATTGTGATGAAACTTAATAGTAATGTATATTAGGTTGACACGAAATGCCACATATAAGAATGATTGCCTCCCCATACTTATTTTTGGAGTAACCTCCCTTTGAATATTTTCTAAGGCTATTCTTGTGCAAGCTGTAAGTAGGCTTTATAGCAATGTGTATTAGGTTGAGGCTGTGTGTTTTATATAAGAATCATTGCTCCCCCTTCATTATTTATGGAGTTACATCCCTTTGATTAATTTCTATGACTGTTCTTGGGCAAGTCATTACAAGGTAACCGTATGGAATATCTTGACAAAACTTTATAGCAATATGTAACAGGTTGAGACAGTTTGTCTACTTAAGAATAATTGCTTCCTTTTATCTTCTTTTTTAAGTTACATCCCTTTGAGTACTCTTTAAGGTTTTCTTATGAGAACCCTAATGTTTGGAATATCTTGATAAACTCAATAGCAATGTAGACAAGGATGAAACGGTACAAACAATCAGTCGCAGATATTGGGATGTAATGGTATTCTTGGTTAGAATTGATGCATATTTATTAGGAATAATGATTATTTGTTTTAGGTGGATGCACCTGCTCAGAAGAACTCCAGACTACCCATAAAGAAACAGGTATAATATAACATGAATATATTTTATGATTGAGGCATCATTGGTACCCCAGGGTTCACTAAAATTATTAGCACCTGGATACATTGAAGGTGACTTCATCCATATGTTTATATGTGAAGCAATCTGATTTGCTGTTCATACAAAAAAGAAACTGAGTAATAGGAGATGTATCTTGTCACAGGAAGGACCATTTTCTCTTTTCTTCTGCATAATTAAAGATGCAGATTTATTATCAGAAGGGACACCTCTCCACTCAAGTTTTTTCAGGAGATGATTTTCATTTAAGTGTTCTGCTTACCCTCTAATACCATATTATACATTGTTCTGTTTGGTAACCATGTATTCTGTATTGAATAACCAAGTTTTGATATTCAAAGGACTGGTATGCTTAAGGCTGGGATTTTCCCCCATTAGACTGGCACGACAGTCCAAATTTTCAAAAGTATAAAGTATGCAAATTTTTCTTAGCAGAGCTTCCACAAATATGTAAACCATATAAAATTAGATCATTTGTAATTCAGACCCAAAGAAATGGGGAGATAATCCAGGCTGACCCTAGCTGCCCTAAATTCAAGGTTTTAGCATACCTCATTTTTTGAGGTAATAAAAATATTGAAGTCAGCGATTTATTCTCAGTAAGCCAAAGAAGAAGAATGGTCAACAGTAGCACTGTGATCTTCAAGGATTATATTGTGTACCATGACCTTGTAATGAGGTCAAATACATATAGTCAAAGCTATCCAATGTTGTCTGTTATGTAAGTAGTGTTAAGTAAAAAAGGGTGAAATATATACAATACATATAGTCAAAGCTATCCAATGTTGTCTGTTATGTAAGTAGTGTTAAGTAAAAAAGGGTGAAATATATACAATAAATCATTATTTCAACGATCAGTTTGAGGATAATTTACAATTAATCTCAACAATGATGTCAACGCCAATGTATGTTTAATGTACTTTACAGAGACATAAACACTTGAAAATACATTTGTCATGCACGTTACATGTCATACTCATAAATGCAAAGCAAAAGTCAGTGATTAGTATAACTTTTTAATCATGAGGAAAATTCAGGCCTTAAGCATAGAAGTCCTTGTAACAATAGGATCATATATGCCCATGAACTGGGTGAGCTCCAGTAGGTCAGTGGAGTAAGTGCTGGCCTGCTGATCTTGATGTCCAAAAATTGATTCCCATAGGTGCAAATCTTTTCAATTGTAAATAGGGTTCCGTTGCACACAGCCTTTCATTATCACTCTCCACCATCCGGTTACGACTGCAATATTATTAAAAAGGACATAAAAAATGCAAATCATCCAGCCATTCCTGAACTAGGGCAGGGAACATTGCAAAACAGCAAAACTGGCATCATGGTTGCAGCACCTTGATCATATGATGCAAGCTACATTTCTCAGACCTTCCTAATACTTACAAATATTGTTGATGGTCATAAGCACTCAAATAGTTTTGAATTTGAGCAAGATCAGACAATACATAATTTAGTTAAGACCCTTATAAGTTTTCTTTGGCTTACAGTGTGAAAGAAGCTTGTTCCCAGGCTTGAAGCTACATACACTTTAAAAGACAGCTTATTACAACTTTGTAATAATATTAAAACAAATGAGATTTCAAACAAATAAAAATTGAAGTGTTATTGAAATGTTTACAACAGAGTTATGACCCTTTGCGTAAATTGCCCCCAAAAAAAATTCTGTATGATATAAGCTGCATTTTGCAGTGGTTCTTTCTAGTCATCTTTCTGAAGGGACCTTTGGATATTGGAATAACAGATAAACATTGCTTGCCTTTGTTTAACTGTTGAGTAAAAGTTCTTGTTTGGAGCATTACTCATATCATTTATTTGGATCTGTATCATGAAACTGACAACAACCCATTATAGCAATCTAAAAGATGTATTCTGAGTTAGTTATTACACAGTAATAGCCCTTTCGCATTGATGGTTGAGAACCAGTTTCACTATTATAAGCTACTTGTCATACTCATTTGCATTAGTATCACAATATACTAAGTTTCTAAGTCAGATTTCATGCATAAATAACAGGCATCATCGTTATTTGTTTCAGGTTGGTGCACCTGCTCAGAAGCGCTCCAGGTTACCCATAAAGAAGCAGGTAACTTTACTCTTTTTAACTAGAGCAAGTGAGCAGGGGCTCACGTATACCCCCGGCCAGTGCCACCGCCTAATAGCATTAAACTTTAAACACAAAAATTTAACACATATAAGATACAAATTTTAAAGTCTGTGACCGTGTCCTTTAGTCAGTAGCAGCATACAGCAGATGTCAACTAATCTGCTGCAAGCTGACAGTAAACCAAGCAATATATCAAAAGGTTCCATTGAAGGATATCTGAAATAAAGCAGTACATTGATGCAACTGTTAAAGTATGTGACCTTGACTTTATGTCAACAGCAGCAGCCAGATGATGAAACCTGTTGCAACCTAGAGGTGAACAAAGTCACATATCAAAGGTCCTTTAGAAAAAGATGGGAAAAATAAGCCAATAAATGAAACTTAACTCAAAACTTCATCATGGAAAAGCAAGTCTTTGACCTTCACCTTGAGTCAAGGCATGTGTGGGGATGATATAGAGTAAATTTTTAGACTAATACCTATAATCATACCAAAAATAAACCAAACCAAACAAAAGATTTGTATGATATGAGATCTAGCAACCTTTAACATAAAACATATATGAAAATGTCTAAGTCTGTGACCTTGACCTCTAGGTCACAGGCATGTGTAATGTGGTAAAAAATAAAACTTTGGACATTTAGACCAAACTGAATGAAGAAGTTGAATGATATAATATCTTAAAATCTTTAACACAAAACTTCAGCATAAAAAGTCAAAGCTCGTGACCTTGACCTCTAGGTCACAGGCATCTGTGGGGATGTTACAGAATAAAACTTTGGACCAACATCTATCATCATGCCAAACATTAGGCCACATCAACAAAGGGTATGACTTTTATAGAGATCTTAAAAACTTAAACGCAAAACTTTAACATGAATAATCAAAGTCTGTGACCTTGACCTTTAGGTCACCCCCATGGGTGGGGGTGGTACATAATAAAACTTTGGACCATTATCTATCACCATGCCAAATATAAACCCAATCCATCAAAGGGTTTGAATTATATAGAGATCTTAAAAACTTTAACGCAAAACTTTAACATGAATAATCAAAGTCTGTGACCTTGACCTTCAGGTCATGGAGCATGGGTGGGGGTGGTACATAATAAAACTTTGGACCATTATCAATCACCATGCCAAATATAAACTCAATCCATCAAAGGGTTTGGAAAATAAATTTTAACTTACGGACGGACGGAAGGACGGACGAACGGACATAGGACGAAAGCTATATACCCCTCGTCATACTTTGTATGCCGGGGGTATTACTATGATTGTGTCAGGGTTATGACAGTACAATCAGGATGAAGTAGACCTGTCAGCGGGACAGGATAGCTCGCCTTGCCTATCACCTAAAAACTTTAACGTAAAACTTAAACATTTTGTTAACGCCAACGCTGCTGCTGATGCTGACGCCAGGGGTAGTGCAATGGCTCTTCCTGTACATTCATACAGGCAAGCTAATAGGTATGTTGTGTACAAGAACTATTGAAGTTCATGCATTATTAAATAACTTTTACACCTCTCAATATTAATCACTGATTCTTGTCTGCTATGCAGTTCCTGTGTGTACCTGTCAACCATTACTCTTTTGGCATAATCATTACGCCAAAATGGGCAAAGTTAAGCATTATGCTATGACTCAGGGCTACAGAAATCTGAATTTTTGTTGGTTCTGATCGAATTTGGGTTAGAAAAACCAATTCATTTGGCATAAGGCACTTTTTTTTTGGTCCAGAAAAAACACGATCTGCGGATATATAATGACACATATAATAAACCGGGATTATCCAACATTCATGCACTGCTGTCTAAATTTATCACATATAAACGAAGCGTCAATTGTCCTGCCAAGGTTTGAACACTGTTAATCTTTTTAGAAATCTTCGATAATTGGCACATCATATTTGTCACAATTTGGCCGGCGGTGAAGGTTTTGCACCTCGTATGTGCCGAAGCCCGGAAGAAGGCGGTGTAAAGTAAAGTCACTGATTACTTTCAAAGAAAGCATATGGAAAGAATCTGACTAGCAAAAAAAAAGAAATTAAACCGGACTTGATTCTGTGCAGGCTGGTTAGAGTTTCTTTTTGGCCGACGTCATTACTTGGGCAAAAAAGTACATTTTTGCAAGTATATAAAGTAATTCGAATAAAAACTTGGCTACTGGCTCAATAGTGTTGGCTCAATAGTATTGGTATTGAAACGGGTAGTAATACAAATCAACAGCTTTTCAACTTTTACTTAGTCTCTGCGCTTTGCAGTGCATTTTTCAGTAAGTAAGAACATGACAGATCTTGTTTCATACTTGTCCCAGGGCATGTACTTTTTAAATTTTCACTTGTCTTTAGTGAAATGGGTCAAGTCAGGCATGGTTTTTCCACCGCCCTGCCAGTTTCACTATAATAAGCTACGTGTCATACTCATTTGCATTAGTATCACAATATACTAAGTTTCTAAGTCAGATTTCATGCATAAATAACAGGCATCATCGTTATTTGTTTCAGGTTGGTGCACCTGCTCAGAAGCGCTCCAGGTTACCCATAAAGAAGCAGGTAACTTTACTCTTTTTAACTATGATTGTGGCAGGGTTTTGAACATTTATGTTACAAGTCTGATTTTCATGTGGCTGCCCTGAGGTTGTACTGTGTAGTGGCATTGTCTGTCTGTCCATTAAGTTTTTGTGTTTTCTCCAAATTTCATAAAGTGCTGGAAATATGTTTTTGAAACTTTGGTTAAAAGTTTCCCATTGCTCACGATCTTGCTGTACCATGTTGTATTTTCTGGTTCATGTGCATAAATATTGCATATATAACCACAGTAGATATTACACAGCAGATGGTAAATAGTTAACAGTACTTTTTAGCTCACCTGAGCCAGCGGCTCCAGTGGAGCTTATAGGATGGTAAGGCTCCGTCGTCCGTGTCCGACCGTCGTCGTCCGTCCGTCCGTCCGTCCGTCGTCCGTCCACAATTTCAAACGACTTCTCCTCTGAAACCGCTGGGCCAATTATAACCAAATTTCATATGCAGCCTCTAGGGAACTTAGGAACGAAAAGTTGTTCAAACGGTCCTGGTCACATGACCAACATGGCCGCCACGCCCATATATGGTAAAAACCTAGAAAAATCTTCTTCTCCAGAAGCGATAGGTCGATGGCCTTGAAACTTGGTATGTAGCATCGGGCATGCGAGTATTACCAAGATTGTTCAAATTATGACCTTGGGTTGACCTTGACCTTTTTTACGGTAAGGTCAAATTTGCTTCCTTATGCTTTTATATGGCAAAATGCTGCAACATAAGATATCTTGGAAACTGTTGAAGATTTTGGCCTATAAATTGGTACATACAGTCATCTTAATGAGTACATGAAGATTTATGAGTACAAGAGGTCAAGGTCATTCTTTGACCTTTGACCCAGAACTCTCATATTTTGACAATATCAAACAATCTCCTCAAAAACAACTAAGCCAATTGTAACCAAATTTCATATAGATCCTCCAGGGGTTGAGGGAATGAAAATTTGTTCATACGGTCCAGGTCACATGACCAACATGGCCACCACGCCCATATATGGTAAAAAACCTTTAAAAATCTTCTTCTCCAGAACCAGTAGACCGATGGCCTTGAAACTTGGTATGTAGCATTGGGTACTCAAGTACTATCAAGATTGTTCAAACTATGACCCTGGGTTGACCTTGACCTTTTTTACGGCAAGGTCAAATATCGGAAATGCTAGAACATGAGATTTCATGGTAAGTTTTGAAGATTTTGGTATAAAAATTGGTATATACAATCATCTTAATGAGTACATGAAGATTTATGAGTACAAGAGGTCAAGGTCATTCTTTGACCTTTGACCCAGAAATCTCAAATTTTGACAATTTCAAACAATCTGCTCTAAAACCACTGGGCCAATTGAAACCAAATTTCATATAGAGCCATGAGGGGTTGAGGGAATGAAAAAAATTTCTAACGGTCCTGGACACATGACCAACATGGCCGCCACCCCCATATATGGTAAATACCTTTAAAAATCTTCTCCAGAACCAATTGACCGATGGCCTTGAGACTTTGTATGTAGCATTGGGTACTTGAGTACTATCAAGATTGTTCAAATTATGACCTTGTGTTGACCTTGACCTTTTACAGCAAGGTCAAATATCGGAAAATGGTAGAAGATAAGATTCATGGAAAGTTTTGAAGATTTTGGCCTAAAAAATTGGTGTATACAGTTGTCTTAATGAGTTCATGAAGAATTATGAGTACAAGAGGTCAATGTCATTTTTAACCTTTGATCCAGATCGCTCATTTTGACATTTTCAACCATTTCCTCAAAAGCAAAAGGGCCAATTGTGAACACATTTCATATAGAGCCTCCAGGGGTTGATTGAATGAAAATTTGTTCAAACAGTCCAGGTCACATGACCAACTTGGCCGCCATTACCACTTATGGTATAAATCTTTAATATTTTTCTTCTCCAGAACCAATACACCTATGGCCTTGAAACTTGGTAAATAGCATGGAGTACTAGAGTACCAGCAAGACTGTTCAAATGGTGACCTTGGGTTTACCTTGACCTTTTTTGCGGCATGGTCAAATATGGGAAAATGCTAGAACATAAGTTTTGAAGATTTTGGCCTAAAAATGGTATATATGGTTGTCTTAATGAGTACATGAAGATTTATGAGTACAAGTGGTCATGGTCATTCTTTGACTTTTGACCCAAAACTCATATTTTGACAATTTCAGACATGATAAGTAAAAGCCACCTTGCCAATTGTTCAGGTGAGCGATTCAGGGCCTCATGGCCCTCTTGTTGTTGTGTTGTTGGCAGATTCTTATGAGTACCTGTGTGTGGCTGATTGGCAGGGCTGTAGATCTGCCCAAGGTACTGACTGGGGCTGAAACTCACTCAGAAGTGGAGGTATATTGCCCCTATTGTGGTGATTATATTTTACCTTGATTGCCTTCACACATTAGGCAGTGTCGATTCATTTATTTTTTATTAGCTCACCTGAGCACGAAGTGCTCAAGGTGAGCTATTGTGATCGGTCTTTGTCCGTCGTCCTTCGTTCGTCCGTCATCAACTTTTGCTTTAAACGACTTCTTCTCCAAAACTGCTGGACGGATTTTGAAATAATTTCACAGAAATGTTCCTTGGGGGACTCTTTACCAAAATTGCTAAAACGGTTCCGCTCCACTGAACAATATGGCCGCCAGAGCTAAAAATAGAAAAACCTTTAAACGACTTCTCCTCCAAAACTGCTGGGCAGATTTTGAAATAATTTCACAGAAATGTTCATTAGGAGGCCTTTTACCAAAATTGCTCAAACGATTCCACTCGGCTGAACAAAATGGCCGCCAGAGCTAAAAATAGAAAAACCTTTAAACGACTTCTCCTCCTAAACTGCTGGGCAGATTTTGATGTATTTTCACAGAAATGTTTCTTAGGAGACCCTCTACCAAATTTGCTAAAACGGTTCCGCTCTGCTGAAAAAATGGCCGCCAGAGCTAAAAATAGAAAAACCTTTAAACGACTTCGCCTTCAAAAGTGCTGGACGGATTTTGAAATAATCTCACAGAAATGTTCCTTAGGAGGCCCTTAACCAAAATTGCTCAAACGGTTCCGCTCCGCTGAACAATATGGCCGCCAGAGCTAAAAATAGAAAAACCTTTATACGACTTCTCCAAAATTGCTGGGCAGATTTTGAAATAATTTCACAGAAATGTTTCTTAGGAGACCCTCTACCAAAATTGCTAAAACTAGTGAGCTCGGCTGAACAAAATGGCCGCCAGAGCTAAAAATAGAAAAACCTTTAAACGACTTTGCCTCCACAAGTGCTTGGCAGATTTTGAAATAATTTCACAGAAATGTTTCTACAGAGGCCCTTAACCAAAATTTCTCAAATGGTTCCGCTCTGCTGAACAATATGGCCGCCAGAGCTAAAAATAGAAAAACCTTTAAATTTCTTCTCCAAAACTACTGGGCGGATTTTAAAATAATTTCTCAGAAAAGAGAACACCCTCTACCAAAATTGCTAAAACGGTTCCACTTCACTGAACAAAATGGCCGCCAGAGCTAAAAATAGAAAAACCTTTAAACGACTTTGCCTCCAAAACTGCTGGGCAGATTTTGAAATAATTTCACAGAAATGTTCCTTAAGACACCCTCTACCGAAATTCCTAAAACGGTTTCGCTCCGCTGAATAAAATGGCTGCCAGAGCTAAAAATAGAAAAAACCTTGAAACGACTTCGCCTCCAAAACTGCTGGGTAGATTTTGAAATAATTTTACAGAAATGTTCCATAGGAGTCCTGCTACCAAAATTGCTCTAACGGTTCTGCTCGGCTGAACAATATGGCCGCCAGAGCTAAAAGTAGAAAAACCTTTAAACGACTTCTCCAAAACTGCTGGGAAGATTTTGAAATAATTTCACAGAAATGTTCCTTAGGAGACCCTCTACCAAAATTGCTAAAATGGTTCAGCTGTGCTGAACAAAATGGCCACCAGAGCTAAATATAGAAAAACCTTTAAACGACACCTCCTCTAAAGTCAATGGCTCGATTTCAAAATAATTTCACAGAAGTGTTTGACTCATGGTTCTAAACAAAAATTGCTGAACGGTTCCACTCTGCTGTACAAAATGGCCGCCAGAGCTAAAAATAGAAATAAATCTTAGAATGAATCAGAGGGCACAGTTACGATCCAGTCATCATGAAACATGGTCAGAAAGTTTATCTGAATGAAATCTAGACCAACTTTGATACTGGGTCATGTGGGGTCAAAAACTAGGTCACTAGGTCAAATCTTAGAAAAACGTTGTGTACACTCTTTAGGGCACAGTTACGATATAATCTGCATGAAACTTTGTCAGAATGTTTATTTTTATGAAATCTAGACCTGATTTGAAACTGGGCCATGTCAGATCAAAAACTAGGTCACTAGGTCAGTTTTTAGAAAAACCATGTGAATGCTTTAGAGGACACAGTTTTGTTCTAATCTTCATGAGAGTTAGTCAGAATGTTTTTCTCCTACAAATCTGGACCAAGGGTGCAACTTTGTCATGTCGGGTCAAAAACTAGGTCAAACCTTAGAAAAGCATTGTGTACGCTCTAGAGGGCACATTTCTGATCCGATATTCATGAACTTTTGCAGAATGTTTATATCCAAGAAATCTAGACCAGGTTTGAAACTGGGTCATGTGGGGTCAAAAACAAGGTCATTAGGTTAAATCTTATAAAAACCTAAGGTACACAATAAAGGGTTCATTTTCCATTGAATCTTTGTGAAACTCTGTCTGTTGGACGTATGGATGTTTCTGAGGTTAAGTTCACAGGATACTCAGGTGAGCGATCCAGGGCCATCATGGCCCTCTTGTTGTAATAATGTGAAAGGTCAAAATCCTCTAGTGAAGGAAGGCTTACAAGTGTTGCTTATTTTATTTTCAGACCAACAGGAAAACCTCTGAAAGTATTCCTGTCAGAAGAAACATGACAGAAAAGACAGTGGGTGAAGCAGTAAATACCAGACCTGTTACATCAGAAATACAGGTATGATATAATTTACATTTGTAATTCGAAACTTTTTGTCACACTGCTTTAGCAAATTGTGATACAGGTATTTGATTTTATGTTCATTTGTCTTTCTTTCCATTTGCATGTCTTCACAGTATGTTGACCTTAGTGTAATAAATCCCTGTTAGATCTAAATTCATGGCTGGATTTCTATTATAGTGAGATAATCTAAAGACCTCATTAGGTTTTGTTGATATCAACCACGTTCAGGGTCACAGGATAACTTGATGTCAGTCTGTCTAAATTTTACATCAACTGTAGCTATTACCACCATTTAAGTCCATTTACATCCAATTGATTTTTACCAAAGTTGCATGCATATTTCATTGGGACAGTCCTAAGAAATGATCAGGTTTTGATGACTTTTATCCCATTCCATGTTGAAGCTTACAGGTGGACTTTGAATATTAACTATCTTTAGCGTATTGTCAGGTTTTGAATTCTCATTATCACCAAGCATGCAAAGATATAACATAAGGACAAAGAGATGATAAGGTAGTGTGTGACCTTTACTCCTTTTTCCATGTTAATTGATCAAATGTTTACTGTCTCTCAACCATTTTGATGTAATTGGAAGATTTTATCAAACTTATTGGATAAATACCTGGTACCGGCCAGAGAGAGATGATTAGATTTTGATGACCTTGACATTAGCTAAAGGTCAAAATAGGAATTTGCATGTTATATATATCCAGAACCTATCAACAGATTTGACCAAATTTTATAAATTATGTGAGGCAGCATTACTGTTTGTCTGAAAGTATTTTGCCACGATACTAAGTTTTTAAGAAAATAACAGTGCCAGGGATGCACTGAAATTCTTTCAACTCTAATGTTTACGAAGGCGATTTCAGAAATAGTGTAAATGAGTCTGCCATGTTGAGGGTCTTGAGATGTCCTTGTTTTCATATATTGCCAGTTTGAGTAACAGTGGACAACATGCTGGATTCATTTTTTGCATAATTATAAAAACTCTGTCGATTCATCATATTGACACAAATGGTCAAATCCTTACACGCTATGTTTTGCTATAATTTTAGTAATAATGGTTACCTGCCATCTCAGATAGTCAAGTTTGCATTATGGCCATGCAAGAATGGGTCAAGGATGAAACAAGAAATAAAATATTGTTTATACCAAGGATGATTCAGACAAAAGTTGGTTGAATTCCATCTTGATGAAACTTCATAGCAATGTGAATTAACTCCAAGGATGTGTTGCATATAACAATGGTTGCTCTCTCTCTTTTGTTGCATCCCTTTGATTATTTTTTAAGTCTGTTTTTGTGTAACCGTTTGAATATCTTGATGAAACTTGATAGTAATGTGCATGATTACAAGATGGTGTGTCACATATAAGGACGGTGCTCCCCCTTTATTTTGGAGTAACCTCCCTTTGATTTTTTCATGTGGATTTTTTTTAGTGAAAGTACATGAAGAGCTATTGTTGTCACTTTGGCACCGGCGTGGGCGTCACTCTTGTTGATACAGGAACAGAATAGACAATCCCCAAGGTCACTGAGTGGGGTGACCAATATTTTACAACAGTTCAAGTATCAACTGAATCCATCTTATCATTGTAGAGTTATGTCTTAAGAAAACTTTAACTAAAAGCATGAGAGTAAAATTTCTAAATCATTGACCTTGACTTAAAGATCACCCAGTGGGATGGGGGCAGTATTTTGTATAACCAAGCCAGTATCTAACATCAGTTTAAGTATAAACTAAATCCATTCCATGCATTATGAACTGTACAGAATGTCATTAGAAAATGTAAACAAAACTCCAAATTGCTAAGTCCATGACCTTGACCTCAAGGTAACTGAGTGGGATAGGGGTGCTTCTCTGTTAACTTATGGACCAGTATCTAACTGCAGTGCCAGTATCGAAGGAATTTATTCATGGTTTAAGCAGATACTGGTTTTTAAAAAAAAATTTCACCCATGACATCCAATGTGGATGAGAAAACCCAAAATTTCTGTGTCTAGGACCTTGCTTAAGGTCACTAAGTGAGATGGGGGTGGTACTCTATAAAAGTTTGGACCAATATCTACCGTAACTACAATGCAACATCAAAACAGTCCATCTATGGGTAGAGAGATATGAAAAAACTTAAATTGAAACATTTGACACAGATACTGATGTGGAATCAGGGGTGACAACAGTAGCTCTTCATTTACTTTTGCACAGGCAAGTTAAAAACTTATCAGTGAGAACATTTCAAGAACCTGATGAAAACCTGGAATAAATAAGCAGGCGAGCAGTATCAGGACCATTTTGGCCTTTTGTTCCCTGTTTCAGTCAGAGTGTCAGTACTTGTGCCAACTAGTCCCAGCCCCAGTCTCAGGAAGGTTTTGAGAGCCCTAACCATAAGTTGATACTAGGTAGCGACAGTGGCCTATCTCAAGACTGAGCTGTTCAATTTTGAATTCTGAAATGGGCCACCAGTCTTGAAATTCACCTGATTCCAAAACAGTTACCAACATGATGCATTATTTGTTTATGTGTATTAAACAGAAAGTAGAAATCAAAAGTAGATCTACACTGAAAAAAAAAAAAGTTTTGAATATCTGCATCTATTTTCGATAAAATGTCCATTGTATATTTACAAACAAGAGAAAACTTTTGAACTAACATCTGCCAGAGTGCAGTGCAGTACAACAGGGAAAAACAAAGATTAAAAATTCGTTGATCTTTGATATTATTGGCTATATTTTGACATACGCTTTATTTGACCAATGAAATTTTGAGAAATGTGGAACAAAAGTGAAATTACATGCAAACTCGGCTGCGCCAAGAAAAAAGGTCTGCTTCAAAGTGTTTCGGGTTTCCTCCCACATAATTTAGACACAGTGACTACTTCTGAGAGAAAGACAATGTATGGTTTTTAAAACCCACCCTCTCTCTCAGCTATCAAATACCTTTGCCTTAAAAACTTCATCAATGCTTGCCCCAGACCTGTTCAGTACACCACCCCAAAACAGACACAGTGACCTGCTTCTTAGCTCACCTGAGCCGAAGGCTCACAGGTGAGCTTTCAGTGTAGCCATGTATGTTGTCCGTCTGTTGTCCGTCCATC
This sequence comes from Ctena decussata, assembly GCA_963989385.1. NCBI lineage: Eukaryota > Metazoa > Mollusca > Bivalvia > Lucinida > Lucinidae > Ctena > Ctena decussata. Next base: position 37,444,246 of record OZ022499.1, on the reverse strand, counting down.
AATCATCCACAATTTTCAAAGATCTTCTCTAAAACTGCTAGGCCAATCAAAGCCAGATTTCATATAGAACCTAAGTAGGATGGGGTCTGGGTCACATGACCAAAATGGCCTCCATGGTCGCTATGGTAAAAACCCTTCAAAAATCTTCTTCTCTTGAACAGAAAGGCCAATGGCTTTGAAACTTGGTATATAGCATCGACACTCGGGGCCATCATAGTTGTTCAAATGATGACCGTAGGTTGACCTTGACCTAATTTGCATCAAGGTCAACTTTGATATATTATGCTTTTATATGGGAAAATGCTTAAATGACGTGGAATTCTTAGTAACTGTTGAAGTCCAAGGTATGATATTTGGTTGATATGGTTAACTGAATAACCAGATGAAACTATTATGTCGCAAAAGGTCAAGGTCATTGTTTGACCTTTGTTCAAGGTCAAAGATTCTGTTGCCTGTCAACATAGTCGAAGATCTTCTCTTCTGAAGCCACAGGGTCGATTGAAGCCATATTTCATATGGAGCATTAGTGGGTCAAAGGAACCAAAGTTTGTTCAGATGGCCTTGGTCACATGTCCAAGATGGCAGCCACACCCATATATGGTAAAACCCTGCAAAATTCTTCTCAAGAACCAAAGGCCCATTGACCTTGTGGCTTAGTATTTAGCATTGAAGACTTGGGCCCATCATAGTTTGTTCAGTAATAACCATGCATTGACCTTGACATAATTAATGGCAAGGTCATTTATGGCGTGTATTGCTTTTATATGGGAAAATGCTTAAATAATGGAATTCTCTGAAACTATTTAAGTCTAAGGTATAATATTTGGAAAACATAGTTAACTAAATGAGCAAATGAAGATACTTTGTTGCTAAAGGTCAAGGTTATTGTTTGACCTCTTTTAAGGTCATTGAGATTCTGTTACCTAACTTTTTCAAACATCTTCTCCTCTGAAGCCACTGAGCCATATTTTATATGGTGCTTCAGTGGTTCAAAGAACCACTATTTATTCAGCTGGTCTTTGTCACATGACCAAGATGGCCGCCTCACCCATATATGGTAAAAATTCTTCAAAAATCATCATCTCCAGAACCAAAGGCCCTATGACCTTGTGGCTTGGTATGTAGCATTTGAGACTCGGTGGCCCATCATAATTTATTCAAATCATGACCATGCTTTAACCTTGACTTAATTTAACCCAGGTTGACTCTAGTATGTTATAGGTTTACATGGGAAATTGCTTAAATAAACGTTTTCAGGTTAGATACATATAATAATTGGAAAATAGGGTTAACTAAATGAATACATGAAGACAAGGTCACCAAAGGTCAGGTCAAGGTCATTTTTGAACTTTGCTCGAGGTCACTGAGATTTTAAATGAAAATAAGCACTCCTGAACCACTGGTTTAAAATTTGTAACAAATGAGTGAAATGACAAATTGTGTCTGTTAACAAAAGGTGTCAGGTAAGCTTCAGGACCATCATTGGTCCGCTGGTTAAAAAAAGACACCATAACAGATGTTCAAACTCAACATCACTGTGACCTAAATTTGTGGGTGTTGGTGGGGGGGGGAGTGTAAGATCATGAGGAGAGGAAGTCTTTAGTGGTTTGCTGCATGCACATATCATGGAGATTTAACAGACTGAAGATTGTGAATGACGAAAAATTTAGGTCAGGCTCAAAAACTTGATATAGCATTTTTCATTGAGAAAGCAGGCCACTATGACCCGGTCTTGTGGGATGTGACCTAAAGAGGTTTGATTCATACATTGATGCAAGACCGGAGACTTACGGAAGCTGAGATATAGGGCTGAGCTCATGAAATTTACATGGTGTCCTTTATCTATTTTAAAGTTAACAGATGTCACTGTACACCTATTTTGCATGACTGACTTGCAGCAGTTTGGTACATGCAGTTTCATACTGCTGAGGTTATGGAAACTGAGATACATAGCACTGTATCCAAATGGCATGGCCAGTTTTAGAGCTTTGCCTAGAATCTCAGCTTCTGTTAACCGAAGGCTTTTCTAACTCCTACAAAGGCTTAAAGGTTTATAAATTCTGTATAATTTTGCTTCAGGGGACCAATGGGCGACAAGTCAAAGTCTTATATGAAGGAGCAGGTGACTACGTAGGCAACGCTATTCCTGGACGTGATCCCCAATTCTATGATGGCCTATCAGCTGACCAGGTGGACCTTTTACAAGTCCGTCTGGAAGAATTCAGAAAAGGCACTGTGTCAATGTCCACTCAGACAGACCATGTTGTAATAATTTCCACAGACGAAGAAATGAAAGAACTTCAGAATAGTGATAGACCAAAGATGGTGGACAAAGCTACGGACACAAGTGAAATAACCAAAGATGAAATTTCAACCAAACTTGAAAAAGTTATTCAGCTGTTAGAAAACCCATCCAAGGTCTCAAATTTAAGTGCTGAAGAGAAACAACAGCAGAATCAGAGTATGGGAGAAGAGTTTAGAGAGGATGCAGCCATAAGTGAGAAAGAGAAAACATGTAAAAAAAGCATTGACTTCACCAATGAAGCTGTGTTGGTAAAAGAAGAACCTGCTGTCCCTCATACTGGAGAACAGGTTTCCTGGACAGACAGTGTTAGTGGTACCGGTGATGAATATACTGATGATATTATGCCAGAGTGTAGTTCAGCTGCGCCAAAGCATGAGCCTTTGGAAGTAAAGGAACTTATGAGCATTTCCACTGATAGACAGCCAACTGATTTTAAGATGGACATAAGCAAATCTTGTCAACAGCCAGTCATTATCAAAAGTCCAACTGTTGTGATGACAACAACTCAACATGAACTCAACAATTTTGTGTCACCAGGGTGTGATTTTGCAGCACAGCCATCTACTGTAGTTCAAAACACCATGGCATCAGAGACTGACTCAACCACATATAATTATTTAAATTCCTTGAACACCCCAGCACCAAGGTACAACATGGTAACTGTTCCAGCCATTAGTAGTTTTTCTGAAACACCAGTGACTGACACATCAATCAAGGACTGTGCAGCATACAGTGTTTTTCAACCAATGTCCAGCAGTCTATCATCAATGGCCATAGAGACTGATGAAACTGAATCCCAGACCTTCAGCTTCCAAAGTTCAACTAAAACACAGTCCATGGAGCCCATTTTACCTGTTGCAGGTTTTACATCAGACACTTTCTTCCCCAAGTCAAGTGTTTCAATGGAAATACAATCAGCAGCAGATATGGTAAATGTGCCTTTTAACGCAAATGTTCGCATTGCTGTATCAACAGTGAGAGAAGTATATGCATCATCTGCAAATTTTGGCAATTTTGCTTGGAACTTGGCAAAGAGACTATATAAAAAAGAGGAAAGGTTTGGGAAGTGTTTTAATTCAAGATCAAGTGCAAAGGTCCCTCTCTCTCCAAGAAGAAAATCTGCATTGACTAAAGCATTCGAAGAAATTCTGGAAGGACAGGCAGCAAAACCAGCTTTTTTAAAAATTGCCAACGATGCAATTGTAACTGGGCTAAGAAACGAGAGTAGACAAAGGGTTGCTTTAAAAGAGATGACTTTGAACTTTAATATGAATAAGTTGAAGTAAAGGGTAAATTACGAGATTTAGTACACTTGAAATATGGAATAATTACCATATTAATCCTATAAATGCCCCTGTCTCTTTTCCGGAAATAATGTTATATGGACTTACTAACTTCGGTGTTTAATATCAACAACATGGCTTCCTGTTGGCTTCTCTGAAGGAGGCAGCTCTTTAAATGGAGAACACTCTTCAATGTAAGAATTTGCTCCTATAGTATCATTATTGAAAATATACTTAGTGCTGAGGTTACCTTGTTGCATTACAGAGAGCATCCTAGCCATTATTTGTTCAAACTGTTTCACTATTAGGCCGAGCAGATGAAGAGAGACATAGCCTGTGTCCAAATTTTTTGTCAAAACGCACAGGTGAGACTATTTTAACAAGGTTGAACAATTTCATTTACACACTTTCCATAATATCAGTAATGTATATTGTAGATTTTATATAGGTATGCTTGCCTACCCTATATTTAATGAATGCATCCAGTGTACATGCTCCTTGTATATGGTTGAACATTTGAGAAAAAGCTACTGTTTTTATCTGGTCTACCTTACAATTTGAGAGAGTTGGGAAAAATAATTGCTAGGATGCTCTTCATAATACTATTACGTACCTTCAGCGCTACATAGATTTTCAATAACAATATTATTTTTTTAGATTCCAGCACAGAAAACTACCCTTTGATCTTTCCATATAAAAACACATTTTTTAGCAGCATGTACCTCTTTTTATACGCCCATTTTGAAAAAAACGGACGTATTATGGCATGGCGCTGTCCGTCCGTCCATCAACATTCTTGTGCGCACCATATTTCAGTAACTGTTTGAGATCTCTTTGCCCAGTCTGATCAGAGTCTTCGCTGTCCGCACGGAGGCTTCGATCCTTAGCTACTTTTTAAGTGCTTAGGGGAGTGACTCATTGGACTGGGATTATGCCCAGGCTGAGCTGAGTCTTGGCTGTCTGCACACCCACTTTGTTGTTTTCTTGTGTCGAGGCTTATATAAGCCTCTTTGGGTCTTAGGAACAAAAAATGTTCAAACAGTCCTGGTCGCATGGCCAGCATGCCCATAAATAGTAAAAAAAATCAAAAAATCTTCTTCTTCAGAACCAATAGGCTGATAGTCTTGAAACTTGGTATGTAGCATTGGGTACGTGAGTACTACCAAGGTTGTTCAAAATATGACCTTGGGTTGACCTTGACCATTTTACGGTAAAGTCAAATTTGCCTCCTTTTGCTTTTATATGGCAAAATGCTAGAACATGGAAACTGTTGAAGATTTTGGGCTAAAAAATTTGTATCTACAGTCATCTTAATGAGTACATGAAGATTTTTTAGACCTTTGACCTAGGACTCTCATATTACGGTCAAGGTCAAGTGACCAGCTCGGCTACCACGCCCATATATGGTAAAACACAGCCTTGGTCGCATGGCCAGCATGCCCATATATGGTGAAAACTGTAAAAAAATCTTCTCCAGAACCAATTGACTGATGGCCTTGAAACTTGGTATGTAACATTGGGTATGCAAGTACTACCAAGAGTGTCCAAATTATGACCTTGGGTTGACCTTTTTTACAGCAAGGTCAAATATGGGAAAATGCTAGAACGTAAGATTTCATGGACAGTTTTGAAGACTTAGGCCTAAAAATTGGTATATGCAGTCATCTTGAGTACATGAACAATTGCAAGTACAAGAGGTCAAGATCGTTCTTTGACCTTTGACCCATATTTCTCATATTTTGATATTTTTTAAACATTTCCTCAAAAGACAAAGGGCCAATTGTAAATACATTTCATATAGAGCCTCCAGGGATTGAACAAAAATTTGTTCAAACAGTCCAGGTCAAATGACCAACATGGCCACCATACCCATTTATGGTATAAACCTTTAATAATGTTCTTCTCCTGAACCAATACACCTATGGCCTTAAAACTTGGTAAATAGCATGCAGTTCAGACCCAAGATGGGTATTTTGACAATTTCAGACATAAGAAAAAGCCACTTTGTCAATTGCTCAGGTGAGTGATTCTGGGCCTGATGGCCCTCTTTTTTTTTTCAGGGCCTCGTGGCCCGTTTTTTTTTGTAATCTAAGGAGATCAGCAAGGAAGAGAAATATCTTAGTCATTGTAATTTTAAAATAGAAGGACATAGTTTTGACCACAGAATGGGTATTTTCATGTTTGCAAAGAAAGGCAGTTCACTAGTGTCATCATCTGTCTGTTACAAGCACGAATCCTCGATTACTCAAAAGCTGGCAAAGGAAGTATGATATCATGCTATCTGCATTAGCTGGTGCCTCAGTGGAATATGCTGGTTAAGGATTTTGGGTACATTTGGGTACCAGAAGTTAGTGAGCCTATTTTTCAGCTGCAACCAAATTAGCTTTGTATGTTTCAGACATTGTTACCGCCCACTACATATGGGAGATAACTGAATTGATTTGTTGTTAATAATAGTTTTAGCATGAGTTAAGAATACGGATTGGCTTCTGTGATAATTCTGGAATAATTTTATGTTTTTCAAAAAAACCCAAAAAAAAAAACATATTTTGTAGCTCATCATAAAAATATGTTATGGCTCTTGCTTTGGACTACTTCACTTAGCAGGTTCAACAGAAGCTAAAACATAAACATATTACGTAAACATATTACGTAGAAATTTTTACAGAACTATCATCAGAATCCAAACTTTCATGAAGCTTAATGTACATGTAATAAAGAGTGTACCGATAACAAATTTTTCTGAAGAGAGACTAGAGTGATAATTTATTTATTAATAGTGTTACATTGTAGTAAGTAAGTTGTTTTCAAACATGTATATGTGTTTATGACATGTAATCTTTAACTGAAAGTGGAGTAGTAGGGTGAAGGGAGATAGGAGCTTATCTAGTCATACAACTTCATTAGATTTAATGTAACAAAAAGTTTTTTGATGTTACAGTTATTGTTCTAGTTGAAAGCAGAGGTTAGCAAATCAGTATGAACTCTGGAATATTTAAAGATTAATTCCATGTTAGAAAATCCTGTATCTAAAGGTATTTTCTCAAAAATTGGTACAGATAGGAAGCATCATCAAGCAATGTGCAGGGAACATGAACCATAACTCCACTTTCATATTTTGGGTATTATGCCTTTCTGTGAATATTGTTATATTGAATTCAAAGGATTTTGTCATGTTTAAAGAAGGCAAATATGAGCCCCATTTGTAAAAGGAGTTTCTTTAAAACCATGCAGAATTCCCAATTTTTAGCTGGCCTGTAGGAAAGTACAGGGAGCTATTGTTGTCACTCTGACATGGGCATCACAGTTTAAAGTTTTATGACCAAGTTTTTTTATGAAATGAGCAAGAGGCTGACGGGAGCTATGCAAAGCAAGTGCAAATCAATCCCATATCCAACAACAATATACTGACATACAGTATAATGTCTGATTACAAAATCTCTTAGATTTTGAACTCTTGACCTGACCTACTTCCATCCTGGGTTCGAGCCTGGCTGTAGGCAGAAATCTTCTCAATCTTAAACAGGATGCCATTGCATACAGCCTTTCGTAATAACCCAACCATCGTCCTGATATGACTGAAATACCCTGTTGAAAAGGATGTAAAATCCCAAGGCATCCATCCATATGACCTACTTTGAACTGGATGTTTTTTTTTTATCTGAGCCAGCCAAGTGAACCATTGTTGCATTATAAATTTGAAATATAAAAGTTATAATGTCAACACCCAAACATTGTTGCACAGTTAAATTTCAAAGAAATATGAGCCGCGACATGTGAAAACCAACAAAGTGGTTGTGAGCCCAGCGCAGACTCAGATCAGCCTGGGCATCCACCCAGTCTGATCAGACTCTTCGCTAAGGGCTTAAAGGGTAGCTTAGGGTCTGAGCTACCTCCATGCGGACAGCAAAGACTCTGGTCAGATTGGGCAGATGCCCAGGCTGATCTGAGTCTGCGCTGGGCGCACAACCTCATTGTTGGGTTTTCTCGTGTCGTGGCTCATATTTCTAAGCTGTTGATTTTTAACTTCACTGGAATTCGAGGGTACCAGTATACTTCATGTTCATATTTAAGTGCCAGTTCCATAGTGTTAACTCTGTTTTGTATAGTTGTTTCAGAGTTTATTTGTTATAGTACAGTAATAAAACACTGTTCAAGTAACCTGCTTTTTGTTCTGCATTAAAGACCACATATTTTTACCAGATTTATTCAGACAGATCATCCAGAAAAAGGTGTAGATTCTGACCAGACTGAATGGACTGATCAGGTCTGTAAATATGTCAGTTTATGGAAGTTTAGTGACTCAGCTTACAAAAGTTCAGTGACGATGTTCTTGTTCATATTTGAATATATGCAAACGCTGTTTGGCTGTCTGAATATTTAGGGTGAATATGGTCAGCGACACTAAAAGATACCAGCAAAAATAGAAACTAGATTCCACAAAACCGTTATCAAATGAAAAGGGCTCACCTAGGCAAAGCCTGTAATACTTAACAGACTGCTGTAGAAGCCTTTATAGTGTGTCAACAATTTTGTACATATAACATGATCTAGTCAATGAAGGAACAGCATAAAATTGAAGTTTCTCGTAAGTTTCCCTTGAAAGGGCTTACGAATGTGATAATAAAATATGTGGACTTTTGCTGTGGCGGTAATGTTGATGCACTATACGTTTTTTTTTCCATAAGTCACAGAATAGTTCAATCTTTAAGCTACATTATGTGAAAATTTGAAGTTCAGTCAAACCTGTCTTAAGGGGTTACCCGAGAGAAACCCCAAAATTGGCTGCTAAATGCAGGTGACCCCTTAATAGAGGTGACCACATTTGCAGGTTTGACTGTAATTTCCATGAAAAATAAGTACAGTAGAACTTCATTGGCTCGAACAAGCTTGGGACCACAAAAATTAGTTCCAGCCAGGGGTAGTTCTAGCCATCCAGGGTTAGTTTCCATATAAAGTGACCCCTAGGGACCAAGAAAAGAGTTCTAGCCAGGCAGGGTGAACGAGCCATCAGGGATCGAGCCATTGTAGTTCTACTGTATTTTTTATAGGGTAGGCACAGCTACAGCAAATCACCACATTAATGCCGTTTGAAGTTTTATCCTGTTTTAACATTCCAGTGGTTCTTTTGTTTTTCCATTTTTGTCTCGCCTGCGAAGCAGAGGCGAGACATAGGTATTGCTTTTCCGGTGTCGTCGTCGGCGTAAACTTTTGTCGAGTTTTTGCGTTTAGGTCATTTTCTCAGAAACTATAAGGCCTAGAGCCATGAAACTTGGTTCATGCATACATCTGGAAGAGTAGATCTCAAAGCCATCATCGATATTGAGTCTTGACCTACATGTCACGGTTGACTGACTTCGCAAGTTTTTGTCGAGTTTTTGTATTTAGGTCATTTTCTCAGAAACTATAAGGCCTAGAGCCATGAAACTTGGTTCATGCATACATCTGGAAGAGTAGATCTCAAAGCCATCATCAATATTGAGTCTTGACCTACATTTCACGGTTGACTGACTTTGCAAGTTTTTGTCGAGTTTTTGCGTTTAGGTCATTTTCTCAGAAGCTATAAGGCCTAGAGCTATGAAACTTGGTTCATGCATACATCTGGAAGAGTAGATCTCAAAGCCATCATCAATATTGAGTCTTGACCTACATGTCATGGTTGACTGACTTTGCAAGTTTTTGTCGAGTTTTTGTGTTTAGGTCATTTTCTCAGAAATTATAAAGCCTAGAGTCATGAAACTTGGTTCATGGGTACGTCTGGAAGAGTAAATCTCAAAGTCATCATCAATATTTAGTCTTGACCTACATTTTACGGTTGACTGACTTTGCAATTTTGGTCGCATTTAGGTCTGTTTCTCTGAAACTATAAGGGCTAGAGCCATGAAACTTGGGTCATGCATTAATCTAGAAGAGAAGAGCTCAAAGTCATCATCAATATTGAGTCTTGACCTACATTTTATGGTTGACTGACTTTGCAATGTTTTGTAGAGTTTTCAAGTTTTGGTCTGTTTCTCAGAAATTATTAGGGCTAGAGCCAAGAAACTTGGTTCATGCATACATCTTTGCTGATTGAGCTCTATTTTTGTGACAAAGCGCTAGCAGGCGAGACACCGCATTCCGCGGAATTCTTGTTACAAACAAACCTCTTTGCAGATTTTTCATGACTGACTAATTTTAGACACTTCAGCATGCAATATGACTTATGGAGAATTTCATAGCATACTGTCCTTATATTTGTGGGTTTTAAATCCAAGCCAAATTTTTGCTTTAAATGTCGTGTCAGCAAACATTCCTTTTATGATGTATGTCTAAATGCAGATCTGTAGCCCTCTTATCCGTGTAATATCAGATAAAACTATCATACAAGAATAAAATGATATAAATTTGATCATTTAAAACATTTCTTTGATTTTGTCCTCATATATTTTACAATTACATTCAAAAACTGGAACTTGCATAAAGTACCCGGTATAATGGTTGACGTCAATTTGTCACCCTTGTATGACCGACATACCATATTATTTTCTGCTTATGCAAGCATAGCACTCCTTGATGGCAATAATTTCTAGACATTGAAAAGCGCAAACCATAAAGAATAACGAGCAAATTCAACGAATTTATGTCCCCCGCCTTGGAAACTATGTCTCCACTGTATATACACTAAGCGTTTGAGCTGGAAAAGCGGCTAAGTTAAAAATGTGAAAAAAGTAATAAAAAAGTAATGTGAGGATTATATCAAAACCACATGCATATCTTCAGACCATGATCAAAACACCTGTGAAGTTTCAAAGGAATGGGCATAAAACTGTAGGAGGAGTTGAACACACAAGGTACCCACTATCTATTCACTTTGACAGTAAAAATGTATGTAAAAAATGGCTAAGTTCAATTTGTGAAAAAGTAATAAAAAATAATGTGAGGATTATATCCAAACCACATGCATATCTTCAGACCATGACCAAAATACCTGTGAAGTTTCAAAGGAATCGGCATAAAACTGTAGGAGGAGTTGCGCACACAAGGTACCCACTATCTAGTCACTATGATAGAAAAAAGGCCTAAAAAATGACTAAGTTCAACTTGTGGAAAAAGTGACAAAAAATAATGTGAGGATTATATCCAAACCACATGCATATCTTCAGACCATGACCAAAAGACCTGTGAAGTTTCAAAGGCATCGGCATTAAACTGTAGGAGGAGTTGCGCACACAAGGTACCCACTACCTAGTCACTTTGATAGTAAAAACGCCTAAAAAATGACTAAGTTCAACTTGTGAAAAAAGTGACAAAAAATAATCTCAGGATTACATCCAAACCACATGCGTATCTTCAGACCATGACAAAAACATCTGTAAAGTTTCCAAAGAATCGGCATAAAACTGTAGGAGGAGTTGCGCACACAAGGTACCTACTACTTTAGGGGGACGGAAAGACGGAAGGACGGACGGACGGAAGGACGGAAAGCCGAAAACTATGTCCCTTTTTTTTCTTCGAAAAGGCGGGGGACAATAATACCAAATATCAAGCAATTTGGTCTACTGCAATAGTAGACATTACCAAAGATAAAACAAACAATTCAAAATAATGAGGCACTTTTTACTGTGCTCTACAGTACCATCATATGGTTACTATAACGAGGCTTATAGACGCTTTCCCAAAGGTTTACCGGTAAAATAAATACATCGCTGGATACATTAAAGACTGTTCTGTATCTACTTCACATTTAAGGGGTTTAATCTTAAAATTTCTATAGCAAAAGTCCCAGTTTTTTATCATCCCTCATACATGTATATACATACTTTGGATAAAGTTATTTAGCAAAAAAATGTTCGCCAAATTTTGGGCTAACTACAGCTCTCTGTCAATGACAGGGAGGCTAAAACAATAACATAACAAATGCTCTAATAATGTTCATTTATTTTAATCACAGCATTTTTATACAGAACATATTTTTTTTGTATAACATTCAGTCATAACCATGTGAAGTAAAAAAAGATTGGCAATGAAACATGCAGAACTCAAATTCATCTGAAAATCTGTATAAGTATTAAAGGTTATCTTGCAATATTGTATCCAGCTAATTAGAAGACACTGAATGGCTGGACAGATCTATATCAGAGAGACATGAATTTTCTTCAAGGTCTGGGAAAAATTTGGGAATTTTCAAAAGTGATCCAGGAAATCCTAAAATGTAATAAAGTCAGGGAAAAAGTCAGGGAATTTTATACTTTTGGGACAAATAATATGAGTTTTGATGATTAGAGTATCTGTTGATAGTTCTGTATTGAACTTTGAGATACAGATTTAGATAAGTCCGTTGACTTTTTTCTGAATCCCATTTGCCTATATTATCTGTTGTTTGTAATAGTACAATTGCTGTTTGTATGTAAATTATGCGAATAAAATATTGTTTTAACTAACTTTTTCATAGCTGCTTTTCTGGAAGAAGTGGTATAGCTCTGTATGTATAGTTGCAAAGTTTTTCAAAGCTTTGAAATATGAGCCGCGACACGAGAAAACCAACAATGTGGTTGTGCGCCCAGCGCAGACTCAGATCAGCCTGGGCATCCGCCCAGTCTGATCAGAGTCTTCGCTGTCCACATACAGGTAGCTTAGACCCTTAGCTACCCTGTAAGCGCTTAGCAAAGAGTCTGCTCAGCCTAGACAGATGTCCAGGCTGATCTGAGTTTGCTCTGGGCGCACAACCACATTGTTGGTTTTCTCGTGTCGCGGCTCATATATATTCTGGTCTACATATTTTTCTGTGTCCCTAAATGTGCAAACCTTAGGGCTGTGGTGGATTGTCGTGACAGTTAAATAATGACATTTTGGTTAATGAATTCTATCATCAACACCAAAGATTAATCATCGTAGAATAAGCAAAGTAACTTTGATTTGAGTTTTCAAGACATCTAAACAGTTTGTCCTATTAATTAACCAGACATACAGTATAAGATTTCTCAAATTATTTAAATGACATCAGTTTAAGGAAATTTTAGGTCAAAACTTTGTCTTCTATTTCTGACATTCAAACCATGGCTCACATATGCAGAATCTATTCTTTATAATCAGTTAAATAATTTAGCAAGCAACATCTTGAGATATATGGGAATATCTCCAGCCTATCATCGTCAAATAAAAGTAATAAATTTGTATCAGTTGGGTTAAGGGAAGATATTTAATGCCAACTTCTTGACCACAAATGTCCACAAATTGATTTTTTTCCAAAAATGGACAAACTGTTTAGATGTCTTGAAAACTTAAATGAGATGAAACATCTAGAAATACCTGCCAACAAAAACTTACATCTGCTGATTTTAAATGTTATATTGCATGGTTCATCATTTCCTTCAGAAACAAGAGGGCCATTATGGCCCTTGATCGCTCACCTGAGTATCATGTGAACCAAGAATATTCGAATTATCTTATTAACCTTGGCGTAACATAGTTCAAGGTCAACCCAGGTTCATAATATGAACCAGAGGACCATTGGTCCTGTAGCTCACCTGAGTCCATTCATCCTCAGCACTCAAGGGTAGGTAACTCTAAAGTAAATTGCACAATGTGGCCTAATTTCAACGTTGACTGAGTTGTTAGTCTGTGGAAACTTTAAAATGCCATAGCAATAAAACCACGTGGGCAACAATAATAGAAAACAATATTTATGTAGTGGCTAATGTCATGAACATGTATGCAAAGAATCCGCTTCATCCCCCTATATAGTTTTTGAGGAAAAGATTTTTGAATATTTTTTCAATTTTTTTTTCCTTTATGTTGCCATCATGGCAACTAATCAAATTCGGTGATTTGGACAAAATTAATATGAATATGAATCATCGAGGACTACTCAAGAAACATTTCTGTAGGAAAAAAATCCAAACAACTACAGTGAGATAGCAAATATTGCGGATTTCCATTTTTCCCATTATAAGCCAATGGCAACTTTAAGTTGCCATAGCAACCAAACTGCTGGGACAATTGCCAAGAAAAACAGTATTTTTATAGAAGGTAGTACCAAGATCCTTTCTGTGAAGTTTGAGCTTTATTGGTTCTATAGTTTCTGAGGAGATGATTTTTGAACATCTTTTCTATTTTTAACCTTTCGGTTGCCATGGCAACCAGCCTAATTGTGCAATTTACATAAATTTCATGTGGTTGATAGAGAACTACTAAAGGAACATTTCTATGAAACTTTTGTCAAAATATCTGCAGTGACATAGCAATAAATGCAAAGTTGCCATTACAACCAAATTGCTGGAGCAATTGCCAAGAAAAACAGTATTTTTATAGAGGGTAGTACCAAGATCCTTTCTGTGAAGTTTGAGCTTTATTGGTTGCATAGTTTCTGAGGAGATGATTTTTGAATATTTTTTCTATTTTTAACCATTCGGTTGCCATGGCAACCAGCCAAATTGTGCAATTGACATAAATTTCATGTGGCTGATAGAGAGCTACTCAAGGAACATTTCTATAAAAGATTTATCAAATTATCTGCAAAGAAATTGCAATAAATGCAAATTTTCAATTTTTCCCATACAAGACAATGGAAACTTTAAGTTGCCATAGCAACCAAAGTTCTGAAGCGATTTGGATAAAAAACAGTATTATTGGTTCCCCCTGCCTATAGATGCTGTATATGAAATTTGGTAACAATGGGCCTTGTAGTTTCAGAGGAGATGTCGTTTGAAAATATTGACAGACGGACGACGGACGACAGACGACGGACGACGGACGACGGATGCCTGCCTATACTATAAGCTCACCTGTGAGCCTTCGGCTCAGGTGAGCTAAAAATCTATCATGGGCCCTGAGTCCTTTATGTTACATACCAAGTTTCACTGCAATCGACCAATCACCCCACTGGTTCTGAAGAAGATTTTTGAAGTGATCTAGTTTTTACCCAACATGGCCCATATTTGAACTTGGACTCTGTCAAAGCAAACATTATGAAAAATAATAGTTCTACAAGCATTCATTGAAAAATGAAGCATCTACTGGGACACAATGTTTTTCAATGATTTGACCTAGTGACCTACTTTTCAAAGTGACATGACCTTTGTTAGAACTTAACCTCTGAGACATCCACATGTTTGACAGAGTTCCACAAAGATTCAATGGAAAATGAAGCCTTCATTGTGTACCTAATTTTTTTCCAAGATTTGACCTAATAACCTAGACTTAGACCCAACATGACATATTTTCAAATCTGGCCTATATTTCGTGAAGATAAATATTCTGACAAAGCTTCATGAAGATTGAATCAAAACTGTGCCCTCGAAAATGTATACAAAACTTTTTCTAAGATTTGACCTAGTGACCTAGTTTTTCACCCGACAAAACCCAGTTTCGAAATTTACCTAGATTTCATAGAAATGCACATTCTGACAATGTTAAATAAAGGTTGGATCAAAACTGTGCCCTCTAGAGTGAACATCAGGTTTCTCTAAGGTTTGACCTAGTGACCTTGTTTTTGACCCCACATGACCCAGTTTCAAATTTGGTCTACATTCCTCAAAGATAAACATTCTGACAAAGTTTCAAGACTATTGGATCATAACTGTGTCCTCTAGAGCGAACTCAGGTTTTTCCAAGATTTGACCCAGTGACCTAGTTTTTCACCCCTATTGACCCATTTTCAAACTTGGTCTAGATTTGGAGGATATAAATATTCTGACAAAGTTTCATGAAAATTGGAACAAAATTGTGCTTTCTACAGTGTACACAAGCTTTTTCTTAGACTTGACCTAGTCAGTCAGTTTTTGACCCAACATCACCCAGTTTAGATCTTGGTCTAGGCTTCTTGGATTTAAACATTCTGAAAAATTTTCATGATGTTTGAATCATAACTGTGCCCTCTACTGAGTACACAGGATTTTTCTATAATTTGACCTTGTGACCTAGTATTTGACCTGATGTAACCTAGCTTCAAACCTGCCTAGAGTTCATAAAGATAAACATTCTGGCAAAGTTTCATGAAGATTGGATCAAAACTGTGCCCTATGTGTCATTCAAAGAGTCGTTTCTATTTTAAGCTCTGGCGGCCATCTTGTTCAGTGGAGTTGAATCGTTTTGGCAATTTTGGTTCAGAGCCATGAGATGAACATCTTTTTGAAATTGAGTCATTGGCTTGAGAGATGTTATTTAAAAGTTCTCTACTTTTAGCTCTGGCGGCCATTTTGTTATGTGGAATGGAACCATTTTAGCAATTTTATACAGGGCTCCAACAGAAACATTTGTGTGGAATTATTTAGAAACTGACTTGATCTCGGAGGAGATTCTTTTGAAGAAATTGTTGAGGACAGACGGATGGTTGGACACCGAAAAATATTGATCACAATAGCTCGCCTTGAGCACTTCATGCTCAGGTGAGCTAATAAACAAGAGGTCCATGGGCCACAAAGCTCACCAGATCTCTAGCTCAAAATCACTATCAAATTTGTATAGGCTCAATATTGCTGTCACATTTGTACAGGCTAATACAAAAATTCAAAATCTGACAGTCTGTTGGGTTGATAACAAAATAGATAACTATTTTCCATATTTTGATTGCAGTAAATGCCTTTTTAATTTTTTCCATCATAAGTCAATGCAACTCTGATTTGCCATAGCAACTAGGGGTGACTATTGCAGGCCAAAATGACTATTGCAATACTATTACTATTGCAGGAATCCCTATTGCAATACTATTACTATTGCAGGTCACTATTGCAGTGCATTGCAATAACTATTGGAGACAGCATTCGTATCCAGGAATTCTGCTTTTATGTATAAAATCTTATTTGTTCACATAAGTTTGTGGCGAAAAAGCATTATTTAATGACTGTCATCTCACAATGTGCACATGACAACTAAATAAAAGAAAATGCAATATTTTCCAGTCTTTGAAATCCAATACAAGCTAAAACACATTCTTTCCTATTATTCTTTTAGTTAAAAATACATGCTTCAAGAAAAAGATGCATGTCTAGAAACTATTGCGATATTGGAAACACTATTGCCGATAGTATTGACATTGCAGCTTTCCCTATCGATAGTGACTATTGCCAGTGTCACTATTAAGATATATCAATAGTCCGATGTATTGTTACACCCCTAATAGCAACCAAACAAGGAACTGATTTTCATTGAAAACGCACACACACACACAAATTTTCAATTCCCCAGCCCAAGGCTACTAAAGATAAAATTTGAGCACAATCGGCCCAGTAGCTTCAGAAATGATAATAGCGCAGATCGTTTGAGAAAAAACATAAAGCTAACAGAATACTTCTTCAGGAGCATGTCTATAAAAGTTTTGTCAACATATCTGCAATGGCTTGGCAGTAAATGCCATTTTTCAATTTTCCCCATTATAAGTCTATGGGAACTGTAGGTTGCCATAGCAACCAAACTAAGGGCAGATTTTCATAAAACACTTTCAATCCCCCAGGCCAAGGATGCTACAGATGAAATTTGGGCCCAATCGGCTTGGTGGCTTCAGAGGAGATGTGTTTAAAGGTGTTAACAGACGACAGGCAACGCCAGACAGACGACGACGACATACAACTGCCTATCCTGTAAGCTCCCCTGGAGTCTTATGCTCTGGTGAGCTAAAAAGTTATCATGTCAGAAAATGGTGTCAGATATTATGAAACAACCTGTATGTACCAAGTATCATACTTGGTACATACAGGTTGTTTCATAATATCTGATAGCTGCAACAGTTTGTGAGATAGAGTTAAACATTGAGTCAAACACAACTGTAAACATTAATCATTGGCTCCCCTCAAGGATTCTAAAGCATATTTGAACTACGGTGCTAGGGGTATAGCATAAGCACTCCTTACTTTGCAAAGGCACACTAAAAACAGGTTTAAGAGAGGAGCGCTAAGCACAGAAGGGGTCTGTAGCCAAAATTCACACCCACTAAAAGAAACACAAAATTGCAAACATGTGGATTTTTTTGTACTTTCATACCAATTAGTTTCATGCACATTTTTCTTGTAAAAGCTATTGATTGTGTGAAAAAATAAGATTATCTTTAACAACTTACAAATCTTAGCATGCGTTATGGCCGTTAGTTATTGCCATTAAACCGTTATAATTTGGTCCATTTGTGCGTTGTTAAGGGTGCTCCAGTTCAAAGGAGGCTTAAAACCTGAGAAAAAAGAATAGGCAAAACTTAAAGTTCACACCATGATAAATTTAAATGTCAGTGACGTGACAGAGATAATGATGATGTTAGTCAGAGCTCTAGATAAGAGGGGTATTTGATGATAATTGAAGGATAATTTTTTTTTATTTCTCATTGAAACCATATGTTGTGACCCCTCATCTGAACCGTCTCGTCGAGACGGTTCAGATGAGGGATCACAACATATGTTTTTATGCAGAAATAACAAAAATTATCCCTAATTATCACCAAATACTCCCTCTTATCTAGAGCTCTGTTAGTCTAAGACATTTGGCTTATGCTCAGTAGCTGGGAAAAATTTTCTTTCAGAATTGTTTATGTTAGCAAACTGATGGATACCAAACAATCATACCTCGAAGGGATTTAAGATTATATATATATAAGAAGTACAGTTCAGAAACAATGTTTTAAGACAATAATGTAAAAACATGAGGAAACGTAAATTTTTCAAATATTCTAAATCTCATACAAGTAGCATATTCAAATGTTTTAAAGCGTTTTCCTTTATTTTAAGAGCAAAACAGCTGCGTCATTATTGTTTTAGCTTTTGCACACAATCAAAATCAAAAATGTCCTTAACATACAGTAGTCTTAACAAGAGGGCCATGAGGCCCTGAATCCTCACCTAAGCTATTGGCATGGTGGGATTTTCTTATGTCTGAAATTGTCAAAATATGAGTCTTGGGTCAAAAGTCAAAGAATGACCAAGCTTTCAGCTAGCTCTATATGAAGCTGATATGAATAGTTTTTCATTTACTAAACTTTCAAAAGTTCACCTGTGGTTGCTATTTACTGGTAGTTTTCATTTTTATTTTAAAGGTAGGTTCCTGGCCTAGCGATAACAATTATGCTTACAAAATAATTTTGTCTTGTTCTGGGTAGTATTGAGTTCTCTTATTTTTCTGAAACTGTTGCTTCTGAGAAAATCGTCAGATGTTTCAGAAAATAGTCGTTTTCCCTTTGGTTTATTTTATTTTGTTGGAATCCCAGTTCTAAAAATAAATATGTATATATGTCTACAAGTCCGCAGTTTCTAATGTCATTTGCCAACGGTTAATTTTCTCTTGCCGTGAGCTCTTCCAGAGGTCCTGGCATGGCGGATGGGTTAAAACTATCCCAAAATGCAATGCGGCATGACGTCAGCTGTGTTATCTATTTTTGGGGCGAACTAAAAATAGCGCTAACTGGTGTGTGAAGCAGAGTTAGGAAATCCCTTGCAAAACGACTTTTCTACGATTTTTTGATTTACACTTTTCAGTGAAACTTATTCATTTCCTCTTTATAAGTGCTTTCCAACAACTTGGATAAAAAATCATAAAAATTATGATGCATTCCAAAGTACAGGAACCTAGCTTTAAGTTTGTTTCTGAGGTAGATTTTGTTTAAATATGTTGACAATTGACATACTTCCTGTAGTGTTATGTTGTGCAAGCCACACCATCAGAGCAACTGTGTGGTGGGCAAGCTACAATACAGGACAGCTATGCTGTCAGTTTTTTTTTCCTTCTTAATTTCCAAAATTCCAACACAATTACATAAAATTTGCATATATGCAATCTGATGTTACAAAAGATTACAATACAATCTGAAGTAACAAAGGCTTACAATACACCATGGGGTTAGGCTTAAGTTTCTTTCATAACACACCATATTAAACACCCCTGCTCTAATAAATACCCACTGACCTTTTCCAAAAATATTGTTAAATAGTAACTTGCATGAATTCCTGTTTGCTTCTCTCTCTTTGACATGGGGTCTACTCTAAAAGTAAAGAATTTGCTCCTCTAATTCTTTTCTTTAAGAATTGACCCTTACTGGAAAGGGAGGCAAAATAGCATAGCCGCCTCCTCTGGAAGTACACCCATTCACCTTAATACTGTTTATTAGAGGTATTATGCAGTGGTGATTTACTACAATTTAGGGTCTAAATAACGACTCCCTTTTGTAAAATGCATCATCCCTGGGTGTTTAATAGGATTAATATGGTAATTAGATCCCAAAAATATAAGCAGCAATATAACAAATTCATTCATCTACAGAATAATAATACAAAAACTTATTCTGACTTCATCTTGAACTACAGCTTGCCCTACAGTACGTACATCTGCAATTAAATGCCTGCAATATGGAATATGGACTAAAGCAATATCACATGATGCTGCTTGAGGTTACCATGCCTCTGACCCTGGTGACTTCAGCTCTCGCTGTTTTCCAGCTACACATCAAAGCATGTAGTGTCAGACAACCAGAAATGAATCTGGTCAGTTTCTTCATGTGTGGGAGGAAATCCCAGCTAATGTAACAGCTATCAGAGTAGCTCTAGTCCAAGGTGAAGTCTTTCATATATAATTTTACTATCTACACGAAATATGACTCTAATAGGCACTGCAAAGCCCACTGTTGAATCCAATAAAAGGGCAAATCTTTAAAAGTAACCAACATGGCAATGCAACACAGCATTTTACTACTGTCAGCATACCCTATTTGTGGGTACAACTATTTCCATCAAGGCACTGTGAAACTATAAAACTTCAGTCTGTGACCTTGACCTAAAAGGTCAGTGAGCGAGGTGGGGTTGGTACTGTGTGTGTAACTCTGAACCAGCAAATAGAAGAATTCTAACTATCACCTGATAACACCCACACACCATGAAAACACCCTGCCTATACATGTAGTAGTCTGGGGACTTTTGGTTTTCTATCACGAATATTTGTGATGGTCAGTCATAACTATTACATTTTTTAGTACAGCTCACTAAAATGGCATTTCAACCCACTGGCAGTATTCAGTATGATCTGTCTACACTTAAAATTGATATTTCGTCCAGCCCTTAACTATTTCAGTATAAAAAGTCTATATTTTGGTTATTTCTGCAGAATAATGGTCAAAATTGGGCAAATATTGCTGTGCATTTGTTTTATTTCCAAGAAAAAAAAAGTTGACTTTGTTTTTATAATGTGTGGTATATGATCAAAATTATCTACAATGCTTGCTTTTTTGTAATGGATGCTAATTGTATGAGTGACTCAAGGTTTTGCACCAGTTACTCCAGAGAAAAGTACTAGGGGTTTTTTGCCTTTGCTGAGGTCAACTATGACACCAGAAGAAACCAACATTATGGCTTTCCATCAGGTTTCAGCCTTTGGACATGTTACGATGTAGTGACATCTTGACAATCTTGTGGTAAAAATTTCATTAATTATGTTATGGTAAACCATCATGTCAGTTCATTTAAATTGCTTGGTTAACCATCACAAATATGTGTGATGGAAATCCAAAAGTCCCCAGACTGTTAAGCAACTTTAGCCAAAATTTTGAATAGCACATTTATATGTTTATGGCCATGACCTCAGTCCAGAAAGGGGTTTGGTGGTGGTGCATAAAGATTAAGACCACTTCCTAACATCTGTGGAACTACAAAGTAAACATATAGGGCCGATTGCTCAATGCAAGTTTAAGCTAACCTCGAGTTTAGTCCATACAAAATGTATGGCTAACCTTGGGGTTAAATTTATACCAGCATTGTGCAATCGGCCAATAGATTCCAAGACAGACGAAAAACGTGTCTTTAAATCTTTCACTAAGAAGTCCCCATTATATTTTTCACAGCGGGGATATAAATATACCCTCTATCCTCAGCTCTGTCATAAAGAAATACACAGACTATTACAGGCCAGACTGATCACCTTTGTTCAAAATAACACGTGGAATGGCTTTGTGTACGTGGTCAATGTATCGGGCACACTGATTATCTGTAAGCTGCTCCCAAAATTTTCTTATTCCATCTACAAGTTCTTGTTTTGTTCTGGGTTTAACCTCTCTTTGCAAGTAGTCCTTCAAAACAGCCCAAACATTCTCAATAGGGTTTAAGTCTGGGGATGAAGCTGGAACTATCATCACTTTATCTGCCATGTCATTTTCCTCCATCCATTTAAGAGTTGATTTAGATTTATGTTTGCTGTCATTATCCTACAACAAAGAATATGAATACAAAAATTATTATCAACAGCAATATTAATCCTTTTGTGAATAGTGGACTTGTCCATCCTTACCATTTGGATAAGTCCATTTCTAGTTTTAGGGTTTAGCTTCCAGGGCTTGTTGGAACAATTTTTTTTTTCAAATGGTCTGGGTTACTTGACCAACATGCCCACATTTGGTAAAAACCTGTAAAAATCTTCTCCAGAATCAGCTGACAGAAGGCCTTGACACCTGATACATGTATATGTAGCATCAAGTACATGAGCACTACCAAGATTGACCAAATTTTGACTTCCGATTGACCTAAACCTTTTTTCAGGCAAAGTTAAATTTGCTTTCTAGCGCTTTTATATGGGAAAATGCTAGAACAAAAGATTCCATGGTAAGTATTTAGAATTTTGGCCTAAAAATTTGCATATTGTCTTCTTAATGAGTAGAAAAAAGATTTGTGAGTACAAAAGGCCTATGTCATTCTTTGAGCTTTGACCCAGGACTCACATATATTTACAATTTCAAATATGTCCTTTAAAGAAACTGGACCAACTGTAACCAAATTCCATATAGAGCCGCCAGGTGAAGAAATGAAAATTTGTTCCAACGGGTCCAGGACACATGAATAACATGGCTGCCATGTCTATATATGGTAAAAACCTTTAAAAATCTTCTTCTCTAGAACCATCTGAAAGAGATGATCTTGAAACTTGGTATGTAGCATGGGGTACTCAAGTACTACCAAGACTGTTCCACAAAGACAGTGTACGTTGGAAATACACTGCAAAATAACTGCATGAACCATGACCTTCAAATAGTATGAAGTCATTCACAGAGTCAGACTGAACCATTATCCCAGTTATGATAAATATCTACTAAATAAAATTCAAGGTAGGTCAAAATCACTGAACAATGAAACGTAGGACACAGTGATCTATAAATAGTACATGTATGAGGTCATTTGCAATGACACTGAATCAAGGTTGATTCAATATTGATTCAACCTTGCATGGCTAGTGGGTAGGCTCCAAACCTCAACTCAAGAGCTTGGAAATTATTAAAAGGATTACCTGTCCTGTGATATGTTATAGTGAATCTGAAAAAATTGCAGTGGTGATTCTAAATTTTCACTTATCCTGCAGCATGAGGCACTCCTAAATATATTTTTCAAGCCCTACACTTCACGACTCCACTCCAAGACTCCACTTTATGCCTCTTGAATCAGGGATTCAGCATGTCATTTTTGTGTGTTCTAAACTGTTACAGAACAACAAAAAAGAAGTCTGCTA
Source organism: Ctena decussata (assembly GCA_963989385.1). Lineage (NCBI taxonomy): Eukaryota > Metazoa > Mollusca > Bivalvia > Lucinida > Lucinidae > Ctena > Ctena decussata. The sequence continues at coordinate 37,421,224 of OZ022499.1, read as the reverse complement.
AGTTTCAGGGAGATGCGTTACTTTTTTATGGTTTCATTCAAGTTTTTGTATTTACCACAAATCACCACCTTTAAGAAACTATATCACTTAGCCCCATCTTTATAGAGCTAAAGCTCGGCTTTAAATGGTCAGTTGTCTTACCTGATAGAGACGATATCCATCTGGGAAACGTGCTTTGACAAAAGGCAGGAAGTTTCTCTGAAGAATCTGCTGATAAATCACAGAGTCCATTACTCCTGTGAATATGCAAATGTCAGTACGCCCTCGGTACGAAATTCCAGCCCACACATTAACCTGAAGTAAAAAGTATATATAAATAATAAATATTAACATCTTTATAAATCTCAAGCAAAGGTGTGGGACCCCATCCCCTAGCTACTGCCACAGCAAGGTTCTCTCCGAGAATTTGCATGATACCAAGTTTCAGGCATCTGAGCTAAGCAGTTCTGGAGAAGATGATTTTTAAGTTTATTTTTATTTTCGAACCCAGGACCCCCTGCCGCTGGGCCATTTTGGACCCCAGGGCCACTGCTTGAACAAACCTGGTTGAGGTCCACTAGACAATGCTTCATACCAAATATCAAAGCCCTAGGCCTAGCAGTTTCAGGTATGTCATTTAAAGCAAACTATATGTTTTTCAGAAAAAACAACAGATGTCTCCCTGCCAGCCCATACTCATCCCCTCTAATCTCCCATAAGTGTGATCCCACAGGTCTATATTCATGTAATTATCCTAATACTTTGCTATGAGATATAATCTATCACGTTTGGTCTAAAGATGTCAATACATTAAAGAGCATTTAAAATCCTTCAGTGACACCTTGAAAATGGAGTCAAGCTCACCAAAATCTCATCATCTCTTCTGCTTTGACAATTTGACATAGTTATGTAATAAAGGTCTTGTTACATTCCATCCACTGGTTCACGAAATATATATTCTTAGTCAAAATTACTTAGTGCTACTATGACCTTGAAAATAGGGTCAAGGTCATCAAAATCTAATTAGCTCTTGTCTCAACGATTATGCGATTTTGAACAAAGTACATCTGGTTCAAAGGCTATCCTATATACCATTTGCAAGCTCGCTACTGACCTTGAAAATGGGGTCAAGTTCACCGAACCACAGTCAACTCTTGTGAGTGTTCAAACGGTATATCTATACAAATTTGGTGGAATTGAAGGTTAATATGCACGAAATATATCAATTTTCTTGATTTTTTTTACATATTTAAACGAATGCATGTTGGACTCAAATAGAAGATTCTAATAAAACATAAAATTTGCCGAAAAGTTCAAGAAAATCGGACTTAAATGAAGAAAGTTATGACAGTTTACACATATTTAAACGGTGAGCTGGGAACCAGCAAATCTGTGAGTTAATGACGTCATAAACTCACAGTCACAAATGAAAATCCTAAATAAATTAAGTTTGAAAAAAACTGTAGGTAATTAAATGAAATGCATAAATCTACAAATGTATATTTTACTTTATAAAAAAATGATCAAAACTAAATAATACTGTAAGAGTACGCAATTTATGCTCTTATTCTAGATTCAAATATTTCTCACCAGAGATGAACTTCCAAAATGGCGGTCTCGAAGACTGCCATTTTGAATTTTTAAAATCTTCATATCTTTCTTATTTTAAGTCCGATTTTCATGAAATTTTCATCAAATTCAATTGCTTATCAAGACCTATAATTTAAAGTCTGTTAAAATTTAAGTGAGTGTTTTCCTTTAAATCCTCCTGTGACCTTGAAAATGAGGTCAAGGTCATCAAAATGTAATGAGCTTGTACAGTTTGTCTAAATGAATAAACATTGCAAGTTTGGAGAAAATCCATCCACTGGTTCAAAAAATATCCTACATACAAGACTATGACCTTGAAAAAGGGGTCAAGGTCACCAAAATCTATAAATGTCTTTAGCCTGTCAAAATGATACAACCACTTAAGTCTGATGAATATCTATCCTCTGGTTGAAGAAATATCTCATGTTCAGGAAAAAATAACATTGGTTAAGGGACCGACCATTTGATATTCTGGGGGGGAGGGGGGGCCTGGTATTCTTGATGGAGACACAACATTTTATTTCACTGGCCTCTGGAAACAATTTCTTTTTTTTTTGACCTTGTGGAAGCTAATTTATTTTTTTTACAAACTAACTGAAACAGGTTATTTTTTTTTATTATTTTATAGCTGAACTATCAGATCCAAGGGCATGGCTTAGCTTGCTTTTGCAAACCAGTGCCTGGAGCATGTTAGTCTTTTCATCTAAGGTACAGATACAAACAGCCCTGTATGAGTTTGGCAAAAAATTAGGCCTTAAATTAGGGATATTTTGGCCAAAATTTAGGGCTATTTTGGCAAAGTTTTAGGGCTAACATTAGGAATTTAAGTTTTTTCTCTATCCCAATATATATGCCAAAACATGCTTTATTCGTCCTTTAGAAAGTTTGATAAACACTTACTGATCGAGTCACATTATACATGAACGGCAATTAATAAAATGGCTGAAAGTTATGTGCTAAGAAGTTAAGAAAGGGGGGTCTGGGGGGCAACGCCCCCCAGAAGCTAAAGCAATTTCCCAATTTCAATGGCAATTTTAAGACTGGAAACAAGAGAAAAACTAGGAATGATGGTAAAAATAAGGGTTTTTATATTGGGACTTTTGCCTTTTAGAGTGTTTATTTTGCCATAATGGTTTTGTCTCCCATAAGCTAGTGACTCTTTCGCAATTCAGTTTTAGTGGAAACATTTACTTAGTAATGTGGCAGATCAATGATACATGTATGTGAATGTTGTATAGGATTTTTTTTGTAAATGTATGCACATGCGGACCCGCTGGTGTAAACCAATTATAGATAATATAAAAGGAAGTGGCTATTGACAACCGGTTGTCACTAGCCTCACAGGCTGCTGACAACCGGTTGTCACTAGCCTCACAGGCTAGTGACAACCAGTTACTATAAATCCTATTGTTTTCAAATAATAAAACTCAAGATATTTTTAGAATATTAGTTTCATGGTATTACTATTATATCATGATATTTGTTGATATTTGTTTCCACTCTGATCAAGTTTTAAGTTGATTGTAGAAAGCAAGAAACTATTAAAAGAATCAGATGTACATTTCTGTGTTTTTTTTTTTTATTATCTACATTATTATTGTCTGGAAGTCATTGGGTTATTCATACAAATAGCTAAAAGAATTTATGCATCACATGCACACAAATTATACATTTACCTTGATGGAAAAAAGGTTTTACATAAATTTTCCAGTTACCATCACATGATCTTCCCTGTAGTTATATTCTTGCTGTTCAGTCAAGCAAATTTGTCTATTTACTGATTCTATCCACTAGGGAAAATAAACTACAAATTTATAATAAGAATACAAGTATAACTACTATGATCATGGAGGCAATTGTGCAAACAGAATTAGCACATATAATAAACATTCAGAGAAAATTTGCAAGTGGTATTTTGAGTTAGTTCCCTTACAAAGTATGATTTGAGTTACTTCCCTTGGAAAATCTACTTTTAGAAGATATCTCTTCTCCATATTTTTGCTTTTTTATTTGCAGATATTTTGTTGTTGTGATTCATATGTAGCTTGATTTAAAGCATAAACCCATTGAGAATTACTTGTGATGTTTTTACAATAAACCAATACTTCCTGTCCTTTAAAATGCATATTAATTTATTAGCTGGTTGTCAGCAGCCTCACAGGCTATTGACAACCGGTTGTCTCTAGCCTGTGAGGCTACTGACAACCGGTTGTCTCTAGCCTGTGAGGCTAGTGACAACCGGTTGTCTCTAGCCTGTGAGGCTACTGACAACCGGTTGTCACTAGCCGTCGCCAATATAAAAATATAACTATAAATATGGGGGTCTGGGGGCACAGCCCCCAGAAGCCAGAGAGATTATAAAAACTCAATTCCAATGAAATTATCTGCAGACTATTTTTTTTTTTTGAAATTTTGGGTGGAGACAGGTTATTTTTTTCTCTTACTTTTGAAGCCAGATTATTTTTTTGAACCCCCTTATGAAACAGGTTATTTTTTTCTTGCATATCCAAAGACAGGGAATTTTTTTGATAAATATACCAGGCCCCCCCCCAGAATATCAAATGGTCGGTCCCTAAGTTGGCTTTAGACCTTGAAAATGGGTTCAAGGTCACCAAAACATAGTCAACTCGAGAGATTATCCCAAAGGTATATCTATATATGCATGTTTGGTGGGAATCTAGCAAAAGGCTCAAGAGATATATTAATTTTAGTGAAATTTTCACATATTAAAGTCTTCCTGTGACCTTAAAAATGAGATCAAGGTCACTAAAATCTAATCAGCTCTTAAGCTTGTCCCACTGATATATCCATGTAAGTTTATATTAATTGTTGACAACGGACACTGAGTGTTCACAACAGCTCACCCTGAGTCTATGGCTCAGGTGAGCTAAAATGAAAAAAAATATATAGCTTTTATTTTTGCCTGAACTTCTGTTTTCTCAATCTGTTTCTTACACATATATTATGGCACATTTGGATGAACATAAACTTTTGTCCTGAAGGCAGACAACATGTGTTCTGGAAGAAACATAGTTGTGAAACTCAATTGCTCACGGTCATAAACGACAGGGCTTCGTTAAGCCTTGGATAAGGGCAGTCAGGTTGACACATTTATCTCGGACTTCGAGAAAGCTTATGTCACTCCCCATCATGAATTACTAAAATGTAAGCTATACAGCTATTGATGGTATTGGTGGGAGGGCTCTGAAATGGATAGATTCTTCTCTCTGTTACAGGCAGCAGTGTGTAAGTAGTAAATAAAGTCAAATCAGATTGGGCCCCAGTTTTGTCAGGTGTCCCCCAGGGCACCGTGCATGGACCACTGTTGTTCTCGTTGTACATAAACAATATAACAGAAAATACTGACTTGGAGTTAAGACTTTTTGCTGACAACTGTGTTTGCTATCGTGAAATAGAGATGTTGAAGGCACTGTGAAACTTCAGGATGATATAGATCGTTTAGGGTGTTGGGCAAGGAGCTGGGCCACAAGATTTCAACCTGTCAAATATGATGCAAATCACAAGGAAACAGATCAAAAAGATCAATGCTTCCTATACCTTAGATAGAATGGTCCTCAAGAATGTAGAAACTATCAATAATCTCGACATAACCATTACAAATGACTTGAAATGTAATGCACATGTCAGCAATATTTGCACAAAAGCTAATAGTACCCTTAGCTTCCTCAGACGTAACTTGGCAGCATACTCACAAGACGTTTAAAGAGTCAGCATACAAGGGACTGGTTGGTTGGTTGATTTTATGCTTAACATCCACGGTAAACAGCTAAGGTCATGTCGGGACGGTCAATTAACCTAACCACACTATTCCTGGGCAGGCTTACACCTCCTAAGCAGTTAACCAGTACTAAGTGCACATACTTTCACCAGTAGAGCTCTGACAAATGCCCTTCTTGAATCAGTGGAAGGAGAAACGAATTTAGTTTGTGGCCGAACCCGGTTTTAAACCCAGGACCTCTGACTAGGTGCGTCCAGTACTAGAGTATGGTAGTTCAGTTTGGGTTGGATGGATGGGTGACTTGTGATTTTACGTCTTTTTCAACAGTATTTCAGTCATATCAGGACGATGGGCGGATGATAAAGAAAGGCTGTGTGCAATGAAACCCTGTTTACGATGGAAAGAACTCTGTCTCCAGCGGGGCTCAAACCCGCGACTTCTAAATCAGTAGGCCAGCACTTAACCCACTGAGCTACAGGGGCTCCTTCAGTTTGGCAACCTCAAAGTATACTTCTTCAAGATGAACTTGAGAAGGTGCAGAAAAGGGCAGCTTAAGATTTGTAACAGGAAATTACACATATGAAACTGGGAGTATGACTGGCATTCTGGAGAAACTTAAGTGGGAATCCCTGAAAAGGAGAAGGAGAGGTAGAAGACTCATAATGCTTTACAAAGGTCTGAAGGGTGCATCCAGTATACCAATAAATCACCTTGTTCCCCAAAGTAGGTGTACCAGGAATCATTCCCTGACATTTCAAACCCCATTGGCTGGGACTGACATTTACAAGTCCAGTTTCTTCCCCCAGACCATTAGAGATTGGAATTCCCTGGAAGATTCCCTTATTTCTGCTGCTGAGTGTGCAGAGGGTTCAGTTACTAAGTTTACGTCTCTTATAAGGGCTAGGGACTAGCTTCCTGATTCACAGGTCCTGGTGAATGTTTGTCCTAGGATGTATAACCAGTAAAAAATTCTGATTCTGACCCATCGAGGGTTTCCTCCACAAGTTCCCCCAGTGGCATTCATACCCGACCCTGGCTAAATCCTGCATCTTTTCATCTCTGCAATACTCAGAAGCAGATAACTTTTAACTTAAGAAATCATCCTGGATGTCTAATAATGATAAAAGGTCGAAAATTAAAATGTTAAATCTGACCACTATGGGGGGGCTGAAATGCCCATATTGATATGGAGAATGGGTGGGAGGGGGGTGGGGAAGTCAAACGCCTATGCTGATCAGGTGGGTGGGGGTGGCGTGCCTGGAGGAAGACCAGTTCTAATTACACCTGCACACCTGTACAATGAACAAAATTTCTAATTGGTCACGTTTTCCATAGAATTAAGCCTTATGCAAATTTAGATAATTCTGACTTCGACTATGGAATAATAAAAACAATAATTTTCTTGTATTTTATAAACAGCACAATCGCCGATGCATTTGCAACAGGGCTCGCTACAATTCGAGGCACCAATTCAGATTTACATGATCGTTAAAAGGGAGGTAATTTGGATACAGCAAAATCAAAATTAAAACAGATAAAAAAAATCATGCTGAGAGAATAATAACAAGAATTCCGCGGAAGGCTGTCGCACCTGCTGTATGCCTTCACATTAAGAACTCAATGAAAATACACATGTACCAAGTGGTTCTGGAGAAAAAAGTTGATTTAATTGGTTTTGCTATTTTTAGTAACGGCGACCATCTTGGATTCTCAACTTTCACCATTCTGAAGCTCTGCAGTCTGATCATGCTGCATGTGAAATTTGAGAACCATCGATGCAGTGGTTTCAGAGAATAAGTCATTTGAATGGACTTTAATGCTAGGGTCGACGTAAATTATTCAAGGGTCGACGTAAGATCACTGTGACTTAATTCCACTACAGATTTTTTTCATTTTGATAATTCTGAAAACCAAGGTCCCACATATGCTTCATACAAAATTTCATCCTAATATACAAAGTGGTTCTGGAGAAAAACTTGATTTTATTGGTTTGCTATTTTTAGTAACGGCGACCATCTTGGATTCTTGACCCACGTGAAATTTACCATTCTGAAGCCCTGCAGTCTGATCATGCTGCATGTGAAATTTGAGAACCACAGATGCAGTGGTTTCAGAGAATAAGTCATTTGAATGGACTTAAAAGCTAGGGTCGACGTAAATTATTCAAAGGTCGACGTAAGGTCACTGTGACCTACTTCCACTACAGATTTTTTTCATTTTAATAATTCTAAATACCAAGGTCCCATTCATGTTTCATACAAAATTTCAGCCAAATATACCAAGCGGTTCTGAACACAAACTTGATTTTATTGGTTTTGCTATTTTTAGTAACAGTGGCCATCTTGGATTCTAGACCGGCCTGAATTTTATCGTTCTGAAGCCCTGCTGTCTGATCATGCTGCATGTGAAATTTGAGAACCATGGGTGCAGTGGCCTCAGAGAATAAGTCTTTTGAATGGACTAAAATGCTAGGGTGGACGTAAATTGTGAACGGACAGACTGACAGACGGACGGAAAACCGGACTCCTATATCGCACCGACAAAAATAATTATTTATAGAGGAAGCCCAGTTGGATGTACATCCAATCTTCCCTGGGGTCCTCTTTGAATCACATGTAAACAGACATTTAGAAGCAATACAATATATACAGAAACAGCAAATTAAGGAATACGGGCACACCTCAGGGGAGTTAGCTTCACAATTCATTTTTTCCCTTCCAAAGAGGGCCAACTTCTAAAGGAAAACAGACTGATTTTGTCAGGAAACAAGAGTTTGTCGATATGACAATTTATTTCTTTTTCTCATCTGTCGTTCATGAATCTTTCCCAAACGCACTTTGGCACACGTCCACATTATCGCTATATACGACAAGAATTGCTCTTAGAAATGGAGCCTTTTCGCATGTACGAAAGGCAAAGACTCAGTTCAGCCTGCGCACTCCGGCAACCTCATAACTTTGTAAGCTCGATCCTTCTCGGATCAACATGTACATTTCCATTGTTGACGCAGATAGAGAATATGCTAATCAGACGGCGCAGATGTGTAAGCTGAACCGAGTCCGCTGTTCGCACTCGTACTTCAGCCAACTCTGTAAATATCGGCGAGGATGCCCGATTGACATTTAGACCGATAGAGTTGCTCTCTTCGCACATTGCATCTGGAAAACAAAACTGAACACTGTTGCTGTTGAAACAGTAATGGTTAGTTGAACTTGATGCGTTCTGTGAGTTTCAAAACGAAAAAGCAGTGTGCGCTTGTGAATTTTTTTCCGGAAATGGCCTTGGTGTGCGGTTATAGGGGCATGTGCGGTAAATGGGGCGATTATGGTAATTATAACATCTATGTCATATAAACTATAAAAGACAGATTTAAATATACTGCAGAATTTTGTGAAATTTGATGCCACTTTAATTTTTTATTAACATTCCAATAGCCGGCTGGCAGGAGACCTCACCAATTCTTTAATTAACTGCCTTACTTTTGCCAAAGTTGAGACCATATGAAATAGTTTAATAGATTAATCAGGCCGTAATGACCCAGCCCTAAAATATGGCTGAAATGACCCACCTTTCAAATAGGGCCAAACGACATGCCCACATGGGCTGAAACAACCCACCTTTGAAATCAGGGCTGAAACCTGACCCAAAGGGGATAAGACCGAACACCCTGGAATCCTCCCTATCTTAGAACCCTAGGCTGGACCCTGCAAACTAATACATACCTTATAGGGATGCTTCGGCTTGGGAACCTTGAGAGTGGGACACTCCATCCTCGATCCTTTCTGATAAAAGAATATCCTGCCAGATGACTGCATTTCTACACAGGATTCATCGACGAACACAACATTCTCAAAAGTTTCTCTTCTTGCAAGTGCTGATAAACACCACTGGACCCTTATACTCCTGTTTTTCACACTAATGAGCTGTCCATATTTCCTTTGCGTCTTTGTCCAGCCCAGCTCTTTCCTCATCTTCTTCACATGTGAAACTGACAATTCCAAATTAAATACTGTCTTGAATCGTTTCTGTAATGTTCTTGCAGTAAACTCACTGTTTTCCTGCAGCCACAGTTGCAAAAATTTGTAGTGTATGTCTTTTACTTTTCCCTCAATTTTCTTCCTTGGTTTCCCATTTTGAAGTCTTTGCAAACATCTCAACACGCCAAATCGACTCAACTTAAACGCATACTGCGATTGCAGAATCTTCGAGATCTGAACTGTTGAATAACCACGGGAGTGGTAGGCCACTACAATCGCCTTAACCCGCTCCGAAATCCTACGTGTCATGGTTGGTTGGTTTCGTAGAGCTCCGCCGTTAATTCCCTGTCTGTCTCGAGTCTTATAAATTAAGTAAAAACAATTAAAAGGCAAAAAGGAAAAACTAAATCACAAAAAATACAAAATATTGGTTCTTCCGGGACTCTTCTTCTGTTCTTGACCTTCTTCTCCAGTTTTGATTTTAAATAAAGATGGCGCCGGTCAGTGGAAATATGTGAAAACAGGATTCGGAAAAAATAGACGAAACGAAAATGACATTTACCCTATTTCTTTTTATTTCGTTTTATTTTTTTTTTCTTTATTTGCATTTATAGATCAACTATAATATTTCCTTATATTCATTAGATATTTATTTAGTGTTTTGTTTTATTATATTCATTTTTTTTTGGCTTTCTTGTAACAAGCTGGTTTCCGCACCTATTTGACTTCCTTGCCGGGAACCAGCTGAGCGGAATGAGCGGTTACTGGTTCCCGTTTTTAATCACAGAATCAATATGCACGCTGGGAACCACTATTCAGATCGATAGAACTGAATGGATTGAGCGAAATGATCGGAATTAAACGATCGTTTTGAAGGAACTGATTGTGAATGGACCTGGAGCTGTACCGAAATGACGTTTGATCGGGAACTGAGTGAATGTTTTGCGGCAAATTGGTACTGTTAAGCGGAAGCTGTACTGTAGTACTGCCATAACTTTATAAGTTCTTGCGTCTCATCCGTTTATTCACAAAATTCAAATACATCCTGACATGTTGTGTCGTCATTCGTCACATAATCCATAAAAAACTGTCGCACTGCTCGCATAGTTTTGTCGGCGCGTTCGAAATTTTCATAGCTATTGCGTGGTCATAAAAAATAACGCGCCTGTGGACCAACTGTGTCGTTAAACTTAATTTTGCTAACGTGTTGATACTATGTGTAATGTTTGGTACACTAACGATTCCCTTGCAACCAACAATATATAACCTTGAGGGTTGAGCATAGATACATGTAGCTGCTTCTTTAAATGTAAAAAAACCCCATAAGGTTACACTTGTCGCGATTTGAGAACAGATGACTATTGCCTTATGACTTAAATTTATACACTTCTTTCCGGCTGAGAATAAAGTTTTTTTAGATATTAAAATTGCTAGTCTTCTTTCGGTTTTAGAACAGATAGCTGTTCCTTTAGATCTTACAGTTGACAGGCATGTTGAGGCTTGAGAAAAGATAAAATTTCACTTAAATCTAACAGTAAATAGACTCGTGGAGGGTTGAGAATAGATATCTGTTCCTTTAGATCATTCAACTGAAAGCCTTGTCGAGGGTTTAAGATACAAGATTTTCCTTTAGATGGTCTTGTTGAGGTTTATGGACATATCACTCGAGATCTTACTGATAACCTCGTTGATATTCAAGAGAATATATTGCTTTTGATAGACCTGCTGAGGGTTGCAAATAGATACATGTAGTCGTATCTTAAGATCTTCCAGCGGATAAACTTGTTGAGGTTTTAGCGTAAATAAATGTTGCTCTATTAGACTTAAAACCTGAGACCTCTGCTGAGGTTTGTAAATGGATAGATGTTTATCAGGATCTTAAAATGAAAGTGGTCAAAGTACCTAACTCATAAGTCCGAACTCGTAAGTCATTTTAATTGACACTTCCGAAATATTTTAGATATACAGGTATGGACCCAAAATAGAGGTGTGATCAGGTGATGCTCGCGAGTAGTAAGCATCACCTGCCTATTATAATACACCCGCCATATCTATGCATCAGTGGAAAAAGTCAGTGAAAAAGAAAGTCTGGTATATGAAAGCTTAACTAAGCTTCGACTGAGGCCATCAAATCGGAAATTAGTTTAGGAACGGCCTCATTATAGGGATCAACGAGGTCATGGTGTCTCCCATAAAACTTTTTTAAGGCAGACAGATGGTGAATAAAAATATTGGTGGGGCATTCATTTCATTATACCAGCTGAATAACCCAAAGGGCTATAAAACATTTGGATAAGAAAAAACAAAACTTTAAACGTTTTGTTATCCTGAGAAACAAAATTTCGTATTTCAATATACATTTTTACACATTTTTCCATTTAAATTCATGTCTCTAGCTAATGAATGCACTTTCATTTCTGCAAATCATATAATCTATAATATAGGCTATTCAAAACAAACTGGTAACAAATGCAGTTATCTTGACAGTAAGTATATTTTTACACTTTTTAAAAAAATGCAATAAAACTGAATTTCATAAAAAACGTCATGAAAATAAATTCAATCGATGGGGCATGCTTATGCATATTACTTTGGTTAAACTTACATTGTATGATACAGAATAAGACAAAAAAAAACATTTCACCGTTTCGTTCCCTAGAAAAATAATGTTTAAGTTCAAAAATATGCCCCAAACAGACTGCCCGAATTCTACACCTGCTGCAAACACAGTTGGTCCTTGCCCCTATTATTTATTTTCTACTTATTCGGTTCTACCATAGAGTAATGTCGACAAAAATGCGCAGATGGAATAGCAACTGTGAAAATGTTGATCATTCTGGTTCCTAAGGAACTGTCTGATCTCGGTTTCCACTGTTTGTACAGACCTATGTGCCCGAAAACTTAGGATCTTTACGGTAAACATTGTTGGTGTGTGTTATAACTGTATATGCTTCACAGTTGATGGTTTTCATCATGAACTATAACTCTGTTTTTTTTTTTAAAAAGTAAGAACAGAGTTGTTCCGTATACGTCCACCTGAAATGTCGACACACGATTTACTTTCTGATAGCCATGTAAAGCCATGTAAAGCTTCGATAACAAGTGTCTGTTCTAACATATATTACAATTGCTTGATGAAGTTTGAAAAAAAAGATATGTTTCTTTTGGTCTTAAAATTTATAGATTTGGTGAGGTTTGAGATCAGATGGATGTTCATCTGCATCTTATAATGAATAGATTTGTTGAGGTTTGAGAATACACAAAGGTAGATTTTTTCTTGGGATCTTAAAACTGACACATTTTCTGATCTAGAAGAAACTTTACTCTAGATATGCAACTAATACACTTGTTGAGTTCAACTGAATAAACTGATGGGTCTTTTGATCTTACAGTTCAAGGTCCTCTGGTTTAGCAAAGACGATTCTACAGGGCACAGTGAAAGGAAAAAGAAGAAGTATACAGAAGAAGACGCGGGAAGTCAATATTAAAGCGTGGACAGGGATGGATTTTGCAAGCTCAACTAGGGCAGCTGAAAACAGGACAAGGTGGAAAGGGATTGTTTCGAAGTCATCTGTTGTGCCCCAACTACCTAGTAAGGTGATGGGATAGAATAGAATAGAATAGCTGATAAATATAAGTGAAGATAAACTTGCTAAGGATTGAGTCTAGATATCAACTCTTTTAAAACTTTCGTAACTGACTGACTTTTGAAAGTGTAGGATAAACAAGTTCTCCTTTAGAACTTTAAATTGATAAGAATGTCCAGGTTTGAGACTAGATAGATGTTCCGGTAGATCGTATGATAAATAGACTTGCTGAGGGTTGAACAGGATAGACTCTTGGTAGTTTGAGAATAGAAACATGCATCTTAAGATCAAACAAATGAGAGCAATCTTAAGGCTTGAGAATGAATAAATGTTCCATTAGATCCCACGAATGTTAGACTGGCGTAGTTTCGAAAACAGATAGATGTTCCTTCTGTTTTGGCTCGTTGAGATTTGAGAAAAATGATAGATGTTCGTTTGGATGTTACATTTTCAGTCTTTTCAAAGCATTGTGAAAGTTGTTCTTTTATATCTCTTACAGCTGATAGACGTGTTGATGCTTGGGAAGATAGGTACATTTGTACAATGTATCATTTATACCGCATACCGTTTCGAGACAAATAAGTTTTTTTATTTAGATCGTACAACAGTTTTTGAGAATAGATATTCTTTAAGTCGTACAGCTTATAGTCTTGGTTTGGTTTAAAACTCTGTTCTTTAACATTAACAACTTCATCAAATGTATAGGCATTATACTCGTCAGGTTATGGATGAAGTACACCAGTTGGATGACATTGTGTGGTCTTTGCTTCTAAAGGATAAGTCTTAGTTTTCAGATTAGAATTCATGTTCTCATAGATCAAAATACCAGCCGAAGACAAAATAAAGAACAACAATAACGACAACAACAAAAGAAACTGTAATAATAATAAAATAATAATAGTAATTAAATCTCTGTTTATTAAAATGTTATTACCAAGCAGTGAATTGCTCAACAAAAAGTCCGCGGACAAAGACACTTGAAACTCTGTATACCAGGATCTTTGCAGAGATTATTAATATTTGCATCTATACCAAATACATGTTCGTGACAATGTTTATAATAATATATAGTGTGCAAAATGTTAGAAACGTACAATTATGGATTTTTTGTTATGTTTGCAATTTTTAAATCATACGTTTGCTATCAGAAAGCTTAATAAGCAGTTTGATGAGGAACTTTGTCATGTTTTGTTAGCAATAATCGGTCTAACGCTTTATTTTATAACAAGGTCCAGACCTGTCTGCACAATACTTTGTTTGGTCAGAACATGTAAAGTTTAATTAGCTTATGCAAGTGGATTTTCAAATGCTAACAGCACAACAATGACCAGTCTGCATATGTGCATGGACCGATCTGAAAAATATTATGTACATTTCCAAAATTATTGAAGGCTGGTTTTCCTAAAGCATGAGGCAAAACCTTCTGTTTTTGAGGTCTGTTTAACATAACTTTGAATTCATTTGTATCATTTGTATTATTCACCGTATCATTCTAAAAATTTTCTGTTATTATTTAAACGAGATCTAAACCTCCCTACAAGAAATACATAAATCTATGATACGGTGAGAACACAGAAGCACATAAATTTGTCTAACATTTTGATTCCGTTATCTAGACCGGTATTCTGTATATATTTCCATTGTACTAAGCTACTGCAAACAGGCATTGGCAGACCATAAGCAGGCGCAAGCTTGAATGCTGTCGTCTTTCTTTAATCATTGTGACATGACAGTACACACTTATACGTATTTTTGACAACTCTTTCTCCAAATTATTTAGGGACGCCGTGGTCGACTGGTCAAAGACGCTCGGTTATGGCGCAGAAAGTCGCGGGTTCGATTCCGGGTTGGGCCAGCCGGCGACTGGAAAACGCTGTCAGTCAAGTAGTAAATGGGTACCTTTTACAAATCAAGGTGAGGGGGGGGGGATAAAGCAGCGAAAGGTGAAGGATGGGCTCTGCCTCTTATATGTTGTGCCCAAGATGAAGAGAGCCTCTAACCCCCTCCGCCTCTACGGCCACTACGCTATGGGAGATATTTGTCTTTACTTTTTTACAAACGCAAAATGTGGTTTAATGTGTACGCGTATAACGTAGATTACAGCTAGTCTGTGAATCCTTAAAGTCTACATAGAATATTCATTTTGCACCTTTAAATACGTCACGGGTCACAAATTGTTGTATGCGAACACCAAGGATCTGGTCAGACTGCGCGGATGTGCAGGCTGATCTGAGCATTTATTATTAGCATATGCGTTAAACACCCGTTTGCGTGTCGAGGCTCAGATATATATTATCGTTCCTATAAAGAGGAACTTCGGCAGTAAAAGTGCTTTGCAGAGGTTTATAACAATACAAAGATATATTCTTGATCTTAAGCGTTTGGACTTGTCATATTTAAGCATGATCATTTGATTTTCCACGGCAATTTTAGGAAATTCTTGTGTTCTAATGATACTCGTTTTATACCCTGTTCCATATCTCGAAAATTATGATAAAAGTATACCAACATCTACCAATTAAGTGCATGGCCAATATTGGCAAAGTCGCACTGTGAACAACCTTAAAACATTCGTTCTAAGAGGTTTCTTATGTACAGTTAAAATCAGTTAAAATCATTGTCTTAGGGTACCTGCACCGACAAGGAGCTTGAAGTCGTCCAATGTTGGTACTGATATGACATTGACAGGCGGACCATTCCAGAGACTGACCTTTGGTGAAAAGAAGGATCCCTTGTAGGCGTTGATGGAACAAAATATCGTTGATGGTGCCCTCTAGCTGCTACATCTGTGGCTGTCAGATACTGGTCTGTAGGGATTTCAACAAGGTTATTGACGATCCTGTACATCATTGTGACTTTGTTCTGGTCTAACCTTGGTTGAAGGTCTAAGAAAATGGAATATGTCGTGAGTGTGATGTATATGTATTTCTGATTGAAGAGCTATCTAATATTAGATTACTCAGCCCGAGAATTTCATAACATTTGAATTATATAATTACGTGATAACACAAAAAACATGAAATCTTGATAGCCAGAATTTCTGCACAGAACTCCTGTTAGTTTCTTTTCAGTTCTTTTCATGAGATTTTTGCAGTACAGCATGCTTAAGGTACACGCACTTTTAAGTAGCATTCCGTGTAAGGCTCAGACAGCTGTTATTGTAGTGAAAACCGTGGAAAGTGACATCTCTCAGATTTAACTCATATTCCGTGTATGGTTGCCTTTTGATGAAAAAGTAACTCAAGCAAAATATTTCCGGTTTCTTTCGAACCGTTGCCATGGTAACCAAGATAACACATTTTTCACAAAACTCTAGGTTTTATTGCTCGAAAAATCGCTTTTTTGGACATATTCAAGCAACTGTCTACTCCTTAACGTCCCATACTTAAAAATAATGATTCATCTCATGTAAATATTTGATGTATGAAGTGAAAATTAAAATCAAAATAAAGGTCAACCATCATTCTCTTTGAGTGTACTAAGAGTTTGGAATGTGGTGAGGTCAGCAATGTTTCAAAAATCACAAAAAGTAGCGTTTTCAAACGAAATTATCTTCCGTCAGCAACACAACACAGCAAAAAGGCAACTGTACGCATCATGTCAGTTGTCAGCACACATAAGGACCATATTCAGATATCTGTGTTTTGGGTCGATGTTCAAAGATAAATCCCCTTGAATTTTACTACCATAACAAATAAATGAAAACCTCCTTATTTTATTAACTTTAGGTGATTAATAGGTATTTTATGTGATGAATGTGTAAAAATGCATATAAGCATTTAATAATACATGTTTAAGAATAATTACTGTTTGGGAACTTCAGAGATACATGAAAAGGACCTGAAATGGGGTCTGATTACCCCACCCACTTTCTTACACTGGAATATAATTGCAAAGCCTTCTTCATAAAAATAATATATTTTCATTTTTGATGAAATTTTATGCATGAGACACTTAACGTGGAGGTGGGTTTAAACATTAGTACACAGTTTGTACAGTGCAAATGCCGTTACCATGGTAACCATGGAATACATATGCATTATTCCGCTTGAGCATGATGCAATGATCCTTTAACCTATCAATTATGATACAAACTAGACGTCAGTTTTCATCATTTGGTAGTCTGACTTCAGGCACTTTTCAACCAATAATTTACTTAAATGGGAACTTATAAAATTAGGGGCTGTATTGCCTCAGAGAACTAAGTTTAATTCAAAAAGATTATGGATATCAGTTTAAGAGGCATTGGCAGTTTTATCTGAGCAAATTAAAGCAGATAATATAACGCATTTATTCATTTTCTGAAGTATTAATGAGCAAAAATGCAAAAACATATCCGGAGAATATGTATACCTGTGTTTATCAATGTTTAAGACATGTACATATGCAACAGGGTCTAAATACCCCACCCACTTACTCATATACTTTAAAATTGAAATATGAATATTGAGTATTTTATGTAAATATGACATTTAATTTTGTTCAACACACCCGAACATTTTATACGCATAGGCGAATTTTAGTTAAGCATTTTGCTTGTTGTCCGGCCATAACCATTCATAAAACATCTTCTTGTGGGAAATTTTCTGTCTGGCCAAATTAAGTGGCTACAACGCAAAGGGTATATTTTGTAGAGGACCACTAAATAAACATGTTTGTGTCGTTTGCCAAAACGAGACGTATTATGCTATGGCTCTGGTGCCCGTCCGTCCTCGACTTTTTGTTTCTGGATAACTCCTTTTACAGTTTAATCCGATTGAGCTAAAACTTGGTATATAGTAAGAATATGTAATGGAGCAGCGCATATTGGTTCGAGGTTATGCTCCAATGATTTACAGCAGAGTTCTAGCTCTTTACTTGGATCTTCGGGATAACTTCTCTTACAGTTTTTATCCAATATCAAGTTTAAATTTTGTAAATAATCAAGCTATGATGTGGAGAAACGCATGTTGTTTGGAGGTTTCACTCCGATGATTTTAGCAGAGTTTCACCCTTTTGAAAAAAAGGACTATGGCAGTTTGTAAGGTTGTTGTTGTGCATTCCATTACTAGGTTACTCTTTGGAATGTAATAATGAAGCTTGGGTATAGACTGTGCGTCTCTTAAATGAGTTTTTGCTCTCCTTTACTTACTTTCGGAGTTACAACCCTTTGATTATTTTTTAGACTATTTTTGTACTTCTCATAACTAAGAAACCTTAGGTAGTCATAATGAAACTTGACAGCAATGTATGTGAGATTAAGACGATGTCACATGTAACAATGATTGCTTTGTCTTACTTATTTTTTTACTAATTTCTAAGGCTGTTCTTCTGCAAGCCATAACAAGGTAACTGTATGGAATGTCTTGATGAAAGTTTATAGAAATGTGTATTAGGTTGAATTGGTGTGTCACAGATATATAAATGCTTCCCCTTCCTTATTTTTGGAGTTATATTCCTTTGTCTAGTTTTAAGGTTTTTCTCGTGGGCACCATAAATACGTAAGCTTTTGGTATATCTTGTGAAACTTGAGTAAAATAGGTTAAGAGGGTATGTCAAGTTTATGAATATTTGCTCCTCCTTCCTTATTTTTAGAGTTACATCCTTTTGATCAGCTGTGAAGATAGCATCACCACGTGGAAGCCTTCCTAGAAGAAATCAGCGGCCTGTATAGAGCTCCAACTTGAGTTCAACAGTCATATGTTATGGGAAAGACTCGAGCGAGCCTTGCTTGCCCAGCTTGGTATACCATCTAGATTTCAGGGATCACTGTTGGTAGGGATAGGCCCAATCATCAGGAACCTTTGATTTCGGTTATTTATTTATTTATTTATTTATTCATTTATTTATCTATTCATATTGTTTTTGTGCAGATCCTGTCGGCGTAACCGTCTGTGTAGCTTCTTGTCTGCATTC
The DNA here is from genome assembly GCA_963989385.1 of Ctena decussata. NCBI lineage: Eukaryota > Metazoa > Mollusca > Bivalvia > Lucinida > Lucinidae > Ctena > Ctena decussata. The sequence goes on along the minus strand of OZ022499.1, from coordinate 37,402,457 downwards.
TATCTCCTGAAGGGATAATTAGATTTTGACCAAACTTGCATAGATATATTACTAGGTAAGGGGAAAATCTGATTAGATTTTGGTGACCTTGACCCTTTTTTAAGATCACAGGAGGTCCAAGAATGTTGAAAATGGCTTGTCTGCACTTCTCCTTAATGAATGGATGGATTTAAACCAAATTTGCATGATTATATCATTGGGAAATGGAAAAGAACGGATTAGGTTTTGGTGACCTTGATTTCATTTTCAAGGTCACAAGAGGTCTAAGAGTGTTGAAAATGCCTTGTCTGCCCTTTGTCTTCTGAATGTATAAATGGATTTAAACCAAACTTTCACAGATATTTCACTGAGAGATGCAAAAGTACTGCTTATATTTTAGTGACCATGACCCTATTTTCAAGGTCACAGGAAGTCAAAAAATGTTAAAGGAGACTTGTTTGCACCATATCTCATGAATGGAAGGTGGATTTTAACCTAACTCGCACCATATGTCACTGGGAATGGAAAAGAACTGATTAAATTTTGGTGACCTTAACCTCATTTTCAAGGTCACAAGAGGTCAAAAGATGTTGAAAAATGGCTGGCTGCAACATACCTCCAGAAGGGATTTATGTATTATGACCAAAGATAGACAAGAGTATAATCCGGAGATGGAAAAACTTATTGAATTTGGTGGCCTGACCCTGTTTTTCAAGGTCACAGGAGGTCATAACATGGCAGTATTTAGGAAAAATGTTACTGCTGGGAAAGCACAGGTGGGTACATCTGTTTTTGTCAAAAAACATTTCTAGTATCTCAGGCAGTGATCAAGTCAGTGACTTGCTGGGAGGAAATAAGACGTTCTCACCTACATGATATCCCAACCGTACAGGTCAATTAGAAGAAGTCAACAGTCAATGTGGAAGAAATCTTAAGTCAACGGCCATAAATTCATGAACAAAGCGAACCATATAGTTACGATAGAATTCAGCTTTTGTCAGCATAAACAGGCTGGAGAGGGATAGGCTCCGTCAGGCTGAATTTTGCCCAAGATACACCATGGGCTGACTAAACGTCGAACTATTGCTCGCCCTATAGTACGTACATTTGCAGATGAACACCAGCTGTACGGACTAAAGTATTATCACGCGACCATGCTAAAGCAGTGACCTATATATAGAGTGACTAGCATCTCTAGTTAAATATAGGTATTTTTCCAACAGACGCTTGTCGCGCCGCTGGACAGGTGAGTGGCTGAAAAAATCGATAATTCTATCGACCGCTTATTTGGAATCTAGAAATATTTTAATGTTATCATTGTTTTATTTTATCTGTATAAATAATGTGTTCTTACAAACGTTTGCATTAAATTGTGTACTTAATTTCCGAAATGTTGATACCAAACTTGCCTAGTTTTTATACGGTAGTTTTACTTGACGTAGTTAAAAAAAAAAAAAAAAAAAAAAAAAAAAAAGAAAAAACGGGCTGGAGAGCTTTTCAATATAAATACGGGAAACTTTCTTTTATTATGCATTTGGCTGAGGATTTTGATCTTGGCTCTCTCTTACTTAGGAGAATATGCATGCATTGGAAATTGAAGTAAGTAGGTGACATAGGTGAGTGGGTTGGAATTTCTATCAGAAGTTATCGACGTGAATCGCCCATTTCATTAATGTTTACGTAATCAATTTTTTTTTTATTTAGAATAAACATTGTTCAATAATACATATGCAAACATATTCATACAACATTGTAATAAGAACATATAGATATAAATATCAATTAAACAGCGAATACTATTCCTGAACTATTTGAGAGAAAAGAAAAGAGAGGTGAGCAGACAAAGAGCCTGAGAGTAAATAGAATGGTATATGCAGGTTTGTGTGTGTGTGTGTGTGTGTGTGTTTTTCCTCAACAATTTTAAATAGACAGCTTGAAGTTTGTCAAGTACCATATATCTCAGATAGAGTAACTGAAATATCCTATACAAGAGAACGGAAGCCCTGCATGTGGCTGAATATCCACGCATAACTTCCGTTCTGAAGTATGTTAGCCACTCTGGTAGAAGGCCGGCGTGAAAACAAATGGGAATCAAAACCGATCAGGGACATCGAAACTCACTCAAAATCACTATTTGGAAAGAAATAATTATACAGAGGTGACCATTTCTTTAAAAAATTACTTACCCTATTGTTAATGTAGGAAATATATCTCTCACTTAGCATTTTTTCTTTAAAAGGCTTATAACGTAATCAAATTATTATTCAACGTTAAGGTAAGCTTTAAGTTTTATGATGATGTATTAGAATAGTAAGTTTTGTGATTATTTTGCTTGGTTTCGGGGTTAATTTTCATTGATGTGAAATAAGAAACTTTGGTCCCTGACAAATTCTTCAATGCATAACTAATCAACCCTCTGAACTCATTGTTGTATGACGAAAACTGTGAAAAACAAGTTTTATTTTAAGATTGTTTTGACCCATTAAATCGGCACGAAATTGCATAAAATAGCACTCAAACAATGTATAAGGCATTCTACTTTATGAAAAATATCATTGCAAGGCTCAAAAATAGTTATTTTGGGAGCCTTATTCAAAAACGGGGGAGTGGGGGTTTGAACACCCTGATTTTCCGGTTTTCGCTCCTTGTCTAAATAAGCCTATTTCTATACTGTCATAAGACCATCAAAATAGTAAATGATTGCCATGAAAGTGATATTAAACAATATTTTGGTCCTTCCCCTTTCGTTTTCTAATGCTAAAATATTACCTCAACCCATATTAACGACGGAGTACATCGTAAAAGAAGTGATGGTTTTTACGGCGGCGTCGCCATTTTCTTTCGAGTGACCAAAGTTTCTCAATTTACATCGTTAAATGAACTCCAAAACCAAGCAAAATCATCACAAAACTTATATTCGAATACATCATTATAAAATTCAAAGCTTACCTTATCGTTGCATAATAATTTCACTATAAAAACACCGATAAAATGGGCGTTACACGCCGTTAACTTTTGACTAAAGTTCTACCTTTTTCAGCTTGTATTACGAATGGCGCTCCGGTAGGAGGCGCTACAGTCGCATGCGCGACACGCCTCTTTGAACCGAAAGGTGAAGACGCGAGTCACTGTATTTATAGGTCACTGGCTAAAGTTACCATGCATCGAGCTGTGAAAACTGAAGCTGTAGCTGGTTTCAAGCTTTTCATTGAAGCGTGTAATGGCCGACAACCAGAATTGAATCTGATTGGTCAGTTCTTTAAACGGGGCGGGAACAACGACCATATAAACTAAAGTTCCAAGTGAAGGTCTCCATGAACGTAATGACAAACAGCGCCAATGACATTCAGAGAGAGATCAAGGTAACAGGACAGAAGCTGGGAATGGTAAAACGCTTCTAATGCCTTGGAGCAATGTCCAAGATGATCGCTCAAAACCCGAGGTTTCCTCAGGAATTGCCCAAGCCACTGCAGCTCTGACAAAGCTGAAGCCAATATGGAAGATAACAACGTATCTCTGGGATCAAAAGTGAAACTTATGTACTCTTGTCATATCCATATTTTTGTATGCTTTTGAGTCATGGACCTTACAGCAGACTTATTGAAAACAACGCGGGCCTTTGGGAAAGAAGCTACCGAAGGTTACTGAGCATCACACATAAAGACCATGCAACAATTGAGTAAATGCTAAGAAAGATCCAAGCATTCATTTAAGAATATGATGAACTCCTGACTATTGTCTAGAAACGGAAACTAAGGTGGTATTGCCACGTCTGAATGTCTTCTGGCTTAGCAAAGACAATTCTACAGGGCACAGTGAAAGGAAATAGAAGAAGAGGCATACTGAGAAAGACATGGGAATACAATATTAAGGAGTGTTCAGAAATGGATTTTCCTAGCACAACTAGGGCAGCTGAAGGCAGGACTAGGTGGAAGGAAATTGCTGTCAAGTCAATTGTGGTGCCCCCAACGACCAACCCTGCCCCCACCCCTTACCCGTTCAACCATACCACCACTTCCTATACATGCTATATGTGAAATTTATATGTAAAGTATGACAAGGAACAGCTTCATGGCTTCAGAGAAGATATCCTTTGAATACGTTGATAATAGTCGGACGGATCGACAACGGATGACTGCCTTGTTATAAGCTCATCTATGAACCTTCTCCTCATTGAAATTGTTCTTTGGAACCAACATGCAAATAACCTCGAAACTTGGTGTACGACAGTTTCAGTCTAACTACAAGCCCCTTCTGTTCAGGAACAAATGGACTGTTGTTCGGCTGATTTAACCTGGTCTTCATCAAACTTGAAAGTAAACAGGACACCATAAAATCTCGGACAGATCAATCCAGACCAGATTTTTAATTTTGTAGCTAGTTTGACCATGAGTGCAAATATGTATTTGTGTATGAAGCATAGCCTGATAAGCTTTAAGATAGAAGTCCTATGTAACTATGTAATTTAATTTTGGTGGTGCTTCTGGGGTGATTTGGTTTCTAGTTTCCATTGTTCAACCGTTTTCTTGTAGTCTTTGGCAATTAACATTATGGCAACCGTGTGTGTGTGTGTGGGGGGGGGGGGGGGGTGGGGGGGGCTAAATTGTTTTTGTTCTTTTCCAGCCTTGTTGTTAACTGAAGATGAGGATTTTTATGATAGCGGCTTAAAAGCATTGCCATTTCATTTCATAAAAATACTGACATATTTTTTAGTTAGGGAAATGTCTCAAAGGATATCTCATTCATCTTTTATTTGATTGTCACCATTCTTTTAGATGAACAGAACATGTATTAAGTCTACAACAACTTACATTCCGCCAACGCAGAGTTATTGATCTCGATAGCAAAAAATGGCCATATTTGACTTTGTCAAAAGCTTAAACCGTTTAGCCAAATGAAACTAAACTTTTTGTGTTTGTGTTTTCTCAGAATCACAGAAATCTGAATAAGCAATATTTCTGATGACTGACCTTTTGCGGAAAGTTACACTTTTGCTATTGTATTCCCTGACAGATGTAAAAATGCAGTAAAATGCTAAAAATTTGACAAAATTATCGAACCAATTTAGTTTGATACAGTATTGCACGAATCAAACACAAGGATTGACACAGGTTAAAATTTGAATACATGTATAATCTTGATGCATCAGATATTTACAGAGTACAAGTAATTCTTCTGAGTATGGTTGTTCTGGACTAGACCATTGCTTTAAATGGTGAAGTCTGGACAAGACCATTGCCTAAAAATGTGGAGAAATTAAAGTTTATTTCATGTTTCAATCTACCTTGGGGGCCATCCTGTCTGTGTGGTTAAGGCCGCTTTAGCACTTTAAATCGCTTGTAATCTCCCCGCTGCGAAATCGAGCCGAACTCTGGTCATATTCGGGACAAGTCAAGTTCTCTTTGCGAGTAGTCAGGTGGCTTTTCTCGGGATCTCCCGTTTCCTCACCACCTAACAACAGACTAGGCTCAAAATGAGTGAAATAACCCTGACTGGTCACGAAAGCCCATATAAAAAGTTATTCTATATTCAATAACCAATTACACTTTGCAAATGGTTTGTCAAGTAGCAGACATACATGAAATATAAGCCATAGCTGAAACATGTTGAGTTACACTGACTGACTGAGGATCACATTAATTGGTGTAGTACTTATAGTGGGTGGGATAGTTATACCCCAAAGAATATTCGTTCCTTTCTGAGGGCTATCAGCAGTCATAGTTCTACTGGAATTATTTATGACTATTTAAATACAGTTGTTAAACATTAACATGCACTATACTTGTCCAGTTCTTAAATTTTGAGAAATTTTCAAGTTTTCAAACTTTTTGAATATAATAAATATCACGGCCATTTATTCAGTAAATATTACTGAAATACACAGACATCTAATTTTATATCTATATTGTGATAAAATTGATTTCATGTGTACATTTATAAGGTTATGGTATAAACAATCTTTAGAGTTTTGTACAAGTAGATACTGGCTTGAAAATATGCCAAAAAGTAGATTTTTACCAAAGAATAACATGTTTTTGTTCAAAATTTGTTATCTCAGTTACCATGGCAACGGTTTTAGAAGACACTATACATACTTTGTTTCAGTTACATTTTTAATTAAAATAAATTCTTACTCATTTTACCAGTCATATCTTAGCCATGCTAGTTGTGACTAACCATCTAAGTTTCACATTGATTTTACAGTGCTTTATGAGTGGGTGGGGTACTTAGACCCCTTAGAATATGCATTGCATTCATTTCTGAAGGTAACTAGATTTCCTGATGCTTTCATATGTATTCATAAATGTTTATATGGACTTTTACACACTATATATAAATCAAATGACCGTTAAGTACGTTCCCGGTTCCCGGTTCCTGGTTCCCAGTTCCCGGTTCCTGGTTCCCGGTTCCCGGTTCCCGGTCCCTGGTTCCCGGTTCCCGGTTCCTGGTTCCCGGTTCCCGGTTCCCGGGTCCCTGGTTCCAGGTTCCCGGTTCCCGGTTCCCGGTTCCTGGTTCCTGGTTCCCGGTTCCTGGTTCCCGGTTCCCGGTTCCAGGGTTCCTGGTTCCGCTTCCTGATTCCAGGTTCCCGGTTTCTGCTTCCCGGTTTCTAATTCCCGGTTCCAAGTTCCCGGTTCCTGGTTCCCGGTTCTTGGTTCCCTGTTCCTGATTCCCGATTCCCGGTTCCCGGTTCCCGGTTCCTGGTTCCCGGTTCCCGGTTCCCGGTTCCTGGTTCCCGGTTCCCGGTTCCTGGTTCCCGGTTCCCGGTTCCCGGGTTCCTGGTTCCCGGTTCCCGGTCCCTGGTTCCCGGTTCCTGGTCCCCGGTTCCCGGTTCCCGGTTCCAGGGTTCCTGGTTCCGCTTCCTGATTCCAGGTTCCCGGTTCCTGGTTCCCGGTTTCTAATTCCCGGTTCCAAGTTCCCGGTTCCTGGTTCCCGGTTCTTAGTTCCCTGTTCCTGATTCCCGATTCCAGGTTCCCGGTTCCCGGTTCCTAATTCCCGGTTCCAAGTTACCGGTTCTTGGTTCCCTGTTCCCGATTTCTCGCTGCGCCAACTATATAATAATCAGTATTGTTCATAAGGAACTGTTTCCTTGTTTCTCTTTTGCAGTTCTTTCAGATCAATGTGTTGTTTTGTGTTTTTTTTCAAATAAGGAACAAGGAACTAGTTCCCAGTTCCCGGTTCCCGATTCTCAGTTCCCGATTATATTAGGCGTTCGTTTGTTACTTATAAAGTTGAATTCATTGTATTAAAGCATTACATTTACTTGGTAGAAACATCATCTAATGCCTAATATCATGCGTTATTTCAAAAATAGATTATTTATGCAACTTGGTTTAAACCGCTTTTTGGTCAATAAGGAACCGGGAACTGGTTCCTTGTTGCCGATTTGTCGTTTTCAAACAATGATGATGGATAAGGAACAAGAACTAGTTCCCGGTTCCCGATTCTCAGTTCCCGATTAGATTTTTTTCTTAGTTACAAAAAAGCATTGATAAGAAGTGACTTTTCATATTTACTCGATTGCAACACCATTATACGCCTTACAACATGTTATATGTCAGAACAAATATTAATATGCCAAATATAAAATAATTAGTATTGTTCATAAGCAACCGGAAATTGTTTCCTTGTTGCCTTTTTGCAGTTCTCTCATATTGATGATTTCTCTCCAAATAAGGAACAAGGAACTAGATCCCGGTTCCCGGTTCCCGATTCCCAGTTCCCGATTATTTTGTACTTGCATTTCTTACTTACAAAATTGAATTAATTGTAATAAAAGCATCACATTTAGTCTGTGGCAAAATTACCTTATGCCAAATAATATGTAATATGTCAAAAAACAATTATTCATGCAACTATATTTAAACCGCTTTTTGTTCAATAAGGAACCGGGAACTGGTTCCTTGTTGCCGATTGGCCGTTTTCAAACAATGGTGATGGATATACAAATCAGGAACAGGCAACTAGTTCCCGGTTCCCGATTCTCAGTTCCCGATTAGAATTTGTATTTTCTTTTAGTTACAAAGAAGCATTTATAAGAACAAATGACTTTTCACATATACCCGATTGCAACATCATTTAATGCCTTATACAACATGTTATATGTCAGAATACATATCGCTGCGCCAACTAAATAATAATCAGTATTGTTCATAAGGAACTGTTTCCTTGTTCCTCTTTTGCAGTTCTTTCAGATCGATGTGTTTTTTTTCCAAATAAAGAACAAGGAACTAATTCCCGGTTCCCGGTTTCCTATTCCGGATGTCCAGTTCCCGATTACATTGTGCTTTCGAACTGTTTCCTTGGTCCCCTTTTGCAGTTCTTTCAGATCAATGTGTTGTTTTTTTTTTTCAAATAAGGAACGAGGAACTAGTTCCCGGTTCCCGATTCCCGATTCCCAGTTCCCGATTATATTAGGCTTTCGTTTTTACTTACAAAGTTGAATTCATTGTATTAAAGCATTACATTTACTTGGTAGCAACATCATCTAATGCCTAATATCATGCGTTATATCCAAAATAGATTATTTATGCAACTTGGTTTAAACCGCTTTTTGTTCAATAAGGAGCCGGGAACTGGTTCCTTGTTGCCGATTTGTCGTTTCCAAACAATAACGATGGATATACTAATAAGGACAAAAACTAGTTTCCGGTTCCCGATTCTCAGTTCCCGATTAGATTTTTTTCTTAGTTACAAAAAAACATTGATAAGAAGTGACTTTTCACATTTACTTGATTGCAACACCATTATACGCCTTACAACATGTTGTCAGAACAAATATTAATATGCCAAATATTAAATAATTAGTATTGTTCATAAGCAATCGGAAATTGTTTCCTTGTTGCCTTTTTGCAGTTCTCTCATATTGATGATCTCTCTCCAAATAAGGAACAAGGAACTAGATCCCGGTTCCCGGTTCCCGATTCCCAGTTCCCGATTATTTTGTACTTGCATTTCTTACTTACAAAATTGAATTAATTGTAATAAAAGCATCACATTTAGTCTGTGGCAAAACTATCTTATGCCAAATAATATGTAATATGTCAAAAACAATTATTCACGCAACTTTATTTAAACCGCTTTTTGTTCTATAAGGAACCGGGAACTGGTTCGTTGTTGCCGATTGGCCGTTTTCAAACAATGGTGATGGATATACAAATCAGGAACAGGCAACTAGTTCCCGGTTCCCGATTCTCAGTTCCCGATTTGAATTTGTATTTTCTCTTAGTTACAAAGAAGCATTTATAAGAACAAATGACTTTTCACATATACCCGATTGCAACATCATTTAATGCCTTATACAACATGTTATATGTCAGAATACATATCGCTGCGCCAACTAAATAATAATCAGTATTGTTCATAAGGAACTGTTTCCTTGTTCCTCTTTTGCAGTTCTTTCAGATCGATGTGTTTTATGATTGGTCTATTCAAAACTGCACATGATAACTGTACATGATAACAGTACATGATAACTATAGTTAACATAATTTATCAGTACTGGCAACTTCAAAGAAAAGTACTGCCGGCTGTGAATTAAGATCAAGATATTTCAAATTGTCAAAGAGCTGCGGACCAACAATCAGTTCTAAGTCATCAACTTTGGGCAATAACTTTGCCAAAGATATTATAAACTTGCCCATCATCAATAGCAATCTAGGTATTCCAAAGATCACAACCCATGCGAAATCCAAAGAAAATCTGCCAATAAAAACTCAAATTTAAAAGTGGAAACAAAGTGCTTCCTGACGGACGGAGGGACGGAAGCATACATACGACAGTCGGACATATACATGGACAAGGTGCGAGAAAACTAAATATCCCGCTAATAAAATATGATGCGGTATAAAAATCAAAGTAGAATGGTCTTAAAATCTTCTGCCCCCGGGGTGCGGCAAGTTCTGCTTAGCCTCATCGGCTGCTCCGCAATGGCTAAATAAAATAACATCTTAAATGATAAAAAACAAAAATACAATCAGGTATTGGTGACCTGCGCCGCTTTACGTAAAACGTCGTAATTCAACAGTTTGTGCATATTTTTGGAAATTACTAAACACATCTGTATGGCATTTATACCAAAATCTGGATCGCCATCAGCCTGAACAGATGCAGTTGGTGTCAGATTTTACACTTGTTCTTTCATCGTGAACTTTTTTCTACACAATACAAACGTTTAATGCCTATTTAACATACAACAGTCGGTTGTTTAAAATGAGACATGAATATAGGTTTTCATATTCTCCAGCATATTGCATGAGTCCAACAAATAGATATGCAACAATAGTAAAGTAAACTTCTCATTTTATTAATGCCGGCAGCAATCCACAAGACAAAGTTTAGATGCCTTCTAAACAAAAATAAAAACAAAAACAAAAAATTTATAGCAGTCTGTCTGGCCTTTTCTGACGTTGAAAAGCTCATCTGCTTATCTTTTTAACCAGGAGGTGCAATCATTAATGTCAGATGGTTTTAAACCCCTTTCTTGGAATAGGTCGTCCTCATATTGCGCAGCTTATCTAAATCTATATGCGGTATGGCTGACAGGTAATATCTTGGTCATGCTCAACATGATGGGTGTATTTTCAGCGTCTAAACATTTCTAGATAGAAAGAAACATGCTCAATATCATTGTAAAAACAGATCAGATTCTGTAAAATATTTTGTCAGTGCAGATATATCTAAAAAAAGTTGTTTACTTGTCACGCACAATGTCCCGCAATGTCTCGTAAGTAAAACTTTCTTGTACGTAAATTTGCCTACATACCGTGGTATGAATGATGACACAAGGTTTATGTAAAGTATGAATGGCGCTATAAGGTCGTCTCTGATATGGACCACAAAGTAAGATTTGTCTCTGGTATGAATAATGTGGCAAGATTTATCTGCAGATAATGAATGGTGATATAAGGTTGTCTCTGGTATAGGCAAAAGTGTAAAGTTTATCTCTGATATGAATGATGTCACACGATTTCTTTGCAGAATGAACGGTGCTGTAAGGTGGTCACTGGTAAAGAAAACATTGTAAGGTTTATCTGTAGTACGAATGATGCCAAAAATTTATCTGCTGTATGAATGGTGTTCCTAGGTGGCCCCTAGTATTGACAATGATATAAGGTTTATCTCCAGCATGAATGGTGCCACAAGGTTTAACTACAGACTGACTGGTACTGTTAGTCTGTGGCTTGAACGAAAATGTAAGGCGCGTCTCTAGTATGAATGCTGTCCCAAGAATTTCTGCTTAATGACGGCACTGTAAGGTTTCTCTTCAGTATGAATGATGTTGCAAGGTTTATTTGCATCACGAAAGGGGCGTTAGCGTTATCTTCGGTAAGAACGACAAGGTAAAATTTGTTTCTAGTATTCCTTGATTTCCTTTCCTTGACTGGGCAGTGCTTATTTCTGGCCTTACCTTCGACGGGTATATTTTCTAAAAAGGTACACTAGGGTAATGATTTTATGCTCACTCGCGTAGAATAGAGCTAACCTTTACAAAAGGCATGCTTGAAATGATCGGATACTTTCAACCTAGCAGCCATACATCGTCTAAGCAACGTTGAGACGACATTGATGCAACATAATGATGCCGGAACAACCTTGCACAGACGTCAGTAAAGCGTCATAATGTTGCATAGTCGTTATCCCGACGTTGTTTCGACGTTGTGTGCTGGTATGAAGTTCTCATCATATGTGATGATCGACATCATTTACTGGACATTTTAATCTCATACATATAATTATGCATAACAACTTTAGCGCATACTACTTCACCGATTTTTCATGTGGACTGCTAGGTTTTCACATTGAATGGCATGTGTCTAACAGCTCCGCCCAGTCTTCCATTGGGAACTTTAGAATACGAATGATGTTACTGTAAGGTTTGTCTGCAGTGATATCTGATATGGACATTGTATGGCTTGTCTCTAGTATGAAATGATGTCCCAAGTTGTATCTGCAGTAAAACTGGTGCTGTACCCAGGTCTCTGGTATGGACGACAGTGTCAGATTTAGAAACAAAAACACAAAACAACGACAACATCAAAAAATACGGATGAAAACAGCATTGTGTTGTATCAAAGCAGCTGGTGGTCAAGAGGTTATACTGGTAACTTGTTCCAGTAAATTACTGCAGGGTATTTCTATACATATCCCTGAATATTGACGGAGGGAAAATAAATACTTTTAATGATTCGCACTTGTATGAACTGGCGAGTTTTGAGGTGTGGGTACATGTACTTCGTGTCATTGTGGTAAACTGCCCAATGTGCATTAAAAGTAAAATAAGTTCATGGTCAGTCTTGAAAAGCACGAGGATGATTGGTGTGTCAGTGTCAAGTTGTGTTAACAGGTCATCTGTTGGTATTCTGGCTTTACGATTTTATTTCTTTCATAACATCAAGGATGCTTTATACATTGTATGCGTTTATGATATCAGTGTCCTTAAACCTCATATAGCACAATATGAGTTGATTATCCTTTACAGTCGTTATTACAGGGGCACACACAGGGGGTTCACTGGGGCTGCTCGATCACCGCTTTCTGGCAAAAATGTTTCATTTTCATGGAGTTTTTTTTGTGTGTGTGTGTGGGGGGGGGGGGATATATTTTGTAATGGTCCTAACCCCTCTTTGGAAACTTTGCATCCAGCTCTGTACTACCTGTCTTAATTCTGGGAACCGGGAACTAGTCCCTTGTTCCTTATTTGGAAAAAAACACATTGATCTGAAAGAACTGCAAAAGAGGACCAAGGAAACAGTTCGAAAGCACAATGTAATCGGGAACTGGACATCGGGAATAGGAAACCGGGAACCGGGAACTAGTTCCTTGTTCCTTATTTGGAAAAAAACACATCGATCTGAAAGAACTGGAAAAGAGGAACAAGGAAACAGTTCCTTATGAACAATACTGATAATTATTTAGTTGGCGCAGCGATATGTATTCTGACATATAACATGTTGTATAAGGCATTAAATGATGTTGCAATCGGGTGTTTGTGAAAAGTCATTTGTTCTTATAAATGCTTCTTTGTAACTAAGAAAAAAATCTAATCGGGAACTCAGAATCGGGAACCGGGAACTAGTTGCCTGTTCCTGATTTGTATATCCATCACCATTGTTTGAAAACGGCCAATCGGCAACAAGGAACCAGTTCCCGGTTCCTTATAGAACACAAAGCGGTTTAAATGAAGTTGCATGAATAATTGTTTTTTGACATATTACATTTTATTTGGCATAAGATAATTTTGCCACAGACTAAATGTGATGCTTTTATTACAATTAATTCAATTTTGTAAGAAAGAAATGAAAGTACAAAATAATCGGGAACTGGGAATCGGGAACCAGGAACCGGGATCTAGTTCCTTGTTCCTTATTTGGAGAGAAATCATCAATATGAGAGAACTGCAAAAAGGCAACAAGGAAACAATTTCCGGTTGCTTATGAACAATACTAATTATTTAATATTTGGCATATTAATATTTGTTCTGACATATAACATGTTGTAAGGCGTATAATGGTGTTGCAATCGAGTAAATGTGAAAAGTCACTTCTTATCAATGCTTTTTTGTAACTAAGAAAAAAATCTAATCGGGAACTGAGAATCGGGAACTGGGAACTAGTTCTTGTTCTTTATTAGTATATCCATCATCATTGCTTGAAAACGACAAATCGGCAACAAGGAACCAGTTCCCGGTTCCTTATTGAACAAAAAGTGGTTTAAACCAAGTTGCATAAATAATCTATTTTTGAAATAACGCATGATATTAGGCATTAGATGTTGCTACCAAGTAAATGTAATGCTTTAATACACTGAATTCAACTTTGTAAGTAAAAACGAAAGCCTAATATAATCGGGAACTGGGAATCGGGAATCGGGAACCGGGATCTAGTTCTTGTTCCTTATTAGTATATCCATCATCAGCAACAAGGAACAAGTTCCCGGTTCTATATTGAACAAAAAGAGGTTTAAACTAGGTTCCATAAATAATCTATTTTTGAAATATGACATGATATCAGGCATTAGATGATGTTGCTACCAAGTAAATGTAATGCTTTAATACAATGAATACAAACGAAAGCCTGATATAATCGGGAACTGTGAATCGGAAATCGGGAACCGGGAACCGGGAACCGGGAACTAGTTCCTTGTTCCTTATTTGGAAAAACAACACATTGATCTGAAAGAACTGCAAAAGAGAAACAAGGAAACAGTTCCTTATGAACAATACTGATTATTATATAGCGAGAAATCGGGAACCGGGAACCAGGAACCGGTAACTTGGAACCGGGAATTAGGAACCGGGAACCGGGAACCTGGAATCGGGAATCAGGAACAGGGAACCAAGAACCGGGAACCAGGAACCGGGAACTTGGAACCGGGAATTAGAAACCGGGAACCAGGAACCGGGAACCTGGAATCAGGAATCGGAACCAGGAACCCGGGAACCGGGAACCAGGAACCGGAGACCGGGAACCGGGAACCGGGAACTGGGAACCAGGAACCGGGAACCGGGAACGTATATGCAAGCTACCAGTGCATTCTACAAGGTTTGTGAAATCAGTAAGTTTTTCACTTTTGTAAAAGTGGTGAGGTTCAAAGCCAATCATTTTAAAAGATACCCACAAAACACAGATGTCTGAATCTATATTTTGTTTGTGGTGACAACTGACTTTACTCAGGTAACAGCCGTTTTGCTATATGGTGTTGCTGACAGAAGATAAATGCATTCAAAAATGGTAAAAAATCTCATTTTTGAGGAATTGGCAAAAACACTGACCCTACCATGTTTCTTTCAGTGATAAAGCCAACCCACCCTGTGAAAAAGTATAAGTTTTAATTTGAATAATTGCGGGATACCTCAAATATTTATAGTGTATAAACTGTATGTTAGAACTTGAAATATATATGAGTAGACATTGGCTTAAAATTGTGCCAAAAACATGAATTATTTTATAAAATTGTGTGATTTTTGCTCAAAATGTGTTATACTGGTTACCATGGCAACTGTTTTAAAGAAACTGGAAATATTTTGCATGGGTTATTTTTTCATCAATACTCAACTATACAATAAGTTTCAGCGATATCTGAGACATGTCACTTTCCACCATCTGCCTGATCCTTACATGGAACGGTACTTAATACAACCTTAATACCTATACATTTCAAGTCCTAAAGAAACGCCCAGATTTTACCTTAATCATTATTTGTTTCCTGACAATGCTTTACCAGACTGCTGTTTTAAT